>CAWUFW010003928.1:600000-1200000 GCA_963921515.1 Calotriton arnoldi | reverse complement strand
CAGTCCTGTTTTTTGTCCTTGGTCATCTTCACTCTTGACACCAAGCCTCTTGGGGCCATATTGACCGACGACGGCAGTACATTCACCGATATGCTAATGACACACAAGTCTCCTCTGCTCCAGACATCCTCCGTCTCAAACACAAACAGCACCTCATTCAGACCTGGAAGCCAAGCACCTGCCAGCAGCGCAGCACCAGCACACACTGAATTTCTGTCATTCACCAGGAGTGAGCTGCAACAACTAGACCACACCTGGTTCAACATTTCAAGCCCCAACTTTCAGGGAAGAGGTGTGGCGCAGCGGCCAGGGCGACTGACTTCGAAACCCGGGGGCTCACGGTTCGATCCCTGGCGCCGGTGGCAGTTGAGTCCAGCACCATGTGACTCTGGGCAATAGCTTGCTTAATCTTCCCAACGGCCCCCAGTGCCTTGACACCCGCGGGTAATTGTTCGCGCTTTACAAATACTGGACATTTACATTTACCTCATGCCAAGTCTCTTGGGTCCTCCTGTTCAACAACAGCTCCAAACAACAACTTATCCAACACTCTGCTCGTGGCCTACCCAACACCACTTTGGCGTCCCTCAAATCTGAATAAATCTGAACTTGTCACTCTTGTCCTCTTGCACATCAGATGGAAGCTAAAAATTCAACTTTAATCTAAGGAACACTTACCAACCTCATTGTAAACAACCATGGATTTTATGATTGCGCTTCACCTTTTATCCAGCACGCCACTGCCTCTGAGCGAGGATTGCGTGATACAAATACCGCCACATACATTATGTATGTGGTGGTATTTGTATGTATGATACATACATACAGTTTTATGTCAGAATATTGTACACAGAAATATCCTTTGACTTACATATTGAGTCCTACATTTCGTTTATAAAAATATCATCCCATTAGGTATCGATTTTGTATTATTAAACCTTCTACTGCGGACAGCAAGATGTTCACGTTGCCGGCAGCACTTTCCTAGTGCAGAGAACATGACCGTGCTTGCACCAGGGGATTTACTGTTTATAATATAAACTCTGGGCTCGAGGGAAGGGGTTCCCTCGCGTAGTGGGTTTCTTTTTTGGGGTCTATTGCGAGCAGTTTTTGCGATCAGATTTTAATACAACAGGCATGGACATCAATTCACAACAATGTCAGGGGTAGCGAAAGTGACATCACATGCCATTCGACCTTTACTTTCACTCACACACATGAATACACACACACACATTCACTCATACACACTCTCTTACATAAACACACTCTCACCCGCAAGCAACCGCAAACACACACTCACTATACATTTAAAAGCAGATTTTACTTACCTCAGTTGCCAGATAGGGTCTAATTCCAGCTAATTGTGCTCTATTTTTTAATTACACTAATAGTGAACGATATGATATTATTCACAATTAGTTTAATAAAAAAACTGACCGAAAAGAAGGAAAGTGGAGCCCAACCCCACGGTCATAAGGACGAGCTGCCCCTGTGTTCCTGGCACCGGTTTTCCCACCTCTGAGACCAGGGGTCACAAAGGCAGGGCCAGGGGTCGCAAGGTGCAAGCTATGGATCGCAGCTGTGACCCCTGCTGGCCACTAAATGATGTCCATGATAACAGGCCATTAGAAACCAAGGGCCGGATTTATTAAAAGTCATGCAGCAGAAAGCAGCAACACATCTTGCTGCGCTGCGTGCGCTGCGCTGCGTGACAGGGAGAGGGCAGGAATGCGCCATATATGGTGCATTCATGCTCTCTGCCTGCGCTGGTGCAGGCATCCTTTCACCATAGTGCCATAGCGTTACATCCAGGATTGTTTTTGGGCAGGAGGGGACACCTTCCTGCACAAAAACAATCCTCTAAGGATTTTCCCTCTTTCTAAGTTACACTTAAAAAGAGGAAAAAACGAGGAGAAATATAAATAATTCTCCACGTTAGTCCTCCCCTGGAAAAGGCGTACCATTTTGGCACATTGTCAGGTTTACTAGTGTTAGTAAGTCTGGGAATGCGCCAAAATACATGGCTGGATGCGCGGGAACATGCACTCCTTACCCACGTATCACCATCCTGGCGCAGAGTATCGCAAGGCTGTGACTTGCGCTGCCGTGTGTTCCTCCAGATTTACTATGCCACGCAAGGTGTAAATTTCACCACAAGGGCAATGCAAGCCCTTGATTAATCTGGCCCTAAATAGTAAGGGCCAGATTTAACAATATTTCACGCAACGCAATGCTTCAAGACAACTTGCTGCGCTGCGTAAAAGGGAGAGGGCAGGAATGAGCCATATTTGCCAATATACAGCACATTCCTGCACTCTGCCTGTGCTGGCGCACAATCTGCACCAACGCAGGCACCCGTGCGCCATGGTGCAAGAGAACCTACGTTGCAAGCAGGATTGTTTTTGTGCAGGAAGGGACACCTTCCTGCACAAAAACAATCCACAGGGTCTTTTTTCTGCTGAATGCAACACACTTAGAAAGAGGAAAAATAAAGATAGTTCTCCTTGTTCCACCTCCCCTGGGAAGGCTCAGCATTTTGATGCATTCCCAGTTTTACCAGTCTAGGTACATCTGGGAATGCGCCATAATCCACGGAGCACCCACGCTCCACCCATGGAACGCCTTCCCGGGGCAGAGTAATGCACGGCTGCGACTAGCACTGCATGCGTTGTTCCAGATTTACAATGCATTGCATGGCCGTGCACGGTGTCTTTATGTTGCTTGGCAAATCTGACTTAAGTGTTGCCGTTACGTGGCACCATGCGTGTCACAAGGGCGATGCAATACAATGATCAATCTGACCCTAGGCGCTGAAGCAAACGTCTGCCGCACAGCGTTGCCGCAGCCTGGAAACCGTACAGTGACATAATGAAGGCCATGCGTGAGATGCATCATACCGTATTTTGTGTTTATTGTTGTCTGACATGCCAACACCACTCCAAAGGAAATAATCCGAAAACATGCATAACCTCAATGATTTTAATGAACCAAAAGGAGACTTAAATATTGTCCTACCTGCAGGGTTGGGGTAGACGGTAGCTGGAAAAGACAAAAAAAAATGTAAGAATACAACGGTAGAAAATACAAAATCTTTGATTTATTGCTGTTGTTAGCAGAGTAGAATATTTGTGCATCTAGTCCACCTTTTCCTGCTTGCCTCAGGTCGCGTGATTGTGGCCCTGGTAGAGATTTAAGCTGACCAGTTATTCATGTTTTCTACAGGATTCCACTGGATTGCTGGCCAGTGGGTTTTCACACACCTGTTGAACTGCTTCTAGTGAGATCTGATATTTATGTCACATGGTGACAGCTGGTCTTCATTTGGTGCATTTTTGCAGTAGTATTTTCCTTATTTCACCCTCTTGATATGTATTGTCCGGCATCCAAATCCCTTTATGAAGCAGGCAGTACAAAACAATTGTAGCTGATTAAATAGAATTCCATCTTGCATGGAAACCTCCATTTCACAGCAAAGCACTGGTATTGTGTAGCATGGTTGTGGCCACAGGAGAGGGAAAGGGAGGAAAGGTGTCTGAGAAGTGATCAGAGCTGAAGGATGAGGGGGGCAGGGTGAGGGTGGAACAGGCTCGCTTCCGAGCCCTCAAGTTACCCAGGGCCATGCTTATGTGGCCCATCCTACCCATTATTAGGTCTGGCCTTTGAGACAGCTTTAGCTGTGTCTGACAGACTAGTGTTTTTTCTTTCAAATACATATATATATATCCGTCTAACCCAAGAGGTGGTGACAGGGTAAGCAGTCTGAGGAGACTGGAAATCCAGGTACATTATTGATCTTCAGACTAAAGTACCTGGCGGCCTGAATTCTAATGAGGCACTTGCTGTGCATTTGGGGGAGTAGAGGTGCAATGCCATGGATATGGGATTAGTACACATTAGTATCTGTAACTGAATTTGAACTTCATGAGGCTTCAGCAAATGTTTCTGGGTTTGCCTATGATCATAAAAAGAAGGAAAATGTATTGATGGTTACATTGAGGGAAGTATGGACAGATGTATTTAGCATTCTTGTGTGCTGGAACTTAAGTAATGCGGAAATTATGATTCTAGAAGCCCATATAGGGCAGGATGAAGGATGGAATTTTTAAATGTGTGAGTAACTATTAGTTGCCATAATAACGAGTCCATAGATTTGGGCCCATCTGTGGGCAATATTTTTACTGAATGCTGATATACAGTGTTTTAGGAATGTATGTTTTACGCATCACATATTTATTCAGGCATATTTGTGCATTGATGAAACTATGCGTTTAAATCATGTTCTGCACATTACAAGATGTCGGCCATACACGGCCGAAGTTGCCTTTCTCAATGTTTAGTAAATCTGTAATTGGCATAAAAGAGGGCCGTTTCCGCGCGCCATATCACCATCGATAAAGGCGTTTGCCGAAACGCGTCTGGTTACGTGAGTCCTTAAATAAAAACTTTGGACTCGCCCCCGTGAGTGCTTTCTTTGTGTTTGGAGAGAATAATACAAAGTTGGAGCTGCTATATATATATATATATATATATATATATATGTGTGTGTGTGTGAGTGTGCGTGTGTATATTTACTGAAAAAACTATAACTTGCGCCCCTCCCATGCAGAGTGTTGTCATCTATTACGTCATTTCAGATGTTGCCTTGATATTATCAACGATGTCATTGAACATATAATGAGTGATGTAATATGTGAGGTAATAAGCAGTGCATGGCAAGGGCAGGAGTTATAGTTGCTCTAGGCAAACTGATGAATTTCAGCGTCTTTTGAGTTTAAAATGCAACATTTTAAGTTATATTTTCACATAATTGTAACGCCAATTTAAAGTTTGGTTTTTTCATTGAATTTCTCAGAATTTTACAATTTAAAGTAAAATATCATAACCGTAACTAACTAATAACATCATTTTAACCTTTGTTTTTTACAGTCAATTTTTAGGATTTTTTTTATAACATAAAGTAATATTTTATTACCATACCTAACCAGGCCTACCCCGTACCGCGCACATCCTTCGGCCGCGCGCAGTGTGGGGTTGGCTGCAGCCAGGTACTGAACCCAACTCCCTCAAGCGGTCAAACCACTCCCGTGCGCGGCCTTCGGCTGTGCGCAGCGTGGCGTTGGCCGCAGGTCCGGGCCTACGGACAGACCCTGCAGCCAACCCCCATCACGCACAGGTGTGTGCAGCGGGTGGTTGGCCACAGGGTTTGACCTTTTTTTTCCATCTTTTTTCAACAGTAGAAAGAACAAATCATTTTTTGAAATCTTTTTTTTTTGCTTTGTAAAATGTAATTTTTTTCTTCTATGCTGACCCAGAAGCTCACAAGATACTACTAGTCATCACTACTAGTCATCACTACTTCTGTTCTCCTCTTTTCAGCCAAACAGAAAAGTAAGTCAATACCCATCAAGAACACACAGTGAGTTATTCTTTTCATCTTTGATATTATACTCATGAATAGCTTCGGCATTTGGCTCAGTGGAAGCGTTTGTATTTTCCATAGAAGCAATACTAAGTTTAATTCTGCAGTTGTGCGTGACTTTTTTAATGCCCTTTTTCCATATTTTTTTCAACAGTATTTGGGGCAATTAAATTTCTTTAACCATGTTTTTAGCTTTTACGAAGGTCTGGCAGCTTCCCAGATACTACACTCACTGCCGATTGAAAAGCTCAGCGTGACATGCAGGAACTGCTAGTTCTGACTGCAGCAACCTTGCTTCTGATCGCCCCTTTCAGATGTACATTAAAGAATCTCGGTGACCACCAGGAACCCAGATGTGCGCATTCTGTGTCTGCTGATGTTCGCAGGCAAGCTAACCAGTGCTTAATTTGAGCAGGTGGTTTCCTATGCTCGGCAATGCCACTTAAATTGTCAACACCAACACTTATAACAATCTGCCACATGGTGGCGCTGCCTGTTTAATTTAAAAATGAGCACAACAACAATTGTCTATGAATTCAATATACAATAAAAATGACCGACAACTGACGCCCAAGCCATTCTTATAGCTTGAGGGGCCTGGAATAGTCTGAACTGTCTGAACACTGGTAGGAGTGTGATGGTTAGTACTTGTGTTGGTACTGTCATTGGCAGTGCTGGCAGGGGCACTGGTTGGTCCAAGCTGCCCCCTGACTAGGGCCCTCTCACTTATGTTTTTACAAATTAAGCACTAGCTAAGTCTTGGCCAATCGTGAAGTCACAGATTCCATTCTACATTAGCTCTTGCTTCCTCCTCATATTTTTCCTGCAAATTTTTTTAGTATAAACTTTAATGAAATTACAACGTTTGATCGCACAGAAAAGCAACTCAAAGGCCGTCCTTCCTCCTAGCGCTGGCTTGGAGCTTTGAGGCCGCACATTTGTTTCACCTCCTCAAGTGCTCCAGTTTAATCCACAGTTGCTGTTTTTTATTATGCATATTTTTAAGTGTAGTTTAGGTTAAAACTGGAGCAAACTCCTCTGACAGGGGGCACCAGGCATGGGAAAGAGTTTGTTTCAGGGCCTGATTCAGATCTCGGCGGATGGGTTACTCTGTCATAACGGTGACGGATATCCCGTCCGCCAAAGTATGAATCCCATTATATCCTATGGGAATGATATTTCGGCGGACGGGTTATTCGTCACAGTTGTGACGGAGTAACCCGTTGGCTGAGATCTAAATCAGGTCCTAAATCATGTGGGGGCATATGTTAAACAAAGTGGGGGAGTGCGGGTTAATCCATCACTTTAGAAACGTAGGGATGCGCCATATTTACAATAATACGGTGAACGCCTGAGTTTCTCTCTGCGCTAGTGCTAAATTCAGCTGCCTAGCGCAAACGCAGGCACCCTTGCACCAGAGTGCAAGGGTCCCTGTGTTGAGGGAATTATTGTTTTATGTGCAGGAAGGTATCCCTTCATGCACATAAACAATCCAGAATGGCGATTTGTAACTTCTATATGTGCTGCATTGTGCAGCACACATAGAAGTTACAAATCGTCATTTTTCAAATGATTGTTTATGTGCAGGAAGGGACACCTTTGCACATAAACAATCATTCATGGCAATTTTCTGTTTCTATGTGTGCTGCACAATGCAGCACACATAGAAACAGCATAAACAAGGAGATATAAAGCATTTCTCCTCTTTTCGGCTTGTTAAAACCAGGTTATCCCTGGTCTAAATTTTGGCGCTGCCTCCTATTTACACCATCCTTGTAAATGGGGGGCAGCGTCAAAGTCAATGGGTATTGCGACAGAACGCCCACCACAACACCCATTGCATGCCCCTTTCACGCTAAGTGTTGCATGAAATGGGGCCTTATTTACAAGGCGGCATTAAGTCACGTTAAGTGGCTTAACGCCGCCTCGTAATTAAAACGAAGTGTTTATCGCCACAGGAGTGTCATAAAAAGTGATGTTCCTGTGGCGATAGGGGCTTGTAAATATGCCCGTAGTATCTTAAGTCAAACACAGGGGTGTAGTTCTCCATAGTGCAGCAGGTGCAGTGGCAACTGGACCCAGGGATACGAGTGGCACTGCACCCTAATTATAACTCCTTTGTACTACAAAACTAAGTGGTATAGGCCATGTTTTCCTTGCTTGTGTAGGGCCTGCAGCACCCTTGCTATGTCGCTGGTCAAACACAAATTGAACTGCAGCAATGAAAGAGTTAACAAGCTGCTTTTTCAGTCATTTAAGGGTACTTTTTAACCACATATACTAATAAAACTATTCTCAATTAGAATAGGAAAGGCATCGTCCGGCCAAGAAAGGAGGTTTTGTTGTGTAGTTTTCCCTACCGCAGTGTGTGACATTTTGTATGGCCCTAAACAACCGCTGTGTGATAGCCCTGTACCATGTTTGTAAACTCAACAATGACTATGTATGTCAGGTACATAACGCTAGAGAGAAGGCATTTCTTTACTTTATGAATTCCATGGCATGTTTTGTTCTTTTTTCTTTTGTTCTTTTTTCAGTAATCTGTAAACATTATAGCACATGGTTGGAAAAATAATGCAGGAGTTCCAAGGCCAGACTTATTGGCTTTGCAAATTCTTGTGTCTCCTTTGCATTCTGGGGTTTATAGTCCTGTTCACCTTATAATGAAACCAGGACTACAGGCCCTAGAATGCAGCGCAGAAAAATGTATTGAATCAGTTGTTCAGGCTTGGATTGTGGAAATATAGGCGCTATGGGACATATGTATGAAAGTTTGAAATAACGAGTTACTAATCGCGATTTCCTGCTAATGGAAAGTGGGAGATCGCTATTTCAAATGTATGAAACTCTTCTGAGTTTTATTTGCGATTCCTAACGGGTCGCTAATAGACCTACCTCATGAATAATAATGAGGTAGGTCTCAGTTTGCGACCCATTTGGAATCGCTAAAATCACAGGGTTGGTGGCCTGCTGGGGTCAGCAGACCACCATGTCTGTGATCGCTTTCAAACAAAGAAATCTTTTTTTTTTTAAATGCAGCCCGTTTCCCTTGAAGGAAAATGGGACGTGTATCAAAAACAAAAATGAAAAGTTTTCTTTTCATTTTTTAAGAGTAGACAGTGGTCCGTGCTGCCTGCTCCTAAAAAATGCTTTTACAAACATTCACAAAGGACCGCTGCCACTTGCCAATGGGTTACCACCACTTTGAATTCAGTGGTAAAATGCAAACGTTTTTTGACCGCATTTCGGTCGCAAAACAGTCATACATACCATGGTGACTTGGTATTAGGAAGCGACGCCCTCAACACGCCCCTTCCTAATACCGAATTGCAAACCCAAATTACGATTCTGTAACAGGTTACTGAATAGTTATTTGGGTTTGGTCCAGGCCAAAATGCCTTTTTGCATTCGCAAACACGCCGATTCTGCGAATCAGCCCGTTTGCGACCTCAAAAAGACTTCGTACATGTGGCCCTATGTCCCTTACTAGCAATATATATCTTGGACGCTGTGCCTAACAGGTCTGCATCAGTAAACATGTCTGAGACAGGCTAACCATAGAACTTTGTTTTTACTCAGCGTGTCCCACCATGATTAGTTTCTTGATCTTGTGTTTCTTACAAAAAAATTACAACGCCAAGAATACAGGGCCAGATGTACAAACATTAGGAATAGCGATTTCCTGATTGCGATACTCTCTGAATCGCAATTAAGTAATCTCTATTCCTAATGTATGAAACTCATTGAGTTTCATTCAGCAATTCCTAGTGGGTCGCAAATTGACCTACCTCATGAATATTAATGAGGTAGCAGGGGTAGGAGTTCAGTGCACAGAATTCTAAGACCAACAAAAACGAGATGAGCAAAACGGAGGAATAAGGCAAAAATTGTGGGGGAAGACCACTCTAAGGCTGACAGGTCCAACAATGCATGATACCAGAACATGCTCCACACATCTTAAGCTCTTGTGTATCTCGCCAGTGGTAGGAAGTGCTACATTAATTCATCTAACGTACAATGCAGTGCCTTCAGAGCAGTGTGTGAGTATAAATGTGTGCACCAGAAGCCAGCCAGGATCATATTATGTGGTCTTGCCCCAGTCGCACAGACTGCACAGGCTCATGAACTATACAGCAGAGCTATCTGATGATGTCCACATGACCAGCCGGATAGTATTTTCGACAACAAATGCACCTATTTCTTTAGCCCCCAGTGCACGAGACATTGTTGACAGTGAAGCAAAGAACCTGTTATAATCTACTTGTTTGTTAATGCATCCTCCCTATTCTTGTTCTCTGCCTTGCTGCTCAGTCAATGGTGATGTCATTGGAATGTTCAGAATGTTTGTACTTGAGGAGAAATCAGTTGGAGCGGATGGGCTGAGCAGCAAGGAGGCTGCTCCTGGTGGGGCATATAATGGATCTTACTATCATCCTGTAACTTATATTTGAACCTGTAACCTGATGAATAAACCGGTAACTTATTTTCTACACGACCTGTCTACGAGACATCTTTGTATTTAACACTGGCGACGATTTGGAAGAACCTACGCGTGTGCTACTTCAATGGATAATGGTCTATGAAGCCTAAAGAAACTTCAAGGGAAAGGAACTTCATGAGAACTTACAAGCTGTGTATTTATGTAAGCTGGCACCCCTGAGCTCCACCAGTGACCACTCCATCTGTCGCCCTACCATGTAAGCGCCAGTTTATGTTGGACTTTCTCTTCCTTCATCTTGCTGCTTTGGTACTGCTTTCCCTGTCTCAACCCAAGTGTGACAGTTCTTGCCTGTTTCAAATGCTACTTGAGCTGCAGTGTCCCTGTTCATTTTTTGCCTGTCTCCAGAAGCCGCTATTTGGGTCATCTTTGTGTCGCCATCACATCTTGGACTGTGCTGTTTTTCCCCTGCTCCCTGCCCACAACCTTTGCTGATACTGCCAACCATTGGTGTGATCCCCATGGTATTTCGTGTTGTGTACAGTCTCACGCTGCAAGCTTCATGGCAAGAGTAATTTAGAACGTGTACTCTTCACCGTTCTTGTCGCTGATGTCCCCTGAGCCCTCGTGTGGAAGTGTACAGTTTACTGATGCTGTTGAAGGGCTGCTGTTCACCCTGCTAAGCTTAGTCTGCCTATTTATTGACACACAGAGTGGGACCATTATGGCGGTTCAACTGCCGCAGTTTTAAGCCTGACACGAGCCGGTAAAGTGACGCTCGCGCACCCTACCTTCATTTCGAGCCTCACGCTGTTTTCCTGCACCGCAGTTTCACCACGTTCTTGCGGCAGCGTTTGGCGCACGTTCGCACCTGGAACCTCCCTGCGCAGCGTACGCTGCGTGCCGCCATCTTGTGGTTGGATAATGCCACAAGCTACAAGTATGTATTGCGCTTACAAAGCGCGTGTTTCGTTTTTCTACCAAATGCTCCGATCTTTACACGTGAGCATTTGGAGCCAGAAGACACTATTTGGTAACATGGGCAGCATGTTAAGGACTCGTCACGTCGTGGGATCCTTTTGCTCCGTTCTACACTTTGAGAAAAGAACCTTTAGGTATGTCCTGCATTACCTAGCTTCCTTCAGCTCATGTCTGGACATTTGCGTGTCTACTACTATCACAGCATTATTATTATTTTTGCTCTTGCCTATGATGACTGTCCTGTGCCTTGCAAGCGTTTGGCACTTCGTGATTCTTTCAACTGTATTTATATTCACCCTTGATGTGACGCAGAAGGTCTCCGAATTAATTTCTCATTCCGGCGTTGTTGTGTGTGTTTGCCTTAAGAACTGTTCTTCTCAAAGCACCGTATTCTTGTCTTCAGAGTTTTCGGGTGAGAGGTCGCTGACCGGAGTTTTCCCTTGCTCAGTTTTACATCTTTTCCTGTGTTTTTTTTTCTTTTCTTATGTTCTAATTAATGCTGTATTTTTGATCCATGTTTCCCTAAGCTAATTCTGTTTACGTTTACCTATTACGTTTTGTTCTGTTTCTTAGGGAGGTGTGTTCCCCTATTACAGTGTGCTTGTTCTGTTTCATAGGGAGGTGTGTTCCCTATTACGGTGTATCTTAGGGAGGTGTTTCCCTTATAGGGAGGTGTGTTCCCCTATTACAGTGTGCTTGTTCAGTTTTATAGGGAGGTGTTTCCCCCTATAGGGAGGTGTGTTCCCCTATTACGGTTGTGCAGTTTCATAGGGAGGATTTTTCCCCTATTAGTACCGTGTTCATGTATGCATATTTTGGAATGTTTATACCATCTTTTCTTATGTATATTACATGTATTATACTGTTTTGGGTTTGTGAATATGCCCTGTTTGTATGTTATTGTGCCTGGCGAAGTGGTGTTATAGATCCACTGTTTTTAAGTATGGAACTTTTGCTTTTGTCTTTCCTTGGTATGTGTCTCTTATCATCTCGCATACATTTAATTTTCTTTAATCATTATAAGGGGGAGATGTGTTATAATCTACTTGTTTGTTAATGCATCCTCCCTATTCTTGTTCTCTGCCTTGCTGCTCAGTAAATGGTGATGTCATTGGAATGTTCAGAATGTTTGTACTTGAGGAGAAATCAGTTGGAGCGGATGGGCTGAGCAGCAAGGAGGCTGCTCCTGGTGGGGCATATAATGGATCTTACTATCATCCTGTAACTTATATTTGAACCTGTAACCTGATGAATAAACCGGTAACTTATTTTCTACACGACCTGTCTACGAGACATCTTTGTATTTAACAGAACCCAGCTACATATTTAATTTGCAAAGATGCACAGGGAGTGAAAAGAAACAGCAGCAGACACCTATGGATTTTTGCACCCAGTATATAAGTGTAGCATACAATAGCAGTAGCTTCTATACAGGCAGTGCATATAGACAGGCATGCTGTCCATAAAAGTAATGCAAGCAATACAGATAATATAGCTTTTCACCAATCTGGCATACAGTAAGCATACTTCATAAAATAACCTATCTTGTTGCACAAAATTTATACAGTCAAAACAAATAAAACACCTATTCATATATTTTGCGTAGAATGCATAGAGTTCATAAAAAGTACGATAAGTAGCCATCCAGGATGTACGATTCACATATGTTGCAAAGGCGGCGTGTAGGAAAATGTAAATAAAATGTGTTGTAGCTTTGCCATTTAGTGGTTTTTCTGAAAGGTACTTCCCTGTTAGCGGGTAGTGCTTTCTCTGTGAAGTTATTTGTTCACATTTTCCTGGGATTCCATAGCCTGCATTGTAGTGCCCCCAATATACCAATGACTGCTGGGTCTCAGGCAGCATGCGGTACAGAGGTGTAAGTCTGAGGGGACAAAGGACCTATGTCTTTCTATAAGACTGATGCTTAGTGGACATTTAATGTACCTGCCCGTGTGCTCCCTCACGTTATCTTCTTTCTGAGTGGTAGGACTGCAGCTTGAAAGCTAGTGTAATGACGTGATGGCAAGGGATATGTTGTGACTTGTCGTGAACATGCATGGCTGTGTTTGGTGCCATTTTGTGGAGGCTTACATTCAGGTATGTGCATGTGTGGTGATGGATGGTGTTTGTTCACCTGTGTATTGACTCATGGCACATTATCCTGCACATGGAGGTGTGGTGTGTTTGTTTATTTCTATTTCAGTTGCAGGTTACATGTGCATTGAAGGTGAGTGTGTGTTGTTTTATGTAGTAATGAACAGGGTGTGATTCATGCATCAGAGAGGTATATACTCTGTGACGTGGTGCTGACGTAAGAGTGTTGAGCTGTGTTTTGAGAGATGCTGTTGATTGGGCTCTCTGTTGTTGGGCTGTGGAATGTGTTATTGGTTTGTGAAATATTGCATGTGTTTGTGTTGACAAGTTCGTTTCGAGCTTCATCCTTGCAATGTCTTCATTGACGGATGCTGTGACTGTGAGTGTAACTCAGGTATTCGTGTTGCACATGGGATCTGGGCTGGAATGGGCCCTCGGCCCCTCCAGCAGTTCTGCGGCAGACTGCCAGCTAGGAGGCACTGGGCAGACATTCAGGGGTGTGAACCAAAACGAAGCGCCCCCTTGCAGAATGTGGCAGGGCCCCAAGCCTCCTATTTCTCACAAATATTCATAGGCCCATGGCTGAACGGGAGCCCCTGATGTGTGCCCCCTTACCCCCTCCCCCTCTCCCCGCCCCCCCCACCCGCAGGGGCAGATGCTGCAGTACTGACTGAGTGCAGAACTACAGAGAGAGACTTCGCAAGAATTTCACTTCAAGAAGAACACTGCACTTAAGTTATTGATTAATCACATGCCATACGAGAACTAACAAAACATATTTTTTACCTATTAACTAGAGTAGGGAGCTTGTCATTTTGCATTAGGAATGATGAATCTGCAGCAGTGTTTAAACAGACACGCAAGGAAGGAATCAACCGCCTGGGGATGCAGAATTCATGAATAATAAAACTGTGGCGGGACATGTTGGGCTCAGCTCCCTGTTTTATCGGATACTGTCACAGTTCCAGGAGTCTGTGGCCACTCAAGTGTCTGAAAAACAGAGTTAAAAGGGTACATACACTCCTCGGCGATATCAAGGAGGAAAAGGCTGGGGCCAAGGAAGCAACCAAGATGCACACAATTAAAAATTGACTGCAGAAAAAAAGACCAGAAGAAAGCAATCTGTCCTTGTGTCGACTGGTCTCAATCCATATAAAACAAATATTGGCAAATTCAACAGATTCGACTGTTGACATTGCCAGTGTTTTATTTGCTTTGGCACGCTCCATGGAATAAACCATTCCAAGATGGCCGCCACTGTATGCACACACATGCACCTGCAGGAAGCATCAGATTGCGTTTTATGGCAAAAACCATTCCAAGTTGTCAGCCAGTGCAGTGCATTTTTTGTCATAAATTTGAACAAAAACATTCAAATTTGGCTTCCCATATTTCTGCACGTGTGCAAGAATGTACACACAGGATGGCCATTTTACTATTTTTTGTCAGAAAAAGTTACAAAAAGCATTCAAAGATTGCCACATACGCATACACGAATTACCATCTTGGAGTTATTGTTGGCATACCTTAGCATTGGTTTACTGTTCCAATGTGGTTAATGGTTATTTTCTAGCTATAAAATTATAATGCATGTGATGGAATGTGCTTCAAGACAAACTAATGGTCAATCAATTTCAATCTGTTTTATTCATTAAATACAGATCCAGAATGAGATCCACTTTACAGAGATTACATAATCAATATATACCTAAAATGCTTTAAAAAAAGGTTGACATTTTAAAACACATCATTTCATTCAGTGGGTTAAACTAAAGTTGCATGGCATCTTTCCCTGCATATTTTAAAAACAATGGTTCCAGCAAACACCAACGGTTATTATACAATGCGGGGTGCACAAAGAGGACACGCTTTAAAGTTTGTAACAAAACCCTGCAGAGATTACAAAATCTGAACTCCGGAGCCACGCCCAACTATGCACCTGTAATAATATTTAACAGCAGAATGTTCAATCGAAACAATGGAAAAAAGCGTTGAGTTCCTCTTTAAATATGGTTGGGGATACAAAGCATGTAACAACAATTACCTCCATCTTCCTTTTTTCCCTACAAGGAAGCATATCTAAATCCCTTGAAGTAATGTTAATGCTATGTTTTAGAAAGATCTTAAGTGCTGAACGAGACGTTGCCATAAGCTCACCCCTATTCAAATAAAAGTGCTGTAGTGTTTTATTAAAATTCTTAAGAATTTAGTTAGTAGGCCTACATTGGTCAAATGCTTCTGAACAAAGTAGGCTTCTAAAGGGATTCTTGTTACTAAGCAAAAGACTGTGGCCCCAACGAAGGGCGTCAGCTAGCCCCTTAACATAGATTCTCGGGAGTCCCAATTCTAAGCGTAAGGCTTCGACCGGTGCAAGGGTACCTATGTTACAGATTTTACAAAGAAAGCTCCAAAATTTCACATCCAATATTTCAATCGCATAAAGTAAAGTTGAGGGGATTTTTACATTATACACGGACAGTAAACAGATAAAGCATCTGTGGCCTATAGCCCTATAAAGTTTTTAATATATGCCATTATTTTTCCAGATAAATAAAAAATGGATATTTTCACAGAAAGATTGGCGGAGAAACTTTTGCCCATATACGGATATGAATCAACACATTCCAAGTCCTGAGTACCTAATCACCACTTATAATTTTTCAATTTTCTTCCTCCCTTAGCACAAAAGATCATCACTTTACTCTTATTAATATTAGTTTTTTAATAATGGCTATCAGTGAACTCCTGCAGGCAATCCAAACGACTCTGAAGTGCCCTAGCAGTTAGGTCCAAAATCACTATATCGTCCGCATAGAGCAATGAGGGTATATTACAGTGACCTAACTTCGGGGCATCCCCACCCAATGTGGCCAAACTCGATGGAAAATCAAAAAATATAGAGGGAAAATTATAA
The DNA here is from genome assembly GCA_963921515.1 of Calotriton arnoldi. Classification (NCBI taxonomy): domain Eukaryota; kingdom Metazoa; phylum Chordata; class Amphibia; order Caudata; family Salamandridae; genus Calotriton; species Calotriton arnoldi. The sequence continues at coordinate 1,184,151 of CAWUFW010003928.1, read as the reverse complement.
AGTGGCTAACAGACAGCCTAGTTGAAGACTGTTGTCTGTCAGTATTTTGTGAGATAAACCACAGTCGCTCACTCGAAGTACATGGTACCAGGTAAACAAATAAAGTGCAATAATGAGATTAAGCAGATGATCAAGAATTTTTTAATTTCTAAGCTTTCACCAGAGAGTAGGGCAATCTACACGGTCGAAGGCCATGGAGAAATCAATAAGATTGGTGGGAACCGGCATATTACGTGACCACATATTTGTAATATTATCTAAGGTAGAACTGTTAGGTTTGAAACCAGCCTGCTCCAACGGAATAAAGTTATTAGCATCAACACAATCCTGGAGACGATCTAGAAGGGTCTTAGCAAAAAAAGTCTGTATCGAGTCAAGGAGTGCTATTTGCTTGTAATCATTAGGAAGGGCAGTAGAGCCCTACTTATGTCGCGGTAAGATGATACTGACCCGCCAGGACGATGGAATTGAATTAAACCGATAACAATAAAGAAAAAGGGCAGACAAGGTCTCCTTCCAATTTTATACCAGTCAACGTAATTTGATCCGGGCCACTAGCTCCCGAGGGTCTCGCATGATGCATAATCTTTTTAATCTGGGTGCTCGAGGGACCTACTAAATCGGCCCCTTCAGAGGGGATAACCGCCAGGGGAAGTAGAACCTCATCAATGGATGGTTAGCCGAGTAAAGATTCGCCATATACGAGGACCACTCACTGTTTGGGATTGGGCTAATTTTGGGCCCAATACCACTCATAATAGATGTGTTCATTGTATGCCAGAACCTTCTGGAACCATTATTTATGGCAGCTTCCCGCAGTTCTATCCAGATCTTGCCAGACTGTTGTTTCTTTATGGTCTCCTTCCAACTTGTTCACCTTCTTTTAAGTAGTTTTATCATTTTCCTTCCCACCCTTGAGAAAGCTAAGAATTGCCGCCTTTGCAATTTATTAATTTGTTAAGACTAAATTCCTTATGGGCGATTTCTATGGATTTATTATTTACCCAAGGTGCCCCTTGAGGGAGAAAGTTTTCTGCCACAAAGACCTGTACATCCTTCTCAGAGGAAACCAATGAGATTGTATCCCTATTAGCGTTAAGTTGTAAAGTGTTTATTACCAAATATTCATTCTATTGTACTTTCCCATTTGCTACATTAAGGAGTATTGTATCGCCCCTAAAATTCCAGGGCGAGGCCTCCTCTGGGGCTAACTTGATGTTAAGAGAGATTACTTTATCATCGCTCAACGGAGAGTCCACTATCTCGAGGTTACTTAGCAAACTGAACACAGGGAAAGAAGTAAGACTATAATCGATTAAAGAGGTCTTCTTACCACTCCTCTATGCACTTAGGAGAGGCTTACCTCTCCTATCAGCTCTACAGGATGGGGGGGAGGGAACTTGGTATGTTTAAGACTTCCTCCTGATCCGTATACGCAAACAGACTGACAGCATAATTGGAGATTGCAGCGTAAAGTCCCCCACAATTAGTATATTTAACAATATTCTCTCCTTCCATAATTTGAGAAATAAAATGGAAGAAAGAACTGAGGAGAGACTCATAAGTAGGGCCGGGTGGGCGATAAAGATGATCAAGTAAATACTGAACTGACTTCGAGCCCTCCATGCCCTTGCAACCAAATAATAAACATTGTAGAAGGTTTGAAACATGAATCAAGGATTTGTATGACCAAGTTTCATCTGAGCTAAGGATAATAGCAATTCTTCCACTGGCATGGCCTTTCTTTACTTTTTTAGCAGGGCAACTGATAACATAATAATTTTCACAGTCAAAAGGCTTCTCACACCAGGTCACTGGAAGACAGATACTATCCTCTCACAAATAAGTCAAAGAACTAAGGACCTCATTTACAAGGCCATTGCACCGCTGGTGTGTCACTTTCTTTGATGCACCGGCAGTGCAGGGTGCCTGCTCATGCTTACAAGGCCCTGTAAAGTCACCCTGCGTGACGTTTCATGGCCTTGTAAATATGGGCCCCTTTCAAGTATTACTCTGCGTGAAAGGAGCATTCCATGGGTGTTTCTGTGGGTGTTACCACGCAACATCCATGGAACATAACACATTCCCAGATTTACACATTTTTGTAAAGCTGAGAATGCGTCAGAATCCTATGTCCCCTCATGGGAAGCCTTGGGGTGGACAACGGGGAGAAATACTTTTATTTCTCCTGGTTTTTTCCTCTCTGTGGGCTGCATTCTGCAGCACGCATAGAATGAGGAAAATGCCATCAATTATTGTTTTTGTGCAGGAAGGTGACCCTTCCTGCGCAAAAACATTCATAGTCACAACGCAGGCCCCCTTGCAACATGACTCAAGGGTGTCTGCGCTGGCGCATGGCAGCTAATTGTGCGCCAGCTCAGGGTAAAGCACACGGATGTGTCTTATTGTTGTTAATACGACGCATCCCTGTGCTTTAAAAATGACGCCGCTCGGAGCAGCAAAATGGCTTGCAGCGCTGCGCTGCGTCATTTTTTTGTAAATGAGGCCCTAAGCTTCTGAGATCTGGTGGAGCAGCCAGCTAAATTCCAGGACAAAACTTTAAAGCCATTGGTAAAACAACTTAGACTATTTGCAGCTATTTATGTGGTTGCAATTGAGTGCCTCGTCTAGCCAGTTCCACTCAGACAACTCATCCTTAGTGCAATCACCAGAAGCAACATTACCAGAACCCTGGAAGGAACTATTCTCCCTTTTGGCCCAACTGTAATATACGTTGATTTAGCGTTAACTAATAAAAGCCTCCATATTGGCCTTGCCGTTTCCTAGAGGAGCCCCAGGCTCTTTACCATAATTATATCACGACTAGTCTGGATATAAAGGGGAAACATCTATGCCTCCGCTAAAGAGGCAATTACACTTTTCTCAAATCAAATTTATAATAGCCTTTGAATTGAAAGCAACCCTAGATCTCTTCTCAGTTACAGAATTTAATAATTAAACTGAAAAAATATAATTAACTCATTATCATCCTTAAAGGGCTGATATCAGACAAACATTTTCATAACAGAGAGCGATTCAAATAAGAAATGTCATAATCAAACAAAACAATAACATCAAGAGTCATGGGTGGATCCTCTGTTTCTAAAGCTGGGTAAGATTAAATTTAGGGCATCTGGTCACTATGATCACAGAGGGGCATGTTCGGGAAAAAAGCATCAACCATCGGGTCCAAGGCCTTAAAGTCCTGCTATCACATGGGCGGCGGGCTCCTCTGTCCAGCGGTGTAATGTAGGCATCAGTCACTGATAAAACAAGCATTTGCAATGCAATCGGTCTCGCCTTTGGGACCTTATATGTATTTAGCTATGCAGCACATTAGCCTGGGTGCTGAAACATCTACTGTTCTTTAACATGGAGGGAAAGTAAGCACCAAACTGCATGACACGCCAGGTATGGGAACACATGGAGAGAAATCTTGCCTTTCAGCGGGAAATGGTATAGTCCAAAGCTCTGTTTTTAATATAAAATCAGGGCCTTCGTGGTCATATCACTGAAAATACAAGATTTGAAAAAAATATTATTATCTACCGGTGCTCGTGGAAGACCATTTCTATGGACTGGAATCTAGAGAATGCTAAAGTGATTCTGGTATTTTACTGACCTCTGCTGGTCATTTTCTATCAAAAAAGTTAAATAGAGGCAGTTGCCAGAAAAATTAAAAAAATAAAGTTCCTCAGCAGAAAGCAATTCTGGTATTTTACTGACCTCTGCTGGTCGTTCTCTATCAAGACAGTTAAATAGAGGCAGTTGAGCAGAAAAAAAAGTCCCTAAATGGAAGCAGACAAGTCATAGGGCTGATCTCCAGAGCCCACAAAGTACATATACATATACATATAAGTATATAATAAGTATATACTAAAGTATATACAAGAGGTCTCGAATGCTCGACCTAAAAAGGGGATTGAAACTGTCCAGGGCCTTAGTGGCCAGTTTCTGCACAGGCGCTCGATCACCGCTGTCCGCTGGAGAGATGTAAGAAGCCGTCACCAATGGGGTGTAGATTGAGATCGGCCAATAGGACTTACGGGAACTGTAGTACCAACTATGTGTTCAACCTCTGAAGGTGTATCCAGATCAAAACTTACTTTCCTTGGTTGCTTTTTGCAGATCCTGCGATGTTTCCTCTTGACGCGTTTCTTCTTACGCATTACAATCATAATATCGCCAGATGTTGCATCAGTGTTACAAAGGGCCTGCTTTTTTTCTGGATGAAAATAGGGAAAGAAGCAGAGGGGGTACTTGGAGATGGACTGCTGGACATCCAGATGAAATCATCATGGAGCTTAAATAACTCCTCAAGAAAAAGAGAGTCCGTCTCACTTTCACAACAGTTTTCATGGGAGGGCAAACCTTATCATGGTGCTTAAGTAGAGGGCAATCGACTTTGATGTGGATTTCTTTAAAGTCTCTTGAGTGTACTTCCGGATTGTTATCACCAAACCAACCCTCTACTTTAGTCGAAGATCGTTAAGAATTACAGATAAAATGTCAAGTATATGATCCGAGTTATGTGTTGTTATTTCCAGCAAACTCAAAATCCCCGACAGCATAGTGCTTGAGAATATTGAATGTAGTCCCCTTGAAGATAAGTGGAGACATTCAGATTAAATTCTGGAGCTCTAGATAGGTGTGGTGCAGAAGACGTGCTGCGGAATATAGACATGAATATTTTACTGTCTGTGGGAACCGCAGTAGCCAAGGATGGAGTCGATGTTAAAGACACTGTGGGCATATGACTGCCGGGGGGTAGCAAAGCTGGAGGAATACTATCGGTCAAAGTATAAACCAGAACTATGGATGCGGCTGCGACAGACAAATCCAAAGATTTCCTTTCCAGAGTGTCTTCCTTTAATATTTGCTGGTTGGAAGAATGAACATCCAAAGACCCTAATACTCCTGGAGCACTATCGCTTTCGGGCTGCCCCCCCCCCCCCCGTATTTGCCCCAGGGAGTTTAGAGAATAAGCAGGGATAGAGGAGGGCCCCTTCAGTGCTCCAGTGTGATTAGATTTATTTCTAAAGAGTTTGATTTAGTTTTTTAGGGCAAGATCTGGCAGGGATTGGCCTCAATTTTTTTGCAGTCATTCTTGTAGGGGCCGGGGGAAATTGTGGGCTCCACCTAATGTGTGAAGGGGTTTGAAATTTAGCAAGAATTGTCAATGTCAAAGTTGCCACAAAAAGTACTTCTATCTGATGGGGAAAAAAAGAGGATGAAGTTTCCATCCCTACTACCAAGGGCCCCTTTAAGAGCGCCTTTTGGGCCCCCAAACAACGTTGGAGCTCACAAGCTTAAAGAAGCACAACTAGGGGGTTGTGGGGGCAGGGTTTGTCACAACCAACCAACCTCCAGCCAGGGAGTGGACCAGAAACATGCTCGCATGAGCGCACCTCGAATAAGCAATGAAGCAGCTAGAAGTTGGGTAATAAGACAACAAGCAGAGAAAAATAAAAAAAGTGGTACCGTCCGGTGCAGTGGGCAGTCGAACACCTTATCAGGCAACAGTCCTCCAAAGGGGGCCAGAGGAGGCCAACAAAGAAAGAAGATAGGCACTGGCGCTGGTATTGGCGCGAAGGCTCCTCAAACTAGCACAAGCCGCACCGGCCTAACGCCAGACGCATCCGCTCTACTTGAATAACCTGCAGCCTATTGCCTACCGCCACACCACACAATGCCACAAGCACCTCCAGAGGGCTCCTGTCTTTGTCTCCCTTGATTGTTGGGAGACGGGATGCGAAGCTGCACTGCCATCTTCCTGCGCCGCCCTCAGCTGTCTCCACAGCTCTCTCCACTGTGCTCTGCTCGCTGCCAATTGCAGCAAGCTCCTCCAGAAGTGCTTCTACGTCAGTGTACACTCACAGCTTTCCTCAACTATTCCAAAAATGAGTGGCTGTGCACAAACACACCCTGAGCTAGGTTCCACAAGCTAATGGTCCGGTATCAGTGTGCAAGAGCTTCTGGGTGATTTATAATTTAACAGACCAATGGATAAAGAACCCTGACAAACATTCTCTGTATGTATGTATATTATGTATTATTTTTTTAAGAAGCCCTAGGCTGGCAAGACTGTCTCAAAGACTGAACCTAAATATGGAACACAGTGGCCAGTTTATCAGAGTCTAGGTGGGAGTGGGATTCACTTCAGTCTTGGAGGATCTTGTAGAAGAAAGATCATTGAAAGAAGTGATATCAAGCGATGGGAGGATAAGAGTAGGAAAAGGCCAGACCCTGTAGCAATCCCATGTCACACGTAACTGAAGGCATTCCACAGTGAGGCTTGACTCCCATAGGTGGTTGGGTGGCAGTGCACACTTGCGCAGTAATAATGTGAAAGAAGTTGGATTTAGTGCCCTGTAAAAAAACAAAACTTCACTCCAAAAACTAGAGTTAAAGTGAAGCTAGGGTTAGGGCTGGTGTTAACATCTTAACATACATTTTTTAGTTGGAGGAGAGTCTGTGATTCCAGCAGCCTCTGCCTTTGTGCAGGGCTCAGGAGAACACTCCAACGGCTTTTGTAGCAGAAAACCTAGGGCCTGATCCAGAGTTTGGCAAACTGTAATCCATCAGGGTGTGGAGAACATTATATCCGCCAGCCTGATGGAGTACCGTCCACCAAATTTAGAGATCACTGCTGGCAGCAGCGATTTCTGTACCTTTATAGGAACCGCTGACTTCCTGACAAGGTGCAGAAAGTTTGGTGACTGCTGTTGATCAAACTTTGTCAACGCTTTTGTTTTTCGAAAACAAACTTCCAAAGTAGGAATTTGTTATTGAAAAGCAAATAACCAATCACCCGCACACCCAGGGATGTGCAGTGCAACTTCCTTTCTCTCATGTCCCCTCCTCTGCTGGACCGATGGAGGAAGCTTTCAGTCGGGGGCTCTGCCGACAGAAAACTGGCGGTCCTCCCAACCCTAAATTTTCCAGGAAGTACCCTGTTCACCAAACTCTAAATCTACACCGAAGTGTGGGGCATATTATCAAAGGCTTTATCGCCGCTTTAGCGGCACTTTTTGCCGCTAAAGCGGCGATAATTTTATCGCCCTATCAGCAAGCTGTCGCTAACAGGCGTTAGCGACAGCTTTCAGGCGTTAGAGGCCGCGTTTTCCATCGCCTTGCATGTCAGCGATAATTATCGCTAATGACATGCAAGGAAGGCGTTCCCTACTAAAAGCGACTGAAAACAGTCGCTAACACCACTACCCCCTATTAGCAAGGCAGGCGAAGCGATATAATAATTCGCGCTAAGCGCGTTTATCGCTAGATTTTAACACCTGCTAGTGAGGATGACTTACCTGTTTGAAGTATAGGAGGTGGATTCTAATGCTGAATCCACCTTAGCGTTAATGCGAGAATATCGCTGGTTTCCCAGCGATATTCTCGCATTTTGTCGCTATCGCTGGAAATATTATCGCTATGGAGATAAACCTTACTAATAGGGTGTTATCTCAGCGATAATTTCCAGCGATAGGCGGCGTTAAAAAAAAACGGCGCTAAGCGCGGTTAGCGATAAATATCGCACTTCCTTGATAATATGCCCCCGTATACCTTCCAGGCTAGCTGAAACAAAGCAAGAACAGCAAGAAGAAATGGGGTGCGGGGCACTCCTCGGGTAACACCCGTCCTCCATCCTGAAAACGCATTCTTGCACTATGATAAACGTTTGGAAACATTTACGGGTAACCCTATGTTTGGCATACCAGTCATTTTCACAAAGTATTTTATCATATTTTACACACACTAATGTTCGTGAAGAGTTACATCAGCATAACCTCCATGCCACATGAGATAATATTCTCCTAAAGCTCTTTTTGCTTTAAAATAAACATTTTGAAAATAAAGCAATACATTTTATGTTTTTACAAGTTGCTATCTATAAGTGAAGATGTTCTTAACTTTGACTTTACTGTATTAATCCACCACTGGTAGTTCTATGCCAATGAGTCTTAGAGTTGATGTGATGTCAAAATCTGAGAGTGTGATAGTAAAACAACAAAGGTGTATATTCTAAGTCTGAGCCAGTGCTGTTCTTTAAAGTTGTGGAAAGAGATTTAGCTCAAAAAATAATAAGGCTTCCTTCAGACATTTTGGAAAGGGGTGACTCTGTGGCATTTGCAGAATAGCCCTCACTGACTTCACATGTAAACATCTCTCTTAGGTCCTAGCTGAGGTTAACCACAAAATCATAGGAGTGTGGTATAATGTGGTGATACTCACGTTCTGTGTAGCGAATAATCCGTGAGGCCGAGTCCCCTAGTCCGAAGCTGGTGACGGGCGTCAGGCAGATCTCGTAGCTCTGGGGTACCCGTAATTCTGGTAGTAGGTATTCCAACAATCGCCCTTTCTCTACCCCACGGGCAGGGATTGACTTGCTGACGGTACTCCTGAGGTTAAGCTGCAACGAAACCAACACACCTTGAGACCTCAGACACACGTACAGTGGATATTAAAACTATTCTAATGCAACCAACACATCTTGAGACCTCAGACACACGTACAGTGGATATTAAAACTATTCTAATGCAACCAACACACCTTGAGACCTCAGACACACGTACAGTGGATATTAAAACTATTCTAATGCAACCAACACATCTTGAGACCTCAGACGCACGTGCATTAGGTACTAAAATTCTTGCCAAAGTAACCAACACACCTTGAGACCTCAGACACACGTACAGTGGATATTAAAATTATTCCAAAGCAACCAACACATCTTGAGATCTCAGACGCACATGCATTAGGTACTAAAATTCTTCCCAAAGTAACCAACACACCTTGAGACCTCAGACACACGTACAGTGGATATTAAAATTATTCCAAAGCAACCAACACACCTTGAGACCTCAGACACACGTACAGTGGATACTAAAACTATCCCGAAGCAACCAACACACCTTGAGACGCCCGACACACATACAGTGGATATTAAAACTACCCCGAAGCAACCAACGCACCTTGAGACCTCAGACACACGTACAGTGGATACTAAAACTATCCCAAAGCAACCAACACATCTTGAGACCTCAGACTCATGTGCATTAGGTACTAAAACTCTTCCCAAAGCAACCAACACACCATGAGACTTCAGACACACATACAGTGGATACTAAAACTATCCCAAAGCAACCAACACACCTTGAGACCTCAGACACACGTACAGTGGATACTAAAACTATCCCAAAGTAACTAACACACCTTGAGACCTCAGACACACATACAGTGGATACTAAAACTATCCCAAAGTAACCAACGCACCTTGAGACCTCAGACACACGTGCAGTGGACACTAAAACTATCCCAAAGCAACCAACACACCTTGAGACCTCAGACACACGTACAGTGGATACTAAAACTATCCCAAAGTAACCAACACACCTTGAGACCTCAGACAGACGTACAGTGGATACTAAAACTCTTCCCAAAGCAACCAACACACCTTGAGACCTCAGACACACGTACAGTGGATACTAAAACTATCCCAAAGTAACCAACACACCTTGAGACCTCAGACACACATACAGTGGATACTAAAACTATCCCGAAGCGACCAACACACCTTGAGACCTCAGACACACATACAGTGGATACTAAAACTATCCCAAAGTAACCAACACACCTTGAGACCTCAGACACACATACAGTGGATACTAAAACTATCCCGAAGCGACCAACACACCTTGAGACCTTAGACACACATACAGTGGATACTAAAACTATCCCGAAGCGACCAACACACCATAAGACCTCAGACACACGTACAGTGGATACTAAAACTATCCCGAAGCGACCAACACACCTTGAGACCTCAGACACACATACAGTGGATACTAAAACTATCCCGAAGCGACCAACGCACCTTGAGACCTCAGACACACGTACAGTGGATACTAAAACTATCCCGAAGCGACCAACACACCTTGAGACCTCAGACACACGTACAGTGGATACTAAAACTATCCCAAAGCAACCAACACACCTTGAGACCTCAGACAGACGTACAGTGGATACTAAAACTATCCCGAAGCGACCAACACACCTTGAGACCTCAGACACACGTACAGTGGATAATAAAACTATCCCAAAGCAACCAACACACCTTGAGACCTCAGACAGACGTACAGTGGATACTAAAACTATCCCGAAGCGACCAACACACCATAAGACCTCAGACAGACATACGTTGGATATTAAAACTCTTCCCAAAGGACAATGACACACTAAGAGGCTTTGCCACAATAATAAATACACCCTTCATGGATTTCATTCCACAGTTTGTGTAAATTTACAACTTTTGGGAGATTCATAAAACATCTTCAGTAGGGTGCATGGAAATATACACACGCCTCCTCCTCTGTACTGATATGGAGAGGAGATAGGATGTGCACATCGCTTATTTTCCTAGAAATATTTTACACCTTGAATAATAAATAAGATTCCAGTGCATCACAACCCCCACTGCAACCTTCTTTGGAGAGGCAACATTACACTTCTGCCAAGACGGATCATCAAATTAGTGGCTGCCTGCTGCCCCCTATCGAGACCTGCAGGCCATGAATACACATTCTGGCAAAGCCAGCTCAACCTTTCATCCTTCTAAGGTTGATAATCTAAGCAGAGGTCAAAGTGGGCGGGATCAGAGGATCACGACGTACCCATACTTTTTTTTGAGTTAAGAAAAAAAGTTCCCCTACGTTTTGTAAAAAGACAACCGTCCCAGGACGATTAATTCCGATAATTTAAATGCTTCAGCTGAAGTGTCATTCAGTGAGTTTCCTGTGCTATGAAACTGAAGTCGGGCAGACAGCTAAACAAGCCTTCATGCCAGGGTGCCTGCTTGCCTAAAAGAAATGCAAATGTGCACAACCTGTTAAGTGTGTAAATGTAAAGGGTAATAAGCAAATGTAAAGGATTCTTGGGAGCCCGTTTTGGCTTTAATCGATTGAATCACTCGACGCTTTGTGATGACGAAGACGTATTCTGTTTGAGTGGTAGTGCAAAGAGTTAACAACTGAGCTGTGGAGTGTGTGCTTTGTATTTTTGTATTTATATAGCGCTTCCTACCCCTGAGGAGGTGTTGAAGGGACAGTTATGTAAAAAAAAATGGCATTACGTGCTATCTGGGTATAAAATCTATATTTTGGAAGCACCATTTTATCTTAAACCTTTTTACGCATTTTGTAGAAGTCTATCTTATACTGCAAGTTTAAAATAATTACTTACATATTCACGGTTTTCTGTCACAGGCTGTGACCTTGCAGCACTAAAAAAACACAAGTCACTATTCTCCACTGCACCAACCAAGATTTAATTCTGTGGTTCTCTGGTTACACACAGACCTCTGCAGTGCATTAGCTAATAGAGGTTTCATAATGTACTACAGTGCATTTCCCACCAAGTAGCATCTTTTTTTCTTTATTTTTTATATGGAGCTACCTGATGGTGAAAGACCAAAAACACGTACAGAATATTTTTTTAAATTTTTTAGCCACACCTTTGATCCGCCTCCACGCTCACGCTGAAAACTGATTGCATATGTGCGAGTCAGGCTGTTCCTTAGAGGTTTTAGCTGTTTTTAAAACAAAATTTGTAGCAGTATTGCATTTTAGAAATAACTTGTTACTGTATGTCAAACTGAATTTGAATACCACACGCACCTTGCACTTTGCTCAGAACGCTTCCACAAAACGTTGCTAGCTAAAGGAAGTTGGGGTGGGCTTTTGGGAGTTCTGCCTCACGACTTGGACAAAGAGTGCCACCATTTTGGGAGGTGGGCGCTCTAGTCTTCAGATGCATAAAAGCGGAGACGCTGCGCCAAAGCCAAAGGCGTGCCAAGGCAAGCCTGTCTGTGCCCGTCAGCGTCTCCCATGCTGCCCAAAGAGCCTCAGGTACAACGCATATTGTTCAATATGGGCGGGACGAACTGCTCAACCTAGGCACCCCTTACATGTGTAATGGTACCACGGCCAGCCATGACAGTGGAGTCATTTCTCACTGCTCCCGCTGCAAATGGTCCACGGTCAGGGTCTGGGATGATACACACACGGGGCCAACCTCAAGCAAGAAGAAAGTTAACTCAGAAAGTCAGGGGAAGCATTTTAAAGCAATATTGCTCAATACTCGATCGTTGCAAAAACATGAGGCACAAATACACGACCTCTTACTAGATGAGAGCCCTGACTTCCTGTTTCTTACCGAAACATGGCTGTCGGGCGCCTCTAATCCCAACATTGCATCTACCATTCCCTCAGGCTATAAAATCATTAGGGGGAGACCGCATGGTGGGGAAAGGTGGCAGTGTCGCTGTTATTTTCAAACAGGAGGTGGAGTGTATCTCCATCTTACTAGATCCAGTGGAAGGCGCTGAATGCCTGGGCTTTCGATGTACTCTGTCACCGCACCAGTATTGCTGGGATGCTGATCTATAGACCACCTGGCGCATCCAGCAACTTTATTAGGACCCTTCAGGAATGTATCACACCGCTTGCCCTCAAATATAAACACCTCCTTATCTTGGGGGACCTAAACCTACATATGGATAAACCGTCGGATCCTCAAGTGGCCGCCTTGTCGGAAATAATGGCAGCCTATAAGTTAATTCCTCTCATTTCGGATCCTACACACAAGATGGGACATATATTAGATCAAATCTTCTGTAATACGAAACTGGAAACAGATCCTCCGATCCCCTTAACTTGGTCGGATCACTCCCTTGTCATCTTCTGGATATCAGATACAGGGAAGCATGTCCCATCTGGGAAGAAAGCGGCTGAATACAACTTCAGAGCTTTCAATAAAATATCTCTGCCGTCCCTGCAGAGGGCGCTCGATTCATCTGTCCCTTCACTTTCGGACAATCCCGTAGTGGACGCTTGCGCCTTAGATTCTTGGCTTAGGACTAACATCGATGCGGTCGCTCCTCTGACCGTGCCCACTTCAAGGAGAGTCTGTCGCTCAGCCCCCTGGTTCAGTGAATCCTTGAGAGTCATCAAAAGTAAATGCAAAAGTCTCAAAAGAAAGTGGCGTAACCATTATCTTTCGGAAGATATGATCATCTACAGGGCAGCTTTAAAATCACATTACAAAATGGTGAAAGTGGCCAAGATAAGCTATCTACAGACCAAAATTGCGACTACTGATAACAAGGGCAAGGAGATCTTTAGTATTGTAAAGTCCATTACGGCTCCTAAGGTAATCAGTAAGGAAGCCCCGCTGTCAGCAGATTGGGCTAACCAGGTGGCCCGCTCCTTTCACGAACAAATAGTAACGATCTATCAGTCTTTCTCTGTGGAGACGAGGGAGGTTATGCCTTCACCTACCATTGAAGATGAAACAACTAGGCTTCATCCGTCCCTGGGACTCTCACATGGCCCCCCACTACTACACTTCCAGGCCATTGAAATCGAGGATTCACTTACATATCTGATAGGCCTTAAGTCAGGATCACCAGCAGATGCCTACCCAGCTAAACAATGACCTGCCCTAGCATCCACCATAAACCAACGAGTCAATAAGGTACTGAACTCTTCTCTGGCAAAGGGCATTGTGCCACCACTCTGGAAGCAGGCAAAAATCCTGCCACTCCTAAAAAAAACGAGTGCTGATCCAAATATTCCCACGAATTATAGGCCTATCTCGCTCCTCCCAGCTTTCTCCAAAGTGTTGGAGAAACATGTTAATGAAGTGATTATGGAATACTCGGAGAATCACAATCTCTTGCACCCCACTCAATCGGGCTTTAGGGTCAATTATAGCACTGAAACAGCTGGAAGTGACGGAACATCTCAAAGAGAAGCTAGATCAGGGGGGCAGAGCGATCCTCATACTGCTGGATCTGTCGGCGGCGTTCAACACGGTGCCACACATGAGGCTCCTCGACAGACTGAGGAACATGGGCATCGGAGGTAGGGCTCTAGCCTGGATAACATCCTATCTGGAGGACAGAGAACAGGTAATTTGGACTCCCCCGTTTTCTGCCCAGTATGCAGGTGGGAGTCCCTCAGGGTTCTTCTCTGAGCCCAACTCTTTTTAATTTGTACATGTCTCCTCTGGCACCACTGGCGGAGGCATATGGCGCTAAGTTAATTTCATATGCTGATGATACTCAGCTGATTTTCTCCTGTGACAAAGGCACAGACTTCGATGGGGACGCGATTAGATCTTGCCTCACAGAGGTTTTCAAATGGCTGAAGGAGAATCAGCTCAAGTGCAACTCTGATAAATCAGAGATTGTTTTCTTCGGCCTGCCCTCTGTGAGCAACTGGAGCCAATGGTGGCCGGAGGAATTTTCTCCCCCCAGCGTTGCCCAATCCACAGTGAAGAATCTGGGAATCTACATCGACAATGCGCTCTCTATGGGCTCCCAAGTTTATGCCCTGGTGGGGACCTGCTTTGGCCTACTCCATATGCTGAGAAAATTCCTCCCGCTCCTCCCACCGGACTCCAGGAAGACAGTAGTTCAGGCGCTGGTTACGTCTAGACTTGACTATGCGAATGTCCTTTACCTGGGTCTACCGGACTACCTCCTTCAGCGCCTTCAGGTGGTGCAAAACTCAGCGGCTAGGGCGAGTCTCAGATTGAAACCTAGGTCCCACATGGCCCCTCATCTCAAGGCCTTACACTGGCTCCCGTTGAGGGAGCGGATAAAATTTAAGGCCATGGTAACCTTTTTTAAAGCCGTCCACGGTAAGGGTGCCTGGTACCTCAGGAGGCGTGTTCGTCACTACGCACCTACGAGAGTACTTAGATCATCCTCTGCCGATTTTGCATGTGTCCCTGAGGTACGCCTGGTATGCAGGGGCGGTAAATCCATTAGTCCCTGGGCGCTCAAACGTGGAACAAACTTCCGGTGGCTCTGAGAGCTTCCACGGATCTGACTAACTTCAAGAAAATGCTGAAAACATGGCTTTTTAAGAGCTAAGTTGTCCTCTGGGTAGTCATGCGTGAACCTACTAGCACCGGGACACTACTGTTGGAGTAGCTGCGCGCTTTATAAATAACTGTCATTCATTCATTCATTCATTGCCCCCACCCCCATTACATGCAGCATCACTATTCCTATATTTTTTAATGCAGTTCGACACTGAATCTAAGTATTGATAACTTATGTAATGCTACCACCTGACAATTATAGGACCCTCATTCAAGAACGTACAGTCTGAGACATTCTGAGTTAATGCCAATTGTGTGAACATCTTTCCCCTCTTTTCATATTTGAAATATTTTTGAACTAGGATAAACAGAAGTTGCTGTTCTGTCCCGCCCTTTGCATTTGAAATTCAAAAATGCAACTTTAGAACATCCAAAATGGAAGATAACCTAATCCCCCTAGCCCCATTACACCCTCCGTCCGAACCCTCATAACTCCTCTTTCAACTCACTTAATAGAAAACAAAATCAAAATAAGACAAAAGTCAGCTGATAAGCAATCCCCAACCAATGATACATTCCAAAACTTGGACAGTGAAAAATATATTGGGGGAAGGAGTGTGCAATGTTGCCCAAAATTCACTCAGACTGGTGCGTGTGCACCCACACATGGCCTGCATAATTGAAGGGCCGTACACTTTTCCTGATTTTATTTTTAATTAAAACTTCTATGAATGATTTTAAAAGCTTAAAAATATTGCTGTTTGGGGGCATGGCCAGCAACATTGCGGACTAGACGTGTCCGACCGGAGCTCCGATGGCCCGTAGCTATTCCTGTCTAAATTCTCCCATCTATACACGATTCTGACCCTAGAACTGACAGGCTGAGAGAAAGAACATCACGCCCGAACGAGGAGTAGCCAATTGAAGCTGTAACTGGCTGAAAACAAGAGGAAGAAGCAGTGAGGGAGAGCGACACCGCCAGAGGCAAAATGGCGACGTGCTGCAGGCCCGCGCGACTAGAGCAATTCCATCGGGAAGCTGTGGGCAGACTCGAACCCCAAGTGGGCGAGGGGAGCGGGTAGGAGACATCTGCAGGAACTCCCGTTCCCCCCCTCCTCACCTCCACGTGAAACCTGCGGATGCTGGGGTGTTCGTAGTGCCGGCGGTGGGCCGCCGGGCCGGACTCCAGGGATGCGTGAGACGGGGAAGTGAAAGGCATTTACAGAGCCGTTGTGGTGCGCTGGACCGTGGAGAGCTGACCCAACACCAACGAGGGTGTCCCCGGCCTATCCACGCAAGCAGAGAACAGATGATCCAGAGGGGCCATGGCCCACGCCTGTAGCCCGAAGCATCGAGGGTGGGGCACGGTGGGAGGAGAGGCCCTTCGACTCGGCGGCCGGAGACCAAGCGCGGCTACACAGCAAAGATCTGCGACGAGTGCCTGAGAATTTGCTCCACCCGCCCCGGAGTGTGAGAGAACGGTAGGCTCGGGCCGCTCGGGAGGATCTGCAGTGGGTTGGCAAAGGAGACGGCCTCGACTCTGCTGAACGAGGTGAGATGGGCCCGGGAGGTGGATCGGCGGTACCTGTGCCTCCCCCTTGGCAGTTTGGGTCGCTGGAGCCAGTGAGTGGGCCTCGCAAGGGCCTGTCGCCCGGCAGGGGCTCACAGACCGGGAGGCTGTCCGCCCCCCTCCCGGAGGAATAATTTAGCCGAGGCCACACCGGGGGTCCCTCCCTCATATCTGCACGGGGAGCGGCCCTGACAACGTGCTGCCTTAAGTTCGTGGGGGAGGTTAAGGGGGCCACGGATCGGAAGAATCGGACATTGGAGAGGTTTCCCCCCTCTCTCCAGGAGAGCCTGGACCAAGGGGGCGCATAGGGACCCCAGAGCCACACCCGACACCAGTAACTGGACCAAGGGGAGTGGACAGTAAACCCAGACCATTTGGTGGGTCGGGAACAGACCAACACGCAGCGTGAGGGCGCAGAGCATCACTGGAGACCAAGGACGGGAGTCCCACCTGAACCTTAGCCTCTAACCAGAATTGCAACCTTAAGCTCGACGCAGGAGCCCTGAACGCCTGGTTAGCCCAAATCCGAGACCAGACCACAACACCCCCAGCGGAGTGGCACCTGGCAAGTTCACCACACGAAGAAATATCTGGAGCCACTCTAGTGTTATTCACCAAAAGAACCTCAACACACTCAATGCCGGACCACTACTATACCAGCTTAAATCCCCGCCACCAACAGTGCGGGGAAGTAGCACCAGTTGGCACCACAAAGACAGGGGAGAATGGACAAATTCACTAAAGTCCTGAACGCCCCCGGGGCACAAGCCGAGACAGCAACCGACGTGCCAGACAATAATGTCCTGCTCCAAGCCATTCAATCTTCTAGAGAAGCGCAGGAAGGCAAGATTGATGAAATACGAATTGACGTAAATCTGTTACTCCAGGATCTCCGCAACGTCTCCGACAAGGTCACGCAAGCCGAGCAAAGAATATCACAGGTGGAGGACACGTCACACACCCTTAGGAAAGAGGTCACAGCTCTGACCACAGCCATGAAGGAAATGGCGTGGAGGGTCGACGATGCAGAAAATCGTGCCCATAGGAACAACCTACGCTTTATCGGCTTTCCAGAAGCAATAGAAGGATCAGATGCATGCGCCTTCCTGCGCAAATGGCTGACGGACTCACTCCCAAGCGCGAGATTCTCCCCCTGCTTTGTGATTGAAAGGGCCCACATAATACCGGGGGTAAAACCCCCAACTGGAACACCACCAAGGCCCCTGATTGCACGCTTTCTCAATTATCAAGATCAGGACCTCATACTCAGGAAAAATGAGGCATTTGGGAGAAATCCGGATTGAGAATGCTAAAATAATGGTATTCCCAGACTATTCCAGAGAAGTGCAAAAACAACGTAAGACCTTTGACTCAGTGAAAGAAAAGTTGCGGAACCTTCAGATCCAGTATATGTTACTCTTTCCGGCCAAACTAAAAGTGATATACCAATCCAGAACGCTCTTCTTTCACACTCCAGAAGAAGCCTGTCAATGGGTGGAAGAACGTCCCCCGAAGAAAACAATGGGGGACCAAGAGGCACCCTCCAGGAGAGGACCCCTATTGGACAGCAGACCCAGATCACAGAGATAAAATCTGAAGATTAATACCGGCCGCTGAGGCGATTCCGCCAGGGCAACACCATATCGAAGCAGGAAAACTACTAATAACATACCTCAAGCCTCAGACTCCGAGAGTACTCGCCCGAAAGACAAGCCCAGAAGAGAGACTCGGAAAACTGGAACTATGCAACAGCACTCCACAGAACATACGGAACGAGATATTTCCTCAGACTCGGACAGTGATCATCTATTGTTACAGAACATTAACCTCCTTGAGGAGCTTAGCTCAGATAAACTGGCAAATGAAGCAACACCTCAGACCCGGCAAAGCGAGAATGAAGACTGATGAACAATATCGGGCCGTCCGAGAGCCGAAGGGACAATAAGCCAACGAGGAGTATTTTTCCTCCCCCCCCTGTTTGTTTGTGCAGCAAAGTGAAAAGAGGCTTAGTGTCGGCATACATTAAAAGACTTTAATGATGTCATGGACCCCTTGATCGATTGCACCATGGTCTCTACAGGTTGCCCCAGTGAGACACAACTCAAACGCTTTACAGACACATTAACACTGACAGATATATGGCGAAGACACCACCCACATGCCAAGGCACACTCCTTTTACTCAGGCGCCCACAAATCCTTCTCTAGGATAGATTATATCTTAGCCCCAGCCGGTGAAGTGACAGGGGTCCAAAAGGTAGAATATCTAGCAAGAGGCCTCTCAGACCACTCACCCCTTTGGCTTACGGTGGGTACAGGTAGACAACATTCCAGCAATGGGTGGAAACTCAATGCCTGGGAACTTAAAGACCCTAAAGATGCCCAAGAAATTAAGACAGACACTGAACTCTATTTTAAAGAAAACGTGGGATCTGTAGAATCTGCCATAACACTGTGGGAGGCCTACAAAACGGTCTTAAGAGACAGAGCTCAGAACATAATAGCTCACAAAAGAGGTAGGGAAACGGAAGAGATAACCGAAATTGAATCAAGACTCCTTCAGATCGAGACACAGGCCCTAACCAGTGATGATCCTCGTTGTTACGGAGGATGCGAATTCTCCGCCAGGAATACTTGGCTCTTGCCAGGAGAGACGCGCAGCATGCGGTTCAAACCATGTACCGGTGCCTCTACGACGCCGGAGACAAGGCGGGCCGGTTACTTGCATGGCTCAGTACGAAAGAATTAGACGATAGATGGGTGACTCAGATAGACTCAGAAGATGGTCAAACCTACACAACACCCATCGGGATAGCCACTGCCATTGCCCATTACTATGAGGCCTTCTATGCAAAACGCCCCTGGCAGAGTCGACACAAATAGAAAGATACCTAGCCGCAATTGAGGTCCCCAGGTTGGAAGACGACGAAGCCCAAACATTAGAAGAAGAGATAACACTCATGGAAGTTAGAGAGGCCATTAGCTACCTGAAACCCGGGAAAGCTCCGGGTCCAAATGGACCACCACCAGAACTCTATAAGCAGAATGCGGCATTGCTAAATCCCCGGGAAACAACCTTAACAACGCGGTTATTACATTGCGTTGGCTTTACAACGCAGTCGTTACAACGACCGTGTTGTTACATCGCAGTACAGTACAACGCAAGTCGTTACAACGACTTGCTCTAGATGGCGCTCTAAACTAAGGCATAGTGTAATTTACTATTCCAACACCTTCCCTACTATTGCACACACTGGTGTTGGAATAGTAAATTTTACTATTGCTAAGTCCAGCGCGCCATCTATAGCAAGTCGTTGTAATGTACTGCGATGTAACAACGCGGTCGTTGTAATGACCGCGTTGTAATAACATGCGTTGTAAACGCATGCGATGTTATAGTATATATTCAAGTCCCCACCTTCTGAATTTGTTTTCAGAAACGCAAAATGTAGGCAGCCTCCCGCGGGACCTCCGAGCGGCCACAATAGTGCTACAGAAGTGCAGTTCGTATCGACCCATTTCGATCTTAAACACAGAAACGAAGATACTAGCTTGCATATTAACCAGTAGGCTCACAACAGTCATATCCAGCCTCATACACCGAGACCAATCAGGCTTTATGCCCAAGAGGTTCACTAGACCAAACCTGCGGAGACTGCATATTTGGCTAGAAGTAGCAAGTGACAGATCAGACCCACACTTAATATTATCATTCGATGCAGAAAAAGCATTCGACACCGTCCACTGGCCCTTCCTTATGGTAAACCTTGAGAAATTTGGATTCGGCCCTAAATTTAGACAATGGATAACTATCCTATACGAACAGCCAATGGCCCGGGTACGGGTAAATGGAGCAACCTCCAAAGAGTTCCCAATAGAGCGCGGGACGAGACAAGGATGTCCCTTATCTCCCCTTCTTTTTGCCCTTGTGCTAGAACCCCTTGCGTGCATAGTTCAGGCACATCGGGAGATGTCAGGTTTTCGGAGAGACGAAAATGGGATCACGGACAAACGCATATCCCTATGTGCAGATGATATCCTTCTTTACGTCACAAATCCTAGGGTGACGCTCCCAAGGATTTTAGACACTTTTGAGCGCTATGGAGAGCATGCTGGGTATAAAATTAATTGGGAGAAATCCTGCCTCTACCCGGCAAAGCAGGGCTCTGAACCCCTTGAGTCCATGAGCCAGCTCCAAATAGAAAATGATGGAATAAAATACCTGGGCATATACGTTACCGCAAACAGAACGGAAGCTCTAAACCGAAACCTATACAGAGTCCTCAAAGAATTTAGCACTGACTTAGACAGATGGAAAATATTGCCCATGACATTACTCGCTAAAGCAGCACTATACAAAATGATAATATTGCCAAAATTCCTGTATATCCTCCAGAATAATACTACGCAATCCCGGAAAAAGCTTTTGTTAAGATAGACGACGCACTAAGAACATTCCTCTGGGATGGTAGGCCCCCCAGAGTGGCACTTGCCACATTACAAAGCAACCAGTACAACGGGGGCATATCACTGCCAGATATCGGGGCATACTATTGGGCGGCTCACTTAATAGTCGTCAACGACTGGGAACACATGCCGGAAGACCACCCCACAATCACATTGGAACGTGCACAATTTGAGGCACGCACGCACACGCACTACCTCTATGAAGGGAAGGGAGCTACAAAATTATTAGTAGCCACACAAGTGGTGATAACTGCCTGGAAAAAAGCAGAAAGACAAATGAAGTGGAGCAACCGAGTTACAAGAGAGATCCCACTCTGGGTGGGAGGGAGACTCAAAGAATTTGCAAAATTGAAAGGGTTTAAGAAATGGGACTTGTTGGGTATCTCCAAAATTAAAGACATACTAGACCGCAAGGAACTCGCCACCTTTTCCTTCCTCCAAAAAGAGTATGACTTACACCAGAAGCAATACTACAAATATATGCAGTTGGCCCACACATGGGGGGCGCAGCAAATCGACATGGAGGGACTTCCTGAATATGCCCCGTTAGAGGGTAGGCTCCTCATGGGAGAAATTAACAAGAAAGCAGTCTCCTGGACGTATCGGACCTTAATAAATAACAAGCCAGACACCTTCCTGAAACTAAGGGCAAAGTGGGAACTAGACCTGGGAGTCTTAGATGACCTAGAATGGGAGATCGCATTGATGCACCCACGAGAGGTGGCCATGAAGTCACGACTCCGACTCATCCAATTTAAGTATTTACATAGGGCCTACTATGACAGATCCCGTCTGCACAGAATGGGGCGGGCTGATACACCTAGCTGCCTTAGATGCAACAATGAGTTAGGCACATATCTTCATATGATATGGGAGTGCCGGGAAATACAGGACTACTGGGGAGCAATATTGGCAGAACTAGAGGATATATTAGGAGACAAGATACCTATGGATCCCAAATTTGTGCTGGTAGGCATGCACACAGAAGCCGATTTCTCTGGGACAAAGTTAATTCTAATCAACCTGGGTCTGGTGGTCGCCAAGCGAGATTTGGCACACAAATGGGGGACGGCACAGAGGCCCAACGTAGGCAAATGGAAAAGAGGAATGGACCTGTATATGACGGGGGAAAAAACCACATATATAGCTCGTGGATGTCCAAAAAAGTTCAAAAAAATCTGGAGTCCATGGATAAATTACTATGGACTCCCGGTAGAGGGCTCGCAGATAATAACCCCAGCCATATGATAAACTGGTGCGGGGGGGGGAGGATGGGACTGAGAAACTGGGTATTTGAGAAATATACACTACTGGATTATATATCAATGTTGCGCATGCCAATGCCTCTGAACGAATATGTTAACATGACTTTGCTTAAATTGCTTGAAAGTATATGCTGTACCTATGTTGAAATAATGAAAAATGCAAATAAACATATTTAAAAAAATATATATATATATTGCTGTTTGAATTTTAGATTTTGGATTACAAATTTTGCTGCAACTATTGCGAGGGCCACTGGAATTTTGTGCTATTGCGGCCACATCGTTTTATGCATAATTATCGGCTTGCCACATAATCCGTTATCTCCTGCATGGTCTGCAAAAAAAAATGTTTCTCGTTGAAACGGATAAAAAGTTACTAAAAATTAGAAGTGCGTGGAATTCGAAGAGATTTACTCCGCAGAAATCCGTGGAGTTACATAAAAACTCTGCAAAATTCTGTGACATGATGACACTGACATTAGCCCAGGGAGACACTGATATGCTCACTGCGAGATGGTGGCACTGACACTAGGCTAATGGACACTGATATGCTCATTGCGACATGATGACACTGCCATTAGCCTAGGGAGACACTGATATGCTCACTGCGACATAGCAACAATGACGCCAGGCTAGAGGACACTGATATGCTCACTGCGACATGGCGACACTGACACTAGGCTAGAGGGCACTGATATGCTCAGTGTGACATGTTGACACTGACATTAGCCTAGGGAGACACTGATATGCTCACTCCGACATAGTAACACTGACGCTAGGCTAGAGGACACTGATATGCTCACTGTGACATGGTGACACTGACGCTAGGCTAGAGGACACTGATATGCTCACTGTGACATGGTGACACTGACATTAGCCTAGGGAGACACTGATATGCTCACTCCGACATAGTAACACTGACGCTAGGCTAGAGGACACTGATATGCTCACTGTGACATGGTGACACGGACCCTATGCTAGAGGACACCGATATGCTCACTGTGACATGGTGACACTGACACTAGGCTAGAGGTCAGTGATATGCTCACTGAGACATGATGACACTGACATTAGCCCAGGGAGACACTGATATGCTCACTCCAACATAGTAACACTG
The DNA here is from genome assembly GCA_963921515.1 of Calotriton arnoldi. NCBI lineage: Eukaryota > Metazoa > Chordata > Amphibia > Caudata > Salamandridae > Calotriton > Calotriton arnoldi. The sequence continues at coordinate 1,160,844 of CAWUFW010003928.1, read as the reverse complement.
ACGCTAGGCTAGAGGACACTGATATGCTCACTGTGACATGGTGACACTGACGCTAGGCTACAGGACACTGATATGCTCACTGCGACATGGCAACACTGACGCTAGGCTGGAGGGCACTGATATGCTCACTGCGACATGATGACACTGACGCTAGGCTACAGGACACTGAAATGCTCACTGCGACATGGCGACACTGACGCTAGGCTAGAGGGCACTGATATGCTCACTGTGACATGATGATAGCCCAGGGAGACACTGATATGCTCACTCCGACATAGTAACACTGATGCTAGGCTAGAGGACACTGATATGCTCACTCCGACATAGTAACACTGACGCTAGGCTAGAGGACACTGATATGCTCACTGTGACATGGTGACACTGACGCTAGGCTAGAGGACACTGATATGCTCACTGCGACATGGTGACACGGACCCTAGGCTAGAGGACACTGATATGTTCACTGCGACATGGTGACACGGACCCTAGGCTAGAGGACACGGATATGCTCACTGCGACATGGTGACACAGACCCTAGGCTAGAGGACACTGATATGCTCACTGCGACATGGTGACACGGACCCTATGGTAAAGGACACTGATATGCTCACTGCGACATAGTAACACTGACGCTGGGCTAGAGGACACTGATATGCTCACTGCGACATAGTAACACTGACGCTAGGCTAGAGGACACTGATATGCTCACTGTGACATGGTAACACTGACGCTAGGCTAGAGGACACTGATATGCTCATTTCGACATGGTGACACTGACGCTAGGCTAAAGGACACTGATATGCTCACTGTGACATAGTGACACTGACGCTAGGCTAGAGGACACTGATATGCTCACTGTGACAAGGTGACACGGACCCTAGGCTAGAGGACACTGATATGCTCAATGTGACATGGTGACACTGACGCTAGGCTAGAGGACACTGATATGCTTACTGCGACATAGTAACACTGACACTAGGCTAGAGGACACTGATGTGCTGACTGCGACATAGTAACACGGATGCTAGGCTAGAGGACACTGATATTCTCACTGCGACATAGTAACACTGACGCTAGGCTAGAGTCCCTGATATGCTCACTGCGACATGGTAACACTGACGCTAGGCTAGAGGACACTGATATGCTCACTGCGACATAGTAACACTGACGCTAGGCTAGAGGACACTGATATGCTCACTGCGACATGGTAACACTGACGCTAGGCTAGAGGACACTGATATGCTCACTGCGACATGGTGACACTGACGCTAGGCTAGAGGACACTGATATGCTCACTGCGACATGGTAACACTGACGCTAGGCTAGAGGACACTGATATGCTCACTGCGACATAGTGACACTGACGCTAGGCTAGAGGACACTGATATGCTCACTGCGACATGGTGACACTGACGCTAGGCTAAAGGACACTGATATGCTCACTGTGACATGGTGACACTGACGCTAGGCTAGAGGACACTGATATGCTCACTGCGACATGGTGACACTGACGCTAGGCTAGAGGACACTGATATGCTCACTGTGACATGGTGACACTGACCCTATGACAGGCGCAGAAGGCATGAACACTGGGATAGGAGGACACTGACACTGTGAAAGGAAGACATCACGAAAAACACAAGGCCAGGGAAACACAGACATGCACACTGGGACAGTGAATCACTGACACTGGGGCAGGGAGTCAACCTCAGTCACTAGAGCAGAGACACAGATTCTTCACTGAGACAGGGAGACACTTATGCTAGGAACGCAGGCAGGCTGCTCACTGGGGCAGTGAGAGATTGACAAGCGATGGAAGTGGCCCTGTTAACTCTATGCAGGTTTGGTGACAGGTTGCTATACCTGGCTTTTATGGGGCGCCCCAGTCACTGTTTAAAGTCAACTTTCAGCAGACAACAGGCTGCGAGATCAGATAACCTACAGCGCCCTGAAGCCATGCAAATGACTGCGCTGCGCCACACGAGAGAGGCGTGACATAAATTTACATTTTTCCCCTTAAACACACTGCGCTGAACAAAGCATGCCTATTTCCTGCCCCCTGCAGCTGTGCAACCACAAATTAACATCTCAGGAATAATTCTGTACTTTTCGCCTGTGAATTATCCCAGTTGCATAAATATGTTTGGCTAAAAGGCATAAAGAATTTGGCATAAAACCAAAATATGCGTTTGGGAGCCAGCCCCTGCACATCAAATGCATTTATGGCTATCATCCCTGCCAATGGATTACTTCTGGCACAAAATGTAATGGGTTAATTACATACAATCGGGCCTGCTTTTAACTGGCTGGAGGCAACACTTTGTGTATGAATAGTTTTTAAAGTCGCTCTCCACACTGGACCGAATAGCAATTCCTGGTCCCTTCATCTGCTGGGTCTGGGCACTCTCGGCCGTGCCATGGCAGAGTGTAAATAAACAAAACGTACAACGTGAAAATGTTAATGCGCAAAAAGAATAAAAAGAGTCATTATAACAGTTTCGAATATGGATCCTTACTTTTCCCTTTAAGGCTCACTTAATGCCAGACACCTGGGGCCGGATTCATACTTTTTTCCCCCAAACTGGATGTGTTAGTAGTAGAAGAGAGTGCATTTTTGCCCTGCTGGACTCACTAAGGGCCACAAGTACAAAAGGTTTTAGCGGTTGCAAATGGAGAATGGGCCGTTTGAGACCACTAAATAGCCATTTGACATGAACTAACCCTATTTTGCGAGTCGGTAACCTATTACTGACTCGCAATATAGGGTTTCTGAGTCGGTATTAGGAAGGGGCGTGTCAAGGGCGTCCCTTCCTAATAGCGAGTCGCAGGGAGGTGTATGAGTGTTTTGCGACCGGAATGCGGTCGCAAAACATTTGCAGTTTAGTGCCTACTTCAAGTAGGTGACCAGCCAGTCGCAAACGGGAAGCAGTGTCCAGGGGACCCCGTCCCCTTTGTGAATGGTTGTGAAAACGTTTTTTAAGAAGAGGCAGTGGTCATAGGACCACTAAATGTGCCTGAGACAAATTAGTACATCACATTCTGTGACTTCCTAATTGCGAGTCGCAAAAACTCGCAATTAGGAACTCGTAAAATGAATCAGTCGTACATGTGGCCCTAAATGAATTTGTGTGTGTACCAAATGTGTTGCACCGTTGCAACGTGAACTGTGCACTCGCTGTTTGACTGTGCACTAAGTGTGCGCTTGGATTGTGACCTGGTGATGTGGAAGTTACAGAACCAAGTGCATCACCGGACGTGCCAGGCTCCATTGGCCATCCCAGACTCCGCTTCCTGTGAGAGCCCCGCCCAGGCGGAGGACACCCACAGGTTAAGGCAGGTATGTCCCCTGTCTATCCAGGAGTTTGGCTCTAGCGTGAAAACCCATCATGAAACAAGCTCAAAGGCTCAGGTGGAGAGAGGGTGAGGGCCTGCTGTTTTGGGCAGGGCCCTGTCCCTTCCTGAATGGCTCAAGTACATCCTCAAAAAGCAGGGTTTAATACTCAAAGATGGCCTGTCGAACCAAGCTGTGTCGGTGGGGTCCACTGGCACTTATTTTTCGGGACCGGCACTTTTATTTTCCTCAACCAACTTTGGTCCAGAGCAAGTGGAAAAAAAACACAAAAGGGGGAAGGAAGAGGAAAAAAACGGGAAAAGGGTGTCAAGGGGAGTAGCAGGGATAAAAAAGAACCCTGAACAGTAAGATAAAGGGGCAGTGAGTGTTTGGTGGTTGATTAAAGAGGCCTGAAGTGAAATCAAGAAAGCACAGCCTTGGGCATCTGCACCAGAACCTTCTATAGCACCGGATGTGGACTACTGAACAACACTTTAGGCACCGGCACTTATTATTTTACAAATTAAGCACTGACAGTGCACAGTTCCCTTTTGTAAATGACATGCAGGGAAGAAGTGCTTACATATCTTCGAGGAGCTAACTCTCTCTGTATTAGGCACCTTGTTTCAATGTCAGACATTGATTCTTGCTGAACTCATAACGCTTTCACACAGACCCAGTTTACCCTGATTCACTTCATTTCCAATTTGTAATTTACTGCTATTGACGAAACCCACAAATATTGTTTCTCTAAATAATTCTGCAAGTCACAGATTCCGTCTGACGATAGAAATTGAGTTCTCTTTGTCCAATCCTGCGTCACAGCCCTGGAGAATAAGGGGCCCAGCTTGTTCCTCTGTTGGATGGTGTCTCGTTGAGTCTACTGGTCTATTGTGACTTTATTAATTAAATCACACATTTAAGTCCTGACCAACTCTTGCTGGTCCTGTTGGACGACCTGGTTCTTCTTAGTCATACCAAGATAGGTTTACAACGCCTACTGGATGCGACCGCTACATACTCTTATAAGAATGGGCTACAGATTAACAACAAGAAAACTAAAATCCTTGCGGTCTGCAAATCTGGTCCCAAAAATCCGGCTTGGTTTTTAAACCAGGAAAGAATTGAAGCAACCAGTTGTCACAAGTATTTAGGGGTTTTCTTTAACAACATCGGCAGATATGCGAACCAGTTGGGTGAACTAAAAAAGAAAGGAACTGCGCTGTCCTTTGCACTCAGCTCCATTCATAAAAAACTAAATAGCCCAACATTCGCTCCAACCCTGAAGGCGGCCCAGGCAAAGGTCATTCCCACCCTAACTTATGGGTGCGAGGTCCTAAAAGGGCGTGACAGCGGGCAATTGGACAAATCAGTCGTAAAAATCTATAGATCAATCTTCCAGCTACCCCCGTATATGTCACCGGCACAAATCAGTTTGGAGTTTGGCATTTGTAGACAGTCATTGGGCAGTATGGCGACTTTTCTAATAAGCTGCCATAAACTTAGGGCGTCCAAGGACGGCAGCTTGGCCCATTATCTATGGTTCCAGATGAATACAAGCCGTTGGCCAGCGGGGCACCTCTATCTGTCCCGAGGCCTTAGCTCTCTCGGCCTGAGTAACCTCTGGGCCCTGCATGTATGCCAAAACGAATTCAAGAGGCTAGCAAAACTCAGTGCAAAACGAATCTCCTCAGTAGAAGATAGGGCCTGCCTCTCGGCACGGAGCCATGGTTGGATGACCCTATGTACTTATTCACAGTTGAAACCCCAGAGCTACTTAACGATTACGTTTAACGCACACACCAAGCTCCAGCTCTTAAAGCTGAGAATGGGGGTGATTCCTATGACCTGTCACCTCCCGAAATGGAAAAGAGAGGGTGCCCAGGATACGTGTCGGCTCTGCGGTCAGTATAGGGAAGACATAATTCACGTGCTATGCCTGTGCCCTAATCTCTTAAAGGATAGAAGAACTCTATTACGAAGGGGCTGGATCGAAAAGGACGTTAGATCTTGCAGAGGAGCCATGCTGGCCTGCTTCGACCCCTCGAATACTTTGCTCAATTGCGCCTTGGTCAGGTTTTTGGATTGTTTCTCAAAAAAGCTAGAGGAGGTGAGATGCCTACAGGCCAGTCGGCCCAGGACCTAGACCTCTTAGCCTATTTGTGACTGCCGTTTCTTAACTGAACTGAACTGAACTACAGCAGGTCGCAGATAGTGCACTGCAAAAATGTTTTATAAATCAAAATGACTTTTGTCTTTTTCTTTTTTATTAGTATTGCAAGTTCTTTTATCAAATCACTTATTTTAAATACTGTAATGAATCTTCGTTACTGTCGAGCATTGCAAAGGTTTTAACAAATCATGCAATAAAGTTATTATCTATGTTGGATCTGGTCCTGTTGGACCTGTTGAAGGCCATCAACGCTTTTAATCACACGAAGCCGAACAAAGGGCATGAGTCCTTCGTGGGGATCAGTCACTGAAGACTGCTCTGGATTTAAAGTCTTTGTGATCAGTTACAGCCATCCGCATGGATCCCTCACTAGATCTTCCATCAAAACTCAATTTTTAGTCTCTGCGGGGATCACTGATTCCTCCGTCTCCCTAACAGGTGCTTGAAGCCTCTGGTAGGTCTTGCTTCGGTGAATGAGGGGCAGATTCAATCATGTGTATGGCACTCAAATTGTTGTAAAGATCTACGCGTTTTTTGACCAATAACACAAGTGGAGCTCAAACACTGAAAAAATGTCACCAGACTTAGGGAGCAAAAACAGAAGTTACATTTTCGAGCTCTAGAAAGGAACTTCAGAGAGAGCATCATTACCCACCTACTTATTTTTTCTATGACCATCTCTTTACTCCAGTTCATAAAATCAAACCTCTGGTGGTGACTTTTGACCACAATTTGACAATGGAACAGGAGTCAATATTATGTTGTCCGTCTAACTTGTCCGATCTGTCCTCAGCTCAGATATCTGATGATAGGACCCACAGTTAGCCCAAGGCCGGACAGCGCCAGCAGTCTGCTTCTAGGAGCTTCAGAAAACACCTCTTTATAAATGACAAGTGTCTCAGTACTGTGGGATGCGGATTACTGAAAGTCTCAGAAGTAGGATCACATTTCTGTTCCTAATGTCTCTAACGTTGGTTAAAAGTGGATAATCAGATTGATTTGAAATGCCTGAGCCTGACTAATTGATACTTCCATAAATCAGCCCCTACAAACCTCAAAGGCAACCTGAGTTAGCAACACACTGTCAAAACTCGTTGCTCCAGTAACATTGGCAGGATTGAGTCAGCTAAATGCTGTAGGCCCAGTCTAGGCGGAAGGAGTCACTATTGCATCGGTCTTTGTGATGGTTGTATCCATTTAATTCAAAACAATAGTTGGCCGACACATGTTTCGCTCCGTTGGGCTCATTCTATGTCCAGGTGTTTACTCGCGCTGCAGTGTATTGGGGTGTATGACGGTAGGTATCGCCCACCTCTGCAGGTCTCTGCTGATTCAAGAGAAATTGAATCCCAGAATGGATAGAAATCTAAAATCCTAGTATGAAGGGCAGAGGAGTGTAAACCAAACATCAGGGCATTTTATCTTTTGCTTAATCTCTAAAGTTAGGAGTGCAAAAGGTATCAACCTGCAACTGCCCCTGCTGAAAATGAGTGTTAGCTGCAGTTCACAAAACCACTGGTGAAAGTAGAAAAGAATTACTGTGTGTAACTCCCCCATGTGCTCCCTGAGAGTCTGAAATCACCACAAAATCTGGCAGATCCGTTGAAAACAACAATGAAAGGATCCACTCGGGGGTCTAGAGTTAGGATTAAATTCAAGGTACTCTGCCTGAAGCTCATTGGAGCAAAGCCCGAGGGCATCTGAAAACATCTGCACGTCATGTAACCTGCTGCTTGTCATCTAGTGACTTAACCACCTCGCTACCTCGCCACCAATCTGTTAAGAGGTAAAGGTGTGGGGAGATCATGGTTGGATACTCTAGACAAATGAGTCCAGGCCGCAGGGATGGACACTGCTCCCTGCTGATGGGGAGTTCTAGACAGTGGGACTGTTCACTCATGGGGACCTGTCGTGTTAATGGCAGTGGCTAAGGGTGCAAGGTAGAGGATCACACAGTGCGTTCGCGAAGATTCTAAAAGTCGGCAAACCTAGGGCTTCACTTATCCCACTGCGCTACTGAGCACTATAAGGAGAGGAAACACAACATGTGTCTCTTACACATTTGAAACAAACATGTTACATGTTTCAGTAAATTCTGTTAGCTCCCAGAGGCAAGCCGTTTTGGCCTGCTTCGCCCCTGATGATCCACAGCTGAACTCCCGACTTGTAAAATTCCTTGCACTTGTGAGCAAGAAAATGCCAAAAGGGGGCACTGGGGCGCCCGATCAGGACTCTCTCAGAAACCAGCCATAGCAGCACCCTTACTTACCGTCAAAAGAGAAACAGTGGCCAAGCGGCTGGCATCCCCTTATGGTCTTTGGCGATCAGCCCCTTTTATCGTCTAGGCCCTGAGAGGGATGGGAGGGGTGGGGTGCTGGTTTTTGGCAAACGGATCAGCTTTAAGTATTGCACTGTCATTTTTGTTCTTTTTTTTTACACTGTATATTGGCATTGTAGTTTTATTGTAGGCAGGTCCCCTGTTCGTGAGGCAGCTTCTGGGGTCACCCCTAGCACTTAACATCGTACCTGGTCCTGCGAAGGGAGCTTGGGGTCTTGGCCATCTTTGTGGCTCGATTGGTAATAAGGCCCTACCTACGCGAAAGATGACTTAATTTGTATCATAGTACTGCGATCAGAGTAAGGGCGGAGGCTGGGTCAATGTTGTGCGAAATTACATTTAGATTTTTTTTAAACTGATTTTTGTGGGTTTTAGTCCATTTTTATTCTTTTTTTATGTGTGTATTACATTCAGTGATTGCATTTATGGGTTTTCATTTGGTAGTTTTATTATTGCAATGGTTTTTAGTAACTATGCAAATAAAATAAACTTGAACTTGTTTATCAATAGGCCTTAAAGTAGGGGATAAAAACCGTGGAAGCTCTTGCATCCAAAAAGGGTTTCTGGTGAGTCTATATCACAGCAAAGTAATCTATACTACAACAAAGTAATCTATATCACAGCAAAGTAATCTATACTACAACAAAGTTATCTATATCACAGCAAAGTAATCTATACTACAGCAAAAAAATCTATACTACAACAAAGTAATCAATATCACAGCAAAGTAATCTATACTACAACAAAGTAATCAGTATCACAGCAAAGTAATCTATACTACAACAAAGTAATCAATATCACAGTAAAGTAATCTATACTACAACAAAGTAATCAATATCACAGCAAAGTAATCTATACTACAACAAAGTAATCAATATCACAGCAAAGTAATCTATACTACAACAAAGTCCAAAGTGCTTTAAATGAACCAGAGGGAAGAGTCTTAAGGTAACAAATTAAGTAGCACTTGCAAAGGTTTCCCTCCACAAACTTTGTGAAATGTTTTATAGTTCTGACGGAAACACAATTTTCAAGTAATTTATCGAAAATATGCACTGCAGAGTGTACATTTCACCTGACAACTGTCCTAAAAGCCCTCTTCTAAAAGGGACGTTTTGCGAATAAGTCTATTTTTAGGAATTTTTGCCATAAACCCTTAAGTTATGATGTTTGTCACCTTCACAAAACTTTCACAAATAAAATCATAATTTCTCACAAACGTGAATACGCATCATGCATTTTTGTGTAGTGGTTTTGTATTGTATTGTTATTTTGATGTGTTGTTTAGTAGTATTGTGTTGTGATTGTTTTCTATTTTATTGTGTTGGGGTTGTGTTATTTTCGCATGGTATTATTGTGATGTTTTGTGCGGTTGTGTTGCTAATGTGTTGTACTGTGATTGTTGCTGCTGTGTAGTTGTGTTGTTAAGCAACATCTGTCTAATGTGTTTTGTGACGTGTCCTGATGTATCTTGTGTTTTTGATGTTTCTCTGGGGTTTTTTTTGCCTTACGTTATTGTGCTGCTATTGTGTACTGTTGTATTAAGCAGTTGCTTTGCAAACTTCATTACATCCTTCTAGATGTCCATCCAAAAGCAGAGCATTTTATTATAACACAGCCTTTTACCTCTGCCAGAGGTGGGAACATGCTGCTGCTGTTATATCTCCAACACTTTATAGAAAAACCATATGTCTGACCACACCATGGATGAGTGCTCAAATACTGCTCCCCAAGCTCACTTTATGTAATCTGACCTCCGGTCCATAACTGGAAGATGTCTCAGGGCCAAAACAATTTGATTTAGTCTTACTTTGTAGTCACATCACTTACTTTTCTAAGTTTCCAGACTTACCACAGCTGCATGTGATTTAACAGCAGCTTAGGGCCTAATCCCCCGGTGCAGCACCGGCCAGCTGTGTCTGTTCATTATAAACTGAGCTGTATCTATTCGGTGTCGGTGCTATCCTTGCGTGGAGGGAGACATCCTCGGCTTAGGGCTGTACTCTAGTGCAGCGGTGGCCGGCTTTAATCCACTTTGTTTTTGAGTCATTTGGTAGAGTCTTGATATTGCCTGGTGTTAATTGTGAGTTTGTGGGTGGAGTAAAGTGAAGAGGGGGTGTACTTTTTCTCTGTGTTCTGTGTATGGCCCTCACAGATCCAACAGAAGTGGGGAAATAACCATAACCTTCTCAGCTTTCTCCAGTGCTGGACAGATGCCAGGTACATTCTTATAGTGTCTATGGTGTCCCCATGGGAACATAAAACTGTACAGGGACATCAATGTCCGTAAGTATAAACTTCACTCTTCCTGTCTATTATGTCACTCGGATTCCCTTGGTGGAAGACATCACTGTATTTGATACTTACCTGTAAGAAAGTGTAAGGTAAATGTCACAAGTCGACCTCAGCACACTTTGTGCCACCACTAAAGAGACAGTGCAAATCATGACTACAGGCCTACCCCTGTAACCTGCTTGTGCAGTTTTAAAACTGCAAATTCAACCTGACAAAATAACCCCTTTTGACAGGCCTAAACCCTGCTTTTAAATATTAATAAGTCACCCTTAAGTAGGCTTTAAATGTCTATAGGACAGGATGTATGAAATTTAAAAGTTTAATGTTAAACATGTCCTTATATTGACAAGATCCTAAACACTATTTCCACTGTAGCAGGGTTATCTGTTCCATAGGAAGACACTGGGGTATAATATTACAATTAATAATATTATTTCTGCAGAGCAAACACTACAAATCTCCGATTCTTTAAAATATTTATTACAATCCCAATAAATTGGTAAAGTCGGATTTCTAACAAATAATTTTCAAAACATTATTTTAAAAATTCACCTTTTACCTGCCCAAAGCCTCTAGAAGACCATCTGCATGAGCTTCTAACTGTTACCCAGGCGCTGAATAGCCACTCTGATGTGGTGTGAATTTACTCCCAGAGCTGAGACAAAAGACACAGGATGTGGGGAGGTGTTCTTTTGACAGGTTGAGCATCTGTACTGTGCACACAAACTAAATTAATTTCAAGGAGGCCTACCCTGTCACAGGCAGATGTAGCTTACACCTGGGCATAGCCCCTCTTTTGCCCCATTAGTCAGTCAGGCACCAATCCCAGTGGGAGAGGAACTATCCCGAGAACTGTTTGTCAGTGACCACAGAGGAGGGGTTGCTTATTTCCCTGACCATACCTCTAGGGTGTGCACATGAGCTCTGCCAGGGGAAGAAAGGTTCAGCCATGTTGGATTTAGGTAGGGAGGGGCACTGTGGTATTGTTTTCAGTAGGGAACACTGGCATTGCTGCAAAAGTGGGTAGAGTTACCTCTAAGAGCGTTATCCCTCTTGGTTAGGGAGGGGCTAGAAGTCACTCCTACCCACAGGCTAGTGCCAGGTATGAATGTGGCAACCCTTGACACGCTCCTCAGAACACTGCTGAACCTGTGGAAGACAGAAGAAGGACTGCACTAGCTGTTGAGACCTGTGAGCAGACCTGAAAGGCGGTACTTGCTCCCACTTGTACCCAGAACAAAAAAGTGGACTCCAAGCAGGTGGCGCTCGGCGTAAAAAATCTTTTTGGGCTCCCCCCATATGACCTCTTTCTTGGATTCCCTCACTACCACCCGACAAAAATGCCCCTCATCTCTCCATTGACCCTCTCTCAAATACATTTCATTTGTTTTAAAGCATTGGTAAAGGCTGACTTTACTAATACACTCAGCTATCCACATAAAATATAGAGCCGTTCTTTGCAGCAGGCATATTATCCCTCTGCGCTACTTTATGGCAAGTCAAAACTGCAGCTAGACAAAACTCCAATCCCTCTCTCTCTAGCAGGAACATTAATCACAAGAATTATCATGCCTTTTTTATTGCTGCCTGAAAGCTGCACGCACAAGGAACTCTGCAGCCCGTGCTTTTAAATTGTATGTTATTGCTAAACACAGCTCCCACCCTGAGGTCATTGCCCCTCGCACCCCAGGTCAGCCCCTAGTGTGGCTGCACCGGTCACACAGCCCTAAAGCTGGTCCTGACTCCAAGGGTCAGTTGGCTGATGGCCTGTTAAGTTACAGTGACACAGAAAGCTGCAAAAAGCCGTTTTCCTGAAGAGCCCAGCTGACCAGTTCCAGCTGGACCTGTCCTGAACCTTCCTGGAGGTGTCTACTGAAGTAGGTCTTGACTCCCAAGTGCTGTTCATGAGGTCCTAGGATCCTTCCTTGGCTGAGTCAAAGTGTACTCCTAACACCCTGAAAACCCTGTGATATAGAAACGTTTTGGGTCTAAAGGCCAAAGGACCGCGACAGATCTGCCAAGTCAATCCGACGAAGGTCCATTCCAGCTAGACCAAAGATTTAGGTTGCTCCCGCTGTGAGCTTTTCCATAGTAGCAAATCCGCTTCAGCCTCGTGGAGCCATGTTCAGATACAGCTTTCAGCCTCGCCCCGCTGGAGAAATCCGAGGTCCAAAAAAAAGTGACTAAGTCTGAAGGTAATAATCTTCACTGGGCAAAGGCGCCAAAAGTATCCGGCCGACAAGGGCCTTCCTTGGGCAGGAATTCTGAATTCCTCCTGATCACAGCATTCCACCCAAAACTCAACAGCTTCACTGGGCCTCATGGAGCTCATCTCAGCCACAGCCTTGCCCTGCTGAGGATTTTATACATCCATTTCAGAGAATAAGTCAGAAGGTAAAACTTCCAACCGGCACAAACCTGGTTTCTGTATCCGACCCACACTCCATTGTGGTCGGCCTTAAATCCCTTTTCTGCCCATGTCATATGGGGTATTCTCTTATTTTTCACACCCAGGAAGCACATTTGCACCTGCCTTTTTCAGGCGTAGTTTTACTTGTATTTCAATGTTGGGGATCGATATACACGAGGGTAATACTTACAGGTCCCTACATTTACGTGTGATTCCTGATTACAGCAGAACAGCCCTACCGGACACACCATACTTGCCCCCCATATCCCTAGATGTAGTACTGGGGATAATCCCTTGTGCATTCAATTCTCACCAGTATTAAATTCCGTCTGTGTTTTTAGCTGTCGTAGATCACAAGTCTGTGAATCAGGAGTTACGCAGTCACATCACTTTTTCCACTTTTGCACTGGTTTCCTCTAGCGGTATATATATATTTTTTAAGTAATTTGCATGGGGCACACTGTTGACAGCACAGAACATATCCCAAAGATAAGGAATCTGCTACTGCAATGGCTACTCTCTTCCCATATAATATTTCAATATTTTAAAAAGTAAAACCAAGAGTCCCATTCAACTCATACACCTGCAGGATATTTTAGTCCACTGATGTATTAATGGGCATTAAAATTGAGTTTAAAATGCATTGGCATTTGGAATCAGGTGTATTTTTGCTTCCTATCAAATCCTGTGCGCTAACAAAATGCAAATTCATTTGTGTACATTTTGCATACGTTATTACCCTTATGTTACTAGTTCAGAGGTCTCACGTTTTAAAAATCTAGGACTAATTATCATATTTGATGACATCAATCCATCAATCAGGGGTTTATAAAGCGCGCTACTCACCCGAGAGGGTCTCAAGGCGCTGGAGTGGGTGGGGGGGGCAGCTCCGGATCAGTCGAAGAGCCAGGTCTTGAGGTCTTTCCTGAAGGTGTGCAGGGTTGGGGAGCGTCTGATGTTCACGGGGAGCTCGTTCCAGGTCTTGGCTGCGATGTAGGAGAACGCTCTCCCGCCTGTTCTGTTTCTGCGGATGCGGGGGACCTCTGCCAGGGCGAGGTCAGCGGAGCGGAGGTTCCTCTTGGGCACGTGGAAGGATACTCTCTCGTTGAGGTATTTGGGTCCGATGTTGTAGAGAGAATTTGTAGGCGTGGGTGAGAAGTTTGAAGGTGACCCTTTTCTCGACGGGGAGCCAGTGGAGGTTTCGCAGGTGTTGGGTCATGTGTTCGTGACGCGGTGTTCCAAAGACGAGTCTGGCCGCGGCGTTCTGGATGGTCTGGAGTCTATGTAGCAGAGATCTGTTGATTCCGGCGTACAGAGCGTTGCCGTGGTCCAGTCTGCTGGTTATGAGTGCGCATCACAGGAACTGATGTCATGGAAAATTTGACATCAATGTCAACTTAGGAACAGATATCAGCTCAATGATAAAGCAATCAAAATTAATCTAAAATGAATATAATAACACCAAGACTTCACTAAAGTAGCTGAATGGCCGACAAAAACTGTGGCGTAGCACGTTGACGCGCCCAAAGCGGCTCCTCCCTTCAAATGGAGGAATCTGTGGGAAGGTTCCCCCAAAAGTGGTGCTGCACCCTGAAGCTTCAGCAGCTCCGAGGACACGCTGGGCATAAAACAGACCTCTGACCAGAGGTGCATTTAAAGACCAGGGCATTCATTCCCAGCAGAAGTGACACTAAGACTGCTATGAGTGAGAGTAAAATCTACATATGATAAAGAGTATTTGTAAAGCGCACGTTCACCCAGAAGGGTACCTTGGCATTAAATATAAGATGTTTTATTGTTACCAAACAGTACTTGTTTTATCAACCTCAGAAGGATGCAAGGCTGAGTGGACCCACCAGGATTTGAACCTGTGACCATGAGGTCAAACACAAGCCCCTACTGTGGATGCATTAGTCCAATAAGCCACCAGACCCAGCTGTGTGATCTCCAAATGTGTGAGTCTCACACTCAGTGAGGGAGCCTCGAGATCTCTCTAATTTTCAGGTGATTTCTGCCAGACAGGCCTCAGTGGTAAACGTCCAGGCAAACACAGGAGTAAGTGTAACATACGCTCACTTTCTAAGCAGCGTTCATACCAAAATGGGGAGATATTACGTTTGCACTTGATACTGTATCTAATACCTTACCAGAGGGAGCAACTGCATGGCCATAATTTTGTAAAAAGCTAAAAGCCCATATTTTGGCTGTGCCATCCAAAATATTGAGTGCAGGAGGACCCATTGCTACAGCTGCGAGGATCAATGCCTCTTCTCTGCTGATGCCGGCTGACTAGATTTACTTCCGGATCAATGACTGTGAAGGTCAATACAGGGCTGTAAAGACAGCAATGGTATTTTACCCATCCAGCCACTTTTCTTTGAGGTATGTGCAGCTTTGTTTAACTGGATAAGATTCAGTGCTTAATTTGTGCCAGTGGTTTCCGGTGCTCGGCTCCGGCACTTAATCGTCAGCACCATCTCAAGTGACAGACCACCACATGGTGGTGCTGTTTTTTAATTTTGAGATGAGCACAACAACCCTGTTTATTAAGTTAATATAAATTAAACATGAATAATACCAGCCTCTCATGCCATTATTATAGCTGTGCGGGGCCTGAAATAGTCTGAATTGTCACACTTGTAGAAGTGCGAGGGAGGGTTAAGTGTAATGTTGGTACTGCCATTGGCAGCGCTAGCAGGGTATGGGTGGGGCAAGCTGCATGGCAGGGTATGGGTGGGGCATGGAATGGCCTTCCGTGAAGAGCCCTGGCACCTAATTTTTTACAAATTCAACACTGATAAGATTTTTGTCTCAACACGTTCAATAGCTTTTCAACACTGGCTTTGGCGAGATGTTTAGTTCAAGGCTTGTGCATAGAATGTATTTTGAAACGTACAGTGTCTGATGGTCCTATTGCGTCTGGTCACATTTTAGACAATTCTGTGCCCTGGCTCTGCAGCTGTGGCCTGGGGCTGGCTAGTACTCCTCTTATCAGCACTGACTCTCTGGCATCATTCTCTGGTATCCGGGGTACACGGGGTATACCACTGCCCAGGGTGTTCCCAAAAACAGGAGCACGAGTTCCAGCAATTTTGCAAGGAAATTTTAACTTAACCGATCAGTTTGGCTGTTGGGTATGGTTTTAGCGAAAGCCTGCTGCAGTGATTGTCATTAAAACAATAACTACAGTCTTTTCTGTGGGTATTATGGTTGCCATTGTCGTGTAATGATGGGGAGGTGAGACCCCTTCTGTGCTTTTGTCTCATTTGTTTTTTGTTTTCCTGGTTTCACTCTGCTGTGCTTCATCTTCTTTCCCATTAAAGTCAGGTGAAGTGTTTGGTGTCACTCTGAAATTCTTAAGCATTCTTGAAGTTCTAGCTGAATGCCAAGTCCAGAGCCTTTTTAATTCACAGAAGTGGATTCCCGCCCCAACCCAAGGGCCACGGGTGACAGGAGCCAGGGGCCTCCCACCTGCTCCAGCTGGCCAGAGACTGAGGCGGACATGTACCAAAGTGACTGCCTTTTTACCATCTTCCTCGCCTTGATAAAGACAAGATGGAGCAAGCATTGGCAAAGCCAATAGATCTCACCTATGAGGGCTATTGGCTTTGGCAATATTTTGTAGCCATGCTGTACAGCAGCGGATGCTTTGCAGTGTGGCTAAAACTAATTTAAAAAAGCTCTATTATGCAGCCAGGGCTAATGAGCTTTTTTTTAGTGCATTAGCGCTGGATGCATCACATGCTTTTTTTATTATTATTATTACTATTTTTAGCCATGCTGCACAGCAGCGAAACTGCTACACAGCATGGGTAAAAATGATTGCCAATGAGCAAATCAGTTTATGACATTTGGCAAAAAATCCTATCTCATAAAGAAAGCAATTGCACCTATGTGCATGACTTAGTGAAAATACACTTGGAAGCAGATACCATGTGTTGTCAAAGTAAACATCCATTTCAATGAAGAAAAGAGCTTCTTTGGAGTGTGTGTGGCATAGTAAAACATGGCTACAAATGGCAAGAGGTTCAACAAGGAGGACAGGGAAGAAGAAAAAATACAGGTGGTACCAATCACTGTGCAATCAGTGGAAGGACAGCAATCAAGCTGAAGCAATCAGTACTTGGTCAATGTCCATCCTCCAACCAAAAGAAGAGGAAATGAAGCCAGCACTCGCTGGCCAATTAGAAGGCAGCAAATAAGAGTGACAGTGAAGCCAATGAATGCTAAGCAATGGGCGGATTGCAAGCCCCTTGTTGTATACAATTTACTCTCACAAGCGAGAGCGCCTGCCCTTTGCTGGCTAGTAATGATAAACCATCACTGGGCCGGCACCATTACTGCACCATCGGCGAGGGTACCGGGTAAGGTTTTGGCATTCCGGTCTCAAGTGAAAGAGGCCAAATGTAAGGGAAGGAGGAAGCGAGGGATGTGAAATAAATAACGGGGTTACTGGGAGAGCGGGGCTGGGGAGAGGGGGGTAGTGTAGGGAAAGAAAAAGGCCAGGGGGACGAAAGGACAAACGGTCACATCAGCAGCAGGGAGATACTTGGGAAAGGTGTGGAGGGGGTAGGTTGGGAGTAGTGTGAAGAAAAGGAAAAGAAGAGGCTGAGACCATTTGCGGCAAGCGTTTCTGGCCTTGCGGCACTTGAGAGATTAGAAAAAACAACAACACTGTCTTGCATGCGTGACCTGCCTTCACATGTACTGGAGGCTGCAGGGGATGGCTAGAAGGAGCGCGTAAACACAGGGGACACCAGTGAACAATGATCTGCTGTTACAATGACTCTTTCGTTTGTCACATAGACAGGTGGGTGGTCCGACGAGCCAAACTTAAATCAAGAACAACATTTATATTGTGAAAATTATTAAAAGCTATCCTTCACTCTAACTGAAATGACGTGGATGAGGTTTACCTACTGGCAAACCTGCATATCTGGGCTGTGGCATGTTCCAGTCAAACCCAGGTGGAGGCAGAACAGGCATTACTTTTGTGGGGGCTCGGTACTACTGTAGACAAAGTGCCCTACCTAAGCGGAAGTGAACGACTGAAATGTAAATGAAGAGGAGAGTTGTACTGTACGTCTCTCTGCCTGCACTGGTGGGTGCTCCGGCGGGCTACACCCAGAATCTCTTCTGTAGCCTCCAGAGAACACACAGATGTCTGAGGCAGGCAGGCAGCCTCCGCAACATATGATGTCTATTGTTAGTCATTAACCTAGGGTATTCCCTCCTTCAGGAGGGGATCCCCGAACACTTCCATCAATCAATAATTTTATTTGATTTAGACCACTACTGAGATCAAAAAGAAGGTAAAATTGCATTTTTACAGAGGGTAATTTTCATTAGAAAACCAATCACAATGTATCTTTTTTTAAATATTTTTAAAACACATCTAAGAAATTTGAACAGGTTATAGCAGTCAAATTCATTAGGTGGTGCTCTTAAAAGCACTATTAAACCTTGTACAGTGAATACAATCTATCTAAAACATAGTTTTTAAAAAGCGACATCTGGCCTCTACCAATATTTTGCTTGGGCAAACATATAATACATGAGATATATCTTGCACGCCTACATTGCAAAGATCACATAAGCCTGTATTATTGTCAGATTTATTCCAATTTTTGGGGTAAGCTTTTAGTGGTAAAATCCCTAAGTGCAGCAGAATAATACAGCGTTGGACACTGTGTTCTAGTGTGAATCGCAGGTATGTTCGCTGAATCTTGTTTTCTGTAGCGTCTGCAAGAGAACACATCAAATCCACTTCTCAGTTTTACGTTCATTAAAAAAAAGGTCAACTCCTGACAGGGGCATTGGAAACAGCAGAAACACACTAAGACTTCTTAAATGATAAATGCTCTTTTGAAGACTTGCAAAATATGTTTGATGAGGCTGAGTCTGCCGCATCAAACCCTGCCCAGCCCTAGCCCATGACAGCTCAAGTAGTGCTCGTGTTCCTTGAAACTTAAGCTGCACAGACAGGGCTAAGGCCCTTGAGGAGAGGTGGACTAAATCCCTTTCAGCCCAGTGGGCATTGCACCCCTGGCAGCTGCACATTACAAAACAGGGGCCATTAGTGTGTCTGCTTTTCACACTTAATAATAAGACACAGCTTTGTGGAAGTTGCCTATAGGTGGGCCCACTTAAGTTACATTTGTTTAACAGTACGATCAGGTCACAAGGGCACTAGTGCCCTCCCATTTCTGGTGCTTTCCAGCACTTTTAATATCTTCTTAGAGTTGTTCATTGCTCAAATGGGTGTAATTTCTGAAATTTATATGTTTCCCTCATCTTTATTGCTTGATTTTTCTCGCAAGAAAGTGTCACTCATACTCATTGAATGTCACTCATAATTACACTGAAAGTATGAAAATGTCACACATAAGGAATATGAAACCTTGGCAGCTATGCACAGTATGTCTGCTAAAATGTGGCCGTCGAAGGGGCTCTTCAGTGCATCACTGAGGCCAATGAGGAGCCACAGAGCAGCAGAGGCGGGTCCCCAGCACTGTCCCAGCTTCTTATAGGGCTGTGCTTCCAGTCCTATCAAGTAACGGGGAGTGGGATTGCGGTGGGTCTTCCCCTTTTCAAACCTGCCCTTGCTGCTTTGTCTTGTTCCTTGCTGGGAGTCAGAGTTTGCTGGTTGTAATATCCAGATTCCTGCTCTGCTGCTGCCCCAGAGCCTCCGAGTTGCCAGATAAAGAAGCAAGGTATGTGAAAAAAAAAACTTGTTTGTGTGTGTTTGAAAGTGATTGATCGTAAATGAGATTGAGTGAGTGTGTGTGTGTGTGAATGTATTTAAGACAGTCAGTGAGTGAAAGTTAGAATCTGAGTTTGAGAGAGTGTATCAATACGTGAAAGTGAGCATAAGGTAGTGAGTGAAGGAGCGTGAATGCATTAGAAGGAGTGAGTGATTGGAGATTGTGGGAGGCCGTGGAAGCGAGACAGGGGCGTAGCTATCAACGGTGCAGATGCAGTTGCACCAGGGCCGAGAGTCACTGAGTGTGAAAGGGTGAGTGTTTGTACGTGAGAGTGAGAACCATGAGTATGAGTACGTTTGCGTGAGAGTAACCATGAGCGGCAGTGGAAATGAGTAAGTGAGAGAGTGTGAGTTTGAGTGAGGGAGGGGGAGAGAGTGAACGAGAGCGACTGAGTATAAGTGAGAATAAGAGAGTGTGAGTGAGCAGGTTTGTGTTATTTGCATGTTTTATGATTGTGAGACTGCCGCTGGCCATGGCATACACCATATATTTTTAGGTCTCGCCTACGCAGCACGCATGCGCTGCATAGGAGGGGACCTTTTGGAATCGATCAGCATTTTGGCTAAAAGCGTGCACGTTTTGCATTGCTTTCTATTGCAACGCATGCACGTTTGGCGTTTCCCTTGCAGGAGCGAGCAGTGGCGCCATCTGTTAGCAATTATCACACCTGCCGCTGCTCGCTCCCGCAAGGCAAACGCTCTGCATGCACGAGTACTTTAACTTTCATGGCTGTGGGGCCGCACTCGTCTTTCAGCGCTTGTTTTTTCTTCCTTGAGGCTATTGAAACACTTCGACTGCTATTACGAATGGTAACCACTAGATGGCATTCGTCCCGTAACATGGTCCACTGGCTGCTCAATGCAAATTGTCAACAGCTTTGAGCCAGAGTTACAGCTGCTGAGGGGCGCCTTTAAGCTGTCATTCATTTCTGTAGCGGAAACTGAATGATAGGTCTCGTGGCATTCCTAAAAGTGGCGGGGCACGCACCGAGCAGAGAAATTCTGTGTCCCCGTTGTTTTTTTACATTGAGTTTCAAACATGTCATGTGTCAGCCTAAAAATCGTAAAGGCACAAACGCGTGCCCTCTCAGTCAGATGGTGTCAAGGCCATGAACCTGTTTTGAACAATGACAATTTCAATGCAAAATAAAGCGAACGTGTGCAAACTCGTGCACCCACTAGTATTCACAATCAGTTTGTAGGTGGCGGCTCACCCTGGAAACGAACACACATATATTCCTGCAAAATGCAAGAGCAAGCGTCTTTTCAAAGTGGCAAATGATAGGAGTGGCACATTGTGTTTAGGCCTGCAACGTTTGTAAAGTTTCGATATATCCCAAGTCTGCAGCTGGGTTTACCATCATCAGCTGTGCAAGGTTTGTTTGTGCACCACGAGAAAGTCTCACGGTCGAATCAATCCTCCCACAGTGGAAAAGGTGAACACTTATTCTCTGCGAGTTTACATGTTACAGAGGTCGTCTATCAGAACGGCAAATGTCTGCAGAATGTTTTTCTGCAAGTTTTCCTTGTGAGACATAAATTGTTTTACATGTCACAACTGTCACTCAAATGTTGGGGGAGGACAACACTGCATGAAGTTGCACAGATTTCGCTAGAAACAAACTGCGTTGCACCCACCCCCCCCCCCACACACCTCTAGGAATGACCTGAACTTTGCATCAGTGCACGGGGCTCTCACTAGACAAGAAGCAAGCTTCGCCTTCCTCCGGGTCCCCCGTGGACGCTGAGAGCGAAAGCAGCCGCCACGCGCCCTGTGTCTGGCCCAGAAAATGTATATTCTTTCCAGACTATCACCCTCCTGGGAGCTGGAAAGTCGCGGAAAAGCTGCACGTTTAAAAAGATCCACTCAGTGAGAAGATATGTTAATTGCAAACTGTGCTCTCTGCGCCCATTGAAGCCCCGCTTCTACCCGCTACATCCTGGATGTCATGCAGTTGTAGTGAGCGGTGTGTTGCTGTCCCCTGTAGAGCTCTCTTTCATTGCTTGCTTAACCCACGCCCTGAAACCAATGACAGAAAATGAAACACACCCGTATTCCAGGGGTGCCGGAAAGAAAAAAGTCTCTGCAAAGGGATAAAAACTATTCTGATCCACAGGTGTGCTGGAAAGTTTCTCACTCGTTTACTCGGGGAGATCTGCACCAGGGGGAAAACTGGCATGAGTAAAGTTTGCAAAGTTGGAGTAAACCTTGAAATCTACAGTTTTCAATTAGCCCTCTTTACTGCTGTGATTAGGCGCCCGGTGCTGACAAAGATTATACCATTGGCGGCGTGGACTATCAATACAAAGCTAATGACTTCACGCACAGCCGAGCAGTGAGATATGCTGCGCAGTCTCCGTCTCGCGCGTCTCTCACTGACTCCCTGCCCCAAAATGTCTTTTAATTCACCCTTCATTGCCCACCTCTCGTTCCTTCCATTTCCTCTGTCTCCCCATGCTCTCCTCATGCTTTATATTAATTCCCTTCCCACCAGTGGCGCTCTCCCCCATACTCCTTTCCTCTCATTCACAGCATCTCTCCCTCTTCAGCCCGCCCTCCTTCCCATCAGTGGCGTCCTGTCCCCTCCTTACCACATATCCGTCCCTTCACCTCTCTTTCGCCTTAGCCCGCTCCCTGCCCTCAGTAGAATCCTTTCTTCCTCCTCATGACAACTTCTTCCCTCCAGCTCTTCGTCTCTCTCCCTCTTCATCCCGCCCCTTCCCTCCAGTTACTCCTCTCTCCCTCTCTGTCACTTCTTCCCTCCCAGACCAGTCTGCCTCTCTCCCTCCTGATCTCACGCCCCTTCACTCCCTGTCTCAGTGCACTACGATAAAAAACAAGCATTGGCATAGCCAATAGGTCTCGCTTTTGGGAACTTATAAGTATTTAGTTATGCAGCACAATATCCTTGGTGCAACAACATGAACTGTTGCATGGTTAAACACTTATAAGGTCCCAAAGGCGAGAACTATTGGCTATGCCAATGCTTGTTCTGATTATGGTGGCATCCAAGGTAGCATGCTGCTGCAGGGAAGTTCGAGAAAATGTTTGGCATAAGCAGCCGGGTCCTGGCACACTAAATGTAAGTCTTGGCATGGAGCCCCTGTGGAAAACTGCTAGTGCTTGCATAATGAAGGGAGTGCTTGGCATGGGGGCACCCGTGGTAAAATGCTGCAGCTGGGACATTGGAGGTAAGTCTTGGCATACTGGAGGGCACCCGATGCAAAATGCAGACTCTGATATAATGGAAGTAATATTTGGCATAGGGGTCAGCTATGCAAAATGCTGGTGCTGGCATCATGGAGGAACTTTTTTGCCTCAGAGAGGGCAGCCTTGGCATATGGGGGCTGAGGAGATGGGCTGGGGGAAGCAAACCACGATAAAAGGCTGACTCTGAAATACTAGAAGTAACTTGTGACATACGGGCGACCCATGGTATGTGGGCAATATCAGTGGCACAATTCTGGTATTGGAATATTGTATGTAACTCTTGGCATAAGTAGCAAAATGCCAGCATTGGCACAATTAAGGTAATTCTTAACCTATGAGGAACTCTCAAGGCAAATTTTGAAAAAAATGGGAAAACTCCTGGCAAGTATTAAGCATGAGTACCACTTTCAACGATGACCAGTCGCCTCTGCTCACACACACACACACACATGCTGGTGGACGCATGCACGTACTCACATACAGAAACACGAATGCACAGGCACACACACACAAACACACAGCATCCTCTTCTCAGCACATACCAGAGCAGAGCCAGGCCGGTGCACGGCAGACTACAGCTCACCTGCTCACCCCCCTCCCTCCCTCCTCCCACACACCCTCACACAGGACTCCCCTGCTCACCCCCCTCCCTCCTCCCACACACCCTCACACAGGACTCCCCTGCTCAGTATGCAGCACAACACACAGACTTCTGAACACAAAGAGAAATCCCTCAGGCCACCGGCCTGCAATCACTGCCCGAGAACGGCGCGCAGAGACCAGCAGACAGAACTAAGGATGCGTTTCCTCCGTGTGAGCACCAGGCAGGAGGGGGGGGGGGGTGCTCACAGGTTTTCAGAGGCTCGGAGCTGCCGGCCCATCTGTGATGTATAATACCGCATGCGTGCCAAGTAAATAGGTTTATTATACTCTGCTGGGAGGAAGAGCCCCAATAAATCTATGGCCAGAACCCGCATTACATTAACATACAATGCTTGTAATGCTCTTTGTGCCACAGGGTGTAAACAAATGTGAGTTGCAGCTTAAAATTCCTCACCTCGACATAATAAAGAGCTGGGAGTAAGTATCAAGGGTGTCAGTCACTTGTGTATTCACTCAAGGTCATGGCCTGCGGAGGTCAAACATGGGCTGTGAAAGAGAAGGATTGTGGACGTGGGAGAGAAAGGAGGGGGACTAAGAATAAGAAAAAATTATAATAACAAAAAAAAAAAAGAGTACAAACTCAAGTCCACTTGCTGCTGGGGTTGGCAAGGCTTGCAAGTTCTGCCTGATAATGAGAGAGTCCAGTCTCTCTAGCTCCAAAAGGGGTTTCCCACATATAGAGGATTTGATATATTTTAATATATTTCAATATTAGGGATAATTAGGGAAATCTATTTTCACTTCTACTTTAAGATGGTCGTTTGATTTTAGAGTGTTACTTAATAAAAAAAAGATTATTAAAAAAAATAAAAAAATAAGAGAAGGGATTTACGGAGAAAGCAAAATCATGTTCAACGCGGAGGTCAGCCGGCATAGATTAAGAAGTGCGGACCTTAGTCTGGCCACAAACACGAAGGTGGTCCGTCTCTTGTCTCGAGACGACACCAAGTTAAACCAGGTTGAGATCGAGCCCCTCCTCCTCAGTATATGTTATGAGTTTGTGAAGTTGCAAAGATTTCTTTCTTGTGAGCTTTACCTATCTCTTCCAAAAATCAAAGTACTATGTGATTGTGCTTTTGCGTCGAAATTTGACATTTTGCAAAGTTTTAATACTGCGCACTCTCTGTGTTCACAATTTATATGCAAGTGTAATTTGGGGTACCTCTTCCCTTATAAATGTTGCGTCACTCATGAGTAAAAGCTACGCAAAGAAGGCACTTGCATACAAATGCTCGCGAGCTCGCAGCTATCCTGGTAATTTCTGGGAAAATTAGACTAAAGCGTAGAGGTGTGGAAAGCGAGAAACTTGGTCAACTAAGGGAAGGGCACGAATCGAGAACTTCCAAAACCTTCGCTCGCGTTATGAGAGAGTTCTACAGCACACCCTAGACAGTGATACTCCCATTCAATCTAAGGAAAGCCTTGTCCCTCTGGCCAGGAAGGTTCTCAAAGTGCATCAAACACGGTGAAGCCAGTTGAAGTTTGCAGCGCTCGACAACAAGGAACCATCTGGCAGAAATCTCACTATTGTGTCTTCTATCTCACCTCATTTTATACGTAAACAAGGACAACCCTTGAACCCACTAGGGCCAGGGTAGTCATAATATACACAACGAGAACTCCCATGGGGCTCGTCCGTCCGGAACACTCTCCGGCACTGAAGTACATGACATTCAATTTACACCATCAATACAACAATTCTTTGTTAAATGTACACAAAGTTACACACGCCTTCCCTTTTCTTTCGGATGGAAATAGACTTATTGCATCAAATCCAATTAAACGGTGCTATAGAATCACATATATAGTGCAGATGGCGTAGTGCTAAACAATATGTGTTGTTCTGTACAGAGTCGTATAAGAGCATTATTGTAACCTGAGGGTGATGTGTATACTCAAATCAAGAAGGATCCTGTCAGAAACATCTTAAAGGTGGCCACATGAATCAATCCAAAAACAACTAAGGGCACAGTGCCGACGTTTCGGCCTGCTTTGAGTTGGCAGCTCCCATCAGGACAGTGGCCTTCTGACGATGAAGCTTAGTGTGGACTTCTCACAATGCAGCTTAGTGTGGACAGTGGCCTCTGGCTATGCAGCTTAGTGTGGAATCCAATGGTACGTGTTCCAAAAACCCACCGCTCAAATGACAGACTCGGGGATACAAGGATTGAATCCGTTTCCTCGCAGCAGAGCAACAAAGTAGCTCTGAGTCAGCCTCTCGCTGTGGTCTACGTGTCATGGATGGTCCAGCGCGGCTTTTGAATGTTCTGCTACTTTGTCACTTCGTTGCGAGGAAATGGATCAGGAGATCATCAGTGGATGGGGGAAGCCGGACTGCCCTTCACGCTTTTTAGGGAACCACCAGCTTGTAAAACTCCCTGTGTTTTTGTCGAGGATGCCATCCATGAAGCCTGCCACTCCCGTAGGCTCTACATACAATCTGTACACAGAGCACTTGATGGGGGGAGGTGCAGGACTCCCATGAGGGGAGACTACGTGGATTTATTTGACGAAAGTCAGTGCCGTCATCTCCCGAGGGGGCATTGATAAGACATATCAAACTCAGCCACCATCCACCGGCCTTCACAAAGCCAGGGGAGCATGATGTAGCGCCTTGCCATGGGCCTGGTGCACTGTGGGCGCATCCTCAACATGGAAAAGAGTGGTACATACACCACTGGGAGCACTAAATACAGGCAAAGAACAACCAGCGTCTGCAAGTTGTCGAGGCTACGGGGTAAGAGGCACAGGACCAGAAAATCAAATTCTGGCTTATGTAAATGCTAGAAGTGCAACTGTTATCAATCTTGTGCCTACTGCTGGCAGTAACAGCAAAGCTTCACTTAACTCCATAAGTAGCTCTCAAGTATCAGGGCGCTCAACGGAATCCCTCCGCTGTGTGCTATCAAATGTGAGATCCCTAGTAAAGAATAGCATTCCTTACGGAAACTTGGACTGACTCCTCATCAGATCCTGATTTGAGAACTGCCATCCCAGACAGGTACGATGAGTATAGAGTAGATAGGCAAGGTAAACAGGGGGTCGGAGGGTGGCGGTGGTCTACTGAAATCACAATAAGGCAGTATTAAGTTCTGCTCCACACTTGGATAGTAAAGCCTTGTTGTTCACCTTTAAATTCGATAATGTTACCGTTTTTAATGGTTCTTTACTCTACTGCCCACCTGGCCCCAAAGTTAGCGTTGTACCTTCTGTTCAGACCTTCATGGAGTCCGGCATTGAATTTTCAAAAGTTACTCTTTATGGGGATTTTTATTTTCAGTTGGAGAATAGTGAGAATTTTGACACAGAACACATAAAGACTGCCTTCGTAGCTTTGATTTGCATCAAATACTTACTCAACTGACTCATATCGCCAACCATACCTTGGATGGCATGTTTACGAATAACCCTGCAGCTAGTTTCAATAAAGTTATTACTTTGATCTGGACGGGTTATAAGGCAGTATTCTTTAATCTTACAGTTCCGAATAGGAATTGTGAATATCACAGTTTTTCCAGAGCCGGTAAGACCTCCCTTCGCAGAAAATAGATAACTTGGAACTCGATAAGCTGCTGCATAATCATAGCCCGGCCTTAAATAGCAATACTGAAGAGGCCACAGCCAACTTTACCAATTGGTTAGACAACGCGACCATGAAGTTAGCACCTGACAAAATCCTAAAAAGCTTTAGGAAAAACCCCTCTGCTCCCTGGTATACGTCGGACTTTAAAAAACTTAAACAAAAATGTAGAGCTCAGGAACGGAGGTGGAGAATAGCCTATTGTGATGAGGAAAAATCTAAATATAAACTAGTTATTGAAGAGCACAAAAAGCTGATTAACCTGTCTAGATATTTCACAGAAAATATTAGCGCAAATAAAGACTCGACAAAAGAACTCTTAAAAACAGTTACCTCTCTTTCTAATTACAATAATACTCCACTCTTCATTCCTACACAAGTATTTTGCAATAGGCTGGCCGAGTTTTTTCAAGAAAAGGGTGAATAGTGTCTACAAAATGTTTTCCTTGAATTGTAAGATCAATGGCCTGAGTACTATGCCGTGCCTTCGCTACTATCCCATGAATTATGGGATGATGCTGGAGTCAGTGAGAATGTGCTGGACTGCTTTACTCCTTTCACCGAGGATAGAACCATTAGACTTCTTGAGACTACTTAGTCAGGCTCACCACTTGACCCCTGTCCAGCTTTTGTATTCCATATGGTTCCGAAGACAGTCGCTAGGCATCCCACCCTACTTCTCGATAGGGTATTGTCTGTAGGTCAATTTCCAGCAGAATGGACGAGGGCGTCAATTTGCCCGTTATTGAAAACAGGGCCGTACTGGCCGTAGCGGGCACCGGGCGTTTCCCTGTTGGGCCGCGAGGTTGGGGGCCGGTTTTGGGCCCTTGCGGGCCGTTTTTGTTACCGGGAGCTGGAAATATCGGCCCCCTGTAACAAAATCGGCCAAAACCTGCACGAGGAAACAGCTCGGTCGCACCCCCAGGGGGCCGGCCGAGCAGTTTGCCAGGGCCAGTTACGGCTCCCAGTCCGGCCCAGATTGAAAGAACCTTCTTTGGACCCAGGGGATACTAAAAACTATCGTCCTATCTCTAGACTACCCTTACCTGCTAAAATTCCGGAGAAGGCGCTTAATGAAGACCATATGTCATTCATAGAGGCCTGTAACATTCTAGATCCCTCTCAGCATGGATTACTACATTGTACAGAATACACATTGGTAGTTGCCACTGAGGAGATTCATAGGCTGGTGGACTCAGGAGGTAGGGCTGCGATGACTCTTGGTCTCTCTGCCGCGTTTTACACGGTAAACCACTCTCTGCTTGTCAACCGACTTGAGAGCATCGGGATCCACGGCGCAGTCCTTACCATCCTCAGTTCTTTCCTCTCTGATAGAGAACAAAGTGTGTCTTTTGGAGGTTTTGTCTCGAGTCCTCTCACCTTACCCTGTGGGGGGCCTCGGGGATCGTCATTGCCCCCACGCGCTTCAACATTTATGTCGCTCCCCTGGCTAAGCTTAGTAGGTCTTACAGCAATGCAGACCACACACACACAGTGGTGTCTATCTCATCAGATGTTGATGAAGTAGCCAGTGACTTTAGAAAATGCCTGGCTAACTCTGTTATATGGATGAAAGAAAACTGCCTAAAATTAAATTCTGAAAAGACAAAGGTTATCCTACTTGGCTCTGATACTTCATTCTAGAACACGTCTTGGTGGCCCTACAACATCGACCCTCTTCCTTGTCCGGTTCAGAGAGTTAAAAATCTGGGGGTGTTGTTTGGCGGACAGCTTTGCTTCTCTGATCAAATCAACCAGGTCACACCCTCCTGCTTCCATCTCCTTAGAGTGCTAAGGAAAGTGTTTCCATACATTCCTCTGGAAATGCAAAAGAAGGTCATCCGAGCATTAATACTATCTAGGATAGACTATTGCAACGCCCTCTGTGTGGGGATCCAGAAACGACGACAAGTGAAGCTGCAATGACTACAAAATGCAGCTGCTCGTCCGCCACTTAAAATACCCAAATGTTCCCAAAATAAGAGAGCTAGATGAGGAGAGAGAAGTTTTTCTTTCCTAGAATGTAGACTCTGGAACACCATGCCCCTAGTCCTCAGATCTCAATCCAATAGAGCATCTTTCAGAAAACTGCTAGAAGCATGGCTCCTTTCTATTCATATCAACTAGTCAGCTGCTCATCGCTAAGAAAATGCTAGTGCTAAGACGCCTTGGCAACTGCGCGCTTTACAAAAGTTTTACTTACTTCCATCGAAGGACATCGTACACAACAGCCATCTTCGACCTCACACTTGCTTTTTACACTCGTGAAATGAAATGTTTCAATGTGCATCACTGTGTTACATATTCTTTCCAAGAGCCGTGTGTGCAGCACAAAGTAGTGTAACCAGATGTATCACATTTTAGCTTTGTTCATTGAGGGTGTCAGAAAATGGGCTTTTATTACTTGATGCAATAGAAACCAAATGATGCTTTTCGCTAAGATGCCCTGTAATAAACTCACAATTCCACATTACATCCTTTCCCTATTTTATTTTATTTTAAATTTATTTTTATACTCTTTACCCCATTTATTTTAAAAGATCAAGACAGATGTGCAATCCACTTTCCGAGTGCCCGCGTGCGCCCTCTCTCTGCCCACAGGAGATGTGCCCGGCAGCAAGCCCTCATGTATAGGTCTAAGTGAATGGCTGGCCAGGAGAAGTGCCACTTCATTTGAAGCCAGAGTCCATGGGGCTGCACTTTGTTCCGCCCTCCCATCCCTCAGGAGCCCATTTGTGTGAGTGCCTGCTTTGTTACTCACAGTGTGCTCCACATTCTACCTTGAACCCACAGAGCCCATTACCCAACACTGCAGATAATCGTGATACGAGGGCTCTCTGAAGCCAGAGTCCATGGGGCTGCACTTTGTTCCGCCCTCCCATCCCTCAGGTCCGCAGGAGCCCATTTGTGTGAGTGCCTGCTTTGTTACTCACAGTGTGCTCCACATTCTACCTTGAGCCCACAGAGCCCATTACCCAACACTGCAGATAATCGTGATACGAGGGCTCTATGAAGCCAGAGTCCATGGGGCTGCACTTCGTTCCGCCCTCCCATCCCTCAGGAGCCCATTTGTGTGAGTGCCTGCTTTGTTACTCACAGTGTGCTCCACATTCTACCTTGAGCCCACAGAGCCCATTACCCAACACTGCAGATAATCGTGATACGAGGGCTCTCTGAAGCCAGAGTCCATGGGGCTGCACTTTGTTCCGCCCTCCCATCCCTCAGGAGCCCATTTGTGTGAGTGCCTGCTTTGTTACTCACAGTGTGCTCCACATTCTACCTTGAACCCACAGAGCCCATAACCCAACACTGCAGATAATCGTGATACGAGGGTTCTCTGAAGCCAGCATTGGACTCCGCACCCCTTCTCTTGTAGATAGTGCCTGTAACAGCTGAACCCCAGCGCTGGAACCCACCTCCCCGCAAACCCTCACCTTCTTTATCATTTTTATTTTTTTTTAAACAAATTTTATTGCCTTTTACATGGTATACAGCAGGGCCGCTCTCCGTGGCGTCAACAGATAAGTAACAGTATCAGTGTAATGCATCACCTTGCAGCCTTTACCTGGTCTGGTAGTCCCAAGTTCTGAGTTTATCAGTCACCTATTCAGTCGGAGAATGCTTCCACATGTAACCAGGCAGATTCCCCCCACCCTCCCTCCCCAACAAAGAACTAAACTAAACCCCACCCTCCTCCCCCTCCCACCCTGCACTGCTGTCTCCCTACTACTTCTATTGAGCTTAGACGTGAGCCGCCCCTGCGCTTGAGGTGTGGGTGATGGTGCTTCGCCGGGGGTCCCTCTGTTGTATTACTGTCCTTTCCTGTGTTGTTCCGTTGGGTGTTACCCCCTCCCGGGATCCGTAGTGGTATTCTGTCCTAACCTGGCCCCAGGGGGTTCTCTATTTGTGGGAGTCTCTCTGGTGTGGAAGCTTCAGATGCTCTGCCTTCTCTCTGTAGGGCTGCCAGCAGCCCCTCCCATGCCTGAGCTCGTTCCAGCTTGCCCACCCCCCGTCTTGCATTTCTAAGCAGAACCCTGCCCTCGCACCCGGCCCATTTCACGAGCTCTCGCTTCCATCTGTGTACGTTGGGGTCTTCCGGTTTCTTCCAACTGCTAATAATTTCCTGTTTTGCGAGGATAAATGCAAGGTCCTGAAATCTAGCTGTGGTCTTGGTTTTGGCAGTGTGGGGGAACAGGTTGAGCAATACATGGGCTGGTGTGCAGGGAACCACCCTCTCCGTTATTCACCTTCTTTACCATAGCGCGCACAATCGAGAAATCCAAAATGTAATTCCCTTGTTTTAAAACAGATTTCATGCACCCAAAGAGCCGTTCCATCTTTTCCACTGCACTCCTGAGTATACCGCATCTGAAAGGATCTGGAGGCTGTCTGGCCTTCTGCAATGCACTCTGGGAAGTGATGGCCACGTGCATGAATGGCTCCTCTGTTCAGAGGCGTAGCAATGACGCCATGGGCTCTAATGTAAATAAAGACATTGGGCCTCTATCCCCTGGCTTGATAGTGATTGGCAAGCACTGATTGGAGCAAAACGGGCCCCTCGCATCCTGGGCCCCAGTGCCACTGCACCTGCTGCACTATTGATAGGTGCACCCCAGCCTCCATGAGCCATCTTAACTTCTTGTATCAATCAATCGGAATGCAGATGGCTCTGGTTGGATACAATAAACATCTTAATTTTAATACCAATTTTATAGACATATATGTATGCGTGCCACATTTATATAGGGTAAAGGTAGCCAAAAAGATACAGGTGTGTCACTCCACATGATGGGTGCATAGAAGATCTGTTGCCTCATTTCTTTCTTGCACTTCCTTGTCTCCAGTCTGGATCCGGATGTCGAGAGACACCAGAGCCGGTGAGCTTGTCACGAAGATAGGGAGGGGTGCAGGTCATGATGGCTTTGTAAATGATGCATCTGGTTTTGAAGATAGGGAGGGGTGCAGGTCATGATGGCTTTGTAAATGATGCATCTGGTTTTGAAGATAGGGAGGGGTGCAGGTCATGATGGCTTTGTAAATGATGCATCTGGTTTTGAAGAGGGCGTGGGCCCACAAGGGGAACCTACTGCTTCATTTGAGCCGTGGTTTACGGTGCTCGGCAATGACAGTTAATTGTCAACACCCATGCTTGTGACAGTCCGAGGTTAATTTAGAGATGACAACAACCACAGTCAATCATTCATTCAATATACATTAAAATGCCTATTACCTGCTGCCGAAGCCATTCTTATAGCTTTGGGGGCCTGGAATAGTCCGAATTGTCACACTTGTAGGAGTGTGCTGGTTAGTAGTTGTGTAGGTGCTGTCATTGGCGGCGCTGGCGGGGGCGATGGGAGGTGCGAGCTGCAGTGGCCTCCTGACGAGAGCCCGGGAGCTTATTTCTTTCGAGATTAAGCACCGGAGGACGCCCATGGAGCCCCCCAGTGTGGGGCGATGTGATCCAATCATAACAATGATAAATGTATCACTAATTCTTTCTTACCAGGTTACGTGAACCTCCTTATGACATGTCAATCTAAATTGTTTATGCATCACAGGTATGTTGCAGCACATACATTCAGCGCCTGGATACTCTCACAGGTGACAAGCACCTTACACTATATTACATTACATATCATTTCATATTTGGTGAGATGCGTTCCGCTCTTTTGGTCTGAGTGGGCTCCTAGAGATTTGCCAAAACTGGAGAATTCCTTTATTCTGCTTAGAGTTATAGTTCTGTTTCCAAAGACTTTGTGTTTCATGATGGAAAGTCACCAGATGCAGTCAGAGTTTGGAGCCCTTATTGCGGCTTGTGCCTTGTCTTGACTTCCTGCAACGAATGTTTCCACTGAGCCTGGAAGGATGCAGCCGAGGAGCGAGTTACAGATCTCACTCTGTGTTAAGTGGTGACTGGGCCACTTAATGAGGGTAGATTGAGCAGCAGACATTCCTTTCCTGTTACACCCTTGAGAAGAACCTTACTCTAAAGTGGGCGTGTCCTACCGCAAGCATAAGAAGCTACTTTGGGTTTATAACACCTTCGACCTCTGCTTGTGCGTAGAATTGCACGTGTGGTTGTGGTACGCTTCTTGGCACTTTAATGTCAACCATCAAATCCTGTTCATTGGTAATCATTCCGTTAGTTAATGCATAGCATTTAGATCCATGGTTCTGCACGCTCACCTGGTTTCCATATTCATATAGTCACTCCCACTGCTCTTATAATGTTGTTCATTGCATCTCATCCTTCTCAACCCACAAGATCTTCACTTTATGATCCCTTTGTCTATTCACGCCTGCTCAGCCTGCTTCTTGAATGCTGGTGGCAGGTGCCAAAGTGCACCTTAGTATGTCTGTATACATTACTGTACATTGAGCATGCTTTCAGATGTTAAAACATCAATGTGCTGTGAGGTGGAGTAGCACATGGACTGTGGGGTGTTCACTCCACCCTGAGCCTGGTTAATCTGTGAGTCCATCCACTGGGGCAGCGCTCACAGTTATCTGGGTTAAGGAAACTCTCATATGTCGATGACACTCAGCTTTTGATGAAGTCTGACCAGCTCTATCAGCCATCTAGGACAGTGTCTCATCACCATTCAAGGGTGAATGACGTATCTATGGACCTTCTAGGACAGTGTCTCATCACCATCCAGAAGTGTATGACGTATCTATGGACCATCTAGGACAGGGTCTTAACACAATTTAAGGGTGGATGACCTCTCTATGGACCATCTAGGATAGTGTCTCATCACCATCCAGGTGTGGATGATGTAACTATGGACCATCTAGGACATTGTCTCATCACCATCCAGAAGTGTATGACGTATCTATGGACCATCTAGGACAGTGTCTCATCACCATCCAGGTGTGGATGACTTATCTATGGACCATCTAGGACAGTGTCTCATCACCATCCAGAAGTGTATGATGTATATATGGACCATCTAGGACAGTGTCTCATCACCATCCAGGTGTGGATGACTTATCTATGGACCATCTAGGACAGTGTCTCATCACCATCCAGAGGTGGATGACGTATCTATGGACCATCTAGGAAAGAGTCTCATCACCATCCAGAGGTGGATGACGTATCTATGGACCATCTAGGACAGAGTCTTATCACCATCCAGAGGTGGATGATGTATCTATGGACCATCTAGGACAGTGTCTTATCACCATCCAGGTGTGGATGACGTATCTATGGACCATCTTGGACAGAGTCTTATCACCATCCAGAGGTGGATGACGTGTCTATGGACCATCTTGGACAGAGTCTTATCGCCATCCAGAGGTGGATGACGTATCTATGGACCATCTAGGACAGAGTTTTATCACCATTCAAGGGTGGATGACCTCTCTATGAGATTTCTAGGACAGTGTCTTATCACCATCCAGGTTGGATGACGTATCCATGGACTATCTTGGACAGAGTCTTATCACCATCCAGAGGTGATGACGTATCTATGGACCATCTAGGACAGAGTCTTATCACCATCCAGAGGTGGATGCCGTATCTATGGACCATCTAGGACAGTGTCTTATCACCATCCAGGTGTGGATGACGTATCTATGGACCATCTTGGACAGAATCTTATCACCATCCAGAGGTGGATGACGTTTCTATGGACCATCTAGGACAGAGTCTTATCACCATCCAGAGGTGGATGACGTATCTATGGACCATCTAGAACAGTGTCTTATCTCCATCCAGAGGTGGGTGACGTATCTATGGACCATCTAGGAGAGGGATCACTGACAGAATATCGATGAGAAGAATATCGACCTACAAAAATATCGAGGTAAAAATATAGAATGCCAAAATATCGAATCCCTATCTACAAACAGGTAAGTACAAAAATATCGAATCCAAAATATAGTTGTAAAAAATATAGTTAGTCAAAATATCGAATTTTTTAAATATCTTAAAAGTAATGTAAAATTAATGAAATACTATATATAATTAACTAAAACATACTTAAAAATACTTAAATAACTTTAAAATTAATAAATAATTAATGTAAGTTAAAAAAAATAAACATACATTTTTATTTTTTAATACATATATATATTAACGTAATATTTATAAAAAATATTCAATATTTTTAGCGTAGGATAGCGGGAGGGTAAAATTTACTATTACCACTCCAGTGAGTGCAACAGTAGGGAAAGCATTGGATAGCGGGAGGGTAAAAATTACTATTCCCACTCCAGTGAGTGCAACAGTAAGGAAAGCGTT
Source organism: Calotriton arnoldi (assembly GCA_963921515.1). NCBI lineage: Eukaryota > Metazoa > Chordata > Amphibia > Caudata > Salamandridae > Calotriton > Calotriton arnoldi. The sequence goes on along the minus strand of CAWUFW010003928.1, from coordinate 1,125,838 downwards.
GGATAGCGTAGGGGTAAAAATTACTATTCCCACTCCAGAGAGTGCAACAGTAGGGAAAATAATGATTTAATATTTTAATAAAAATAAAATAATTATCAATACCAATAAAAAATTAATTAAAATTACTTACCAATTACAAAATATTTAATAATTAATTCTAAATATCAATAAATATTATTTCTTAAAAATTAATTGCCTATTAATTATTAATTAACAAAGAATTAATTTTCAATACCAAAAAATAATAAATAATAAAAAAATACCAAGTAATAATTAATTGACAGTAAATTAATTATCAATACACCAAAATATTTTCAATAATTAATTAATTACAATTAAATTACTTCCCACCCTATTCCCCTATAAACCCACAACCCGCTACAAAGAATAAATTAATACAATTAACATAATTATCAATTAATAAATTAATAAAAATTAATTACCAATTAATAAAAATTAATTACCAATTAATAAAAATTAATTACCAAATAAGAATTAATTAACAATAAATTAATAATCAATACCAATAAATAAAAATAAATAATTACTGAATTACAATTAAATTACTTCCCACCCTATTCCCCTATAAACCCACAACCCGCTCTGAATAATAAATTAATACAATTAATATAATTATCAATTAAAAAATTAATAAAAATTAATTACCAATTAATAAAAATTATATACCAATTAATAATTAATTAACAATGAATTATTTATCAATACCAATAAATAAAATTAAATAATTACTTAATTACATTTAAATTACTTCCCACCCTATTCCCCTATAAACCCACAACCCGCTACAGAACTAAAACGCAAAATTAAATTAAATATAATTAATAATTCCTAAAAATTAATATTTAATTTACTATAATTAAATTACTTCCTACCCTATTCCCCTATAAACCCACAACCCGCTACAGAATTAAATTACGCAAAAATTAAATAACATAAAATTCATTACTTAAAAAAATTAAAACATACATTACAAAAATAATACATACTTTTAACACATGTACTAACACTTAAAACACTATAAAAAAATTCGATATTTTTAACAACTATATTATGACTGTCGATATTTTGACAATCGATATTTCTTACCTGAATTTTGATATTCTTAACCACTATATTTTGGCAATTCGATATTCTGTCCATTCTATATTAAAAACTCGATATTTTGGCAATTCGATATTAAAAATTCGATATTATGTCTGTTTACCCTAGGAGAGAACCATATCACCACCCAGAGGTGGATCACCTCTCTGTCAGCCATCTAGGAGAGAGCCTTATCATCACTCAGAGGTGGATGACTTCTCTATCAGCCATCTATGGCCTTGAACTTCTTGAAACTCAGCAGTGAGTAGACAGGTGTGCTGCTTGTGAGTGGAGTTCATGCCTGTTGGTCTAAAGTCCATGTGTCTGATTCCTCAGGACCTCTGTCTCTTCTGGTCTCCAGGGTTCAAAGCCGGGGCATTACTTTCAACCAGGATTTTCCCTTCGACGCTCAGATGTGGAAGGTGCGGTTAAGAAGCTTCTTCCAGCTCAACCTTATGCAGACCAGTGTGCGGCAGTGATTGGGACGACCATACCTTTGTGCTTGGACTATGGGAAAACTCTATGGGCCCGATTCTGATGCGGGTTGGAAAAGCTTCCCGACCGAGGGCCTGATTCTGATGCGGTTAGGAAGGCCTCCTAACGGCATTTGCTCCTTCCAAATCGGATCGGGAACGTGTCTTCCCGACCGAGGGCCCAATTCTGATGCGGTTAGGAACAAATGTTCCCATTGAAGTCAATGGGAGTTCAACCAAATCGTATCTGGAAGCATCCGGATGCATCCTACTCCGCCGGTCGGACTTTCCCGATCCGAGTGGGTCGGACACCATTTCCCAACCGATTCGGTCTGGAAGCTTTTCCAACCCGCATCAGAATCGGCCCCTTAATCTCTATATATAGTATTCTATGTGCTATATATATATTCTAAATCAAAACCCGGCTGAAAGACTTTCCTGTGGAATTTGTGGGTTTGATCGTGACTCTGGAGAGTGCACTTCCCTGTGCTGAGTCCAGTGAAACAACACATTCTTTTCGAACAGTTGTGCATTGTACACCAGATTTGCACAGGCCACAACTTAGTTTTTTGTCAAATATGGGGGGCCTGTGTTCCAGTGTGGCCTCTGAGAGCTGGCACTATGCACTTGCCTCCTTCTTCAATCCTGCTGTCACAGATTACTTGTTTTTAGGTCTCGCCTACGGAGCGCGCATGCGCTGCCTAGGAGGAGACCTTTATGAATCAATTTGCTTTTTCGGCCAAAAACGTGCACGCTTTGCATTGCTTTCAATGGCAACGCGTGCACGTTTGGCAATTCCCTTGCGGGAGCGAGCTTTGAAACCATCTGTTTGTAATTAACTTTCAAACAGATGGTGCCCCTGCTCGCTCCCGCAAGGGAAACGCTTTGTGGGACTGTTTTTTTTTTTTTGCTCGTTATTTATTTCCTCTGGCTTATTTGCCTCGCAGCTTGTTCCACTGCGTACTGCGGTTTTAGTTTCACTTTTAGTCGATCTTTGGTCGGCGTTCTTTGAACTCAGCATCTCCCGCTCGCTACAAGATTGCTGTGCATAGAAGACCTGGCAGACATCGTATCCCGGAAACAGCAAAACATTGTTTATGTTTGAACTGTTACAGCAAAATAAACATTCTCTATCATGCTAACCTTTTCTACAGCACTTTAAAAGTGCGGGCACTAAGCCCAAAGTTCTATGTAGTATATGCTTGGGGCGTAACGCAGGCCCTGGCAGTCCGTGGGGGTTCAGGGGCGGGTCCTGCAAACAGTCAAGGGGTCCCCATTCAGACGTAGACCACTGAATTCCTGTGAGCTATGGGAAACTCGGGGGCCCTCTTCACATTGCACGGGCGGGCCCTTAATTTTCCGTTACGCCACACTTAGTAACGACATTAGGGAGTGGCAGTGCAGCGCTGTAAACAGAGGTCGCCTCGCCACAGAAATTATGCACACTTAGCTAAATAACCCCTGTTCTGCGTCTGCTTAAGACAGCGCAACTAACAGCAGACTCAGGGAAACCTCACATTTGAGGGTGCGCGTGAGACATCTTCGCCGATGTTTGTAAACAAAGCGCTCAGAGGACACGTGGAAACACCTGGGGCACTAATCGATAGAATAGGCTGACGTCATCGAGCTTCTGTGCAGGTTGCAGTTCTCTCGCAGACGGACAGGGCAAAGCGCGTCTGTGATTGATAAACATTTTGGAGGGAGATCCGCGTTTGCTTGATAAAGTTGCGTTTATAGTGGCACCGCCTGGGCAGCTATTGCGCGATTCTGCAGTTTCGTTGCGATCATTGGGTTTATAGGAGGCATTCCTTGGGACACGTGCACCCACCACCTCTATTCTTACTTCGACTGTGGGTGAAATCCTAAAATAGGTGCCTGGAGTACCTCTGTGGTGTGCATCTTTACCAGGGCTATTGGGCTTTTGTGGTGAATATTAATTGTAACGGGTTGTTTATATGGCTCTTATAGACTAGTCAATTTGTTGCAGAACCTAGAACTAATTGCAATACAATTTCTGTGAGTGGATTGTTATTGAAATATTTCCGTAGAAAACGATGGTGAAAAGTCTACCACTCTATCATGACGCGTTAATCCAATATGGCGGATTTTTCAAAATGGCTGCCCATTATTTGAGATATAGGGTATAACTGTTTATATGCCCATGTGTGGTATCATTTTATTTGTTTTTAGGGACGGAAAGTCAAAAATAACATCAAAAATTGTTTCTGATGACCATAATATCAAATAATCGCGGAATATGTCAGATAGACAAAGTTTGTATAATTTTTTCGTTGACTTATATGACAAAGTGTGAAGGAACGTAAATATTACAATTAACTTTTGAAATAAAAAGTTTGCTATTGTTTGTGTTTTGTTTTGTAACTTTGCTGTTATTGTTTGTTTTTTTGTTAATCAAAAATGTTTCATTTATGTGTTACAGGTTCTTGCGAGTTGCTGTGAGATACAGTGAAAATGGACGTAGAAAAGTGTTTCATTTGTGATGTGGTGTTTCAAGAAGATGACGATGTATCTGTACTCACTGAAAGAGGAGTGACTGGAATTCAAAAACATGCAAGGAGAGAAAAATATCTAAGTTTCACGTTTGTGTTGGGCAGAAAGTTCACAAGAAATGTAGAGCGCGTTTTGTTAACTTGAAAACTCCGTTCCAGGAGAAAGAATCAGATCCCACAACTTCTCGTGTTCTACGGTCGTGTGAAACCCCGTTTGATTTTAGAAAAAATAGTTTTTTCTGTGGTACTGAGTTAAGTTTATACTTCAGGGAGAGGAAAAAAAATGCGTGGTTTAATGCACGAACAGTTGAATTCAAATCATCAGTTTTACAAAAATGCAACGAACGCAATGATGAATGGGCAGACAAAGTTAAGAGACGTATCCAAAATGTGTCTGATTTACATGCTGTAGATGCATGCTACCACAAACAGTGTTACGTCAATTTTTATACTGGAATATTCATTCCCGGGCAGTTCACTGATAACCCTCCAATATCTTCAGGTCGACCAGAGGACTCAGTTCACCAGGAAACTTTTCTTCAAGTAGTTAAATACATGGAGGAAAATGATGAAGAACAAACTACTGTTAAAGAACTTGTTAATAAAATGCGAGAATTACTGCCAGAAGATAGCGAACCATACAGTTTGAAGTATATGAAACAAAAACTCAAAGAGCATTTTGAAGATGAAATCTTCATAGGAACAGTTGCAGGGACTGCTGATGTCGTTACTTTTAAAAGTACAGCTGCTCATGTATTGCAAGAGTACCACAGTCATAGCCATGAAGATGTTGAAGAGGATCGCAACAATCTCCTTATGGCAGCTGCTGAAATAATAAGAAATGATATTAAAGACATCCCTGTAGAACCAGAAACATATCCACCCATTGAAAACATGAGTAGTGTTGACTATAATGTGAGCTATATTCCTGATTCGTTAAGGCTCTTATTATCAGTTTTTGTTACTGATAAAACCAACAGAGAGAGAAAAGTAGCTTCTATAGGACAGGCAATTATGCAAGCTGTGCGCCCACGAGTCTTAGTTGCACCGTTGCAGTTAGGGCTGGCAGTTCAATTACATGACAACACAAGCTCGAGATTTGTAGTTGAAGCAGTAAATCATATGGGATTCTTCAGCTCCTATTCAGAAGTTCTTCGTTTTGAACGTTCAGCTGCAGCAGAAAGAGGAAATACTATACCTGTTGTTAGACTTGGCATCTTTTGGCGTGTTTCCCCTGACTTTTTGCTTTCTGACCTCCCGGTTTTGACTCTGTTTTTGCTGGTGTGATGATTCTGCGCACTTTCCTCACTGCGGTCCAGTGGGAAAGGGCAAGTGCTCCTGTATAAAATGTGTTATGGATTGGTGTTTCCATGATTGGCCTATTTGGTTTATGTGTCAGTCCCTTGTAAAGTGCACTGCGAGTGCCAGGGCCTATAGACCAAATGCTGTTGGTGGGCTGCAGCACTGGATTGTGCCACCCACGCAAACAGCCCGTAAAGTGTAACTCGGGCCTGCCATCGCAGAGCCTGTGCGCAGCCTGAGGCTGCCATGTCGACTTGGCAAGTGCACACACTTGCAAGTCCCTAAACCTTCCCTTTGCTAGATGTTAGTCACCCCTAAGGTAGGCCCAAGGTACCCCTGTGGGCAGGGTGCGTTGTACGCGAAAGGTAGGACATGCCCGGGTGTGTGCGGCATGTCCTGATAGTGAATTACAGCCTAGTTCGTTTTTCACTATTGCAAGGCTACCTGTTCCCCTAGGCCAGAACGGGCGGTTTTGATTATTACAGCTTATAATCCTAACTGACCCCGGGAACATGGTAGAAATTCGAGTTTAGTATGCCTGGACTCAGAATGATAAAATGCAGCTTTTAGTAAGGTTGGTTTTACCATTCTGGGTTTGAAAATACCACTTTTAGAAAGTGGGTATTTTCTTGCCTAACCATCCAAGCCTGCCTCTGCGAGATTGTGTATTCCGTGTCTGGAATGTGAGTGACAGGGGCTGGGGGATGCCAGGAGACAGGGTGAGTCAGCGCAGGGCTGAATAGCCAGATCGACCTGTAGATGGGTGGGAGGGGTCGCACCTGGGCCCTGAATAGGACAGTGCCTTCCCTCCACAATGCTGGCTCCACCTCCTGTGGTGCGTCTGATGTCCCTGGCCTACTCACTGAAAGAAGGGACGGAGACTTGTCAACAAAGTGCTCCAGAACTGGTTTGGACTAGGCAAAGGCCTCTCTGCCTTCAGAGAACAAAGGAATTTGCTACCGACTCGTACGAACTTTGCTTTTGTGCTATTCTTGCAAAGAAGAAGTTATCGTATCAAGCATTCATTTTCAAAGTACAGTATTGTGGATTTTTGTCGTAATTGGTCTTGTCTTGAGTATATAAAATATTGGTTATTTTTCTAAACTGGTGTGGTGTCCGTTTGTAGTGCTTACACTGTATTACTGTTGGTTATGTGCAAATGCTTTACACACTGCCTCTGAATTAAGCCTGACTGCTCGTGCCAAGCTACCACGAGGGTGAGCAGGGGTTACTTCACGAGTGTAACAACCCTTACCCTGACTAGGAAGAAGGGTCCCTACTTGGACAAAGGTGCAAGCCCTTGCCAACTAGAGATCCCATTTCTAACATTGGTTGTCAGCGGTGAGGATAGGACTTGCGTTTGCACTTGACTTACAGTGATTGGTGTGCACTACTACCATATCGCAGACCATTACGTACCACATACTGGTTCTTTTTCTTTTGGCCTATTTTTGATCTTGCCAGTTTTCAACTCACGACTTTTGTCATGCCTGAATCAATTGCATCATCCGTTGCATCTCTGGAAGTTATCTTTGAGGAGGACAGGTTGGAATCCTACGCCGTAAAGGAGTTACGAGCGATTTGTAAAAACCTGAAAGTCCAAATTAAAGGCCTCACAAGGAAGGAGGAGCTACAGAAGGCGCTGAGGGCCTGGGTAGCAGCCAGACATGCCAATGGGCAGCCTGGTGATCTCAGTGAGGAGGCGGAGGAGCCTATTTCCAGGGTGGATGTGCTTTTGGGTAGGGGGAACCCGCCAGGTCGGGCAGCAGCAGTCTGTCCCCAGAGGAGCTGGAGGACAGGCGGGAGGCAAGGCAGTTCGAGCTGCGGAAGCTCAGGCTGGAGAGTGAGCGGGAGGAGAAGAGATTGGCCATAGAGGAGAGGAAGATGCTCTTAGAGCATGAGAGAGAACTGAAGGAGCTAGAACTTAGGAGTAAGTCAGGCTCAGATGGTGGCAGCAATTCGTCCAGAAAAGCAGACAGGATTGTGCACATTCCCAAGAACGTAGGCAAGGAGTTCAAGAAGGGGGATGACATACAAAGGTGGTTCCAGGGTTATGAGGCAGCCATACACATGAATGGGGTCCCTGAGGAGAATTGGGGAGCAGGATTGTGGCCACTTTTCCCGGAAGAAGCAAGGGATGCTCTGATAGCTTTGGGTAAGGGGTATCACCTCACCTATGCTGACATGAAGGATGCCCTTCTCACGAAGTATGGTCTTACTCCTGACAAGTACAGGGATCAGTTCAGGTCCAGTAAGAAGTCTGATGTCAACACTTGGTTGGAATGTGTGGATGTGTTCTGCAGGTCTCTGGATGGTTGGGTGAAGGGCAGTAGTGTAACAGATTTTCAGGGGCTCTACAACTTGATTGCATGGGAGCACTTGTCTAGTCTATGTTTTGCAGATCTGCGCCAGCACCTAGTTGATAGTAAGCTAACTGACCCCAGGAAGCTTGCTATGGAAGCGGACCGCTGGGTGAGTACCAGGGTCCACAAGAAAGCGTTTGGGGGAGACTCAGCCAAAGGTGGGCAGGGTCCCCAGCAGAAAGGTGGGGGGACAAGGGTAAAGCACAGGAGTTCTCTAAAGGGCCCCAAACTAGTACCCAGGGTAAAGGTTCCCAGCCCCCCGGTGATAAGAAGAAAGGGGTCTCTACAGGGAAGCCTGTTGAGACCGGCCCCCGCAAGTGTTATGCATGTGACCAGGTAGGTCACTTTAAGGGGGACCCCAAGTGCCCGAAGGGGACACAGCCACCCACCGGTGGACAGTCCAAAGTGTTGGCTAGTGTAGCGCTTGGGGAGGAGGGGTGCCCACAGGAGGGTGGGGATCCCGCAGAAATGACCCTTGTCTCACTCGGGGACAGTGAGATGGTCCCAGGAAACCAGGTGCCCCCTAACACAAAGAAATATAGCACCTGGGTGACCATTAATGGGAACAGGGTAGAGGCTCTCAGAGATACTGGAGCCAGTGTGACCTCAGTCCGGTGTCACCTGGTGTCTGAGAAGCAAGTAGTCCCAGGAGCATTCCACCAAGTAGTTGCTGTCGACAACTCTGAGCGCCAGTGTATGGTGGCGCAGGTTCCCTTTGAATGGGGGGGGTCTCAGGTCCCTTAAGGGTGGTTGTGAGCCCTACCATGCCTGTAGATTGTCTGCTAGGAAACGACCTGGAGCAGTCCTCATGGAAGGAGGTTGAGCTCAGGTCCCACTTGGAGATGCTTGGGTTGCCAGAGTGGGCATGCGTGTCTACTCGGTCAATGGCGGCCAGAAAGGGTGATCAAGAGGACTTGGAGCCTGAAACAGTGGCCCAAGTCCCTGCCAAGAGAAAGGGCAGGGGGCGCGGGAAACCGGCCCCCGAAGTTCCCACGGACCGGGAGGAGGCGGACCTCGAGGGGGACGCCCCGGTGCCTACAGGGGAGCAAGTAGCCGAACTGGGAGACATCTCTGAGCTGACCCATTGGCAGCAAGAAGGGGGTCCCACCAGGGAGGAGTTCTGCAGGGAGCAGAACGAGTGCCCTACTCTGGAGGGTCTGCGGCGGCAGGCTGCAGACCAGGCAGCTGGTAATCAGTCCGGGTCACATCTGATCTACTGGGAGAGTGGTCTCCTATACAGTGAGCCTAAGGTTGCTGAGCCTGGGTCAGCCCGTGTGCTGGTGGTACCCCAGCGCTTCAGGACCTTCCTACTGGGTCTGGCTCATGACGTGCCTTTGGCAGGACATTTGGGGCAGGACAAGACCTTTGACAGGCTTGTCACCCACTTCTTTTGGCCCCAAATGCGAAGGCAGTCAGATGCACACTGCAGGTCTTGCCAAACTTGCCAGGCAAGTGGTAAGAGTGGGAGGAAGGTCAAAGCTCCTCTCCAACCTTTTCCGGTTGTTGGAACACCCTTTGAAAGGGTAGGGATGGATATTGTGGGGCCACTGGATCCCAAGACAGCCATGGGCAACAGGTACATCCTGGTCTTGGTGGACCATGCCACCCGGTACCCGGAGGCAATCCCTCTCAGGACAATGACGGCGCCAGTGGTGGGCCGGGCGTTAATGGGGATCTTTTCCCGTGTGGGATTCCCCAGAGAGGTGGTTTCTGATAGGGGGACCAATTTCATATCGAAGTATATGACCTCCCTGTGGAAGGAGTGTGGTGTAACCTACAAGTTCACCACTCCTTACCACCCACAAGGAAACGGTCTGGTGGAGAGATTCAACCAGACCTTGAAAGGCATGATCAAGGGTCTAACAGAACCCATGAGGCGTAAGTGGGACGTCCTCTTGCCATGCCTACTCTTCGCATACAGGGAGGTGCCTCAGAAGTCTCTTGGGTACAGCCCCTTTGAGCTCCTGTATGGCCACCCTGTCAGAGGACCTCTGAGTTTGGTTAAGGAAGGCTGGGAGGCGGCTCCCAGGAAAACTCCCCAGGATGTATTTAGCTACATGCTGGCCTTTAGAAACCAAACTGCCCGCTTCAGGAAACTCGCTCAGGCGAACCTAGAAGCAAGCCAGGAAGAAATGAAGAGATGGTATGACCAGAACGCCACTCTGGTCGAATTTCAACCTGGACAAAAAGTGTGGGTCATGGCCCCAGTAGCACCTTGTGCCTTGCAGGACAAGTGGACTGGGCCATATGAGGTAAAGGAGCGCAAAAGTGACGTCACCTACCTGGTGGATTTGCAGGCTCCAAGGAACCCTTTGAGGGTCCTTCACGTGAACCGCCTCAAGCCCCACTTCGAGAGGTCCGAAGTGAGTATGCTCTTGGCGACAGATGATGGGGTGGAAGAGGAGAGCGAGCCTCTCCCTGACCTCCTGTCTACCAAGGAGCATGATGGGTCAGTAGAGGGTGTGATCCTCTCCCCTACTCTGACTCAGGAGCAGCAGGGGGACTGTCGCCAGTTGTTGGGACAGTTCGCCCCACTGTTCTCTCTGACCCCCGGTGTTACTCACTGGTGTACCCATGACGTGGACACCGGTGACAGCCATCCTGTGAAGCACAAGATTTACAGGTTGACTGACCGGGTCAGAGCCAGCATCAAGGAGGAGGTCTCTAAGATGTTGGCGTTAGGGGTGATTGAGCCCTCCCACAGTCCTTGGGCCAGCCCAGTGGTCTTGGTCCCAAAGGCTGCGGCGCCCGGTGCCACTCCAGAACTCCGGTTTTGTGTGGACTACCGTGGGCTCAATGCCGTCACCAGGACTGACGCGCACCCCATCCCCAGAGCTGATGAGCTCATTGATCGGTTGGGAGCTGCCCGGTTCCTCAGCACGTTTGATTTGACGTCTGGGTACTGGCAGATTGCCTTAACCGATGGGGCCAAGGAGAGATCCGCATTCTCAACCCCAGAAGGTCATTACCAATTCCGGGTGATGCCCTTTGGGTTGAAGAATGCCCCTGCCACCTTTCAGAGGTTGGTCAATCAGGTGTTGGCTGGGCTGGAGGATTTCAGTGCCGCCTACCTGGATGACATTGCTGTGTTCAGTTCCAGCTGGGAAGAACATTTACAGCACCTTGAGAAAGTGTTGAGGGCTCTGCAAGGTGCAGGCCTCACGATCAAGGCCAGTAAGTGCCAGATCGGGCAGGGTTCTGTGGTGTACTTGGGACACCAGGTAGGAAGCGGCCAGGTGGCGCCCCTACAACCCAAGATTGACACCATTCTGGCTTGGGAGCCCCCAAGACCCAGACAGAGGTGAGAGCCTTCTTAGGTCTCACCGGCTATTATAGGAGATTTGTTAAGGGCTATGGCACCATCGTTGCCCCCTTAACAGAGCTGACCTCTAAGAGGCAGCCCAGGAAAGTGATCTGGACTGAGTCCTGCCAGAAAGCTTTTGATGCCCTGAAGGCAGCCATGTGCACGGCGCCCGTGCTCAAGGCACCTGACTTCTCCAAGGAATTCGTCGTGCAGACTGACGCTTCAGAACATGGTGTGGGAGCGGTGCTCTCACAACTGAACGAAGAGGGCCTGGATCAGCCTGTAGTCTTCCTTAGCAGGAGACTACTTCCCAGGGAACAGAGGTGGAGTGCCATAGAAAGGGAAGCTTTTGCTGTGGTCTGGGCGCTGAAGAAGTTGAGACCATACCTGTTTGGGACTCACTTCCGGGTTCAGACAGACCACAGGCCCCTCAGATGGTTGATGCAAATGAGGGGCGAGAATCCAAAACTGCTGAGGTGGTCCATCTCCCTACAGGGAATGGACTTTACGGTGGAACACCGTCCTGGTACAGAACACGCCAACGCAGATGGTCTGTCCAGGTTCTTCCGCCTTAGTGAAGAGAACTCCCATGGGGTTGGGTAGTTCTCCCTACTTTCAGCTGGAGGGGACATGTGTTAGACTTGGCATCTTTTGGCGTGTTTCCCCTGACTTTTTGCTTTCTGACCTCCCGGTTTTGACTCTGTTTTTGCTGGTGTGATGATTCTGCACACTTTCCTCACTGCGGTCCAGTGGGTAAGGGCAAGTGCTCCTGTATAAAATGTGTTATGGATTGGTGTTTCCATGATTGGCCTATTTGGTTTATGTGTCAGTCCCTTGTAAAGTGCACTGCGAGTGCCAGGGCCTATAGACCAAATGCTGTTGGTGGGCTGCAGCACTGGATTGTGCCACCCACGCAAACAGCCCGTAAAGTGTAACTCGGGCCTGCCATCGCAGAGCCTGTGCGCAGCCTGAGGCTGCCATGTCGACTTGGCAAGTGCACACACTTGCAAGTCCCTAAACCTTCCCTTTGCTACATGTTAGTCACCCCTAAGGTAGGCCCAAGGTACCCCTGTGGGCAGGGTGCGTTGTACGCGAAAGGTAGGACATGCCCGGGTGTGTGCGGCATGTCCTGATAGTGAATTACAGCCTAGTTCGTTTTTCACTATTGCAAGGCTACCTGTTCCCCTAGGCCAGAACGGGCGGTTTTGATTATTACAGCTTATAATCCTAACTGACCCCGGGAACATGGTAGAAATTCGAGTTTAGTATGCCTGGACTCAGAATGATAAAATGCAGCTTTTAGTAAGGTTGGTTTTACCATTCTGGGTTTGAAAATACCACTTTTAGAAAGTGGGTATTTTCTTGCCTAACCATCCAAGCCTGCCTCTGCGAGATTGTGTATTCCGTGTCTGGAATGTGAGTGACAGGGGCTGGGGGATGCCAGGAGACAGGGTGAGTCAGCGCAGGGCTGAATAGCCAGATCGACCTGTAGATGGGTGGGAGGGGTCGCACCTGGGCCCTGAATAGGACAGTGCCTTCCCTCCACAATGCTGGCTCCACCTCCTGTGGTGCGTCTGATGTCCCTGGCCTACTCACTGAAAGAAGGGACGGAGACTTGTCAACAAAGTGCTCCAGAACTGGTTTGGACTAGGCAAAGGCCTCTCTGCCTTCAGAGAACAAAGGAATTTGGGATATAAATATTGGGGCCCTGACCCCATGAATTTAGATCTCGCTGGAATCAAGGAACCTGCCAAGACGAAGAGCTGGAAGAGCTGCCAGGAGGAGTACTGCCCCTTTGCTGTGTTGTTGCTTTGTTGGGTTGGCCTGCAGCTGCTGCTTCTGCCTTGGGCAGTGAAAGGACTGGACTGAACTTTCTCCAAACTTGTGCTGAGTATCTCCAAGGGCCAGAAACCGAGCTGGCCTCCTGTTAAGAAGTCTCAGGGACTGCAAAGACTTCACAAGCCTCTGGGTACCGCTTCTGGAACGCTGTTTCAGTTGCCACAGAGGAAGGGAACTGCAACCGACTCCGTCAACCGAATCCATCCCTGGCCGGTGACCTGTTTGCACCGCAGACCGCATCGCCCCGCTTCGCATCGCAACCCTGGTCTCACCGTAGGCGACGTCCGACGCCGCCAACATCGAGCCGCTGCTTGCACCGTGACCTGTGGGCACCGCAGTTCGCATCGCATCGCTTCACTGGGCCAGCCGGACCAGACCGACACTGTCGCTGCAACTGGCTCAAGAGTCGAGACCGCACCGCATTTGGGGCACCGCCGCACGTCTGCGACGCACCGCTCCGACTCGCACCGCTGTCCGACGCCAGCTCCCGCACTCCGGCTAGGTCGCCTGCATCGCAACCTGTCAGCACCGCATCGAGCATCGTCTCGCCCTGCATCGCACGCCTTGGACTCACCGACTCCGTCTGCCCGACGTTCATCGAGCCGCTGCCTGCACCGCATCGAGGGACACCGCACCTTGCATCGCTCCGTCTTGCACCGCAACCGCGACGAACGCCGACCGGCTCGTACACCCCGTACCAGCCACAACGAGAAAAGGTACTGTGACCGAGTCTGTTCATGACTCTGCTGGCCCATATCGACGCGGTCGGCTGGAACTGTTAGACTCTGTGGTTTTCAGCATCACGGTAGGCTCGGACGGAGCTACCGACTCGTACGAACTTTGCTTTTGTGCTATTCTTGCAAAGAAGAAGTTATCGTATCAAGCATTCATTTTCAAAGTACAGTATTGTGGATTTTTGTCGTAATTGGTCTTGTCTTGAGTATATAAAATATTGGTTATTTTTCTAAACTGGTGTGGTGTCCGTTTGTAGTGCTTACACTGTATTACTGTTGGTTATGTGCAAATGCTTTACACACTGCCTCTGAATTAAGCCTGACTGCTCGTGCCAAGCTACCACGAGGGTGAGCAGGGGTTACTTCACGAGTGTAACAACCCTTACCCTGACTAGGAAGAAGGGTCCCTACTTGGACAAAGGTGCAAGCCCTTGCCAACTAGAGATCCCATTTCTAACACCTGTCCTTGTGGAACCTTCTGAAAGTCCTCCGAAATTCGTTCATTATGCAGCTGATAATATTGATCACAATATTATTACAATAGTAGGCCATGGTACTTTTCATGGGATGGGCATTATCGCCACTGTGACTCCAACTGGAAAATTTTCAACGGTCATTAAGAAACGTCAAGTTTCATTTGAAGAACTGAGGAGGTTGGGGCAAATCCCAATAAAAACATATCATTCACAGGCCAGTGGGATGCGTTTCTTAAAGTATAATACCATTAAGGAAATCGCGTACAGTGACCCATCTGCAAACCTGGATATTTTATTGAACATCTCACATCTACTCAGCAACAGTGTTCCAGGATGGCAAGGAGTATGCCAACTACTACATAAAGGTGACCATCCCGGTGTATCATCTGTCATCTTTCTGCCAATGATTAACATGGATCCAACAAATGAGACGTGTATTCTCTCAACACTGTTTTTTGTTTCTGACCATGCCAAGAGATACAGCCAGACCCCTATTATAACATTCGACCAGCCTCTTTTCCACAAAGCACTTAGCATCATAGCCAATGAATCACAGGATAGTCCTTTGAAGAAGGTCATTCTGAGACTAGGAGGCCTGCACACAATCATGAGTTTTCTTGGATGCATCGGTTTTTTGATGAGTGGAGCAGGCTTGGTTGATATACTTGAGATCATATATGCAGGAAATGCTGTAAAGCACATGCTTTCTGGTAAAGCTATTGCAAGAGCGATTCGTGGTCATCTTATTGTTTCATTAGTTTTCAACGCGATTTTAGCAACACAAGCCCTAGATGATAACGACGATTTACAGGCAGTTAGATCATTGTTTAATAATCTTCTTAATGGGGAGCTTTCTGTTGAGGATGTTACACATAATGCTGTTGTCGAAATTGCAACCAAACTGCTGAAGGCCAAAGATGAACTTAAATTTTACAGGACTCCTCGACTTTGGTTGCAATATTTGGAAATGGTCAACATCCTGAAACAATTCTTAAAAGCTGAAAGAACAGGAAATTGGCATCTACATCTTGCAATGGTAAAGGAGATGCTACCTTTTTTGCAGCATGTGGCCATAATTTATATGCCAGTTCTGCACGACTGTATTATGAGAGAATGGTTGAGCTTGAATTTGAAGCTCCTGATGTATACACGGCATTTACAAATGGTCTGCATGTTGTCCGAAGAAGTGATAGGTTTTGGGGTGGCCTTTCCACTGATTTGGTAATTGGACAAGTTCTAATGAAGAATATAAAAGGATTCGGCGGAATGACCCATGGAAAAGGTATGACAGAACAGCAGCAGCTTGTCTGGGTTATGCACCGCCCTATTTGCGCCCATTTGAATGAATACATGCAGGACTTTGCTTCAGTGAAGCATGCAGCAAGTGAGCAACATGTTACTATGACCAGTTCAAGAATTGAACGCGATAAAGGAGATACACAGAAAGTACTGGTATATGTAGAACAGCTCAATGTTTTTGAGCGAGACAGCAACCTGCGTAACATTGTCACGGGTGTTACTTATGGCAGTGATGTTAATCCTGAACTTGCAGAAGAAAGTGGAAATAGAATTCTTAATGAGATGACGGACAAAAGAGTCTCTGAGTTCTCTTTCAGAAAAAACAACCAGGTGAAGGTAATGAAATCAGTTCAATCTGTTAAATTGAAAGAAGAAACCTTTGTTATGGATCCTGAACTATTGTTTCAGCGCTTGTTGCTTTGTGCTCAGACTAGTGGCGTGGATTTGCAGGAGGTGTTTCGTTATGAGCTTTGCTCATACCCAGCTAGTTTATTCAATAAGCATGGACTTATGAGGGAATCTGGGAAGTCGCAGCTTGCCAATTATATTAAAGAGCAAGTACCAGCCGTTGCTAACATGCCCGAAAATATGCAGTTCGTCATTGATGGTGGGTGGTTACTACATCGCCTTCCTCGGAGTCCGAATCAGACATTCCATGAGCTGCTTTGTGCCTATGAGAGATGTGTGCTAACAAAGTATGGCCAGGCAATAATAGTATTCGACGGATATGGAGATACGTTTTCTACAAAATCAGAAGCCCATCTAAAAAGAAACAGAGGTATTGTAGGACCTAAAGTACATTTCATAACTTCTACCTCCATCGCCATCCAGAAACAATTATTTCTGAGTAATAATGAAAATAAACAAGCCTTCATTGATCAATTATCGCAAAAGTTACAAGAAGCTGGGTGTAAAACAAAGCAAGCTCATAGTGATGCAGACTTCATGGTCGTTTTGGAGGCTATTGAGTCGGCCAAAACTCATCCTACAGCCATTGTTGGCGAGGACACCGATCTTCTCAGACTCCTTCATCATTTTCAAGAAAACCAATTTGATATTTTCCAGAACCTAAGAAATCTTCCAAAAACATAACTGTGTATGATATTAGGAAATTAGCAAAAGCTTTAGGTAGTGACGTCTGCTCTCACATCTTATTTGCTCACGCCGTATTAGGATGTGATACCACCTCCAAACCATTTGGATTAGGAAAACGTGACTCCATAAAGTTGCTAAGAAAATCAGGCAGCTTCAAAGAAAGTGCTGCCGTATTCCAAACTTCACAAAAATCAACAGAAGAAATTGAAAATGCTGGTCTTCATGCTGTTATAGAGTTGTATGGAGGAATAACAGGAGACAGCACACTACATGATATGAGACTTCGAACTTTCACTTCAAAGGCAACAAAATCAACAATACATGTGAAACCGGAAGTCTTGCCTCCTACGGAGGATGCCTGCAAATGTCATTCGCTCAGAGTATATCATCAGGTGCAGCAGTGGATGGGTATTCATATGGATCCATTACAGTGGGGATTTGAAGTGAAAGATGGAAGATTGGCTCCCATTAGAATGAGTCAAGCACCAGCACCAGATCATTTATTAAAATTTGTGAAATGTGGCTGTATCAAGAGTCAATGTGCGACTCTGCAATGTATATGCAAAGACAGGGAATAGTGTGCACAGATGCGTGCACGGATTGTCGAGGAATAAGCTGTTGCAATTCCATGGAAGTGGACATGGACGGTGATTGAAATCATACTATTCTTATACTGAGGAGTGCTGTTTGAATTTATCTCTTTAACAATTTTCATTTGTCAGTGTCATATTGAGAAGTGCTATATTATCTAGTTGAAATTTGTTTATCCTTTTCAAATGATGTTAAAAAAATGTAAATAAAAAATAATGTCAAAACTATGTTTGGCATATTAACATATAATTATCGTTGTTTATTGTATTAATCCCAATTTGATGTTATAGTCATCAGAAACAATTTTTGATGTTATTTTTGACTTTCCCGTCCCTAAAAACATATAAAATGATACCACACATGGGCATATAAACAGTTATACCCTATATCTCAAATAATGGGCAGCCATTTTGAAAAATCCGCCATATTGGATTAACGCGTCATGATAGAGTGGTAGACTTTTCACCATCGTTTTCTACGGAAAAATTTCAATAACAATCCACTCACAGAAATTGTATTGCAATTAGTTCTAGGTTAGCCCATTTTTGGAACTAATTTGATTAGGAAGCAAGTGCCCCTCTTACGAAGTGCAGGCACACTCCCTCTCAAAATTTAAAAAGTGCTGGTACATTTAAAGCACTGAGTGCCGCGCATAGTGTCAGAAACACTCACACAGAGCCCCTCTAAAGACAGAGCAGAGATGCCCCATACAGAGCGGCGCAGGGGCCGTCCCGCCTCCGCAGCTCCGACCGCCATCTTTGTTTTACTTTAAATGGACTTGCGCGCTCTCGTCTACTTTTCCGACGGCCTAATTAGCTTGCGCGCTCTCGTTTTTAGTTCTAAGGAAAAACATTAGATGGTATAAATGTAAGTAATCCGAGCACGCCAGAATAATTTTACGTATTTAAAGTTGCTGCGTGTCAAAGTTAAATGCAGGTCTAACCACTTCAGAGAGGCGGACTAATACCACACACTACATTTGAATCCCGGACTTTAGTTTAGCAGCAAAGGAAAAATCTGTATAAATGTGCACGCAGGAGAAACCAGAAGTCCCAGTCCATAACCCCCACACACGCAGCACCTCTCCATGCCCTCGAGAATAAGAACATCGGTTGTTGAGTTTGCCTGTTCGCTATTATATTAATTGTTAGACCCAGGAGTGACCTCTGAACTGGTCCATCACACACTGCGTGCATTGTTCCTGCCTCCTCGCGCACAGCGCCCCCTCTCCTTCTGTGCTGTTCACTGTCTGCCCTGCACTCTGATACTGAGATTTAACTCTTGACTGAAGTGCACTCTACCCCGACCCAGTTGCTGTGTTTCCTTGCGTCCATTTCCCGCACTCCTGGTTTTCATTATCCCATCCCCACTTCCTTGTAGTGGTCTGATGGGCTTCCTCGAGGGCTCTCTATCTCGCATTTTCCAGTGTCACCTTTTTAATCCATTCCCTTCTCACTCGTCCTGTGTGACCTGACAGCCATTATTGTCTTTGTATGTTTGTAGTGTGGTGCTTGCTCTGTGTGGTAAAGGGTCTGTTCAGTGTCTTAGTGTGTTATACAGTGGTAGTAGAGGTGTTATACCGTGGTTGTAGAGATGCGGGATAATGAACCAAAGTAAACTGTTGAGGGTAGTTTGATGTGGTGGTGAAGAGAGTGAGCAGTAAGTCCCTTCACAAGAGGCGAGGTGTGCAAGGCAGGCAAACGTAATTTTTTTTTTACCACCACAAGGGTTTTTTGCCAGTCGTTGTATCTGAGTTTGCAATGCTGTGTAGAGGAGCTTCTAGTACCTGCTCCAGCAAAGTCCTTCTTTACCTGCTGCCGCCCTTCAAACCACCTAGAAGCAAAGTTGCTCCTCCTTTGACCTCTTTTCAGCTGGTTTTGCTTCATGCTGTTTTTCGGTTAGGTGCATTAGAATACACATTAATTTAGTTAAGGTTTTAGTACGCAATGTTTGCTTAGCTATGTCTTTTATTACTTAAATAGTGCATTTTCTTATGTTTTCGTGTTACTATGATGCAGGATTTGTCAGTGTCATTCTCCACCAAGCCACTTTTTTCTTTTCAATTATCATGGGAAAAATTTGAATAATCAGGGAAAGAATTGTAGACCATAATTTTTCACTTTTTTTGGCTGACTGTTGGGGCTAGTGGTCTAGTCTCCCACACCAGCAGCACTGGTGCTCTGTGCACAGGTCAACGCGGGCAGTGAGGGTCTGAACTGCAGGACAGGATGGTGGAGAGTCCAGCACTGTTTTTTAATAAGCGCAGAGGGCTCCATTGGTTAAAATTCAGTTTTTGGCACACGTGTGATGAATGTTAGATTTATGTAAATGTGATATATCTTGTTGCACTTCTTCAAAAAATCAGTGGCGGCGGGTAATTTGAGCAGGGATACCACACATGCTCACACATACATAAACTCATCCCATCTACAAGCACACTCGCCCCCATACATTCGCAATGGTACACACATACATCCACCATTCACAAGCACATACACATTCACACACCCATTCACAGCATGCACTACTACATATACATTCATACGTGCACACGCATGCACCAAACATTAAAAACAAGCATTGGCATAGCCAATAGGTCTCGCCTTTGGGACCTTATAAATGTTTAGTTATCCAGCACAATATCCTTGGTGCAACAACATCAACGGTTGCATGGCTAAACACTTATAAGGTCCCAAAGACGAGACCTATTGGCTATGCCAATGCTGGTTTTGTTAAGGGCTGTAGACACATCTGTTTTGCTGACATAGACTTGGTATTCTATCTCCTGGGTTCTCTGCCTGCCTCTCCTTTTCTGTTAGTTTGAGGATTTTTGGCAATTTGGTTATTTTTATTACTTTTGCTATTTTTTTAATTCCTAGTGTCATGATGCCTAAGGATACATTTCTCGTGTTTTAACAATATATTAATAAAGGAATAAATGAATGGGTGATATTTGGAACAGGGCAGCGTCTGCCAATGCCCGCGTCCTTAGCGCTGAAGGCACTGCGGGTTACCTTAGGGTTCTGAATATTGTATTCCCTCCTAAGTGACTGTTTACTAGGGGTGGGTGTAAGTCGCATAATTCTGTGTAGCATAATCATGCAGAAATAACCAAAAATACTGCATGATTATGCGGAAAATACGCGAGGAGAGTAATTCTGCATTTAGTGTTATTTTCTTAGTGAACAAAATGCCCCCTACGTCCAAAATGGATGTACGGATGCATTTAGCTCTAAGCAATAACGCTTAAATGCTAAATGCAACTGCTTGGGCTCACTAAATTTGCACTTGGGAGTAGGACCTTTCCCCAACTTACTCTCAGCATTTAGCGCTAGTCCCCTGGAAGATGCATTTTGCGCTAGGAAAACAGCACTAAATGTAACAGGACAAAAAAGAGCAGCGCGAGAGGCTGCTTGTGCTCACTAAATGTGCTCTCGCTGTAGGACTTTTCCTCCAAACTACTCTTCATTACGCGAGTGGATGTAATCACGTTATTATTGGTAATTCCACGTCAGTCGGAAAAGACGCCGATTACTCCGGCATAATTGAAATTTCGCCCAGCCTGGCTGCTCATCTCTGTCTTGGTGTCTGTGTGTGCCAGTTACCGAGCCCATGTTTGCTTGTTCCAAGGTGCACGTTTGATAACTGCCCGTCACTGCCTACGTCACTGCATTTCCCCATCCAGGGTTCATCTTCCCTTGTCCCAGTGTCTCACACAGGCCACTTTTTTCTTTTCCCTGATAGCTTTTGGAGGCCAGAAAACGACAGCCCGGCAGGGTCTCCCATTTTTTGCTCCTGCCTGTGCGGCCACAGGCAGGGTTCAACCCCTAAAATGTGCTGGTCCGTGGATTGCTTCATCTTGGGCACTGTGCAGTCATCCACTTACCAATCTGTTGCCTATCCAAGGGCCAATTAAAGGAAACATTATCACTGTATGTTGGTTAGTGCTGCGCAAAATCACATGGGGGTGGGGGGGGGAATTTAACAAAATATTGAGAAATTTAGGCAAAACTACGCAGAATGTGCTTTGCTGGCATCTTTATCTAAAATGTCATGCAAGGGAATACTTCGCATAAAATGCTTGTTCGAGCTGAAAATATTACCCGAGCAAGCCAATCACCCATGGCTGAAAATTATGTGGAACTGCAAAATTTCGGTATCTTTTGGAAATGTTGTCAGCGCCATTAACATTTCTCCCAGGCCTAATGGTGTTCCAAATACAGAGCTGCTAAGTGGGTATTAAACAGTAAGAGCTGAGCAGGAAGGGTCTGCTCTGTACAGTTAGACAGTCTCATTGGACAGGCAGCCTGTCGTCATACTGAAATAAGTTCTAACTACCACATATCTGTTTCAGCCAGCAAATGAAAAGAGTGCCCCTGATGAGGCAAAAAAAGGGCTGAACACACTAAATTGGTAAAATTGCACAACCCAATACCGAATTGAAAAATTGACTTCTATACTACGAATCCCAAAAATCGATTTGTAAATAGAGATGCATAAAGCCTATTTACAAATGATTGGAAAACTGCAAACACCGGCAAAATAATCGAATTGCACATGCAGAGTACCAGGTGGTGACCAGATGCAAGGTGGAATGCAGGACAAACTTCAAGAATGTCTGTGGTGTACGCGGTGGATGGGGGAGGTGGATGGTGGATGTTGGTGGTGCGCGCATCGGGAAAACCAACCCTCACTGAACAATCAGGTGGTGCGCAGTGCTGGATACATTACCACGGATCTAGGTGCCTGTCACCCTGGGAGTACTCACAGCTCCTTACCTTGTTTTGGCATTGTGCACTTTACAATGGACTTGCAAGGAGAGGCCTTGGAGGTGGTTGTTTGCTGGGTGTGTCAGACTCCACGGTGCTGTGTCATGCTACAAACTTTGTCTTACACATCACTTCAGTGCTTGAAGTGGAGGGGAACTGTGGGGCACGACATGTCCATACTTTTTTAATTTTAGAAAACCAGTTCCTCTACTTTTTGTGTAAAGACAACCGCCCGAGACGGTTAGTTCTGGGAGTTGAAATGCTTCAGCTAAAATGTAAGGCTGGGAGTTTCCTGTGCCGTGAAACCAAGGGAGGGGCAGACAGCTAAACAAGCCTTCTTGCCAGGGTGCCTGATACCCTGAAAGAAATGTAAATGTGCTAAACTAGTCAATCTACAAATGTAAAGGGAGCTTGAAACCGGTATTTGCTTTAATTGATTCATTATTCTTTTTGAGAGCCGTTGTAAGGGAGCTACCAGCTAAACTGTGACGTGTGTACTTTTAGGACAGTTATAAAAAACATTTGCACTACATACAATCTGGATATTACTCAAATCTATTTTGGAAGCACTTGTTTATATTAAAAGTGTTTGCGCATTTTGTAGCAGCCTATCTTATACTGTGTGAAATACAAGTTTAAAATAACGACTTACATGTTCACAGTGCTTTCTGTCACAGACTGGGACTTTGTAGCACTAAACCTACACCACGTCACTATTAATTATCCACTGCACCAACCAGAATTCAATTCTCTATCTCTCTGGTGCAGCGCATTAACTAATAGAGGTTTCCTAATGTATGATAATGCATTTTCCACTGATTAACATAACTTGCATTTACTTTTCATTGAAGCTGTGTGTTATTTTATATGTAGTTACCTGAAGGTGAAAGACCGAAAAAAGTTACAGAATATATGTTTTTTTAGCCACGCCTCTGACCACACCCTCCCCTCACTCACTCCACCCCCATTGAGCACAGCATCACAGTTCCCATACTTTTTTTAACGCACTTCGACCACTTCTACTCCCACATGCCGCATTACAGGTGGCAGCGCCTGTACCTTTCGCCTGGGGACCCTCACCCCATTCCTGAATCCAGGGGTACTGAGGGAGCATTGCTTCAATACAGCTCAGATGCAGAGCAGTCAATGAAAGAACAGTTCACATTTTTAAGGGCAGATTTTGATGTTTGCACAAAAGTTGGGGTGGGGGGGGCGCTTTTGAGAGTAGCCTTGACACCAGCGGCAAAATAATTGCAGCTAATGCACTGCCCCACAAACACTGCCAGGCACAGGGGGAGGGAGGTGAGGGGGGGAATCAGAAGAACTTATGGTGGTGCCCAGGGCTTTTAGTGGGATGAAAAAACTGGGGGGGTCTCTCAAAGGGGCGTGGCCGATGTAAATAGGGATGTGGCTTGAAAACACATGAGCTAAAAATCTGTGCTTGGCATACTGTGCCGCCCGACTGGTATTTTGCTGCTCCTGTCAGTGCACCTAGCTATATATCGCAACAAGTAACATTACACATACAACTGGCTTTGTCAGTGGTTGTTAGTTGCATCAGATAAATAAAGCAACAACTATGGCTTCGTTGTATATAATATTGAAAAAGATTCAGTTCTGAAATGATGAGACTGAAAGAACTATAACGAGTCTCTTTGACTTACATCAAAGGCAGTGAAGGGTGGCACTGCTGCAGAGTGAAGATTTATTTGTTTGACCCTAAGGATGAGGGCAAAAATGGAGAGCCTGATAGGGCCTCGTCTCAGCATCTGCTTTTTAGAACTGTCGGTGCTGAGCACCGGCAGGACCCAGCCCACTTAAAGCCCTGATGGTGCCTCAGATGATGAAGAGGGCGGTCCCACCATGGTACCCTGGAGTATGAGCCACAGAAGGCAGAGCAGGCCCAACTTACTTAAGAAACAATTCTTTTTCAATTGACCTACATACTAAGGGTCCTTAAGGAATACACAACGTGCAATGCTTCATTCATAGGTTCATCCCAACAAACAACACAGGAGGATCACAAAATAAACAAATCATGTACGGTATAAAGGTAGAA
Organism: Calotriton arnoldi; assembly: GCA_963921515.1. NCBI lineage: Eukaryota > Metazoa > Chordata > Amphibia > Caudata > Salamandridae > Calotriton > Calotriton arnoldi. Next base: position 1,101,923 of record CAWUFW010003928.1, on the reverse strand, counting down.
GGAAGAAAGGAAGGCACTGATGAAGCAGGGAGGGAGGAATAGAAGCAGGGTCAATACAAGTGAGGAAGAAACGAACCAAAGAAGGTGCGAGGGATGGAGGGATAAGAAAGAAAGAAAGGAAGAAACAAACAAACAAACAAAGACAGAAAAAGGAAAAAAAGGAAGGAAGGAAGATGAACAGCAATGTTAGAAAGCAAAGTGGACGGACAGAAACGAAGAAATGAAAAAGATAGCAACTGAAGAAAGGAGAGAAAGGAAAGGAAGGAATGACAGAAGCAAGAAAGGAGTGAACTAAATAAACATTAAGTGAAACGTGTGATCGGTTTGCAGTCGCACGCCGCTCGCCCTTGCCCCAGAGGCACCACGGACGGACGAGCTATCACAGAATCATGTGAACTGGGATCCTGTGAAAAGGGCCGGACTGGGAACCCAAAGATGCCCTGGCAATTTTGGTAGACCAGTGCCCCCCCTCCCCCGCTCCCTCCCCGGGGGTGGAGGGAGCGGGGGAGGCTGCAAGTGTGAAGCACTGCGGCGTTTGTTACTGGGGGCCGATATTGCAGCACAGCTGCAACCGGCCCCCAGTAACAAAACCGGCCTCCACCACTTCAAAACCAGCCCCCACCCTTCCAGCCTCCCGGGGAAACGCCTGATGCCCGCTACGGCCAGTCCAGCCCTGCCTGTGACCCGGCAGAGTCAATAACTGCTCGGCACAAGGCTATAATCGTGCGCTCTGCTCGCCCAGTGCTGACTTCTGCGGAGCCAGCCGCTGAACAGGGAAACAAGGAGGCGCAGCCGGCTGCAGTCACATTATGACTGCAGCTTGAAATTAATACTGCCTGTCACAGCAGCGGCTGCTGTCCAGGATCACAGAGCCATTTGTCAGGGCGCCGGGAGCACTGCTGTAAATAACATGATCTGCTGTGCAAATGCCAGGGCCCAGACTGTACACATCGAGTCAAAGCCAGGCAATGGTGCACAGGTGCAGCGCTGCTGTGCAACGACATTTGCATCTGTCGGCCACCGTCGGCCGTCAGTGCAGACTTGCTCTTCACTGGTGCAATTCGCCTAATCTGGCCCCAGATAATTCATAAGTAATGTTGCCTTGCCTTCCCTATTCATGACAATGCCAGAGTTAGGGGATGTGACATCAGACACCGTTTGAACTTAATGACATGACAGGATGTGACGTATGTGGCGTTGGCTCTGAATCTTCCCAGGAAGTCATGTCCCATGACTTGGACCCTGATGACATCCCAATAATAGACATCGCTGAAGTCCAGTAATAACTACATGATTATATAACAACACAGACAAATGCCTGTCTAAGATCCCACCTGCATTAGAGTGCCAACGCTCACGTGATCTTTGAAAGTACTGGGGCATACCACTGCCCTGAATTGTAGTTAGTGCGGGAAGCGAGCCAGACCGCCCCTTGAAGGGGTTAGGGGGGTTCGGTCGCAAGAACATTTTGAACTGGAAAATCTGGGATAAAATACTGCATTTTAAAGCAACATTTTCACATAACCATGAAAAAACTTTAGAGGCGCTGAAAGGACACTCACTAAATATTCAAATCCTTTCATGGCGTGACAAGCCACTGAAATCTGACTCTCCCCGAGTTGCCCCACTGTTTTCATGAACCCTGATATGTCAAAAACTACCTCCATTGTGCCTGGGACACAATTTGTCTCATGGGCGCCCAATATGCCATGGGTGCCCAATATGCCATGGGCGCCCAATATGCCATGGGTGCTACCAAACACTGCATAAATATGCCGGTGCTAAAGGTTTGCCATTACTACTGCCCCTTCTACCATGGCTGGTCAGTAAGTGAAAAATTACGTCAGCATGCAAAGTCCAGCATTTTATCATGGTTGCACGTCAAATATGCCACTGTTAACCCTTATGCCAAGAATTAGCTCCAATGTGCCAGTGCCAGCATTTCCCCATGGGTGCCCGCCTGCGCAGAGAATTTCTTCACATATGCTAGCATGTTTCCACGGATGCCTCAAACGCAAATAATTACCTGTAGTATGATTGCATCAGTCTTTTACCATGGGTGCCCAGTATGCCAAGAAGTACCCCCAGTATATGCTCGTGCCAGTATTTTTCAATGAATGCCTCTATAAGACAAGAATTACCTTCAGTATGCCCCGGTCAATGTCAGTCTTGCAAGCATAAGATCTCACTCTTAGGCTTACAAATGTTCACTCATTCACACTCATTCGCTCACTTTCACTCATTCTTTCTCACTCATTGATTTCACTTACTCTCTTGCACTCACTGTTACTCTTAACCACTCATTCTCACTCATGCACACTGCCTCTCAGTCACATACACTGTTACTCACACTCACTCATACTTTGCGAGTTACTCACATTCACACTTTCATTCGCTCATCCTCTCTTATTCTTACCTACATTGACTCACTCATACTTGCTAATTGTCACTCACCGACACTCATTCTCACTTCCACTCATTCTCACTCACATTCCCCATCACTCCCTCAAACACATTCTTACTCATTCTCACTCGCTCACATGCCATCAATCTCTCTCTCTCTCACTCTAGCTCACTCCTACTCAACGACACACAATCTCACTCATCCTGACACACTACCTGTCATTAACATGCACTCCCTTTCAGTCACACAGACATCCTTACACATAGGAACAGACATGCATGCTCACACATACACACGCTGTGTCTCACATAAAGATAACCTCACTGGCAGACATGCGCACAATATACTTAAAAAAAATACTTACCTCAGCTGGCAGTTTCAGCTATTTGTGACTGTTTTTTTTAGTATACTGATAGTGTAATAAAAACGGGTTGGCAGAGCTCTGGTGCCCCTGGGGTTGTGGCACTGATTTTGCTAACTCAAACACAGGAGCGGATGTGGCCTAACGACTAGAGCGGTCGACCTCGAAGCTGGGAAAGCATCCCTGGTGTATCTGAGTAACCGGTTCCTTCTTCGCGATCAAAGCCGAGCTCCCAGGTAGGTGAACACCAGTAAAACTCTGGGTAGAACTATTGGATGAGGTTAACAAACAGATGGCAACAACAACCCCAACTGAGAATCCAGACCCAAGGAAATATGCACCTGCTACTCTTCAAACATGCATGAACAATCCACAGCAATGCCACCACCAATGCATGCTGGGAAGCACTAAAAAGATACATATTACATCCTCACATACAAACAAATTGTGCAATATTCAGAAGAAAAAAAACACCTCAACAGAAGCGAAAAGCAATGTTTCTGTCAAAAATCCCTACAAAGACTAGAAAAAACAGAAAAATAAATCCCCTAATAAGAGAGGAGGAAACCCCATTAAAGAAAAGGGGGTGCTGAAGAACCGTATAAATATGACGGCACCTGAGCCTGCTGCTGGAAGAAAACAACCCAGAGTATGCAGGTCACTGGGTAACGCTAACCAGGAGGAAAATCACATGCTAGAAACTATTAAACAGAAATCACGCCATAGCAGAACATGTGAAAAAATGACAATACAGAAAAGTGAGAAAATCCAGGATCAACAATAAAACGTCAAACATGTCTCCAATGTGAGCAGGACCTCGTTGAAACAAAATAGCTTCCCATACACTGGCCAGATATGAGGACACAAAAGAGGCAATTCACACACCAGTTCAACAACAGAGCAGCTGCCAGCCCCTGACACCACCAAGCATCAAAAGTACCCCTGTGAAGTGTGCACTGCAGAGAGCAGGGAGCTGCAAAGCTTCACCAGTGCTTGTGAACCAACGAGGCCAGCTCTGTGGAGGTGAATTAGACTGGATTGAGAGTAAGCGCGAGGGATGGTGAGAGAGAGGGACCCTCAGGAAGAGACACAGAGAGACGAGAGTGAACAGAAGCAGAGAGGGAGCAGAGATAAATAGTGTGGGAAAGGATTCCCAGTTCACCACAAGTGAAACGAGCATTGTAAAACCAATGGGTCTTGGCTTTCTTAGTGCTTGTTTTGTTTTTTGTAAACGTTTTTTGTTAGGGGGAGCTGCCAGGCCATCCTCAATATAAAAACAAACCTTTCCTAAAAGAAAAAACATGTTTTTGATCTAAAAAAAAGCGCATACTGCTACTCAAGGGGACTACTTTGTGTGCTGATGCGCTTCTTGTGAAAGAGCTGAATGGTTACTCACTGCGATGTTAGCCAATGGCGAAAGTGGGCGGAGCCAGTGCCCCATGCTGAATGCAGTAATGGGAGTGAAGAAAAATGTGATTGACACAACAACAAACCAAAGAAGGTAGAGGTTTGGCTGAAAGCCCCTATAAATACATTTTACATATAATTTTGGTTAAATCAAAAGGTGTTGGCTAATGAAACACCTAAAAATAACTTTACCCTGTGGCTGCGTGAAGGCTGTTGGGTGACACAGGGTGGCGTCCTGTGAGGTGGCAGCTCGGACCGAGGCAGAGGAGAGAGAGAGATACAGAAAGAGACATAGAGTGGGGTAGGTGAGGATGATTGCAGAGAGTGGAAAAGGGAGGTGTGAACAGAGAGACAGAAGATTAGGAAGAAAGAAAGATGAACAGGTATACTGAGAAGTAGGGAAAAAGAGACACAGTGGGAACATGAAAGGAGATGCCAAGATAAAATGAGGAAAAAACAGACTGAGAGACAGAGGAGAGGAAGAGGAAGAAAGACAGACACAGAGTGAGAAGAGAGCAAGAGTGGCGCATGAGACGGAGAAGAGAATGAAAGAAAGTGTATGGAGAAAGCGAGACTGAGAAACATAGAGACAAAGTGTAGAGAGAGTCATAAAAATAGGAAAAAGACTACCAGACTGAAAAGTGTAGAGAGGGTCCTACAAATGGAAAACAGACTATCATCCGTCACTGTGTGAAGGGCGTACCACTGCTGAAGTTGAATGCCCCCAGAAGAGTGGGTGTTATATTAAAGGGGAGGGCAGTGCCCGGTTGTGGAGGGCACTGCACCGTTGGGTGTGGTGTTGTGCACGTGTGGCAGCACAAGGCAGTCAATTACCAGCAAGTCCCCCCCCAACCCCTCGCTACAGTCACTTACCAGCAAGTCCCCCTCCCCCCCAACCCCTTGCTAATCGGGAGTGTTATGGTTACTTCTGGTGACATTTTGCTGTTAATAAATGGGTCTGGCCGACCCCTGCGTGGGATCTGTCCCGTCAAGCCAAGCAATGTATTGTCCCCTGTGTGTTCTTCACCTGTACGAGGCCAACTCACACTAACACCTTGTGTTGGGTTGGTGACGTCTCAGCTGCGGGGGGTGGGGGCACTGGGTGGCTGGGGAGAGAAACTCTCTCCATGGTAAGGGTAAGGGGGACAGGTTTCACTGGGAGGGCATTCTGATGCCAAGACTCCTCAAGATTTACGGATAGTGTTTTCCAAGAAATGGCGGGTGGGTACCGTGGCGCCGCGCCCACCACCCCCCGCTTCCCGCCAGTGGTCCATTCTGCCCTGTTTTTGCTGTAAATGTCGGCGCTGGCGCCCGGCCAGCGCTCATGCATCACGGCAGTCAGTCACTTGAGGATTTTTTTCATTGAGTGGACCGGCCGCGGGGGCCAGCGGGCCCGTCCCTAACCTTGTTAGATGTTATTAGATTCTGCTGAGTAACAGGGCTCTTCTGCCAATTAATTTAACCTCGCGACTTCCATTTCATCTTTTCTGTCTTCGGCCTCCGCGTGCGCGTGCCCGCTCCACCCGGTGTAATATTTATTAACCTCTGCAGCGGGCGCCAGATCAATAACTGCCTCTCGGCTCTCTCGAGGGCAAGAGACTGAGGGGGGAAAAGTTCACCAAAAACCGCGTCTGATTTTTCCCAGAAAGACAGAAATGCAGCAATCCCCTCTCAGCTTTCCTCTCGCGGGCTCTCTTTCACTCTCTCTCGCCTCAGATTTTTAACTTTCTCCCTTTCCTTCCATTTGCTCTTTCCTTCGGCCTAAGTCATCTCTCTCTCTATGTATGTCATCCATAGTGCGCTCACAACCTGCAAATCGCTGACCATCACTAATACACAACCGCCCCATCCATGAGACGAGTGAGAGCCATACTTGAAGTCTTGGTTCTACAAAGCTATTATAACCTTATAGCCCACGTCCGAGGGCTATACCAGTTGTTAAAGGCCCTGAACCCGAAGTTTCGGCCCGAGCTGCAGGCGAGGGCCCATAAGGGGGTTGAGGGCCTTTAACAACAGTTATAGCCCTCAGCATAAGGGCTATAACATTATTAGAACATTTCACCCAGTAGAGGTAGAATGTTCTAAATTAAAAAGGGAGAAACAGAAAGACAAACATTGGAATGTTGGAGCTCCAGGTTTATACCATCCATTATAAGCCTGGAGATACTCCATTGTCTTCAATGCCGCTCTCAACATTCCAATGTTCTAAAATAGCCTTATAACCCGCCGTAGCAGGCCATACTGGTCATTAAAGGCCCGAGCCAAAGACAAGGGCCTTTAACAAGGGAGCAGGACTTTAATGCTGGTATAGACCAGGTACGGAGGGCTATAAGGCTACTAGAACATTCCGCCAATAGAGGGCCAAATGTTCTACCAAATAAGACAAAGGCCTTACGGAGCCCAAGGGGATTGAAATCCTCTCGGGCTCAGTGAGGCCTTTGTTCACAGCAACAGCTGTGAGCAAACATTGGAATGTTGGAGCTCCTGCCTTCTACCAGACATTAGAAGCCCGGAGCAGTCCGTTGTTTTCAATGGAGCGCTCAACATTCCAATGTTCAAATATAGCCGTCGAGCCTGCCATAGCGTGCCCATGTGGGTGGCTTGATAAATCTGGCTTTATAGTTGCGTCACTCTGGCACCTCCTTGCTTGTCAATGGTGACGCAACACAATGATAAATATGCCCCTTAGTTTGCTAATTCTTCTTACGCCGAACACTTCTTCCTTCAATATACTTCTCTCGTAATTCAGTTGTTTCCTTTATTTCCTCTCTGTTTCCTTGCTGTGTCTCCTCCTGGGAAGCCTGCCTTCTGCCTTCCACCCCTCCCTCATTCTTCCCTCTCATTTCTAAACATGCATTTTTATCTCCACTTTCAAATAGCAGTCTCTGTCCTTTATTTACTTATTATAACACAGTTTTCTTTATCCTTCCCTCACCTTCTCTCTTTTACTCTCCTTCAGCTCCCACGTAGTCCTCTTTTCTTCTATCAGTCTGATTCTTTTTTCCTCCCCTTTTCACCAATCTATGTCCATTTTCCCATGGGCGCGCTGAATTATTTCCTCCACTCCATGCTCTTCTACTCTTTTCCTTCTTGTCACCCAACTAGTCTTTATTATTTTCCCCACTCACCCGCATTTCTGCGATCTGGCTAGATACAGCTTTAGCTGTCTGTCACAGACAGCATTATAACCAACACTTTCAGGATTGCTAGAGTGGGCTTTGGGTCTGTCCCCTTGAAGGGCCACCTCCATGAGTCAGGAGTCTGCTGTCTCAAAGGGCTCCATGCATGACAGTCAAGGACCTGAGACCCAGGGGGTCCACTGAACCATGAGGAGGTTTGAAACAGAGATGACATTATTCGATCACAAGGATTGTCACACATAGCAGGCCTCGGGCGTTGAGCAAAGAACAGTAATGATGCGACAGATCAGGGCTCAGATGGTGAACAGCAGGGCTTTAAGTGGGATGAAAACACTGGGGGGTCTCTCAAAGGGGTGTGGCCGATGTAATTAAGGCCTAACAGCTAGAGCAGTCGTCCCTGAAGCTGGGGAACCGGGTTTGAGTCTCGGCAGAGACGCTCAACATCCTGTGATTCTGGGCAAATCACTTAATCTCCCCGTGCCTAACAAAAATGAATGTGTCCTTCTGTAACGCAACTGGTGCTCATGTAAATTGCCCTGATATCTTCAGATCTAGTTAGCACTATATAAAACTCCGGACCTCCCCCACTCCCCCAAAAAAACAAGTAAACTAAAAATCTGTGCGTAGCATAGTGTGCAGTCCGACTGGTATTTTGTTGCTTCTGTCATTGCATCTAGATATATAATACAAGTAATATTACACCTACAACAAGCCTGGACTATTGACTATGTCAATATTTGTTAGTTGCATAAGATAAATAAGCAACAACTATGGCTTCTTTGTATATAATACTGAAAATGATTCAGTTCTGAAATGAGACTGTGAAAGAACTATAACGAGTCTCTGTTGCAGAGTTACGTTTTTTTATTTCACTCTGAGGGCAAAAATGGAAAGCCCGAAAGGGACCCGCCTCAGCATCTGCTTTTCAAAACTGCTGGAGCTGAGTACCGGCAGGACCTGACCCACTTAAAGCCCTGGTGAACAGAGTCCACAACTGATGTGACATACTGGGGCTCAGGCAATGGACAAGAACAGCACCGATGTGAGATATTACGGTTCAGGTGATGGACAGAGAGCATTTCTGATGTGGCATTTAAGGGCTCAGCCGGTGGACAGAGAGCATCCCTGATGCATCTGATATTATCCATCGATCATCCTCACTGCATCGGTCCGGATAACCAGGGTGGATGGAACACCGGACTGTATCAGGCCGCGCACCACCCTGGGAGGTTCTGTAGAAGAGATCTTTCCGTAAGCCATTGTTGGCTGTTGGACGATGCTCAGCGATGCTCCTTCTTGTGTAGGGAGTCTCACTAGGCCCTGAGCTCCATGGGATCCATTTGGGCACTCATGAACCCCTTATCAACCTTAAGAGGAGGATGACCCCTTTCGTGGGAGTGCACAACGGATCTTCTTGGCACGGCCACCGCTGTTGTTGTCCATGGCAGTGGGCTTTGAGCGCTCCAGGGAACCTGAAGACAGATGCCCCCTCTTTGGATGAAGCCAGTGTGCTCCACGTCCACCAACCCTCTTCAGATAGTGTCTACAACCTGCAGGGTGGCCTGGAGAAGGTGATGACTCATCGGTAGAGGGGTGTGTGAAAAACAAGCATCATGTCTACCCTTGGCCCAGATCCAGCACCAGACCAAGTGATAAACATCCCATGGACGTCGTGGTGTTATTTAGGTCTTTTGCAACTGTTATAAGTCATCGCCGCTGTCGCTGAAGTCCCCAAGCACCATCATGGGAGGACATTTCAGTAGAAGAGAAATGACCACATACAACAATTGAGTCAAACTTCATGGATGCCCCTGGTTTTTATACAAGCAAGAGATTGTTCTTACGTCCCTCCCTGATTTCTTCTCTTCCTGTCTTTTATTTATTTTAATTTTTATGTCTCTCTTCTTCATATTGCTGAGTTTGCCTGCCATTTTCTCCCTGTCTTTTATATCTTGCTTATTTTTTTATCTTGCTTAATCTCTTCTCCCTCTGCTTTTCTCTTCCCTTATTCATTCTCTGCTGCCTATTTTCAATTTTCTGTTTTTCATTCTTTTCTTCTTGCTATTATCCTCCTTTTCTTTTCCATGGTCGTTCTCTTTCTTTTTCATTTGTGGCCCTTTCCGTGCATTCATTCTCTTAATCCTTTCCACATTTACTTTCCTTAAACTTCTTCTGACTACGTTTTTGCTTCTTTCTTCTCTCAGCTTTCTTTCGCTTTCTCTCCAACATATCTTTTTCTAATGTCATTAGTTTTTCTAATGGTTTTTTTTCTTAACACATCGTAGCTTTTTAACCCTTTGTCATTTTCCCTTTCTTTAAGATTACAGCGTTCCGTTTATGTAGGATTCAATGAGGAGACGTCTGCAGCTCTGATGGCAGGTTATGGCTTAATATTTAAGGGCAGTTAGCATTATCTGCGCTCTGGTGATTGACAGTCAGTGCTGGTGTCAAGTACTGAGTTCCCGAGTATTATTCATTCAAACACAGAGAATATAGTACACATATCAAATCTAAGTGATAACATGCTACCTGAAAAAGCTTATGCATATATGTTAACATTTCTATCATCAGTGGACGACTGAGGAACAATATTCATTTCAGTGCCCGGTTTATCTTCGCTGCTGTGATCGGCTCAATCGATTCTCATTTCTTAGGACGTCAACAGACAGGTTTCCCGATGGGCAAGAAGGACCCGGAATCACTTCAAAAAACAGTTTAACAATTCTCTCCGGCGACGCAAGTTTACGAATTTACACTTTGGCCCAATATTTTTGTTTGCTAACTCTTGGCTCTCCCTCAAACAATGTGTGGTCAGCTTGTAATAGTCAATGACAAAGGTCTGGAGTGAAGAACATCTCTTCAGGCAGGGGCCTGGTAAGACAAGCCTTCCCACTGGGCCTGGTAAGACAAGCCTTCCCACTGGGCCTGGTAAGACAAGCCTTCCCACTGGGCCATTGTGTAGCATGGACTCTGAAGGTCTCATTATTAACACAGGGTCCGATACGCCAGCGCGCGTCCCCGCCACTCCGTATCCAGGGTGTTGTTCGCTGGAGTTCTGGCTGTTTCGAAAGTGATGGAGTTGTTTCGTTAAGAAGTGACAGCAGCGGGGTCCTTCTCCGCTGCCTTCCATGCTGCAGCGACCCGCTTCCTTCCCATCAAACAGCCCAGTGGTAAGGCAGCGGCTTCGTGCGCGTGGCTGATTGACAGGTGTTACAGCCAAGATTTCAATTCCAGTTCCCATCATGCAGTCTACTGCGCTAGCGAGAGCCCCCCATGTACACAACCTGGGTTTAACGAGTACAGGAGGAGGGGGGGTGGAGAGAGGCAGCGGAAGAGGAGAGGTAAATGCACAAGACAGGCAGAGGATGGACGTACGGATTAGTGACTCACACTGACACAAACAGTGCCTTAGTCAACACAGTAGAAGTGGCAATAGCAGTACTACGCATCGCAGTCACAGGCTGGCCTCGTTCACCGTCACATTCCTTGGCGTGCCTCCGACTGTTCCATGACACTCACTGGAGAGCTTGCTCAGTGTTCTGCATCAACTTTGTGATTATGTAATATGTATTTACTCAATCCTAATCGCTCCAACTTTAGCTTGCAAGTGAAATCTTTAGTGAATTTCTATTTTGTAAATATGTAACCATCACCACGAGTAACTGTAGTAGTTACACGCTTTGTCACCTCTACCATGTTACTTGGAATGTCTTACATAATGTACTTCGCTCTATTGCAAAGCGCTCGGACACCTTTTGGTAAAGTACGCGCTCTATAAGAAAGCATAAATAAATAAATACAGGGAGTTACCATCACAACCTAAGAACAAGAACTGATGGTAATCATGCGGCTCAGATCCCTGGGTATTCAAGCATGACAGTGACAGATGATGGTGTGATCCATCCAATGATACTTGTTCTATGGTATTGCCTCAAAGGATGAAACTCTAAAAATCTAACCTCTTCCACATCATGGCTCCTGGGTGAGAGAGGGCACAGCTGTGCCACCACATCCCTGGCAAGACATCCTGGAAGTATGAACCTTAATAGATCCAACCATGGATGCCCATGTCACGCACTCTAGAAGATGTTGGGTCCAGCGTCACCAGGGATGAAGTCGTTGTATTACACGTGCAGAGTGGGACCCTCCATCAACAACTTTATAATTCTGCCTGCTGTTTTATACTCAGGGAATCCCACCTGGCAAGCCCTGGTTACCCAGGGAAAACTTGCTTTTCACAGGGCATTTGACCAGAGCAAAGAATGGGAAATGGTCCTTTTTCAAACAAATATTTGTGGAGTTGACCAAGTTTGCAACTGCAGAAGGCTTCAAAGGTTTTATCTTTCAAAAAGCTTAAGCTATGAATGGAAGTACTTGGAATACAATGTACTAGCAAAACTTCTTTTGTAAGACATTCTCGGGCCAAAATGCTTGTTTTTTCTGTGGGGGCTGTTTCCAGAAAAAACTATGTTTGCAGGACACATTTCAGTACTTTGTTTCTTTTAAAACTATGCAATCTTCATGAATCTTCACAAAGTTTGCAAAACAAAAAAAAAAAAAGTAGTCAAAGTTGCGGAGGACATGTTGGGGGTTAAAGAAGAGTTTAGTCCACGGGTGACTCATTCAGTGGAATTTTCTGTACTATTCTATCCACATGATGGACATCCCACCACTGGATTATCCACCTGAGTTAAGGCTGTCTTCAAAGATCAGCAGGTTTTCCGTCCCCACTTAAGTCGAAATCAGGCCCTTTGTTAGTAGACTAAATGTTGGCAACCAAATGTTTTAGATATGTGTTACATTTTGTAAGGCGCACATTCATTTAAAGCATTTACACATCCAAAATGCATGTTCATTCACCGTAAGTTGAAACTTTAGCAACTACAGCAGAAGATATACACTAAAGCCTAAGTGCCACGCCCCCTTTGGGACCTGCTCACGTGGGTTCGAGCACCGCTTTTGGCACTTGACTGAAAATGGTGCGATTCTGAGCAGAACACCTAATCTCCTTGGGCCGAAAAATGTAAATATGTGAAATGTACTTATGTAATTCAGAGATGTAAACCCCCACTGGAGGCGTGGCTCTTCACCGGCGGAATGTAGAGTGCGCCTCCGGTAGGTTTACCCCACCTTTCACCAGCGGAATGTAGAGTGCGCCTCCGGTAGGTTTACGTCACCTTTCACCGGCGGAATGTAGAGTGCGCCTCCGGTAGGTTTACGTCACCTTTCACCAGCGGAATGTAGAGTGCGCCTCCGGTAGGTTTACGTCACCTTTCACCAGCGGAATGTAGAGTGCGCCTCCGGTAGGTTTACGCCACCTTTCGCCAGCGGAATGTAGAGTGCGCCTCTGGTAGGTTTACGCCACCTTTCACCAGCGGAATGTAGAGTGCGCCTCCGGTAGGTTTACGTCACCTTTCACCGGCGGAATGTAGAGTGCGCCTCCGGTAGGTTTACGTCACCTTTCACCAGCGGAATGTAGAGTGCGCCTCCGGTAGGTTTACCGGTAGGTTTACGTCACCTTTCACCGGCGGAATGTAGAGTGCGCCTCCGGTAGGTTTACGTCACCTTTCACCAGCGGAATGTAGAGTGCGCCTCCGGTAGGTTTACCGGTAGGTTTACGTCACCTTTCACCGGCGGAATGTAGAGTGCGCCTCCGGTAGGTTTACGTCACCTTTCACCAGCGGAATGTAGAGTGCGCCTCCGGTAGGTTTACCGGTAGGTTTACGTCACCTTTCACCGGCGGAATGTAGAGTGCGCCTCCGGTAGGTTTACCGGTAGGTTTACGTCACCTTTCACCGGCGGAATGTAGAGTGCGCCTCCGGTAGGTTTACGTCACCTTTCACCAGCGGAATGTAGAGTGCGCCTCCGGTAGGTTTACGTCACCTTTCACCAGCGGAATGTAGAGTGCGCCTCCGGTAGGTTTACGCCACCTTTCGCCAGCGGAATGTAGAGTGCGCCTCTGGTAGGTTTACGCCACCTTTCACCAGCGGAATGTAGAGTGCGCCTCCGGTAGGTTTACGTCACCTTTCACCGGCGGAATGTAGAGTGCGCCTCCGGTAGGTTTACATCACCTTTCACCAGCGGAATGTAGAGTGCGCCTCCGGTAGGTTTACCGGTAGGTTTACGTCACCTTTCACCGGCGGAATGTAGAGTGCGCCTCCGGTAGGTTTACGTCACCTTTCACCAGCGGAATGTAGAGTGCGCCTCCGGTAGGTTTACCGGTAGGTTTACGTCACCTTTCACCGGCGGAATGTAGAGTGCGCCTCCGGTAGGTTTACGTCACCTTTCACCAGCGGAATGTAGAGTGCGCCTTCGGTAGGTTTACCGGTAGGTTTACGTCACCTTTCACCGGCGGAATGTAGAGTGCGCCTCCGGTAGGTTTACCGGTAGGTTTACGTCACCTTTCACCGGCGGAATGTAGAGTGCGCCTCCGGTAGGTTTACGTCACCTTTCACCAGCGGAATGTAGAGTGCGCCTCCGGTAGGTTTACGCCACCTTTCGCCTGCGGAATGTAGAGTGCGCCTCCGGTAGGTTTACGCCACCTTTCACCAGCGGAATGTAGAGTGCGCCTCCGGTAGGTTTACGCCACCTTTCACCAGCGGAATGTAGAGTGCGCCTCCGGTAGGTTTACGCCACCTTTCACCAGCGGAATGTAGAGTGCGCCTCCGGTAGGTTTACGCCACCTTTCAGCAGCGGAATGTAGAGTGCGCCTCCGGTAGGTTTACGCCACCTTTCACCAGCGGAATGTAGAGTGCGCCTCCGGTAGGTTTACGCCACCTTTCACCAGCGGAATGTAGAGTGCGCCTCCGGTAGGTTTACGCCACCTTTCGCCTGCGGAATGTAGAGTGCGCCTCCGGTAGGTTTACGCCACCTTTCGCCTGCGGAATGTAGAGTGCGCCTCCGGTAGCTTTACGTCACCTTTCGCCAGCGGAATGTAGAGTGCGCCTCCGGTAGGTTTACGTCACCTTTCACCAGCGGAATGTAGAGTGCGCCTCCGGTAGGTTTACGCCACCTTTCGCCTGCGGAATGTAGAGTGCGCCTCCGGTAGGTTTACGCCACCTTTCACCAGCGGAATGTAGAGTGCGCCTCCGGTAGGTTTACGCCACCTTTCGCCAGCGGAATGTAGAGTGCGCCTCTGGTAGGTTTACATCACCTTTCACCAGCGGAATGTAGAGTGCGCCTCCGGTAGGTTTACGTCACCTTTCGCCAGCGGAATGTAGAGTGCGCCTCCGGTAGGTTTACGTCACCTTTCGCCAGCGGAATGTAGAGTGCGCCTCTGGTAGGTTTACGCCACCTTTCACCAGCGGAATGTAGAGTGCGCCTCCGGTAGGTTTACGTCACCTTTCACCAGCGGAATGTAGAGTGCGCCTCCGGTAGGTTTACGTCACCTTTCGCCAGCGGAATGTAGAGTGTGCCTCTGGTAGATTTACCGTTGCCTTTCGCCAGCGGAATGTAGAGTGCGTCTCTGGTAGGTTTACGTCACCTTTCGCCAGCGGAATGTAAAGTGCGCCTCCGGTAGGTTTACGTCACCTTTCACCAGCGGAATGTAGAGTGCGCCTCCGGTAGGTTTACGTCACCTTTCACCAGCGGAATGTAGAGTGCGCCTCTGGTAGGTTTACGTCACCTTTCACCAGCGGAATGTAGAGTGCGCCTCCGGTAGGTTTACGCCACCTTTCGCCAGCGGAATGTAGAGTGCGCCTCTGGTAGGTTTACGCCACCTTTCACCAGCGGAATGTAGAGTGCGCCTCTGGTAGGTTTACGCCACCTTTCACCAGCGGAATGTAGAGTGCGCCTCCGGTAGGTTTACGTCACCTTTCACCAGCGGAATGTAGAGTGCGCCTCCGGTAGGTTTACGCCACCTTTCGCCAGCGGAATGTAGAGTGCGCCTCTGGTAGGTTTACATCACCTTTCGCCGGAGGAATGCAGAGTGTGTCTATGGTAGATTTACCGTTGCCTTTCGCCAGCGGAATGTAGAGTGCGTCTCTGGTAGGTTTACCGTCGCCTTTCCCCGGCAGAATGTAGAGTGCGCCTCCGGTAGGTTTACCATCGCCTTTCGCCGGCGGAATGTAGGGGCATATTTACAAAGAAGTGGCAGAGCGTGGCGTTAGCCTCCTTGGCTTAACGCCACGCTCTCCCATTTCTGAAATGCAGGGCTGCACCATATTTATAACAGTATGGCGCAGCCCTGCATTTCCCCCTGCGCTAAATTTAGCAGCCTAGCGCCAACGCAGGCACTCTTGCACCAGGGTGCAAGGGTGTCTGCGTTGAGGGGAAGATTGTTTATGTGCAGGAAGGTGTCCCTGGCATTCTGCAATCTTTCAGTTACACGTGAATCCTGCTCATAACTAGGGGTGGGCGTAATTCGCGTAATTTCGTGTAGCCCAATCACACGGAATTACTTAAAAATTCAACAGGATTATGTAGAAATTCACAAGCAAAGTAACTGCATTTAACAGTATTTTCTTAGCACAAAAATGCCCCCTTGCATCCACAACGGACGTAAGGATGCATTTTGCGCTAAGAAAATTAGAGTTAATTGGAATAGAACATAAACACACAGTGTGAGCAGCCGCTCGCGTTGCTAAATGTGCTCTTTTGATAGGATTTTTCCCCCCAAAAATTACTTTTCATTGTGCAAGTGGGCATTATCGTCCGATTATCGGTAATTCCGGTCAGAGTGTAACGTGGAATTACCAAAATTACTCCGATCACTCTGGAAAAATAAAAATGACTCCCAGGCCTACTCACAGCATCCCCAACAGCCGGAACTGTCGGCAGCTGATGACTGTGCAGCACGGCTTCGGGCACCGCCACCTACGATGACAAAATGTCCCACCTACTCCAGAAAGCAAAGTCCAGCTCTGCTCTGTGTGCTCCACCTCGGCTCCCGTAGCCTTGATATTGGGCGGCTCTCGTGTTTGCTCACTGCACTGGTCTTCTCTACATTCTGACACTAGAACAATAGCTTCAAGCAGGGGCATGGTGAACCCCGTTTTAGCAGCTATATATAGCAGGGGTGGAGTTGTTGATGGGCGGGGTGGAGTTGTTGATGGGCGTCTTCCACCTGCAACTCGGCAGACAGAGACTCATAAATAACATGAGAGACTGGTTGGAAGGAAGGATGGATGGATGTGTGAGTGAAAGGATGGATGGGTGAGTGAAAGGTGGATGAGTAGATGGATGGATGAATGAATGAAAGAATGGATGTAAGGATGGATGAGTGAAAGAATGGAGGGATGAGTGAAAGGTAGTATTGGATGAAAGGGTGATTGATGGATGAGTGAAAGGGAGGTGGATGGATGGATGGATGAGTTAAAGGGTGGATGGATGAATGAGAGAGAGAATGATGGAGGAGTGAAAGGATGGATGAGTGAAGGAATGGATAGATGAGTGAAAGGGACGGTTGACTGATGCATGGATTAAAGGATGGATGGATGAATGAAAGAATGGATGGATGAGTGAAAGGGAGGGTGAATGGATGGATGGATGAGTGAAAGAATTGTTGAATGAAAAGGATAGTGAATGGATGGAGGGATGAGTGAAAGCGTGGATGTATAAGTGAAAAGGTAAATGGATGGATGAGTGAAAAGGTAACTGGATGGATGAGTGGATAGATGGATGGAGTGAAATGGTACATGGTTGGATGGGAGAGAGGATGGATGGATGACTGACAGGATGGATGGATGAGGGAAAGGATGGATGATGGATGGATGGATAGATGGATGAAGAGGTTTGATAGATAGAATTCAGGATTGGAGGTGGGTGGATAGGTTGGGTATGGATTGGTGGGCGGATGGTCTGGTGGAAGACTGAATGATGGATGACAGAATGAAATAGTGGATATCAGCAGGTGAATGGATGGATGAAAGGATGAATGGATAGAAAGAGGAAAGAGGAAACAAGAGAGCTCTTCTGGGAAGGGTTATGATGACTTGCTTCGTGCCATAAGAGCTATGGTTGGAAGTGGGGGGTATTTTAATTTTCTCGCTACTTCCTTGGTTTTAAGGCATGTGTATCTGGCTTGAGTCTGAAAGCCACCTCCAAGTCCAGCTTACCCGCACAAACAGCCATGCGTACAAGTGTACCCCCAACCCCTAGCAGTCTAGCGACCCAACACCTTCGTCAGCACACATTATCAGCATAACTACTTATGAATTACTGTGGTGGATCAGCATAACTACTTATGAATTACTGTGGTGGATCAGCATAACTACTTATGAATTACTGTGGTGGATCAGCATAACTACTTATGA
The DNA here is from genome assembly GCA_963921515.1 of Calotriton arnoldi. Lineage (NCBI taxonomy): Eukaryota > Metazoa > Chordata > Amphibia > Caudata > Salamandridae > Calotriton > Calotriton arnoldi. Next base: position 1,084,358 of record CAWUFW010003928.1, on the reverse strand, counting down.
ATTACTGTGGTGGATCAGCATAACTACTTATGAATTACTATGGTGGATCAGCATAACTACTTATGAATTACTGTGGTGGATCAGCATAACTACTTATGAATTACTATGGTGGATCAGCATAACTACTTATGAATTACTGTGGTGGATCAGCATAACTACTTATGAATTACTATGGTGGATCAGCATAACTACTTATGAATTACTGTGGTGGATCAGCATAACTACTTATGAATTACTGTGGTGGATCAGCATAACTACTTATGAATTACTGTGGTGGATCAGCATAACTACTTATGAATTACTGTGGTGGATCAGCATAACTACTTATGAATTACTGTGGTGGATCAGCATAACTACTTATGAATTACTGTGGTGGATCAGCATAACTACTTATGAATTACTGTGGTGGATCAGCATAACTACTTATGAATTACTGTGGTGGATCAGCATAACTACTTATGAATTACTGTGGTGGATCAGCATAACTACTTATGAATTACTGTGGTGGATCAGCATAACTACTTATGAATTACTGTGGTGGATCAGCATAACTACTTATGAATTACTGTGGTGGATCAGCATAACTACTTATGAATTACTGTGGTGGATCAGCATAACTACTTATGAATTACTGTGGTGGATCAGCATAACTACTTATGAATTACTGTGGTGGATCAGCATAACTACTTATGAATTACTGTGGTGGATCAGCATAACTACTTATGAATTACTGTGGTGGATCAGCATAACTACTTATGAATTACTGTGGTGGATCAGCATAACTACTTATGAATTACTGTGGTGGATCAGCATAACTACTTATGAATTACTGTGGTGGATCAGCATAACTACTTATGAATTACTGTGGTGGATCAGCATAACTACTTATGAATTACTGTGGTGGATCAGCATAACTACTTATGAATTACTGTGGTGGATCAGCATAACTACTTATGAATTACTGTGGTGGATCAGCATAACTACTTATGAATTACTGTGGTGGATCAGCATAACTACTTATGAATTACTGTGGTGGATCAGCATAACTACTTATGAATTACTGTGGTGGATCAGCATAACTACTTATGAATTACTGTGGTGGATCAGCATAACTACTTATGAATTACTGTGGTGGATCAGCATAACTACTTATGAATTACTGTGGTGGATCAGCATAACTACTTACGAATTACTGTGGTGGATCAGCATAACTACTTATGAATTACTGTGGTGGATCAGCATAACTACTTATGAATTACTGTGGTGGATCAGCATAACTACTTATGAATTACTGTGGTGGATCAGCATAACTACTTATGAATTACTGTGGTGGATCAGCATAACTACTTATGAATTACTGTGGTGGATCAGCATAACTACTTATGAATTACTGTGGTGGATCAGCATAACTACTTATGAATTACTGTGGTGGATCAGCATAACTACTTATGAATTACTGTGGTGGATCAGCATAACTACTTATGAATTACTGTGGTGGATCAGCATAACTACTTATGAATTACTGTGGTGGATCAGCATAACTACTTATGAATTACTGTGGTGGATCAGCATAACTACTTATGAATTACTGTGGTGGATCAGCATAACTACTTATGAATTACTGTGGTGGATCAGCATAACTACTTATGAATTACTGTGGTGGATCAGCATAACTACTTATGAATTACTGTGGTGGATCAGCATAACTACTTATGAATTACTGTGGTGGATCAGCATAACTACTTATGAATTACTGTGGTGGATCAGCATAACTACTTATGAATTACTGTGGTGGATCAGCATAACTACTTATGAATTACTGTGGTGGATCAGCATAACTACTTATGAATTACTGTGGTGGATCAGCATAACTACTTATGAATTACTGTGGTGGATCAGCATAACTACTTATGAATTACTGTGGTGGATCAGCATAACTACTTATGAATTACTGTGGTGGATCAGCATAACTACTTATGAATTACTGTGGTGGATCAGCATAACTACTTATGAATTACTGTGGTGGATCAGCATAACTACTTATGAATTACTGTGGTGGATCAGCATAACTACTTATGAATTACTGTGGTGGATCAGCATAACTACTTATGAATTACTGTGGTGGATCAGCATAACTACTTATGAATTACTGTGGTGGATCAGCATAACTACTTATGAATTACTGTGGTGGATCAGCATAACTACTTATGAATTACTGTGGTGGATCAGCATAACTACTTATGAATTACTGTGGTGGATCAGCATAACTACTTATGAATTACTGTGGTGGATCAGCATAACTACTTATGAATTACTGTGGTGGATCAGCATAACTACTTATGAATTACTGTGGTGGATCAGCATAACTACTTATGAATTACTGTGGTGGATCAGCATAACTACTTATGAATTACTGTGGTGGATCAGCATAACTACTTATGAATTACTGTGGTGGATCAGCATAACTACTTATGAATTACTGTGGTGGATCAGCATAACTACTTATGAATTACTGTGGTGGATCAGCATAACTACTTATGAATTACTGTGGTGGATCAGCATAACTACTTATGAATTACTGTGGTGGATCAGCATAACTACTTATGAATTACTGTGGTGGATCAGCATAACTACTTATGAATTACTGTGGTGGATCAGCATAACTACTTATGAATTACTGTGGTGGATCAGCATAACTACTTATGAATTACTGTGGTGGATCAGCATAACTACTTATGAATTACTGTGGTGGATCAGCATAACTACTTATGAATTACTGTGGTGGATCAGCATAACTACTTATGAATTACTGTGGTGGATCAGCATAACTACTTACGAATTACTGTGGTGGATCAGCATAACTACTTATGAATTACTGTGGTGGATCAGCATAACTACTTATGAATTACTGTGGTGGATCAGCATAACTACTTATGAATTACTGTGGTGGATCAGCATAACTACTTATGAATTACTGTGGTGGATCAGCATAACTACTTACGAATTACTGTGGTGGATCAGCATAACTACTTATGAATTACTGTGGTGGTTCAGCATAACTACTTATGAATTACTGTGGTGGATCAGCATAACTACTTATGAATTACTGTGGTGGATCAGCATAACTACTTACGAATTACTGTGGTGGATCAGCATAACTACTTATGAATTACTATGGTGGATCAGCATAACTACTTACGAATTACTATGGTGGATCAGCATAACTACTTATGAATTACTGTGGTGGATCAGCATAACTACTTATGAATCACTGTGGTGGATCAGCATAACTACTTATGAATTACTGTGGTGGATCAGCATAACTACTTATGAATTACTGTGGTGGTTCAGCATAACTACTTATGAATTACTGTGGTGGATCAGCATAACTACTTATGAATTACTGTGGTGGTTCAGCATAACTACTTATGAATTACTGTGGTGGTTCAGCATAACTACTTATGAATTACTGTGGTGGATCAGCATAACTACTTATGAATTACTGTGGTGGATCAGCATAACTACTTACGAATTACTGTGGTGGATCAGCATAACTACTTATGAATTACTGTGGTGGTTCAGCATAACTACTTATGAATTACTGTGGTGGTTCAGCATAACTACTTATGAATTACTGTGGTGGATCAGCATAACTACTTATGAATTACTGTGGTGGATCAGCATAACTACTTATGAATTACTGTGGTGGATCAGCATAACTACTTATGAATTACTATGGTGGATCAGCATAACTACTTATGAATTACTGTGGTGGTTTGGGTGCAGAAACAGACATCAACCTTCTTGGATTCTACACTACTTTACTGTCATTTCGTGATAGTTTTGTGGCAGTTTGCACGATTGATTTTCCATACTGAAGAGGACAGTAAACGTCTCCAATTCATGTTTTTCTTGCGCCCTGTGATACAAATGTGTGGTATAACCACTCACCCACCCGCTCAATTACTTTTGGCTAATTCTTTTCAGCACAAATGTCCAGAGTAAACTTCCAGGTACACAAGTACTTCTGCAATGAGGGAGAACTGGCGAGTGACCGGCTTTTTAGCGGGTGGTGCCAGTAAAAACCTTTAATTTACTACTAGAACCTCAAATTGGTAGGACTTCCTTGGCGTCAACTGAGTCGGTATATTTGGGGTCACCCTTGAGGGATCCACTCGATAAGTGATTGGTGGAAATCTAGTTTTACGCCGATTACACACGCTGGTAGTCAGGTCACCCTTACAATGTGCGGTAGTCCTTGGGTAGCGGCTTGCTCATAGTTGGAGGCGCTTTTTTTCCCAAAGCATAATAAAAGTGGACTTTAATTTCTTATTTATGCCCCTGATACCCGTAAATAAAGGAAGCCGTGAATGGTCCAGCCTTGTTCAATAAAACACCATGAGCTCCTGACTAGAAAGATCTGTGTTCTATTATCCCTGCGATGTAGAAGGCAACATCTGGACTATTGGAAATATTAGACCCAAAGCACGTAGGACCCACCCAGGGGGCAAACACAACACAAGCTCGGTGCATTCATTACTCTACTTGGTGTCTTTAGAATGCGTTTTAAGTTATTGCTCGTTCACAAAGCGAAATGAAACGAAAAATCCAGCAAATAGCAACACCCCACGAGGGAAGAAGGCCAGAAGACACCACACACTGTTCCTCAACCATGAGGCGTCATTCAAGCTGAAGGAGATGGAACCACGCAGCCTCCGCTCTCGCCCTCCAGAGAACGGGGACAAGTACACAGCTTAGGTGTTGGAATTCATCAGCGGTACTGGCTGGATCATATGAATGCATGTGTCGGTGCCACATGCGGTACTGGCAGGATCATGTGAATGCATGTGTCGGTGCCACATGCGGTACTGGCAGGATCATGTGAATGCATGTGTCGGTGCCACATGCGGTGCTGGCAGGATCATATGAATGCATGTGTCGGTGCCACATGCGGTACTGGCAGGATCATGTGAATGCATGTGTCGGTGCCACATGCGGTGCTGGCTGGATCATATGAATGCATGTGTCGGTGCCACATGCGGTGCTGGCAGGATCATGTGAATGCATGTGTCGGTGCCACATGCGGTGCTGGCAGGATCATATGAATGCATGTGTCGGTGCCACATGCGGTACTGGCAGGATCATGTGAATGCATGTGTCGGTGCCACATGCGGTACTGGCAGGATCATGTGAATGCATGTGTCGGTGCCACATGCGGTGCTGGCTGGATCATGTGAATGCATGTGTCGGTGCCACATGCGGTGCTGGCTGGATCATATGAATGCATGTGTCGGTGCCACATGCGGTGCTGGCTGGATCATGTGAACATTTGTGTTTCCACTACTTTAACTCTATAGCTGTAAACTGGTCAGTGGCAGATGTTAGCACCAAAATGCACCATATAATGTATTTTACATTGTTTCCAGTGGTATATAAATAAATAAATGAAATCTCCACAATAATTTCAAATTCCGGGGACAGATTTTACTGCCAACAAATTCAAATACTGCCAACAGGAAACGTTTACATGACCCAGAAAATGGTTCCACATTACAGGAGACTCTTTAGTCCCAGATGTTCCTGTACAACAGCACAGCCCTCCTAGAATCTTCAAGGTATGCTGTAAACATCTTAGAGCCTCAGTACAGGTGCTTACCACAAAGGCTGTATGGCAAATTATAGAAGGCAGGAAAATGGCCCTGCAACAATATTGTGATTTAAATATTGTGATGGTAAATATTTTAAGGTAAGTATGCATTTAGGGGCGCCAGAGAGCCAAGCGTCAAAACGGCCACCGAGTTGGTGAGCTCTCATAGCCCTTATTTCACAAAGACTTAGGGCTGGACCTGTTGCCCACTACCGGCCTTTTTGGACTGCCATCTTGGGTCCGCGTGTCCATGGAGGTTGGACTGTGCTTGTGTCTGGGTGGACACTGCCGTTGTAGAGCAGGCGTGAGCCCGTCCCGCGGCCTGTAGAGCTGAAGTGAGGCCCTGAAGCAGCTCCCAGCAGCCTGTGATGGACTGTGGCCTGTTGGGGTCTGGACCCTCTTTCGGGTGGACGGTGGTGGGCGGTTTGTGTCTTGCTGCGAGAGGCTGTGTCTGACTCGTAGCTACAGTGGACCGGCCCTGGTGGTCTTTTGCAGTGGCGTTCACCAGATTGGAACGTGGTCACCAGGGCCCGCCGAGGTCTGCGGCCGTTGTGGTGTGGCTGGTGACTGGTGTGTCACCTCCCTGAGGGCCCGAGAGATATGTCATATATGCTGTGAGCCTCATACATCCCATGTTCTTGCTGGTCCCAATGAGAAAGTTGAGGCATTTGAGGAAAGTTTTCATGATTTGAACAATTGATTGTGACACGGTTGCACTGGCTGCAGAGCTCCATGTAGAAAGGTGGGCCAGGTATTTGGTCAGTAGGTGTGATCTGATGAGATCTAGGAGCCCTGTTGGGCGGGCAGTGTTGAGACTGGAACGCCTGTATGAAGGCACCTGAATGCAGTGGGTTGCCAGCAGGCTAATTTACAAGAGATTACTATTTTTCTGCATTCTGTGGTTTCGGCTACATGTGTCCTGCTGCTGCCCTAAACCAGGTCACTCTTGTTTACGCTGTGTGCTGGGGTTCCCTGGGTGCAGCCGCTGTGTGGAGCTGCGTCCGCGCTTGTGGTGCACACTTCACACTCTTCTACCTTGGTGGTGTTGGCAGGGGTGCTCGACAGCAACCCCCACGGGTGTGTGACGTGGCGACTGGACATTAGCAAAAATGGGCCAAACCAACCAGAGGAAAGGGATAAGAAGCCGTAGTCTAGTCTGAGAGAGGAACAACAACAGAAACAATCCGAGTCTCATGATCCCGATTAAGCTATCCTACACAGAAGAATCTAAGATAGTCTACGCTCCATGGATGTGAAAATAGACCACCTCCCTAGAAGGATGGATCGCTTCAGGATACCTGGTGGCTGAAATGCGATTCCACCTGTGAATCCTTGGCCACAGCGGCTAAATTAGAGTGAGAGCTTTGAGTAGTGAAACTCAAAAATGACGACCTAGAAGTGCGCGGGTGCCTAAACAACATCCGCATCATTGGAGTTCCAGAATCTGAAAACACAACTTCTATGAAAGCCTTTGTTGAGGGCGTGCTGAAATCCTTGTTTGGAAGGGAGGCCTTCTCTCTGGTGGTCATTGTGGAGATGGCGCACGGGTCCTTTGCCCCTAAGCCCGCTCCAAGTAAGAATCACAGACTGATTGTTCCTGTCTCCTCAGTTACAAGGACAGAGACACGATTTTGTGAGTGAATAGAGCACATTCTGAGCCCCAGCACAACGACTGCTCTATTTCATTCTATCCTGATTACACTCCAATTGTGCAAGAAGTGATACGATCATTCGTGGAAGTCAAGAAACTGCAAGGGGAAACATATGTCAAATACTCAATGCTATACCCAGCTTGGTTGAGGGTGGAGCACAATGGTAAGGTTCCCTTTTTCAGTCAGCCAGAGTCAGTGATGGAATTTGCAGAGTTGCACTTTGAAATCAGAAGTAGGACTGGCTCCAGCAGCCTGGGATCCAACCAGGGGTGCTAGAAAACTGGCCAATGAATACATGTTTACAGCCACGGCCTGTGCAGGTAAGAGCGGTGGGGGGGAGAGGGGGGGTATTTCGATAGACGATGACGAGAGAAAATTAAATAAATAATTAATTTTCCGCCCTACTGCTCTTACCTGCACGGGCCGCAGCTGCATGTTTACTGTCCCATTGTCAGCATTTGTCTGGCACTCCTTGATAAGTGAGGTGAGGGTTGGGTGGCTTGAAGTCCTCGGATGAGAGCACTGGTAGGCAACGTATGTTATCCACATTTTGCTTAAATTTCTATCAAAGGTGCACGTCTGCCACTTTTACATGATGGTATTGTTGGTTGAATTGCCAATTTTCTCTCTTTTTTCATTACAGGGATGGGTGTTATTTTTCACCCCGGCAGCCTGGCCCCCTCTCTATTGAACCTCTTACATGTTGGCTAGGAGAGTTCCACTTCCACCCCTGAATCCACATGAAGGGTGGATCTTTCCCAATATCGCTTTACACCAGCAATATTGTATCGTACGCACAATACCCGGATACCAATGTCACTCCCTTGTTTAGAGATTTCACCACGTTCGTGGGTACTCTGGCTGATCACTGCATGGTCATGTCCTTTCCTGGCAGAATACTGCAACAGCTATGAGCTAAGATGGTGGAGGTCACAATCGCCCTATCCGTAATTCTGGCGTTACAGGGTGTCACTGATGACATTCTTAAAAAGGTTCATAGGTTTGTGTCCATGGCACAATTTTGGGTAAGAGGCGATTGGCGATGTTGTGGATGAGTCCCGAAACGCCTGTGCATGCCGCTTAGATCTATGACTTAGCGTATCGCAATGTAGCGATGGTCGAGTTTTGTAACATTTTACACCACGAGGCTGATCCAAAAGACTTCTGGGAGCCATACTGATCCTGCCTGAGACAACAGGAAACAGTATCTACTCTTTAGAAATGTGTTTGGTTATTTGTCTGTATGTAATTGAATTTTTTGTACTCTGTACCTATCAGGGGCGTAACAAACACCCCCGCAGCCCCCGCGGTGCGGGGGGGCCCCCAGTCTTCAGTACATGAAGGGGGCCCCCTCAGCTCATCGGTAGAGAGCTGTTTGTCTCTTGCTCTAAAGCAGCTGCAGCAGTCTGCAGCCTGGTCTGAGCTCCTCGCGCTGCTGACCTAGGGCTGAAGAGAAACAATGTAACAAGTTACATTGTTTCTCTTCAGTCTGAGCGCGCCAGGCCGGAAAAAGGATGGGGGTGGGGGCCCCCAGAGAGAGCATTGTGAATCTCAGGGTCGCTGGGGACACTGGGACATGCAGGCTGTGCATTCATCCTTTGCCTACTGCAGGGCCGGACCCTGCCTGCCTGTAAGAGATGTCCCGCCAAAGGACCGTCCTCCTGCTGCTGCTCTGGGCAGGGGTGGTGGTGCGGGCCAGCAGCAAAGAGGTAAGAGTGGACAGGAGCAGGTGAGAAGGGTGCCTGCCAACCCAAAGAGGTAAGAGTGGACAGGAGCAGGTGAGAAGCGTGCCTGCCAACCCAATGAGGTAAGAGTGGACAGGAGCAGGTGAGAAGGGTGCCTGCCAACCCAATGAGGTAAGAGTGGACAGGAGCAGGTGAGAAGGGTGCCTGCCAACCCAATGAGGTAAGAGTGGACAGGAGCAGGTGAGAAGGGTGCCTGCCAACCCAATGAGGTAAGAGTGGACAGGAGCAGGTGAGAAGGGTGCCTGCCAACCCAATCTATTTTTGTGGGGAATAACGAAGTTTCTCCAGTTTTGCTAACAACTCATTGTTTTGTTGTTGTTGTTGTATATTAAGACGAAAAACATATAATCAAGGTGTGCAGTCCAGGTATCCAGCGTAGAGAGAGAGTGGAGAGAGAGAGAGAGCGGAGAGAGAGAGCGGAGAGAGAGAGCGGAGAGAGAGAGAGCGTAGAGAGGGAGAGAGAGTGGAGAGAGAGAGTGGAGAGAGAGTGGAGAGAGAGAGAGAGCGTAGAGAGAGAGAGAGAGTGGAGAGAGAGAGAGAGTGGAGAGAGAGAGAGAGCGTAGAGAGAGAGAGAGAGTGGAGAGAGAGAGAGAGAGTAGAGAGAGAGCGTAGAGAGAGACAGTGGAGAGAGAGACAGTGGAGCGAGAGAGACAGTGGAGGGAGAGAGTGGAGCGAAAGAGCGTAGAGAGAGAGAGCGTAGAGAGAGTGGAGAGAGAGAGAGTGTAGAGAGAGATAGAGACAATGGAGAGAGAGAGAGCGTAGAGAGACAGTGGAGAGAGACAGTGGAGAGAGAGTGGAGAGAGTGGAGAGAGAGAGAGAGTGGAGAGAGAGAGTGGAGAGAGAGAGAGAGAGAGAGTGGAGAGAGAGAGACAGTGGAGAGACAGAGGAGAGAGACAGTGGAGAGAGACAGTGGAGAGAGTGGAGAGAGAGAGAGAGAGAGAGAGCGTAGAGAGAGACAGTGGAGAGAGAGAGACAGTGAGAGAGAGAGACAGTGGAGAGAGAGAGCGTGAGAGAGAGAGCGTGGAGAGAGAGCGTGGAGAGAGAGCGTGGAGAGAGAGCGTAGAGAGAGAGAGCGTAGAGAGAGAGAGCGTAGAGACAGTGGAGAGAGACAGTGGAGAGAGAGTGGAGAGAGAGAGACAGTGGAGAGAGGAGTTAGAGAGTGGAGAGAGAGAGAGCGTAGAGAGAGAGTGGAGAGAGACAGTGGAGAGAGTGGAGAGAGAGAGAGAGTAGAGAGAGAGCGTAGAGAGAGACAGTGGAGAGAGTGGAGAGAGAGAGAGCGTAGAGAGAGAGACAGTGGAGAGAGACAGTGGAGAGAGTGGAGAGAGTGAGCGTAGAGAGAGAGAGTGGAGAGAGAGAGAGTGGAGAGAGAGAGAGTGGAGAGAGAGTGAGGAGAGACAGTGGAGAGAGACAGTGGAGAGAGTGGAGAGAGAGAGAGAGTAGAGAGAGAGCGTAGAGAGAGACAGTGGAGAGAGAGAGACAGTGGAGAGAGAGAGACAGTGGAGAGAGAGAGAGAGAGTGTGGAGAGAGAGAGAGAGAGAGAGAGAGTGTGGAGAGAGAGTGTGGAGAGAGAGTGTGGAGAGAGAGTGTGGAGAGAGAGCGTGGCGAGAGAGTGTAGAGAGAGCGTAGAGAGAGAGTGGAGAGAGAGAGAGAGAGTGGAGAGAGAGAGAGAGTGGAGAGAGACAGTGGAGAGAGAGAGAGTGGAGAGAGAGAGACAGTGGAGAGAGAGAGAGAGAGAGAGTGGAGAGAGAGAGAGCGAGAGAGAGAGCGGAGAGAGAGAGACAGTGGAGAGAGAGAGAGTAGAGAGAGAGTGGAGAGAGAGTGGAGAGAGAGAGAGAGAGTAGAGAGAGACAGTGGAGAGAGAGAGACAGTGGAGAGAGACAGTGGAGAGAGAGAGAGAGTGGAGAGAGAGAGAGAGAGAGAGAGAGAGAGTGGAGAGAGAGAGAGAGGGAGAGAGAGAGAGAGTGAGAGAGAGAGAGCGTAGAGAGAGAGAGAGAGCGTAGAGAGAGAGCATAGAGAGAGCGTAGAGAGAGACAGTGGAGAGAGAGAGACAGTGGAGAGAGAGAGACAGTGGAGAGAGAGACAGTGGAGAGAGACAGTGGAGAGAGACAGTGGAGAGAGACAGTGGAGAGAGAGAGAGAGAGAGAGTAGAGAGAGACAGTGGAGAGAGAGAGACAGTGGAGAGAGAGCGTAGAGAGAGAGCGGAGAGACAGTGGAGAGAGAGTGGAGAGAAAGACAGTGGAGAGAGAGAGAGAGTGGAGAGAGCGTAGAGAGAGAGTGGAGAGAGAGAGAGAGTGGAGAGAGAGAGAGAGTGGAGAGAGAGAGAGAGTGGAGAGAGCGAGCGTGGCGAGAGAGCGTAGAGAGAGCGTAGAGAGAGCGTAGAGAGAGAGTGGAGAGAGAGAGAGCGTAGAGAGAGAGTGGAGAGAGAGTGGAGAGAGACAGTGGAGAGAGTGGAGAGAGAGAGAGAGTGGAGAGAGAGAGACAGTGGAGAGAGAGAGACAGTGGAGAGAGAGAGAGAGAGAGCGTAGAGAGAGAGTGGAGAGAGAGAGTGAGAGAGAGAGACAGTGGAGAGAGAGAGAGAGTAGAGAGAGACAGTGGAGAGAGAGAGACAGTGGAGAGAGAGAGCAGTGGAGAGAGACAGTGAGAGAGAGAGAGAGTGGAGAGAGAGCGTAGAGAGAGAGTGAGAGAGAGAGAGCGTGGAGAGAGAGCGTAGAGGGAGACAGTGGAGAGAGAGAGACAGTGGAGAGAGAGAGACAGTGGAGAGAGAGACAGTGGAGAGAGACAGTGGAGAGAGTGGAGAGAGAGAGAGAGAGAGAGAGTAGAGAGAGAGCGTAGAGAGAGACAGTGGAGAGAGAGAGACAGTGTAGAGAGAGAGAGCGGAGAGAGAGAGACAGTGGAGAGAGAGAGAGCGGGGAGAGAGAGACAGTGGAGAGAGCGTGGAGAGAGAGAGAGTGGAGAGAGCGTGGAGAGAGAGAGAGTGGAGAGAGCGTAGAGAGAGAGAGAGTGGAGAGAGAGAGTGGAGAGAGAGAGAGTGAGAGAGAGAGTGGAGAGAGAGAGCGTGGAGAGAGAGAGAGAGAGAGTGGAGAGAGAAAGAGAGTGGAGAGAGAGAGTGGAGAGAGAGATAGTGGAGAGAGAGATAGTGAGAGAGAGATAGTGGAGAGAGAGAGAGTGGAGAGAGAGTGAGAGAGAGAGAGTGGAGAGAGCGTAGAGAGAGAGACAGTGGAGAGAGAGAGAGAGAGTGGAGAGAGAGAGCGGAGAGAGAGAGAGAGCGGAGAGAGAAAGAGAGTGGAGAGAGAGAGTGGAGAGAGAGAGTGGAGAGAGAGAGAGTTGAGAGAGAGTGGAGAGAGAGTGGAGAGAGAGTGGGGAGGAGAGATAGAGAGTGGAGAGAGTGGAGGGAGAGAGAGAGAGACTGGAGAGAGAGAGACAGTAGAGAGAGAGTGGAGAGAGAGAGAGAGAGTGGAGAGTGGAGAGAGGGAGAGTGGCGAGAGAGAGAGGAGAGAGAGTTGAGAGAGAGTGGAGAGAGAGTGGAGAGAGAGTGGGGAGGAGAGATAGAGAGTGGAGAGAGTGGAGGAGAGAGAGAGAGAGACTGGAGAGAGAGAGACAGTAGAGAGAGAGTGGAGAGAGAGAGAGAGAGTGGAGAGTGGAGAGAGGGAGAGCGTGGAGACAGAGCGTAGAGAGAGAGTGCTTTGAGAGAGAGAGAGCGTAGAGAGAGAGAGCATAGAGAGAAAGAGTGGAGAGAGAGAGATAGAGAGTGTGGAGAGGGAGACCGTGGAGAGAGAAAGAGTGGAGAGAGTGGAGAGACAGTGGAGAGAGAGTGGAGAGAGAGAGTGGAGAGAGAGAGTGGAGAGAGCGTAGTGAGAGAGAGTGGAGAGAGAGTGGAGGGAGAGGGAGAGTGGAGAGAGAGAGTGGAGAGAGAGAGTGGAGAGAGAGAGAGAGCATAGAGAGAGAGAGCGTAAAGAGAGTGGAGAGAGAAAGAGAGTGGAGAGAGAGAGAGAAAGTGGAGAGAGTGGAGAGAGAGAGACAGTGGAGAGAGACAGTGGAGAGAGAGTGGAGAGAGAGAGTGGAGAGAGTGGAGAGAGAGAGTGGAGAGAGAGAGTGGAGAGAGAGAGTGGAGAGAGAGAGCGTTGAGAGAGAGAGTGGAGAGAGAAAGAGAGTGGAGACAGAGAGAGAGAGTAGAGAGAGAGAGTGGAGAGACAGTGGAGAGAGAGAGAGAGGAGAGAGCGAGTGGAGAGAGAGTAGAAAGAGAGACTGACTGACTGACAGAGAGATACTGACTGACTGAGAGACTGACTGACTGAGAGAGAGACTGACAGAGAGAGAGACTGACTGAGAGAGAGAGACTGACAGAGAGAGACTGACTGACTGAGAGAGAGAGACTTAGAGAGAGACTGATTGACTGCGAGAGAGACTGACTGACTGAGAGACTGACTGACTGAGAGACTGACTGACTGAGAGACTGACAGAGAGAGAGAGACTGACTGACAGAGAGAGACTGACTGACTGAGGTAGAGAGAGAGACTGACTGACTGAGGTAGAGAGAGAGACTGACTGACAGAGAGAGACTGACTGACAGACTGAAAGAGTCTGACAGAGAGAGACTGACAGAGAGAGACAGAGAGAAAGAGACTGACAGAGAGAGAGAAAGACAGATTGAGAGAGAGAGACTGACTGACTGACTGAGGTAGAGAAAGACTGACTGACAGAGAGAGAGAGACTGACTGACAGAGAGAGACTGACAGAGAGAGACTGACAGAGAGAGACTGACAGAGAGAGACTGTCAGAGAGAGACTGATTGACTGCGAGACTGAGAGAGAGAGAGAGACTGACAGAAAGAGAGAGACTGACAGAGAGAGAGAGACTGACAGAGAGAGACTGACTGACTGAGAGAGAGACTGACTGACAGAGAGACTGACTGACAGAGAGACTGACTGACTGACAGAGAGAGAGACTGACAGAGAGAGACTGACTGACTGACAGAGACTGACTGACTGAGAGAGAGACTGACTGACTGACTGAGAGAGAGACTGACTGACTGACACAGAGAGACTGACTGACACAGAGAGACTGACTGAGAGAGAGAGAGACTGACAGAGAGAGAGAGACTGACTGAGAGAGAGAGAGAGACTGACAGAGAGAGAGACAGAGAGAAAGAGACTGACAGAGAGACTGACTGATTGAGAGAGACTGACAGAGAGAGAGAGACTGACTGAGAGAGAGACTGACTGACAGAGAGACTGACAGAGAGACTGACTGGCAGAGAGAGAGAGAGAGACTGACTGACTGAGAGACTGACAGAGAGAGAGACTGACTGAAAGAGACTGACTGAGAAAGAGAGAGAGAGAAACTGACAGAGCGAGACTGACTGACAGAGAGAAATACTGACAGAGAGAGAGAGACTGACTGAGAGAGAGACTGACTGAGAGAGAGAGACTGACTGAGAGAGAGACTGACTGAGAGAGAGACTGACTGAGAGAGAGACTGACAGAGAGAGACTGACTCAGAGAGAGAGATACTGACTGACTGAGAGAGAGACTGACAGAGAGAGTGTCTGAGAGAGATTGACAGAAAGAGAGAGACTGATTGACTGACTAACTGAGAGAGACTGACTGAGAGAGAAACTGACTGAGAGAGACTGAATGACAGAGAGAGAGACACTGACTGACTGACAGAGAGACTGACAGAGAGAGAGAGAGACTGACTGAGAGAGACTGACTGACAGAGAGAGAGAGAGAGACTGACTGACTGACAGAGAGAGAGAGAGACTGATGGAATTGGGGTCAAAGTGTGTATGAAGCAATGCAATGCCTCAAGATTGCTATTGTCTGGCGCGGAGAATGGGAGGGGGGGCCCCCTCCATGTAGTTTGCAGGGGGGCCCCCTCAAGTTTCGTTACGCCACTGGTACCTATGTATATCTCAGGGGCTACTGTCCTCTGTCGGGTGATGCAGTGATGTCGGCTGGATTGATTGTACTATCTTTATTACTGTATGTTATTGTATGTTGATTTGTACGGCACACAAATCACCAGAGAGGGTATCCAGGCGCTTGGGCAGGTGTGTAAGTTTGTGGTCCCCAAGGTACTTATACGAAGAGGCTGATCTTCAGCTTCTTGCGGAACTCGAGAAGTGAGGAGGAGGCTCTGATGTGTTGAGGGAGGTCGTCCCAAGTCTTGGGTGCGACGTAGGAGAATGAGTGACCTCCAGTTTTGCTTTTGCAGATGCAGAGAATGTGTGTGAGTGAGAGTGAGGCAGAGCGTAGGTGTCTGGTGGGTTGGTGAAAGCGTATGCGGCTGTTCAGGTATTCTAGTCAGAAATGTACGGTATACTCCAATGTCATGTCTGCATTCTTGATGTGATGACAAAATAAAAATAAAATGTTACATTTATTATTCTTAAATCTCTTTTCATCTACCTCAGCAATATGTATATCGTCAGGTTGGATATGTGTGGAGTTGACTATAAGAAACCTATACTTACCCGTATATACTTAATTTCACAAAAGTTTGATAATCAATATTCTGGCCATGGTATCTGTGTAAAAAGATATTTTGTCTATGATCTCCTGGTTGTGTGTCTGAGAGGTACCAAGTATAAAATCATGTGTGTTGCCTAATGTCTAATGGGTGCGTTCACCACCCACAGGTGCTTCAAAGCTGGGGGACCGAATGGGACAGGTGATGATGATATGGGAAGGAGGGAGCGGCAAAACGAAAGATGGCATGGTGGAGAAGAGAAGGATGATGTTGGTGTTCTGTACTGTGCTTTCAGTGCCCAGAAGACAATCTGCTACAAAGCTCTTTGCACAAGAGGGTAGGGGGAGATGTGAGGGATGGAGGGTGCGAGGTAAGTAGAAAGGCAGATAAGAAATGGAAAAAGGAAACAAGAAGGGAGAATACGAAAAAAATCAATCAATCAGAATGTGTAAAGTGCAGCTGCTTCACCCGTAAAGGTCTTGAGGCGCTGTGATTGTATATCATGTTCTCTTAACACCCCCCAGAGGCAGCTTTGCAGCTGTGTGGGAGGGGTCATCATTGCCTTATAATGACCATTTATATGGTACAACCAGGGCCGGACTGGCCATAGCGGGCACCGGGTGTTTCCCCGGTGGGCCACCAGGGTGGGGGAAGGTTTTGGTCCCCGGGGGGGCCGTTTTTGTTACCGGGGGATGGTTTTGCAACATAGCTGCAATATCGGCCCTGTAACAAAAGCAGCTGCAGTGTTTTCCACACGCATAAACCCCCCGTTTCCCGGGGCTGCTGAAAGGTTGTCTACCAGCGATGAATGCGGTGTGTGTGGGTAACTAGCAAGGGAGTTCCCATAGACAGAACCCACCAATCATCAGAATAGTGGTGCCCTAGAGAGAAGGGGGCAACGTCCCTTTACATAAAGGCATCAACTGAAGACCCTTGGGCCTATCTGATAGGGAGCCCTTAGGGAGCGTCTGCTTGGCGTCAGGACAGTGGTACAACAGTGAGATGGAAGCAATGCCCCTCCACAAAAAAGTGTCTACAGAAGCCCACTGGGCTTCCTGCTGATTCACTTTTCATTGGCAGCTTCCACTAAACATCAGTACAGAAGTGTAGTAGTGACATGGATACAGTGCCCTTTCACGTGAAAATGTCTACTGATGCACATTTTGTTTCCTTGGTGTTCACACTTTCATTGGCAGCTTCTACCAAGCACCACAACAGTGGTGCACAAGTGACATGGAAGCAACGTCCCTTCATATGAAGGTGTCTACGGATGCACATTTTGCTTCCTTGACGTCCACACTTTCATTGCAACTCCTACCAAGCCTCAGAACATTGGTGCACTAGTGACATGGAAGCAATGTTTCATTGTTGTAAGCTGCTCTTTCTCCCTGCCTGGAGGGAGCTGTTACCATTTACTTTTTTATTTAAGAAAAAACATCTACATGGACTCATGTCAGAACATCGCTGCGGTACACAGGCCACATTGAACGATGTGCACACGCTTCGCAACTTCATAAAGGGTTTGGAAATCTAATGACGTGCTCTGAAGAGACTTCAAGTGAAATCCAGTTGAGTCTTGTGGCTGGTTATTGACATCTAGTGGTGCCTGCTGGATACTGATGGTGACATCCTATTAGTTTCTGCTTCAGGCACATAGTCCAATGACCAATCACCACATGTTGCTACTGGACCACAGCATTTACTTCCATCTTCTGGTGCGGGTCAGTGATGCAAGCATTAGTAATCCATTGGCTTCAGGAGGGTCAAACATTGACTTGCAAGATCAATTCTGAAGGATCCAGAACAGCCTTCAAACATAAACACTAGTAGGTTGTGTGATCAGCCCTGGGCAATATGGACTAATCTTGTTCCCTTGTAGACATAATGTCAGGTGAAAAGTGAGCAGGAGCCCCTAAGAGGATAAAAGTAAACGACACAGAAAGTATTAGAGTTTGGGTTAAGTATGGGCCAAGAAGTGATGCTAGTCTAACTTCCATGACTTTGGGGCTTATTCGCAAAGTGTATTTTGTAGTATGTAAAGTACTAGTAGTGGAGAGGTGTGGTGCAGCGGCCAGGGCAGCTGACTTCGGAGCACAGGGTTCACGGTTCGATCCCCGGCTCCGGCGGCAGCTCAGCTCAGCACCATGTGACTCTGGGCAATAGCTCACTTAATTTCCACGACGGCCCCCAGCGCCTTGAGACCCGTAAGGGTGAGTAGCTGCGCTATATAAAAACAGACTTACTTACTGCAGTAGTACTACTCACACGCTACCAAATGATTTTCAGAAACATACAGTTGGAGACATCTGCCTCTCCTATCTTTTCTGCGCCAAGGCCTCCGCCATAGTGGTGACTTCCGCACAAGTAGGTATACATATTTGTAGTAAATGTGGGTGGAACGGGAGTGGCTGGAAATTGGTGATGGTGACTCTGAAAAATGACGGGTTTAGGGAAATTTAAGGAGGAGCTCGGGAAGGGACATGAAAATACAAACACCCACCCACAAAACAGTAAGACAATTGTTATTCACAAACTGCACTTTTAAAGTCACTACAGCCCTAAATGTGTCAAAACAGGCTCAAACGTCCTTCAGCCCGTCCTTGGAGTAAAGCAAGCATCACAAACGGCCACTCATAGGTACCGCAACACACACCCATAGAAAACGATGGAGGCATGGAAATACCACCCCATAGGAGCTGGTGTTCAATTAATACAATATCTTGACGCTGAAATTAGATATATAGGGTGAAAATATGCTTTTTGAATAATTGTTTGAGAATATTATTTACAATTGTATTTAAAATAATTGATTATTTAATACACATTTAGGTTAATGAGTTAATGTGCTGTAACATTGAATTTCATTAGAAGTAGGTTAAAAATAAATACTTAAAAGTCATTTTCATTTATATTTTCAATTAAAATGTGTTATAATTTTTTTAAAGGATATTAAACTTTAATAATTTTCCCTTTACTTTGCGACAGTGAGATCTCCGCCACAGTGATGGAGATCTCCACCTAGGTGTGCAAAGATGCTAGTAGTACCTTACAGTCCTGTTGTAAGAGACTCAACCCCCTGTTCTGAAGTGGAGGAGACATGTAGGTCTGCACCTAAGGGTAAATCTACACTCGGAAATAGTGAATAGGAAAAAAGTGTAGAGTTACACCGTGATGTAGTAGTAATATATACATATGAATGTATATTTACCTTTGGGAATAGGCCCCTTAATCTTTGGTGACAAACACTGATATTCACACTCTGGGCCTGAATGCGATCTCGGTGGATGGGTTACTCCCTCACAATGGTGATGGATATGCTGTCCGCTGAAATATAAATCCCATTATATCCTATGGGGTTTATATTTTGGTGGGCGGGATATCTGTCACCGTTGTGACGGAGTAACCCGTCCGCAGAGATCTAAATCAGGCCCTGTGTTTCCATCCACAGGCAACAGCACAAGCTGTCACAAGAGAAACCATGTCCGTCACCAGACTCAGGCCCTGGCACAAGGGGACATGAGAGATTCACGTCTGCCTCCAGACTCAGGCCATGGCACGAGGGGACATGAGAGATTCACGTCTGCCTCCAGACACAGGACATGGCACGAGGGGACATGAGATTCACGTCTGCCTCCAGACACAGGACATGGCACGAGGGGACTTGAGAGATCCACGTCCGTCTCCAGACACAGGCCATGGCACGAGGGGACATGAGAGATTCACGTCTGTCTCCAGATACAGAACATGGCACGAGGGGACATGAGAGATTCACGTCTGCCTCCAGACACAGGACATGGCACGAGGGGACATGAGATTCACGTCTGCCTCCAGACACAGGACATGGCACGAGGGGACATGAGAGATTCATGTCTGCCTCCATACACAGGACATGGCACGAGGGGACATGAGAGATTCACGTCTGCCTCCAGACACAGGACATGGCACGAGGGGACATGAGAGATTCACGTCTGCCTCCAGACATAGGACATGGCACGAGGGGACATGAGATTCACGTCTGCCTCCAGACACAGGACATGGCACGAGGGGACATGAGAGATTCACGTCTGTCTCCAGACACAGGTCATGGCACGAGGGGACTTGAGAGATTCACGTCCGTCTCCAGACACAGGCCATGGCACGAGGGGACATGAGAGATTCACGTCTGCCTCCAGACACAGGCCATGGCACGAGGGGACATGAGAGATTCACGTCTGTCTCCAGATACAGAACATAGCACGAGGGACATGAGAGATTCACGTCTGCCTCCAGACACAGGACATGGCACGAGGGGACATGAGATTCACGTCTGCCTCCAGACACAGGACATGGCACGAGGGGACATGAGAGATTCATGTCTGCCTCCATACACAGGACATGGCACGAGGGGACATGAGAGATTCACGTCTGCCTCCAGACACAGGACATGGCACGAGGGGACATGAGAGATTCACATCTGCCTCCAGACACAGGACATGGCACGAGGGGACATGAGAGATTCACTTCTGCCTCCAGACACAGGACATGGCACGATGGGACATGAGAGATTCACGTCTGCCTCCAGACACAGGACATAGCACGAGGGGACATGAGATTCACGTCTGCCTCCAGACACAGGTCGTAGCACGAGGGGACATGAGAGATTCACTTCTGCCTCCAGACACAGGACATGGCACGATGGGACATGAGAGATTCACGTCTGCCTCCAGACACAGGACATAGCACGAGGGGACATGAGATTCACGTCTGCCTCCAGACACATGACATAGCACGAGGGGACATGAGAGATTCACGTCTGCCTTCAGACACAGGTCGTAGCACGAGGGGACATGAGAGATTCATGTCTGTATCCAGACACAGTGCTTAATTTGAGACAGTGGTTGCAGGAGAGGGCCACGGGCACTCATTTTTGAGGTCCGGCACTTATTTTCCCTCATCAGACATTTCCCAAGAGCAACAGAGGGGAAATACACAAATAGGAAGAAAACGGGAAGAGACCGACTGAAAAACTATCAGCAATGGAGGAAACCAGAACCTGCAAGAGTGAGATAAAGAAGGAGGCCGTGTCTGGAAGTGGACTAAAGATGCCTGAGGTAGATTCAGGACTACTGCTGCCTTTCTCTTTGGAGCACTGACATTTAATAGCCCCTGTCGCAGGCTTCTGAGCAGCGGTTTGGGCACTGGCACTCATTATTTTACAAATTAAGCACTGGCCTTAGCACGAGAGTAGAGGAGAGACTCGTCTGGCTCTAGGCACAGGCGGACGTGAGAGATTCACGTGCATCTCCAGACACAGGCCACGATCAGTGGTCGAAGTGGGGGAAAAAAAGTAGTGGAACTGGGGGCGGTGAATCAGTGGGCGGAGTCAGCGGTGTGACCAGAAAGAGCAAACCATCTAAATTTGTAGTGTTTGGCATGTCACTGACCAGTTACAGCTTACTATGGTATTTAATTCAACCAATGGATACAAATGTTTATTTAAGGATTAACATGAGTTATTGACATTAAAATACATTCACAAAATGGGATATGTTACCAATCACAGAATGTTCCAAATATGCTTAAAAGTGGAATCACAAGCCATTTGTCTCTGAGCCATGCAGTTTTTGTCATCAGCATTTCTCCTCCAATTTTCTACAAGAGCAGTTCAAACATGAATTGCAAAATATCCTAGGTTGCAAATGTTTTCCACATAATTATGGCTCTGCCATATTTGCCACACAATACATCATCTGCTGCAAAATCAGACGTTTTTAAACAAAAAAATTGTTTATAGCTCAAGCGGATTCAAAGTTACTAAAAAATGTGAATTGTGTTGCTGCGCAGTGGAGGACCCTTTGTAAAGGTTGACTGGTCACCTTTCTCACTGCTGCATTTGGATATTTCACTGGTACTAATGAGGCAAAATCTTTTGCAGAGACTGTTAGTATGTTTCCAAATGTCAAAATAATAAAGTATCAGAAAATGTACCACAATATACTGCAGCCTTTTTTTTGCTGCATAATTTAGTCACCACTGCGACATAATTTTGTCCTCAATTACTGCATAATTCTAGTGGCCCCAAAGCAGGCAGCACTTGGTAAAAGTGCTTGTTCATGAAGCAGATAGACAGTGAACTTAGTTTGGTGTGCGTGCAAATCCTGCATTGCTGATCCCTGGTGAGTTGCACTACTAATGCTGAAACATGGCCAGTGGAGGTACCAATGGGTGAGGCGGACTGGCCTCAAGGGTCCTGTGACTTCAGTGACAGAGTCACATCCACTCTAGGGTGTGCTACGTCACAGGCCCGTCCGCAAGACTGGAGGTGAACTTCAGTATGGATTGTGGTGGACAGGCCTTCAAGGTTAACTCACACTTGCCACCGCTAGGGTCCACCTGCTGGTGCTAAGACACAAGTGCTTCTAACGTCTAGGGGGGGCCTTGTAAGGATTAGCATGGGAATGTACTCCCTCAGGAGAGTGGTCTGGTGGACTAGTCATGAAGGCTGAACCTGGTTTCCCAGTTCCAAATTCGGCAGCTCTGGCCATAGTGCCACATCCTCTCCCTCACTGAACACCATACTGCCCCACTGAAAGAAATTCGCACTGCCATCAACTACAACCCAATTGTGCCCCGCTATAAACACCTGGATGTGACTCAATTCAAATTATGCACTAGACATGTGTAATATGGTGCCTGAAAAAAAAGTGATAACATCCTTGAAAAAGCAGACACTAATAGGGAATGCAAGATTAAGAAAAGCATGAGAAATGTAAGCATGAACAACATAGTTACCTTAACGCTTTTACACTCATTATTCAGAAATCAATGAGTGTTTTTGCCTGAAAAGTTAAGGACAGGACTAAAGGGCCCGGAAGGGACCCATTTCAATGTCCATTGCTTTTATCCTTACAAAGAGTAAGCAGTATGGTTTAAAAAGGCCACATCTGTGAACAAAGAGCCACAGTGCACATTTTACAAACTAAAATAAGGAAAACAGCTGATAAAGATCACATTTAGCGTTTTCCACTCCATGCATTAACCAGGTATTGCAGAACCTCCAGGATTGGTGCACTTCACCACCCGGGGAAAACAATGCTGTTCAAAGAAAGACGAGAAAACGAAAGTAGCGCTTCACTGGCAAACTCTGTAAGGTGAACGCCAATGTGGTTGGGTGTGAATAAAACCAATCTGCCCACTTTGCAACCACTCTGTCTTGCTTTATTAAGTTATTTCGTTATTTTTCATATTTTGAACCTTTTTTCTGTCTTCCCCGAAGCTGCATTTTAGAACTGAAAAATTTCAGAAAAAGACGACATTTCCGGCAAAAGTGTTTCTTTCTTTCTTGGATCCATTTCACAGGGGAACAAATGAAGGAAAGGAGGAAAGAGAGGGTAAAAGACATTTCTTGAAGTCACGGTTTTCATTCAACAAGTGAGGAGGAATGAGACAGAGACAGAAAGAGAAGGAGGAAGAGGAAGAAAGAGAGAGGGGGCAGCTGCCGGGTCAGAGCAGAAGTGGACACTGTCCTTCTCTTCTCTGGGCAAGAAGGAAAAGACAGAGTCCTTTCCCTTCTCTGCCCACCCTGCCCATCCCCGAATAGCAGAGCCTTATCTATAGGCCTTGGCTATTTCTGCCATCCTGGGACACATTTTTAAAATAAAAAAGTAGGGGAACGGATTCTATTAAATTGGAAAAGTAGGGGCACGCAGTGCCCTGCCAATCCCGCTCACTTTGACCACTGGCCACGATACACGATTTCCGCTGAGAGAGGCGTTTTAAGACATGGGTCGAAGTGGGCAATTACCCACAGCCCTCATCATTTAAGGGGCCCCTGCGAAAGAACATTTTCAGGCACATGCATCAAAGCTTTTTGCGATCGCAAACGGTGCGAATCGCAAAAATCGGCCGTTTGCGATCGCAAAATTAGCTTTTGCGATGCATGAAACAACTTGCCACTCGCAATTAAAAAAATCGCAATTTTTGCGATATCTTAAGTTACGATTGCATTTAAGGAATCGCAAATTGCGATTCCTTAAATTGCGATTCCTTAAATGCAATGCAAGATGCCTTTTAAAATAGCGATTTCGCTATTTGGGCCCGCTATTTACCGCGAAATCATACCAGATGGTAAATAGCGGAAACTTTGAAAAATGCACTAAAGTGCATTTTTCAAAGTTGTAGGTTACACACACACATGCCCTTGGGACATGTGTGTGCGCAACATATGTGCACAGATCAATTTCAGGGGTGCAACAGGGTGTCCTTTTGAGACCCTTGCACCAGTGGCGTAACGAAACTTGAGGGGGCCCCCCTGCAAACTACATGGAGGGGGCCCCCCCTCCCATTCTCCGCGCCAGACAATAGCAATCTTGAGGCATTGCATTGCTTCATACACACTTTGACCCCAATTCCATCAGTCTCTCTCTCTCTCTGTCAGTCAGTCAGTCTCTCTCTCTCTCTCTGTCAGTCAGTCTCTCTCAGTCAGTCTCTCTCTCTCTCTGTCAGTCTCTCTGTCAGTCAGTCAGTGTCTCTCTCTCTGTCATTCAGTCTCTCTCAGTCAGTTTCTCTCTCAGTCAGTCTCTCAGTTAGTCAGTCAATCAGTCTCTCTCTTTCTGTCAGTCTCTCTCAGACACTCTCTCTGTCAGTCTCTCTCTCAGTCAGTCAGTATCTCTCTCTCTGAGTCAGTCTCTCTCTGTCAGTCTCTCTCTCAGTCAGTCTCTCTCTCAGTCAGTCTCTCTCTCAGTCAGTCTCTCTCTCTCAGTCAGTCTCTCTCTCAGTCAGTCTCTCTCTCTCTGTCAGTATTTCTCTCTGTCAGTCAGTCTCGCTCTGTCAGTTTCTCTCTCTCTCTTTCTCAGTCAGTCTCTTTCAGTCAGTCTCTCTCTCTGTCAGTCTCTCAGTCAGTCAGTCTCTCTCTCTCTCTCTGCCAGTCAGTCTCTCTGTCAGTCTCTCTGTCAGTCAGTCTCTCTCTCAGTCAGTCTCTCTCTCTCTGTCAGTCTCTCTCAATCAGTCAGTCTCTCTGTCAGTCTCTTTCTCTCTGTCTCTCTCTCTGTCAGTCTCTCTCTCTCTCAGTCAGTCTCTCTCTCTCTGTCAGTCTCTCTCTCTCTCAGTCAGTCTCTCTGTGTCAGTCAGTCTCTCTGTGTCAGTCAGTCAGTCTCTCAGTCAGTCAGTCAGTCTCTCTCTCAGTCAGTCAGTCTCTGTCAGTCAGTCAGTCTCTCTCTGTCAGTCTCTCTCTCTGTCAGTCAGTCAGTCTCTCTGTCAGTCAGTCTCTCTGTCAGTCAGTCTCTCTGTCAGTCAGTCTCTCTCTCAGTCAGTCAGTCTCTCTCTGTCAGTCTCTCTCTCTCTGTCAGTCTCTCTCTTTCTGTCAGTCTCTCTCTCTCTCTCAGTCTCGCAGTCAATCAGTCTCTCTCTGACAGTCTCTCTCTGTCAGTCTCTCTCTGTCAGTCTCTCTCTGTCAGTCTCTCTCTGTCAGTCTCTCTCTGTCAGTCAGTCTCTCTCTCTCTGTCAGTCAGTCTTTCTCTACCTCAGTCAGTCAGTCAGTCTCTCTCTCTCAATCTGTCTTTCTCTCTCTCTGTCAGTCTCTTTCTCTCTGTCTCTCTCTGTCAGTCTCTCTCTGTCAGACTCTTTCAGTCTGTCAGTCAGTCTCTCTCTGTCAGTCAGTCTCTCTCTCTACCTCAGTCAGTCAGTCTCTCTCTCTACCTCAGTCAGTCAGTCTCTCTCTGTCAGTCAGTCTCTCTCTCTCTGTCAGTCTCTCAGTCAGTCAGTCTCTCAGTCAGTCAGTCTCTCAGTCAGTCAGTCTCTCAGTCAGTCAGTCTCTCTCGCAGTCAATCAGTCTCTCTCTAAGTCTCTCTCTCTCAGTCAGTCTCTCTCTGTCAGTCTCTCTCTCTCAGTCAGTCTCTCTCTCTGTCAGTCTCTCTCTCAGTCAGTCAGTCTCTCAGTCAGTCAGTATCTCTCTGTCAGTCAGTCAGTCTCTCTTTCTACTCTCTCTCCACTCGCTCTCTCCTCTCTCTCTCTCTCCACTGTCTCTCCACTCTCTCTCTCTACTCTCTCTCTCTGTCTCCACTCTCTTTCTCTCTCCACTCTCTCTCTCTACGCTCTCTCTCTCCACTCTCTCTCTCCACTCTCTCTCTCCACTCTCTCTCTCCACTCTCTCCACTCTCTCTCTCCACTCTCTCTCCACTGTCTCTCTCCACTGTCTCTCTCTCTCCACTCTCTCCACTTTCTCTCTCTCTCTCCACTCTCTTTCTCTCTCCACTCTCTTTACGCTCTCTCTCTCTATGCTCTCTCTCTCTCTCACTCTCTCTCTCCACTCTCTCTCTCACTCTCTCTCTCCCTCCACTCTCTCTCCACTCTCTCTCACTACGCTCTCTCCACTCTCTCTCTCCACTCTCTCTCTCCACTCTCTCTCTCCACTCTCTCTCCACTGTCTCTCAACTCTCTCCACTCTTTCTCTCTCCACGGTCTCCCTCTCCACACTCTCTATCTCTCTCTCTCCACTCTTTCTCTCTATGCTCTCTCTCTCTACGCTCTCTCTCTCTCAAAGCACTCTCTCTCTACGCTCTGTCTCCACGCTCTCCCTCTCTCCACTCTCCACTCTCTCTCTCTCTCTCCACTCTCTCTCTACTGTCTCTCTCTCTCCAGTCTCTCTCTCTCTCTCCTCCACTCTCTCCACTCTCTATCTCTCCTCCCCACTCTCTCTCCACTCTCTCTCCACTCTCTCTCAACTCTCTCTCCTCTCTCTCTCGCCACTCTCCC
Organism: Calotriton arnoldi; assembly: GCA_963921515.1. Taxonomy (NCBI): domain Eukaryota; kingdom Metazoa; phylum Chordata; class Amphibia; order Caudata; family Salamandridae; genus Calotriton; species Calotriton arnoldi. The sequence continues at coordinate 1,058,115 of CAWUFW010003928.1, read as the reverse complement.
TCTCTCCACTCTCTCTCTCTCTCTCCACTCTCTCTCTACTGTCTCTCTCTCTCCAGTCTCTCTCTCTCTCCCTCCACTCTCTCCACTCTCTATCTCTCCTCCCCACTCTCTCTCACTCTCTCTCCACTCTCTCTCAACTCTCTCTCTCTCACTCTCTCTCTCACTCTCTCTCTCCACTCTCTTTCTCTCTCCGCTCTCTCTCTCTCTCCGCTCTCTCTCTCCACTCTCTCTCTCTCTCTCCACTGTCTCTCTCTCTACGCTCTCTCCACTCTCTCTCTCTCCACTCTCTCTCCACTCTCTCTCTCTCCACTATCTCTCTCTCCACTATCTCTCTCTCCACTATCTCTCTCTCCACTCTCTCTCTCCACTCTCTTTCTCTCTCCACTCTCTCTCTCTCTCTCTCCACGCTCTCTCTCTCCACTCTCTCTCTCCACTCTCTCTCTCTCCACTCTCTCTCTCCACTCTCTCTCTCTCTCCGCTCTCTCCACTCTCTCTCTCTCCACGCTCTCTCCACTCTCTCTCTCTCCACGCTCTCTCCACTGTCTCTCTCTCCCCGCTCTCTCTCTCTCCACTGTCTCTCTCTCTCCGCTCTCTCTCTCTACACTGTCTCTCTCTCTCCACTGTCTCTCTCTACGCTCTCTCTCTACTCTCTCTCTCTCTCTCTCTCTCCACTCTCTCCACTGTCTCTCTCCACTGTCTCTCTCTCCACTGTCTCTCTCTCTCCACTGTCTCTCTCTCTCCACTGTCTCCCTCTACGCTCTCTCTCCACGCTCTCTCTCTCTCCACTCTCTCTCTACGCTCTCTCTCCACTCTCTCTCTCTCTCCACTGTCTCTCTCCACTGTCTCTCTCTCTCCACTGTCTCTCTCTCTCCACTGTCTCTCTCTACTCTCTCTCTCTCTCCACTGTCTCTCTCTCTCCACTCTCTCTCTCCACTCTCTCTCTACGCTCTCTCTCTCCTCTCTCTCCACTGTCTCTCTCTCTCCACTGTCTCTCTCTCTCCACTCTCTCTCTCTCTCCACTCTCTCCACTGTCTCTCTCCACTCTCTCTCCACTCTCTCTCTACGCTCTCTCTCTCTCCACTCTCTCTCTACGCTCTCTCTACGCTCTCTCTACGCTCTCTCGCCACGCTCGCTCTCTCCACTCTCTCTCTCTCCTCTCTCTCTCTCTCCACTCTCTCTCTCTCTCCACTCTCTCTCTACGCTCTCTCCACTCTCTCTCTCTCTCCACTGTCTTTCTCTCCACTCTCTCCACTGTCTCTCCGCTCTCTCTCTACGCTCTCTCTCCACTGTCTCTCTCTCTCCACTGTCTCTCTCTACTCTCTCTCTCTCTCTCTCTCCACTGTCTCTCTCCACTGTCTCTCTCCACTGTCTCTCTCCACTGTCTCTCTCTCCACTGTCTCTCTCTCTCCACTGTCTCTCTCTCTCCACTGTCTCTCTCTACGCTCTCTCTACGCTCTCTCTCTACGCTCTCTCTCTCTCTCTACGCTCTCTCTCTCTCCACTCTCTCTCTCTCTCCACTCTCTCTCTCTCTCCACTCTCTCTCTCTCTCTCCTCTCTCTCTCTCCACTCTCTCTCTCTCTCCACTGTCTCTCTCCACTGTCTCTCTCTCTCCACTGTCTCTCTCTACGCTCTCTCTCTCTCTCTCCACTCTCTCTCTACTCTCTCTCTCTCCACTGTCTCTCTCTCTCCGCTCTCTCTCTACGCTCTCTCTCTCTCCACTCTCTCTCTCCTCTCTCTCTCCACTGTCTCTCTCTCTCCACTCTCTCTCTCTCCACTGTCTCTCTCCACTCTCTCTCTCTCTCCACTCTCTCTCTCTCTCTCCACTCTCTCTCTACGCTCTCTCTACACTCTCTCGCCACGCTCTCTCTCCACACTCTCTCTCCACACTCTCTCTCCACACTCTCTCTCCACACTCTCTCTCTCTCTCTCTCACACTCTCTCTCTCTCTCTCTCCACTGTCTCTCTCTCTCCACTGTCTCTCTCTCTCCACTGTCTCTCTCTACGCTCTCTCTCTACTCTCTCTCTCTCTCCACTCTCTCCACTGTCTCTCTCCACTGTCTCTCCTCACTCTCTCTCCACTCTCTCTCTCTCCACTCTCTCTCTCTCCACTCTCTCTCTCTACGCTCACTCTCTCCACTCTCTCCACTGTCTCTCTCCACTGTCTCTCTCTCTACGCTCTCTCTCTCTCCACTCTCTCCACTGTCTCTCTCCACTGTCTCTCTCTACGCTCTCTCTCTACTCTCTCTCTCTCCACTCTCTCCACTGTCTCTCTCCACTCTCTCTCTACGCTCTCTCTCTCTCCACTCTCTAACTCCTCTCTCCACTGTCTCTCTCTCTCCACTCTCTCTCCACTGTCTCTCTCCACTGTCTCTACGCTCTCTCTCTCTACGCTCTCTCTCTCTACGCTCTCTCTCCACGCTCTCTCTCCACGCTCTCTCTCCACGCTCTCTCTCTCCACGCTCTCTCTCTCCACTGTCTCTCTCTCTCCACTGTCTCTCTCTCTCCACTGTCTCTCTCTACGCTCTCTCTCTACTCTCTCTCTCTCCACTCTCTCCACTGTCTCTCTCCACTGTCTCTCTCCTCTGTCTCTCCACTGTCTCTCTCTCTCCACTCTCTCTCTCTACTCTCTCTCCACTCTCTCTCTCCACTCTCTCTCTCTCTCCACTCTCTCCACTCTCTCTCCACTGTCTCTCTCCACTGTCTCTCTACGCTCTCTCTCTCTCCATTGTCTCTATCTCTCTCTACACTCTCTCTCTCTCCACTCTCTCTACGCTCTCTCTCTCTACGCTCTTTCGCTCCACTCTCTCCCTCCACTGTCTCTCTCGCTCCACTGTCTCTCTCTCCACTGTCTCTCTCTACGCTCTCTCTCTACTCTCTCTCTCTCTCTCCACTCTCTCTCTCTCTACGCTCTCTCTCTCTCTCCACTCTCTCTCTCTCTCTCTCTCTCTCTCTCTCTCGCTCTCTCTCTCTCTCCACTCTCTCTCCACTCTCTCTCTCCACTCTCTCTCTCTCTCTCTACGCTCTCTCTCTCTCCGCTCTCTCTCTCTCCGCTCTCTCTCTCCGCTCTCTCTCTCTCTCCACTCTCTCTCTACGCTGGATACCTGGACTGCACACCTTGATTATATGTTTTTCGTCTTAATATACAACAACAACAACAAAACAATGAGTTGTTAGCAAAACTGGAGAAACTTCGTTATTCCCCACAAAAATAGATTGGGTTGGCAGGCACCCTTCTCACCTGCTCCTGTCCACTCTTACCTCATTGGGTTGGCAGGCACCCTTCTCACCTGCTCCTGTCCACTCTTACCTCATTGGGTTGGCAGGCACCCTTCTCACCTGCTCCTGTCCACTCTTACCTCATTGGGTTGGCAGGCACGCTTCTCACCTGCTCCTGTCCACTCTTACCTCTTTGGGTTGGCAGGCACCCTTCTCACCTGCTCCTGTCCACTCTTACCTCTTTGCTGCTGGCCCGCACCACCACCCCTGCCCAGAGCAGCAGCAGGAGGACGGTCCTTTGGCGGGACATCTCTTACAGGCAGGCAGGGTCCGGCCCTGCAGTAGGCAAAGGATGAATGCACAGCCTGCATGTCCCAGTGTCCCCAGCGACCCTGAGATTCACAATGCTCTCTCTGGGGCCCCCACCCCATCCTTTTTCCGGCCTGGCGCGCTCAGACTGAAGAGAAACAATGTAACTTGTTACATTGTTTCTCTTCAGCCCTAGGTCAGCAGCGCGAGGAGCTCAGACCAGGCTGCAGACTGCTGCAGCTGCTTTAGAGCAAGAGACAAACAGCTCTCTACCGATGAGCTGAGGGGCCCCCTTCATGTACTGAAGACTGGGGGCCCCCCCGCACCGCGGGGGCTGCGGGGGTGTTTGTTACGCCCCTGCCTTGCACCCTTGAAATTGCATGCGCAATTTGCGAGTACCTATTGGTACTCGCAAATTGCGCATGCAATTTCCCATTCATTCCTATAGGTCCATAGGAATGAATGGGAAGCCATTCCTTATTTGCGACTCGCAATTTGCAAGTCGCAAATAAGGGATGTGTAGGAATCGCTATTTTTATAGTGATTCCTACATGCATAGGCTTTTGCGAGTCCTTAATTGCGATTCCTTAATAATCGCAATTAAGGACTCACAAATTCCTACCTTGATGCATGTGCCTGCAAGTCTTTATCTGTCTATTTCTCTAGCTCAACCTTTAACGTATTATTCAATATTGTTTGCCATAATTGGGGCTTCAATTGCTACAAAATGGGTAATATTATTCAAAGTTATTCCGAACAGGGGCCCCCAAAATATTTCTTTCCCAGGTCCCCCAAAATTCTTAAGATGACACTACTGAGCGTGCCATGTCTTCTCCAGCGATACCAAAGGGGATGATGGACTGAGCGTTAGAGCAAATCAAACACTCACCCCCAGTCAACTGATCTGGGTTTAATCCATCATCATTCTTTAGCTCACTCCACCACCCCAGTTCAGACATGGCCATATGCAAATCAGTCTGACCCTGTGCCTCATGGGAACAGTCCAGCCCGAACTGCCAAGCCATGTCTTCCATGGACCGGAAACAAGCATCCTGGGACCGGTTTCGGGTTCAAAACCCTCATCAGCCAGGCTATCTTGAATCCAGTGGCAAAGTGAGCAAGGGACCCACGTCTGGGCATACCCTGCCAACTTAGGGCGAACAAAGCGATACCAAAGGGGATGATGGACTGAGCGTTAGAGCAAATCAAACACTCACCCCCAGTCAACTGATCTGGGTTTAATCCATCATCATTCTTTAGCTCACTCCACCACCCCAGTTCAGACATGGCCATATGCAAATCAGTCTGACCCTGTGCCTCATGGGAACAGTCCAGCCCGAACTGCCAAGTCATGTCTTCCCTGGACCGGAAACAAGCATCCTGGGACCGGTTTCGGGTTCAAAACCCTCATCAGCCAGGCTATCTTGAATCCAGTGGCAAAGTGAGCAAGGGACCCACGTCTGGGCATACCCTGCCAACTTAGGGGGAACAAAGCGATACCAAAGGGGATGATGGACTGAGCGTTAGAGCAAATCAAACACTCACCCCCAGTCAACTGATCTGGGTTTAATCCATCATCATTCTTTAGCTCACTCACCCCCCCAGTTCAGACATGGCCATATGCAAATCAGTCTGACCCTGTGCCTCATGGGAAAAGTCCAGCCCGAACTGCCAAGCCATGTCTTCCCTGTTCGCCCTAAGTTGGCAGGGTATGCCCAGACGTGGGTCCCTTGCTCACTTTGCCACTGGATTCAAGATAGCCTGGCTGATGAGGGTTTTGAACCCGAAACCGGTCCCAGGATGCTTGTTTCCGGTCCAGGGAAGACATGGCTTGGCAGTTCGGGCTGGACTGTTCCCATGAGGCACAGGGTCAGACTGATTTGCATATGGCCATGTCTGAACTGGGGTGGTGGAGTGAGCTAAAGAATGATGATGGATTAAACCCAGATCAGTTGACTGGGGGTGAGTGTTTGATTAGCTCAAACGCTCCGTCCATCATCCCCTTTGGTATCGCTATGTCTTCTCCAGGACACACCACAAGCTCACCTGAGAGTTCCCAGAAGCTGTCCTAAGAGGCACCTGGGCTGAGCGGAGACCCTCGGTGAAGGCCATGGAATGAGCTTCTGGCTGCAGCCGCTAATGCTCGTCTCCTACTAGGGCACTAAGTGGCAGGAAGCGCCCACCTGCGCTTCCGGATTATTCTGGTATTAGCACGGAGGGCGGCAGTCCACTCCAGCCTCCCCTTGGAGGACCCTCGCCAGAGGCAGCTGACTTCCGGCTTTGTCTCTCTCTGCTGGCAACGTCATTACGCTTTGGGGACAGCGTTGAAAGTGCACGGCAGCTCAATTTGTATCAAATTAATTTCCACTCTACGCTTAAGCTGCTACGCTTGTGTTACAGCCCGGTACATTTTAGAGTCCTCTTTGCATGAGCTTGTGCAGAACATTCTCCTCATCAAATACTTCACCTAAGCAGTCTACCTGTTGAGAGGGACAGCGACAAGAGAGCCGCCGCCATCTCAGTGCATGCAGCTGCGTAACGCAAAATGATGGGGGCCCCTGCAGAATGAGGTGCTTTAATACAAATATGAGGACCCCTGGTACTAGCATCTGTTCCCAGGGCAGGGAAAATACAATTATTCAAGAAAAATCCCTAGGCAACTGTTGATCTATCTAATATGCGAAACCATTATTACCACATCCTTGGAAAGGACTCAGTGTACAACAAAATCATTAAAAAGTCTTTTTATTCATACAAACTGACTTAAAAAACAAAATGTATTCTGTTTTCCTTGTTGGATAAACATATTTAATGCAAGAGTTCACATTAAAAATGACAGATTTGACAAATTGATTGTTTTTACAATGTATCATACAACAGACAAAGCTGTATACCCTATAAATGTGGTCCATAAATAGAATCCTGGTCAATATAGTGATGGATTAGCTGAAAACGAAAGTATCAAAACAATAATCAACTAAATAATGCAGTTAGAAAAACAGAAATACATGGGAGCAAGAAAATACAATGTGGTGGCTTTGATTCAATGATGGATCTTCATAAAATCTACGTGTGTTTCGGCGAACTAAGCGCCTTCATCAGGAAAGCCACATTTGATAAGATACCAAAAATACCATGACTAGTCAAAAGATACATCAAAAGAAAAGCTGAAATGCTGTCAGCAAACTTCTCACTACCGAAGATAGCTCATAAGCCAATCTGGATATGACCCAAGCTGGAGCCCGTGATGGGGAAGTATGTGAAGAAGAATGAAGAGAGCGGCTTGTGTAAGTCTAGGCCAGAATGTAGGGTAATGCAGGCTTAAAAGAAGATGTCCTGCTTTATGATATCCATCCAACCCATAAATGCATGGATAAGGAGCTCATATTAGCAAACAGCCTCTAGGATAGGGCAATAGGTAAATGGAAAACTCCACTGTTTCAGTCGTCTTCAATAGGTCACTCGAAAGACTTCCTATTCCTAATACTTTCAGCTTTTCTTTTGATGTATCTTTCGATTAGTCACAGTATTTTTGGTATATTATCAAATGTGGCTTTCCCGATGAAGGCGCTTAGCTTGCCGAAACGCGTTTATATTTTATGAAGATCCATCATAGAATCAAAGCCACCACATTGTATTTTCTTGCTCCCATGTATTTCTGTTTTTCTATCTGCATTGTTTAGTTGATTATTGTTTTGATACTTTTGTTTTCAGCTAATCCATTGATATATTGACCAGGATTCTATTTATGGACCACATTTATAGGGTATACAGCTTTGTCTGTTGTATGATGTATTCTAAAAACAATCAATTTGTCAAATCTGTAGTTTTTAATTTTATGCTATTGCATTAAGTATGTTTATCCAACAAGAAAAACAGAATACGCTTTGGTTTTTAAGTCAGTTTGTATGAATAAAAAGACTTTTTAATGATTTTGTTGTACACTGAGTCCTCTCCCAGTATGTGGTAATAATGGTTTAGCATATTATATAGATCAACAGTTGCCTAGGGATTTTACTTGAACAATTGAATGAGGTGATTTATTAATTTATTATAGAATTTTATATAGCGCGAACAAGACCCTTTCGGGTATCAGAGCGGTGTACAACAGTATACATATAGGTAGTTATAAGGCGAAAGATCAACAAAAGATCCAAATTTGGTATTGGGTCCTAGAATAATAGATACAATATGGGCCCCAAAGTATCCCATGTTTCACTGATATTCAGTAGCCTAGCTCTGTATGGGAGCCCCTGAAAGGTTGCCCACCTCCTTTTCCATAGGGGCAGAAGGGTTCTGCAATACGCCCCGAGTGCACACTGATATAGGGAAGAATTATAACAAAAATCCTGATGGCCGTGCAAAGAACTGGCATGTGGAGATGTGCCTTAATGGCCAGAGCTGCCAATTTTGGAACTGGAGAACCAGGTTCGAGTCTTGGCGTCAGCTCATCATCCTGAAATTCTGGACAAACCACATACAGCCTGATTTAGATCTCGGCGGACGGGTCACTCCATCACAATGGTGAGTATTATCCCGTCCGCAGAATATTAATCCCATAGGATATAATGAAATGTGTATTTCGACGGTCAGGATATCCGTCACCGTTATGATGGAGTATCCTGTCCGCCAAGATCTAAATCAGGCCCGTAGCCTCACCATGCCTAAAAAAAAATCTGACTTTGTGTAATGAAACCTGGTGCTTGTGTAAAGTACCCTTCCGCCTTTTGGCCAAGTTGGTGCTATATGAAACTGCAAAAAGCAATCCGCTGACATGCTGCTTTTCAACGTAAACAGTACATCACAGAAACTTCACAGCCCCACTCCTATGGCACAAATGGATACGCCCCACTGCGCTAGTATATGTTACAGTTTCATATCAAATGTGGTGCTTTAACCGCAGTGCTGGACTGCACTACAACCTCCTTAGTCACACGCGAATACTTCCCAAAAAAGAAGCACTCGGAGACAATTAGGGTCCATAATTCACCAATTTACACATTCAAGTCAGTAACATTCCCAATGTCCATGGTGCTGAGTTGCTGTTTTGTAGTCGTGGGTTATAAAATGACGTGATCCATATTTAGTCTTCAATCTGTCAGGAATTTCAGTTACTTGAAGGTGTAACTAGGACTCCAATTGTCTCCGAGTGCTTCCCTTGTTGAGAATGATGGACATCACTCATTCTTGTGAATGTGACAAACATTATAAGAGACAGACATGCCCACGGTCAGTCAGGGGAGCAGGCACATACAGCGGGGGGAGGGGCGTAAGGGGCCTCAGATGAAACTGTTGAGGTCACCTACAATGGGCAGTCATGAAGAGACAGATGGTACATTTTTAATCACATTTAAACATTTTAAGCAGAGTGTGAATTAACCATTACTAAGGTCTGTGGAAGGGGAAGCCCTCTGCAGCGTGTCTCGGGCGTTCCTATCCTCCTCTCCACACAACGTTCTGCTATCTCTTTGTTACACACCTATGCCTTTTTTCCAGTGCTTTAAATGGCAAAAAATAAGTGCAGGTACTCATTAAATTAGAGGTGTGGCAAGTGGGCGGGGCTAGGGGCGGGGCTAAGGGCAAGATATGATCATACATAATGACTTATTTACCAGTTGCAGCACATATCAAAACACACGAGAAATGCGTTTATGTCAAAACAGATTAACTCATTAGACATAATGAAAGCCGTGATGGTACTTTCCCCCAAATGGTCGCTGCGCACCTGATTGACAGTGCAGGGTCTGTCTAGACCCTGTCCTGATAATCACAGCGTGACACAATCCCTCTCAAATCCCTGCAGTTTGGGAACATTCAAATGGGCGCTGCAACTCTACAAAAGGCTACTTCACGGCTGGCTCGGTTAATTACAAGCTCCTCGGAAGCAGAGCGGCATCTGCCCTGCACTGGAGGAGAAACTTAACCTGCGCCTCCCGTGCATCAGGGTACCGGTACTCTCTCTGGCTACAGAGAAGTGCCGGTACTGACTGCAAAAAAATCCGGAAGTGCCGGTACTCAGTACCGGTGAGTACCGGCCCATTTAAAGCACTGCTTTTTCCTCCTTTCACCTCATCTCTCTCCTCTTCAGGACCCTCATTTCAGTCTCTCCTGCACATACGTCTTTGCATCTTCTTCCCTTGCCCAACACCTTCACACACAACGCACCCCCCACCGGTAAGCTATGCATTTTCTTTACCTTTTGCCTTGTCAAGTCACAATTGCTACACATGACCATTGCTCTTTGCCCTCTGCAGAGAGGCCAAGGATCGGATGAGCACTTATTCTGAGCCCCTGTATCACCAACTGATAGGCACTGTGAGAAACTTGCACTGCCTTCAGTCTAAACTCCACGGCTCTCAAGCGTGGCCTGTTATAAACGCCCACCCAGAACCTGAACTCACACAGATACCTAGAAGCGACTCTTTTCACCTTACGTGATATACATGCGTGACATATTGCATGAAAAAAACAGAGAAACACAGCACCCTGATAAAAGCAAATACTCTTAGGGACTGCAAGAGTGAGTAAACTGTGAAATGTAAGCAAGAACAACATCGCTGTTCCCAGGATAAGAGGGCGCTGTCGGATAATTTACAGTGGTAGGGCACAAAGGTGGCATGGGCCACACCTGTCTTCCCATCCCCCCTCTAGCGACAACGGGGGAAACAGGTAGGAATCGCCCATCATTGAAATACTGCATTCTGGCCAGTGGGAGGCAGAAGATCCAAGTAGGCAGGACAGAGGGTGTATTCTTATGGCATATGGAGGGCGGCGAGAAAGGCACTGCAGCCTATTGGTATCTGCGAGTGTGCAGCAGGCCCTGTGCCTGTGGGGCTGTAAGACAGAGAATGTCCTGTGCATGTGTCTGGGAGTGCACCACAGGCCCTGTGCCTGTAGGGCTGTAAGAAAAACTGTGAGGGCTACTTGTGCGTGGAGTGTACAGACCGCACTTGTCTAGGATACGCGGAGGGCTGAAAGAAACAAATGCAGGATGCCCATATCAGGGAGTGGACGGCAGGCAAGGAGCCTGTAGGGCTGTAAGACAGAGACTGTCCTGTGCCTGTATCAGGGAGTGTACGGCAGGCGCTGAGCCTTTAAGGGTGGAAGAAACAGGGAGAAATCAATCAATTTCTGGGAGTGTGCAGCAGGCCCATGCCTGCTCTGTTTGGGGCCTGTATGGAAGTGTTATGTCTACTGATGCCTGGGAAACTACAGCTAGTATGTGCCTGTAGGGTTGTAAGGCAGAGACTGTACTCTGCTTGTGTATAGGAGTGTGCAGCAGGCCGTGTGCCTGTAGGGCTGTAAGACAGAGACTGCCCTGTGCATGGCTGTAGGGCTGTAAGGCATAGACTGTACTCTGCTTGTGTATAGGAGTGTGCACCAGGCCCGTGCCTGTAGGGCTGTAAGACAGAGTTTACACTCTGCTTGTGTATCGGAGTGTGCACCAGGCCCCTTGCCTGTATGGCTGTAAGATAGAGTGTACACTCTGCTTGTGTATAGGAGTGTGAACCAGGCCCGTGCCTTTAGGGCTGTAAGACAGAGTGTACACTCTGCTTGTGTATAGGAGTGTGCACCAGTCCCTGTGCCTGTAGGGCTGTAAGACAGAGTGTACAGTAGCGGCTCCTGGTGGGAGTGCTACCGGGCGGTGACGTGGGGCGGGGGGTAGTAAACACCGGAATACGGATGAATGCAGGTAAGTAGACAAATAAATCAATAAAATGAATTTCGTTGCGCGCGCTGCATCGCATTTTGCGATGCAGCGCACGCAACGAAATTCGTTTTATTGATTTATTTGTCTACTTACCTGCATTCATCCGTATTCCGGTGTTTACTACCCCCCACGCTGCCCCTCCCCACGTCACCGCCCGGTAGCACTCCCACCAGGAGCCGCTACTGAGAGTGTACACTCTGCTTGTGTATAGGAGTGTGCATTAGTCCCCGTGCCTGTAGGGCTGTAAGACAGAGTCTACACTCTGCTTGTGAATAGGAGTGTGCACCAGCCCCGTGCCTGTAGGGCTGTAAGACAGAGTCTACATTCTGCTTGTGTATAGGAGTGTGAACCAGGCCCCGTGCCTGTAGGGCTGTAAGACAGAGTGTACACTCTGCTTGTGTATAGGAGTGTGCACAGGCTCCGTGCCTGTAGGGCTGTAAGACAGAGTGTACACTCTGCTTGTGTATAGGAGTGTGCACCAGTTCCCGTGCCTGTAGGGCTGTAAGACAGAGTCTACACTCTGCTTGTGTATAGGAGTGTGAACCAGGCCCCGTGCCTGTAGGGCTGTAAGACAGAGTCTACACTCTGCTTGTGTATAGGAGTGTGTCCCAGTCCCTGTGCCTGTAGGGCTGTAAGACAGAGTGTACACTCTGCTTGTGTATAGGAGTGTGCACCAGGCCCCGTGCCAGTAGGGCTGTAAGACAGAGTGTACACTCTGCTTGTGTATAGGAGTGTGCCCCAGTCCCTGTAGGGCTGTAAGACAGAGTGTACACTCTGCTTGTGTATAGGAGTGTGCATACAAAAAGAGAGAGAGGGACCCAACCACCAAAGGGGAGGGGTACCAAATACGACAAAAAGTCACAAAGAATCCCCCCTTGGGTAAAAAACACCTATACAACACCACATTCACACGAGAAACCTTATATCACCAACACGTTAACAATAAACAAAGGATCCAAGAAATAAACAAATCAAGTTGGTTCTCAATGAATAGTACAAATTTATTAAATTCAATATACAATAATTAAAAAAGAAACATTCATCTTAAAACTTCACAGTATTTTTCTAACGTTCATCATAAAACAATAATCAAAGAAGCTTTATCAAGTTAAAAAGGATTAGACACACATATCTTGAGGGCAGATCAATACATACAATCAAGGAAGGTGCCTGTGAATTGGAGGTATTATTTAAATACTGGAAAAGTGTGAAGATAGATTTTATCTGATTTTAATCGTGACAACTATAGATACGGACCACCCAAGGAGGTGTGATCACTAAGACACTTGAGAAAGTGATTGATAAATTGGAAGCAATTTTATTATCCTGAAGAAGGAGTTGGCCTAAACATAGTGCCCACCGAAACGCGTCGATGCACAGATAAGGGAAGCCCATTTTAAATCGATGTGGACAACTGTTACTGAGTACAAAACAAAGGAGAGATTTCTCTCATGAGTTGACATTTGATCTGTGTATGATTATGTGGCTATACCTGTGACTTGGAAACAATTTTCCTGCTCGTTCTCCCATATATGGTTTTTTTTTTTGTGTTTTGCTTTCTTAATTGTATGTATTGATCTGCCCTCAAGATATGTGTGTCTAATCCTTTTTAACTTGATAAAGCTTCTTTGATTATTGTTTTATGATGAACGTTAGAAAAATACTGTGAAGTATAGGAGTGTGCACCAGGCCCCGTGCCAGTAGGGCTGTAAGACAGAGTGTACACTCTGCTTGTGTATAGGAGTGTGCACCAGGCTGTGTGCCTGTAGGGCTGTAAGACAGACGGCACAGCCTTGCCTGCAGAGCTGTATGCATGGAATGAAGTCAAAGTGAGCGCTGGGTCCCGTAATAAGGGCCCCAGAGGCCCCAGGTGACGGGAGCGAGGTAGCTCTGTGGTGCAGAGCTGAGGGTTGGACAGCTCCCGCACAGCCCTCCGTGCCAGCACCAGATGAAGACGGCAGCTCCCGCACAGTCCTCCGTGCCAGCACCGGATGAAGACGGCAGCTCCTGCACAGCCCTCCGTGCCAGCACCGGATGAAGATGGCAGCTCCCGTACAGCCCTCCGTGCCAGCACCGGATGAAGACGGCAGCTCCCGCACAGCCTTCCGTACCAGCACCGGATGAAGACGGCAGCTCCCGCACAGCCCTCCGTGCCAGGCTTCCAGCACCGGATGAAGACGGCTGCTCCCGCACAGCCCTTCGTGCAAGCACCGGATGAAGACAGCAGCTCCCGTACAGCCCTCCGTGCCAGCACTGGATGAAGACGGCTGCTCCCGCACAGCCCTCCGTGCAAGCACCGGATGAAGACGGCAGCTCCCGTACAGCCCTCCGTGCAAGCACTGGATGAGGACTGCAGCGACCGGGGCAGCAAGGAGCCTCGCCGCTGAGAGGCCAAGAGCGCCCGGAAGAAGCATTGGAACCGGCCTAGGCGTGCTGTGGGCCTCCCTGCCTCTGCCCGCACTCTCCCTTTCAATGTCTGTCACTCCTTTTCACTCATTCTTCCCCCTTTCCCATCTCTCTGTCTGCGAACCTGTCTCTCTGTTTGTAGCTTTGTGCATCTATTTCCCTCGTTCACTCTCTTTCTTGCTGCCTCGAGTCTTTACCATAAATGTGCTGCCCCTCCCCCGCGTTCTGTCTCAGCCGCATTCTTTCGCTCTTGTTTTCATTGCTTCCACCTTTCTCTGGCTACCTCTAGCTCTTTTTTCTCTCACTTTCTGGTTTCCCCTCTTGTTTCTTTATCTCCTAGTTATCACTTATATTTTCTTCTCTCACTCTCCCGCAGTTTCGGTCTGTCTTATTCTCTTCTTCATGTGCTTATGTTCTGTGCTCCCTCCCCCCCCCCCTCCCCCGCTCTCGGTTTCTTCTTTTGTGCATCTTGCAGTCCGACTGAACCTTCTCCATGTTTGGTCTCTCCTCATCTCCCCATGTCTCTTTCCTAATGCCTCTGGTTCATGCTCGTTCATTGGCTCTCTCTTTCACTTCCGTTTTTTCCTTTCTTTAGCTCTCCTTCTCTGTACTTTCTCACTTTCGCCAACTATCACTTCCTTTTTTTCTCTTTTTTTCCATATTTTTTATTTAACTCTCTCTAAAGCTCTTGGTCACACTCTTTCTCTGTCGCTCGCATTCACGTCCCGTCTCTGTTCTGTCTCTCTTTTCATATCCAAACGTAATAAATTATTTGTAGACCAATAGCCAGTCTGATACAGGCTCCTTAATTTGAGCCCCCCCCCCCTCCACCTCTCCCCTCACTACCCTAGCTGACCTGTCTGTGTTGTGTAAGTGCGTCCATCCTTCCTGATATATATCATTTATATTCCACTTTATAACCACAGCCCCGGGCATTACACATACTGCGTCGTCCACCTCTGACCATCTGATGGAGCACATGGCCTCCAGGGGGCCACGAGGCGCGCGAGCCGCACGCAGGCGTGGCGCGTCAGCCCGGCACACTCCATTTACGGCAGGGCACGGGGGGATAGCGCCTTTCTCCTTCTTTCTTATGGCTGAAGAATGATACTTTAAGAGGCCGCACTCCCCTGTTATCGACGTATTCCAGGAAAGAGGCGCCAAGTAAGATGCAGTGGCGAGGAACCACCGTCCCCATCCGTCTCGTTACCGGTGTCTGGTGAATAACTCACTCGCACTCCCGGGCAAAAAACAACAGCAAAAAAATATATATATCGATTTCCTCTGTTTAAATGGAGGCGCTTTTCATAAACACTCTAATGCATGCAACTGATCATATATGGCGCTCAATCCTACGCCGGACTGACCACCAGGGACAGAGAGCGCTGCCACGCACCGCCCAGATGTCGATTTTTATTTGCCCTGTCTACGATTTTTTTTTTATTTGATAGAACTAGGAACATATGCGTGTATCATCAGCGGTGAGTCTGCCTTTCTAATCACGCAATATAACATTCTTGTGGGAAATCCGTCTTTTTGCCTTGTTTGTCGTAAGATTTTGTGACTTTTACCATCTGAGCAGCTTGTCAGTTCCCAAATGAACTTTCCCCTCCGTAAAACATGTCCATCGCTGTTGCAATCCAATTGGCTTATTTGACTTTTTTGTAGGTCAGTTGTAACGTGTGCCCCAGTGGCATAGGTTTCCTAAAATTCAATTCCTATTGTGAGCATGCCATGACAATGATCTCTACTTCAACTTTCAGCACAGTCCGCAACATAGAAACATCCATGTGCCAGGCCTAAATATCGAAAGTGAAAATGATAGATCCAAAAACTAAATTAGCTGTAATTGTGCCTAGATACCTTAAGTCCAGGTGCTAGAAATGCAAGCTGCGCCCACAGTTAAATATAAAAAAGTAACAAGCTAGGAGCTATATTATAATTTAATGGTGCACGCTTTCAATAGTGCTCAGTTTGCTAAACCTATTTTTCCTTAACTTCAGTTGGGGAATAAGTAGAATCTTTATTCTAGCAGCATATCGCCAATAAAGTCAATTCAAAAACATCAGTCACAATGAATTATTGCTGTATAGTCTATTAAAGTGACTTTTATAAGCTTTGCACATTTCTTCCTTTAAACAGACTAGTCTGTGCTGGTAGCATAACCCACTTACTGTGGACAGCAGCCCATAACTCATACCTAGTAATGGCATGCACATCTCATTCTAGAATATGGATGACCATCAGACATTACTCAAAGACCTCTGAACAATGACCTTTCTATGAAATCTTCCTGTCAATGAAGACCCATGATGATTGCCTTCTTCAGGAAAAGGGCTTACAGACAGACATGCCTTTCATTTTTCATACTTCCAGGATTGCTGCCACGCTGCAAACAGACAAAGCGTAGCAGCCTTCTTGGAAGTATGCAAAGTAATGTTCAGCCATCTTGGAAGATAATTGTTTATACTCACTAAATGGTCACCACGTTGCAACTACGAGTGGAATGCGGAAGTCATCTTGAAAGTAAACAAAATAGCAATCCAGGATGTCCACGACCACTATTGGCATTGCAAATGCTTGCACCTCATTACCAAAGTCAATGCTGGCAACCAACAAGCACTGCCAAAGCGAGACGGAGTGGCTTTGCCAGTGCTTGTTTAAGGTTACAACAGTGCTTAATTTGTAAAAACAATCAGTGCCATGGCCCTCGCCAGGAGGCCACTGCAGCTGGTACTTCCAAATGCCCCTGTCAGCGCCACCAGAGACACAACTATTAACCATTGCACCCTATAAGTGTGACAATTTAGTCTATTGGAGGCTCCCCAAGCTATAAGAATGGTTTGGGAAGCAGGTAATAGTCATTTTTAATGTACATTGAATTAATAAACAACTGCTGAGTTCAGCTCTAATTTAGACAAACAGCGCCACCATGAGGCAGACTGTCATAAGTGCTGGTGTTGACAATTAACCGCAGGTGCCGAGCACCGGAAACCACAGGCTCAAATTAAGCCAGCACTGGTTTAAACTGAATGAAAATCTTCTATTTGTGTTTCTTCCTGGACAATAATTTTCTAATATTTTACGTTTACCTCAATCGTCTCTCCCATAGCTCTGCATTCTAAGCACTATTTTCCATGTTCGTTACAGAACCACATTGTTAAATATTCCTTAACTTTAATTTGACATATTCACTTGCCAGATGCCATCCAACAGTGGGTGCACAAAACCATGTAAGTAAAGGGGGCACCAAACCAATCAATGTGATTGCCTAAAAGTATGTAAAAGGAGGAACCACATGCCGTCCCTTAGTAACCACCTGCAGTGCGTGATCTGCTGTACCCACACATAGGTGGGCCCTCCAAACCTTCGATATTGCATCTCTTAAGTGCAGCTTAAACCGTAAAACAACTCCACTTCATCACTGTGAAAGGCCTTCAATGCTAAATGTGCAACATTGAAGAAGACCATAACCGTAAAGACATTTCTCGAACAAAAATGTGCCCACTTCATCCGTTTTTACATTTTACTATGGAGGACGTGGCTGTAGGTGCTGTTTTGCTGTAAATGTAATAGAAAGACTATCTTCTGCTATTTAGAGTACTTAGATACCAGCTGTACTTTTATATTAATAGACTATATCTGCTATCTTTAGTATATAAACTCTAGTCTGTGTACTACGTTTAAAACATGCTATTAATATTATGGCCATGTTGGACAAATGGATAAATAGCCTTTCGGATGTATCAGTGAGTTAAATGCTCACCGTTAACATCTTCTGAAAACTGTAGTTTACTAGCTCAAAACCTGGAAGTGCCAAGTCTGCTTCGCTAGCATGAGGCTTTTAAAAAAAGCGCTTCCGTGGCATCCAGATACCGCTATGAAGAATCTTTCCAGGCTCTCATCACCAGTCGCCTGGACTATGGAAACTCCCTGCTGACCTCAGTAAACAACACTCTGCTGTCCAAACTGAAGGTGGTTCAGAACACTGCCGCTCGACTAATATGTAATCTTCCTTCTCGCTCGCCTTCCTTCCTGATCCCTAGAAAGCTTTAATAGGCGACTATTCGGAAGCATGTCTTCTTTAAACTCTGTTGTTTGACACACACTCATAAGTCTCAGCCAGCTTATTTGTCTTCTCAACTAAAGCTCTACCTTCCTTCAAGATGTCTGATATCTTTGAACAAGGCGCTTTTAGTGATCCCTCGTTTCCGTACCTCAAGATATGGGGCAGCTCTTTCTCTTACACAGCCCCCTATCACTGGAATAAACTCCCTCTTAGCCTTCGCTCTTGCCCAGGTTTCCCCTCCTTTAAGAAGGGGCTTAAGACTTGGTTATTTAGATTCCTTTCATTTCTCTTCTCGTGCGGAGTAGCGACGAAATACTCCTCCGGGAGTTAGTCTTGCGCAATATCAAATGACCCAATAATTATAAATAATAACTCAGCTTTCCTTTCTTCTGAGGTTGGTAAAGTGAGCGCCATTACAATGAGCAATAGTACCAAAAGTGAGAAGAAAAATGAAATGTGACAATAACCATAGTAAAAAACAAGTTATAAATATTACTACAGGGTCAGATTGGGAGGGAAAATAAACCTGGGCACCAATAATATAAGTGGCCCCATTAGTACACCAGATGGCTTAAAAATTGGCTCATGTTTGCAAATCTGGCGAGTTTTGAATTTGTAGCGAGGCTTTGTATGGGTTTTTTGCAAGGTATGGGAGACTGCATCCATCTGTGTTTACTGTAGACAGTGTTTGTGGCAATATCAGGGAAATCAACCGATAAAACTGGCTAACCTGGTCATAAAACAGGCCCATAAATTGCTATAAAAAATGGCCCACAAATTGATCTGTCAGACCAGTCCATCGGGCACTGCCTGGTTGCCCTTTAGTCCAGTATGGCCTTGACTAATCACCCCACACCCTACGGGAATCTTCCTTCACCAGCAGGGCTTTAAAGGTAAGATAAAGAAGCTGTGTTGAAGGGACCATCTTTCTACCGCAAAGCTGTACCCATTTTTAGGTCTAGTTCGATAGCAGAGCTGTTAGCACGGCCTATTGTTACCAATTCTTTAAACTATATATAGAGAGGCCTTTGTCTCATCCCAGAGCAGTAATTCTCTCTCACATAATGCTATTGGCTGTTTGGTGTATCATATCTTCTCCCTTTCATTGCATGTAGTCCAATGAATGAGGGGCCATTTTACATCTCAATTGTACACTGAATCATTTTATTTCCACTGTAGGTTTCTAAAAATGTTTTATTGAAGCCTAACATGCAAGACACACTAACTGGCTTTGCCAATGCTTATGTTGAAAAGTGTACATTGTCCTGCAATTTCCTGCTGTACACCACAGAGCTTAACAAAACACACAGACAGCCTCAACTAAAGCAAAGAGGGGATCACTCAAAAATGTCATGAGCTGAAATCTGCTCTAAGAGATCCACCCAACTCCATCATTTGACACCTGTTCTTACAGCTTAAGCAGAGACCTTGCACGTTGATTGGATCTAGCACATCCCCTGTGCGTAGAAGCCCACATTCTCAGCACCTTACCGAGTTTGGGGAAGCGGGAAATGTTTTTCACTTTCGGTACAACAAAGGAAAGGTGCGTACAAAGCCAGGCTGTAGTACCTGCAGACACACCCTTTCAGAATATGGCCTGAAGGAGGTGGTCCCCAGATATCCCTGAATACACTTCCATGTCTACCAAGCAGCAGACACATTACAGGGCCTCCCTGAAGCTGCTGCCTCTAGGGGAGATGTGCTCCAGTGCACATGGGCCTAAGTTGGACACCCCTGGCTTACAGACCTGCAGAGTGACTAGCCCCTTTCCTTTTTTTGCTGCTGTCATAGGCCATTCAGGGACTCAGTGCGTATTGGCCTAAACTGGACACCCCTGGGTAACAGACCTGCAGAATGACTAGCCCCATTCTTGTCCTGTCATAAGCTTGGCATGGAACCAGTGCACATGGACCTATGTTGGACACCCCTGGGTTACAGACCTGCAGAATGACTAGCCCCTTTCCTCTACATGCTGTTGCCGTAAGCTTTTGGAAGAAGCTGTCCTGCAAAAGTACACCAAAAACAAGGGTAGTGTTGAGAAACAGATTTTGCACACGCCAGCCCCTTCGATCACCCAGTCTCTAGGACTATAAAATGAGATTTGATGGCCTAAAACGGCATGGCCAGACTCCTGAAGGCATTCCTTCTCCTTACGATATGACTGAACACCTTCGGTCTCTTCACTGGCTACCAGTGCAAAGGTGCTCAGTGTTTAAAGCTCTCTGTATGAGTCACCAGTCATCTGTGACTGGGGGTGAATGTTTGAATTGTTCAGCATTTCATCCATCATCCGTTCTTTCGGCTTTTGTCACCCTAAGTGGAAAGTGTATGCCCAGATGTGGCCCCATGTTCACTGTGCCTCTTAATTCAAGCTAGACTGGCTGATGAGGGGTAATACCCCGAAACCCGTCCCAGGATGCTTGTTTCAAGTCCAGGGAGAATGTGGCTTGGCAGTTCGGGCTGGTCAGTTCCCATGAGGAGCAGGGTCAAGACTGATTTGCATATGGCTGGGTCGAAACTGGGGTGGCGTGGTAAGCAAAAGAACTATGTATTAAACCCAGATCTGTGATGGGGGTGAATGTTTGCATTGTTCAGCATTCCGTCCATCATCTGTCCTTTTTGCTTTTGTCACCCTAAGTGGGAAGGCTATGCCCAGACGTGGGTCCCATGCCCACAGTGCCACTGGATTCAAGCTAGCCTGGCTGATGAGGGGCAATACCCTGAAACCGGCTCCAGGATGCTTGTTTCCGGTCCAGGGAGGGCCTGGCTTGGCAGTTCGGCTGGACAGTTCCCATGAGGAGCAGGGTCAAGACTGATTTGCATATGGATGGGTCCAAACTGGGGTGGTGTGGTGAGCAAAACAAATGGTGGATTAAACACAGATCTGTGACTAAGGGTAAAAGTTTGCATTGTTCAGCATTCTGTCCATCATCTCTTCTTTTTGCTTTTGTCGCCCTATCTGGGAAGATTTGCCCAGATGTGGCTCCCATGCTCACTGTGCCACTGGATTCAACCTAGCCTGGCTAATGAGGGGTGATACCACAAAACCAGTCCCAGGATGCTCGTTTCTGGCCCAGGGAGGACCTGGCTTGGCGGTTCAGACTGGACTGTTCCCATGAGGAGCCCGGTCAAGACTGATTTGCAAATGGCTGGGTCTAAACTGGGATGGCGTGGTGAGCAAAAAAACAATGGATTAAACCTAGATCTTTGACTGGTCAGCTTTCCATCCATCATCTGCTCTTTTTGCAACTCCGTGTTTTTTGTCGAAGCACACAACTTCTGTCCAGTCATAAAATGTACTCCAGGTTCCCCACAAAGTCACTCTCTAGAGATGCTCACATAAATGTCTGGCGGCAGCTGTGCTGTCAAGCCAGACCATAAAAACGCATGCATGTGGACTTAGATTCCCCAAAATGCCAAGGTTAGAATGTGACATCACATGTCCTTTGACCCCCGAAAGATCTCTTGCTGCTTAGGGGCAAGGAACCGGAAGTACAGAAAGGAAGCATGCCTTTAAGAGTCTGGTCACGTGTATCTTGTGTTCCTGCTGCTGACTCCGTGCCCCCTGAGATCATGGGGTGCAAAAGCAGTGCCTGGGAGGTAGCAGTTACTACCCGTGGCTACCTAGAGTGTGGCTCTCGACAGCCCTTCTTCCAGAGGAACTGCTCAACATTCTACGCTTATTTCTGGTCACATCCTTGAAGTGACCCCTAGTGTATTTCAACAGAAGTTGCATCGAAAGCTGAATGTTTTTTTTACAGGTAGCACAAAACTAGTGGTGTTTGGATCATGTTAAGTTCTCAAGAAGAAATACGCCCGAAAATATTTCCAGCAGCAGTGTACTAAGAAACACAACTACAGCAGAATCGTGACCGACATGAAGAATTTTATTGCATTTCCCAAAAGAAATAAGTATTTTAAGACTTCCTGTTCCAGACTTCTGCTGTGGCGAGAAACTGGGAATATTTCACGTGTGACAGCTGTGCTTGCATGCGCCCTGAATGCCATATCAATGTCTAGTAGGAGCAGGAGCACAGAAAGGAGGTAAACTCAAAATTACAATGTACAGAGTACATCTGTTTTATGAGGAGTAAATGTGGTGAGAGCAAAGAATGAGTGAAGCTCTGCAGAAAGGAATTACCTCCGACTTTTTACTCGTCACGCTGTCTAGTCATGGCGCTAACAAGATCACACGTGCAAAGTGAGGCGTCACCATCATTTCCCATTCTATTATTTATTGTAATCCTTTATTACACCTATACACACCAATCTACATGAAGTCCCCTGAACGAGACCAGTTATTTACTGCCAGGAGCTCAGACCTCTGACATGTGACTGCTTTTGCGAAGTAGTAGTACAGTAGTATAGTCCCATACCCAGAGGGCCACTGGAATTATGCGATTGTGCGGTGATTTTCGCATAATTATAGAAATTCAAAATAGATTTGTCGCATTTGCCACATAATCCATCATCTGCTGCAAAATCTGCAGATTTTAACAACAAAAAACTGTTTCTAGCTCAAATGCTTCAAAAGCTACTAAGAACGCAGCAACACGTTTTGCAGTGCAGTGGAAGGCACTTTGCCAAGGTTGACTGGTCATCTTTCTGTAGCTTATTGTTATATTTGGGTGTTAAACTGGTACTAATGAGGTGCAACTAATGCCCAGATAGTGTTAACAAGTTTAAAAATGACAAAATAATGAAGTAATACTATCAGAAAATGTGCCGCATAATGCCGCATGAGTTGCCTTTTCTTGCCGCATATTTTACTCAACCCTGCAGCATAATTTGGCCCTCCCATGCCGCATAATTCCAGTGGGCCTGCCTACACTGTTCACATACACTGCCATTAATCACCTAACAAGACTATAGCAGCAGAAACGAACAGCTCAGATGTCACTTCAGAGTAAAGTATAAGTGATAGTGCCCTAGCATGACGTCACAGTGCAGGCAGTCTCTTTCATGCGGTCTCCCTTATCCCCCAGGCCGCACGTTGGCATGACGTCATAGTCTAGGCAGTCTCTTTCATGCAACCTCTCGCATTCCCATGGCTGCAACCTGGCGTGACGTCACAGTACACGCAATGTCTTTCACGCGGTATCTCCTATCCCCCAAACTGCACCCTGGCGTGACGTCACAGTGCAGGCAGTCTGTTTCATGCGGTTTCTCTCATCCCGCAGAGTGCACCCTGGCATGACGTCAGACAGTGTCTTTTATCGGTCTCTCTTATCTTCCACAACCATTCGGTCTCCACAAATAACGGAGAGTGCTGGTTCGGGCAGCTGTTGCATCACCCACTAGTTAATGTTATGTTATTAACTGTCCTGTCCCCCTGGACCCTGCTCCTCACCTCTTCCTGTGTCCATGTTGGCATGTATGAAACACGGAGTGGTCCATGGGCTGAACCCCTTCCCCACAGGACTATTATGGAGAAGCAACTTCAGCTGGCGGCTTCTCCTCTGTATCTAGAGTTTACTACAGAAATTGGAGAATTTTCAGTTCCCTCCAAACCCTAAATGACGCCCTTTGTCTTTTCATTGTAAATGCATATGGCATCTTTTTCCTGTAACAATTCACCTGTGTGTGCCTGGTCTCCACATTTTTTGCCTTTGATGGATTTTTGATTTTGCTGAATTTCCTCTTCATATGGTGCATACTGTGTAGTTCAACATCAACAGGTGTCAGCTGTGTTGCAAGTTTGAGAGACAAGATGCTCACAGACCGCAGGGTTATTATTTTATTGAAAAGCTCTCATGACTACTGTGCGCACATCCTGTGAGAGCTGTGCTTTATCTGTCCGCTGTCATACCAACTGAGCCAGCGAAGAGCAGGACACAGCTTCTGGGAGACTTCTGCGACTTCAGCAAACAAAAACACCAATCCTGTTTTGTGGGATGTTTCAAACAGTCGAAAATTAATTGGGTTAAGAAACACAAAAAAGTAAGCGGTTAAGCAAGTAAAGACAAGCAAGCGTAATGAAGGCGACCACCAGCCTTGCTTATGAGCAAAACCCACCCCTACCAGGCAAGGAAAAGGGGTTATTGTCTGAGGAAGTCGCGCAGAGTGAAGGGGCTCACCCCCTATTCATGGCCAAGATCCTTTACTAACACCCCTCAGCTACGCTGTGCCCTTGGTATAATATGAGGCAATTAGACATGGCCGCCGCGGGAAGGCCGCGCGCAGGCAGCTCGAGGGGACTCTTTGGCAGCCGCTGAACCTGGCGCCAAGTTCACGTCAAGGAAGGGGGCGTCGAGGCACGCGGCAGCGTAAGTAATGGCGCTTGACAGGGCTGCCCGCGCGCCATCTGCAGGCACCTGCCGCAGAGGGCTGGAGGAGCGCGCGAGCCCTTCCGCGCGACGCTCGAGATGATCTCACGCCCCGCGCGCTCGCAGAGCAGCCTAATCCCCCTTGATGTGGTGAGCTCAACATGCTGGCTTTTCAAGGATGCTTACGTATGCACCGAACAGCAAGGGATCTGATTTGATTCGATGATTCGGCTGCAGCGAACGTGTGATCCCGTCCAAAGTGGAGATGACTAATTGTCTGGGATTAAGCGCCCGTGCACCTCTTGAAATCACAGCAAATGCTTTGGTGGAAGGACCCTGGGTACAGCGAGAGGGAGGTCCCGAGGTATCAGGCGTGACTGACAAAATAGTTACAATGAAGTCAGACTGTGAGAAAGAAGGTACCCAAGGACAGGATGGCAGATGGGAACTGATTCTTTTTGAGGTCCTCTTGACCCTAACAGCAGATGTCTCTATGCCTCGCAGCTCTACCAGGCTTAGGAGCTCACGGGTGGAGTTGGCAGTAGAGGGCCCTAATCGCCATGTTGCCTGAGTGCTGCGCCCTTAATCCCTGAAAACTATGAGCCGATCACATCAGCGCCTTGACAGGAAGTGACCCATGAATGGCAGGAAGTGAACCTCAACGGCTTCCAGGGTGTGGTACGCCTGGTGCTAAGTCTACTGTGGTAGCCGGTACAACACCACAACACAAGAACGCACCACTGCGCTTTACATTAGAAAAACACACACCACCTAACAAATAAACAAGCAACAGCACATGAGATGAACTTCCTCGAGAGGTATAGAAAACCTAAACAGATAGCACTGAGGCAGTTCAGCACAGGAGCTGCCCTGTTCCTCTTCTAGGCTTTTGTGCCTCTTGCTTTGCTGCCTTTATTTGTGTTGCATTTCTTTGTGGCAGTTTTTCACTTCCACAGGATTGTTTCACTTCATCCTGCACACATCTCCATGAGCTCCCTCTTGCCATCCTGTGTTTTTGGCATCTGCAAAGCGCAGACCCATTGACTCCACCTCTGTGGGTGGAGGTGGGTGCTCCTCGGCATGCGTAAATAAGAAACGACTGTGGCACCTTTAGTTTGTTTGTCCAACTTTACTCCCTCGAGGGATGAAGGGAACAGTCCAGGAACATTACAAGTGACCAATTTGGGACCTTTTCCATTGTTTATCACTCGGAGACAAAGCCAGCAATGCCAAGGTTTTACTAAAATATTACTGTGCTGTTAAAACCACGTTACATTCCCGCTGTGTAGTAACTTCTCAGATTGTGTCTCACGTCAGTTTTAGTGATTTTCTAGCATTGCGCCCAGCGCTCTTCTGCGGATAACATAAAGCAATAAATAGCCTTCTGCCGGTGCTGCCCACGACCACATGCCGGTTTGTCTTTTCTTGACATTTCAAAGTCCCATAGAGTGACATGGGAGTTTTTCTGACTTTTTACTTAGTCCTATATAGTTACATTTGCCCCTTTGGCTCCCCGCTGAAGCGTTGGCCACATTAAAAAAAAGCTTGATACGTTTCAAATTATTTTTTTCTTTAGATCTGTACTTTAAGCTTTCTCATTTTTACGGTTTTTAGTTACTTAATTTTTACTCTTTTATTAAACTTTTAGTTTGGACATTTATGTTTTTTATTTTAATCTTTTAAATATATTGCCATTTAACTTCATGCTGCAGTATCAAACGACAAAAAGGTAAGCCAGGAGATACTTTTCACAGGCTACTGATTTGAATTTGTCTAGTCTCCTTGATCAGGTTGCTTAGAATTTTTGCCTTTGCACATTTAAAAGTATCTGGCTCTCACCCCACCGCGGTCTGTGAGGTGGATGTCTCAGAGAAGGACTCCTGCAAGCCCACAAGGAGACAAATGTTGGACCATAGAATATTCCTGGCCAATTCATAAACCAGGGAGCCCCATTCACGTGCGCGTCAACCCTCAGGATATTAGAGATGAAACCTGAAGGAGCAACAAGGGGAAGCAATGACATGACCCCAAGTGTATACATTGGTAAATTTTGGAGACTTTGCGACGGATTTAGAGTTTGACAGACAGGCTGCTTCTTCACAAATGTTACAGACATCTCATCCGCCCTATTACAAGTGCATTATATCTTAATGCGCTTGTAATAAGGCAGGCGGGGTGCCGACACGTTTGTGATGGAGTAACCCTCCACCAAACTGGAAATCTGGCCTTTATCTTCTTTTTTATGGGCGCTGGTGCACCCCAGGTAGTGCTAATGCACTCTGAAGTTAGATGAGCTGTATTTTCAGATGACCCCCAGCAGTGTGCATAGCTGGATTGACAGGTGCACTTGTCCAAGGTCCAGACCTGACCACCTTGGGCCAAGGCAGACCCTTTGCTCTCCAAAATCAAACCTTCAAATGTCTAAAGGGACTGTTCTGCACTATCAATGGACGTGGCTCTGACATGAGCTGTTTTTAGGGGTCTGTGAATCTGAGGGGGATCTCTTAGCAGACATGATCTAAACTTGGACTACAAACGGAAATCAATGGGACTGTTTGTTTTCTTTTACTGCATTGTCCCTAAAAGATGCCAGAGAACAACGCGCCACAGCTTGATCGGCAGCTGAGATCGCGCTATCTACCTTGAGGTTGGACACGCGCGGGCTCCGCTGAGCTGTTAAACAGTAAGAAACTTTGTTTTCCATGTAGCTTCTCTTTCTTCGTAATCCGGCAGTCCTTGAGCCGCTGTTCTTTTGTTGGCCTCCTTTGGTCATCAGAGTAGCCCAGGGATGTGTTGTTCTCTCTTGGATGATATCCTTCACACAGTAGGTGAGCAGGAAGATGAAGCGGCTTTAGCCGTCTTTGAGTGCGCGTCAAGAGCAGCAGGAGCCAGTTATGGAAGCCCGGAACAGGCAACCTGGCGAGATTTAAGAACGCCTAAGACCAAAGACTGCCCCCCCAATGTGAGCAAGACCCTACATTGTTACCTTTCTGTAGGAAACAGGCCGATCATCATGAGAGAGAGAGAGAGTGGGAAAGTCTTTGTACCCCAGGTGAGTACCTCTTCAGTGTCTCGACGCCGCATGGAAGGATTCTGATGCGGACAAGGCTCACTCCTCTGCTAGCCTCAGCCGGGTATGAAATGAAAACCTTTGGCATCATTATTTATACTGTCAACATTCTTAAACAATTCTGAACTCTTCCTAGCCTTTCTCAGTTCGTCCTTGCTTGTGTGGAAGCTGCTTTGTCAACTCTGTCGCCCCCTGCAGTATTTGCGGCCAACTAGAGCACTCACTGTTGATTACAGCGCTCACATAAAAATATAGTAGGTGCACCCGGCTACCATACTTACTGCCAACGACAGTACTTGCAACCAGCTACAGTATTTACTGCAAACTACAGTCTATGTGGCCAACTACAGTACTTAGTCAACTACAGTACTCACGGACAACTATAGTATGTGCACCAAGCTACCGTACTTACAGGTAACTCCAATACTTGCAGCCAATTACAGTACTGACAGCTATAGTACTCACACCCTGCTACACTACTTACAAACAACTACAGTACTTGTGGCCCACTGCAGTACTCTGAGTCAACTATGGCATGTGCACCCAGCTGTAGTACTTACAGGCAACTACAGTACTTGGGGCTAACTACAGTACTTAGAGCAAACTACAGTACTCACAGTCAGCCATAGTATGTGCAGCCAGCTACAGTACTTACAGGCAACTACAGTCCTCGCAGCCAACTACAGTATTTAGAGCGAACTACAGTACTGACAAATAACTACAGCACGTGGACCCAGCTACAATGCATACCAGCAACTACAGTACCTGCAGTCAACTACAATACTCACAAACAATTATAGTATGTGCTCCCGGCCCCAGTACTTACAGGCAACTACAGAGCTTGCAGCCAAGTGCAGTACTTGGAGCCATCTACAATACCCACAAACAACTATAGTACGTGCACCCAGCTCCAGTGCTTACAGGAAACTACAGTGCTTGCAGGCAAGCGCAGTACTTTGAAGCCAACTAGAATACTCACAAACAACTATAATACGTGCACCCAGCTCCAGTACTTACAGGCAACTACAGTTTGTGGTCAGCCACAGTTCTTAGAGCCAACTACAGTATTCACAGCCAACAACAGAATTCACAAGCAAGTAGAATACTCTGTCAACTTGCATACAACTAGGGTACTCACATAACACTACAATACTTGCACCCACCTATGCTACTCGTAGGCAACTGCAATACTCACAGACACTATAGTGCGTGCACTCAGCTACAGTGTTTACAGGCGACTATAGTCGTTGTGGCAAAATACAGTACTTAGAGCCATCTACAGTACTCACATACAACTAGGGATGTGCGCCAGGCTACCATACTTACAGGTAACTACAGTACTCGCAGGTAACTACAGTACTTAGAGCTAGCTACAGTACTCACTGACAACTATAGTACTAGCACCTATATACACTAAATACAGACAACTTCAGTACTTTGAGTTAACTACAGCATGTGCACTCAGCTATAGTACTTGGAGGCAACTACAGTACTTGCGGCCAACTACAGTACTTAGAGCTAACTATAGTACTCACAGACAACTATAGTATGTGCAGCCAGCTACATTATTTACCAGCAACTACAGTACTTGCAACCAACTACAGTACTGAGAGCTAACTATAGTACTCACAGACAACCATAGTATGTGCACACAGCTACATTATTTACTGGCAACTACAATACTTGCAACCAACTAGAGTTCTCACTATAAACGACAGCACGCAAACCCAGCTACAGTACTTATAGGCAACTACAGTATTTGGAGCTAACTACAGTACTCACAGATAACTATAGTATGTGCACCCAGCTCCAGTACTTATAGGCAACTATAATTTGTGGCCAACTGCAGTACTTGGAGCCAACTACAGTCCTCACAGACAGCTACAGTATCCGCAAGCAACTAGAGTACTCTCTGCCAACCACATTATTTGTTTACACCTAGGGTACTCACATACCACTGCAGTACTTACACCCTTCTACACTACACGTAGGTTAACTGTAGTACTCTCAGACAACTATACTGCATGCATCCAGCTGCAGTACTTGAGCCGACTACAGTACTCGCAGCCAACTACAGTATTTAGAGCTAACTACAGTACTCGCAGCCAACTACAGTATTTAGAGCTAACTACAGTTCTCGCAGACAACTACAGTATTTAGAGCTAACTACAGTACTCGCAGACAACTACAGTATTTAGAGCTAACTACAGTACTCACAGCCAACTACAGTATTTAGAGCTAACTACAGTACTCGCAGACAACTATAGTATGTGCACTCAGCTAAAGTATTTGCAGCAAAGTACAATACTCACAGAAAAGTATAGTGCGTGCTCCCAGGTCCAGTAGTTACTGCCAGGTACGGTCATTGTGGCCAACTGCAATACTTGGAGCCAATCACAGTCCTCACAGACAACTACTGTCCTCGCGCCCAGCTACAGTATTCAGATACAACTATGGTACTCGCATCCAATGATAGTACTCACGCCCACCCACATTACTCGCAGACAATTGCAGTTCTCACAGAAATCTATGGGGCCTGAACCCAGCTACAGTACTCGCAGGCAGCGACAGTACACCCGACAAAGTGCAGTGCTTGCAGCCAGCTGCAGTACTCTCATAGCGACAAGGAGAAGGACAGAAGGCATGTGAAACAGGCGTTTGTGTATCAGCCTGTCTCTGTTGAGACCAAGTATAATAGGTCTATAGGCGTGCACGGGGAGTGTTTGAATGCATGAGGCCAAACCACAGACTGGTTCCAGTATTTCGATGTTTGAAGAATGGTGGCACGTATCCTTTAACTGAGTAGCTACATTCTATAAAGCTAGGAACTCACCATAGGTGTGCCACCGGTGCACCTGATGCATGGCTGCGCCACTTATAAAGAGGCGGGAAACAAGTCAGCAATTGAGGCGTGGTGAACTTCCTGGTAAAGAACCGCTCACTCCATGACCTGGAAGCGGAAGCCAGCAGCAGGTGAAAGAAGTGCTGCGCGGGGGAACCCCGGCCTGGTGTTGCCCAAAACAAGTCCCTTTGGGGATCTGTTTCCTTCCTTTTCTGTCCACCCTGGAAGACAAAGGCCTTGCTGAGGGTATGTGCCCTTCCAGCCCACAGCCAGCTGGCGTTTCACAGCCCTGCCCTTCAGTCCTGACGTTGACTCGGATGCAAGTTGCGCTGTGCTTCCTGCCAGGGCCCCCCAGATACAGCTTCTTGTGCACCCCAGAAGATGAGCGGGGGCCTTCAGGCTCCCTGTAAGACACCGAGGAGATTCGCAGTACAGTCACAGAGTGGCAGGTGGATCTGTTGTGGAGTAACAGTGTGTTGTTATACGCGTCATCATACATGATGACTGTGCATGTGCGCCCTGCACCCCAGATCGCTAGCGGGGACCTTCTGAGTCTCCGCCAGACACAGAGAAGATCCGCAGTAGTCACAGAGTGGCAGGTGGGTCAGCTGTGCAGTGACACTGTGCTGTGCACGTCATCACACGTGAGCACAATGCATGTGTACCTATGCATGTACTGAACGGTTGATTCAGTAATCAGGCTCACGACGCAGGCGTGTGCACAGAGCTACTGGACGGACACACACACACACAACACAACACACACACACCATTTTTCATTTGTATTTATAAGTTTTGTGTGAGGTGCGCGTTATGCCCCAAACAAGCCTCTCATTCATCTAAGCATCACATCGCAGCATCCCTGCACAACATAACATCATCTATGAACATTTTTGGTGGCGCAACTCGCAAGTGATGTATTTGTGAAGCAGGAATAAACAAGAAAAAACCCTCCATTTGTTTCCCCTTCACTCAGGCTTTCAGAGCTATTCTCATTACATGGCGCACCAGGGTATTTGGCACTAATTAATCCGAGGCGACGTCCTGCGTCACTAATGCGGCACGCAGCCCGGGACAGGAGCCGCTCGCGCGCCTACGCAGAGGCCATGTACTCGGCTAACCACACAACCGTGGTTAGATGCAAGTTTTACAAGGGGCCCATTGTTATGGTATGTTAATAAGATTTATAGAGCGCAGGGCTGCCCCAGCAACGGGGCTTCCCAGCGCTTCCCACAAAAGAACGGCATCACACAGCAGAGAAAAGCAGAGAGGGCCCAGGGGCTTGGTTGTGAAAAGGCAGGACATTGCCAGGACTCACAGAAGTCTTTTCTTGACAGGCTACGTTGCTAAAATATCTGCATCATATGCACAAAATGTAAGTAGAGCAATGTCACAGAAAGATCAGGACCACCTCCATTACCTGTAAACGTGCACCCCCCCACTCCGGGCTAGAATCACCGATGCACCATGGCTTGAGTGGATCCACCTCCGACTGGATGTGAGCTGCACCAGCGAGAACTGCCATATCTGCCCGGACCCTCTCATGCCAGCAGACTGGGTGCCCAAGAAGGGATGGGCATGATCGTATGAAGAGCCAGCAACATGGCATGCACTGGGATGAACTCATTTCAATAGTGTCACCCGTGGGCACTGTGCCACCAGGCCAGACTCCTAATATCAGCCCTCGCAAAAAAGTCCAATGAGCCCGACACTGCAGTAGGCCACGACTAGAATGGGGCTTTCTTGGCATCCCCTCCAGCTATGAATCTAGCCCACTAGTTTGCAGGCCACCAGCTGAGTGCCAGAGCAGCAGAATGGCCAATCTGGCCTTTACCATTGCAGTTTCAACAGGACCATCGCTTTCTGCGTGTCTGGCCTCATGGTGTAATGCCTAAATCTACACCGAAGACTTTCCCGTACGTCACTGGTATAAAAGAGTTACTTTGGAATGGTGAAGAGATCTTGGGTGATATGGTGAAGAGTCCAAGCTGAGAAGCAATGTGCTTGAAGGTGAGAGAGGACAGGGTGATGCAGGAGAAGACCTTGTGTATGGCCGCCGGCCAGTGGTCTTGGTGTCTACGGAGTGAGGTCTGTGCGGTCCTAAGGAGTCCCCCACCAGTAAGCTGTAAATTGAAGTAATGGGAACCCAGTAGCTTATAGCTCACAAATCATAACAGATTCATATTCCAAGGATCCTCATTGAGGGGGAGAGTGTAGGGGCGCCGGGATGAAAAGCAGAAGTGGAAGACAGGGTGCTAGGAGCAGGGGAGGCGGGAAAACAGATGACCTAAGTTTTGGAAGAGTTGATCATGCGGGAGGTAACGACCGGGTTACGAGGCAGTCAGAGACTTTGTTCAAATATAGAATGTGATAGAAATAGGACCAAGGTTTGTGTATCATCCACATGAAAGTGATAAGCAAATTAAAAGAAGGAAATGACGTCACAAAGGGAGGTGGTGTCGATGTCAAACAGGAGGGGGCCCAGACAAAAGTCACAAGAAACGGCAAATTGCAGATACTTGGATTGAGAGACTCTGAGCATGACTGTTGAGGAGGCAAACATCTCCATTCCTATGCCGGTGATGCCTGTGGAGGTGAGCGTGGGGTGGGGATGAACAGCGTCAAAGAGTGCATACAGATGAAAGAGTATGAGGATATGGGAGAGATGGCTCCTGTGGGCAGAGGTGGTCACTTGGATACATCTGTGAGGAATGGAGTTGGAGATAGCTCGATGGCCACACGTGATGTACACTGTGGGGAAAAAGTAGATTACGAGTGGCTTAACTCAAGACTCTCAAGCGTGTTGTAGGCCTAGGGTAGTTGACCTTAGTAATTGGGACTTTGCTAGTAGGGTGGACGCGGGCATGGGCGCTGACTGGCATGTATAGTAGAGTTGTCAGAGCAATGGGGGACAATTGTATGGTTTAGTGTGTGGCAAGGATCAATGCAATTAGTATAATATCCAAGGGAGTGTCGTGGAATGGGTCACTAGACTGTACTCTGTACTAAACCTGTGTCCTGGATCACACGTGCTATCCAAGATGTCGCTAAACGACACCTCATCAAGAGGGCACCAAGAAACCTTAACTTGCAACAAAGCTTTGAACAAGAACACAGCTTCCCACGAGGTCAATCAGTCTTCATTATCCTGTTAAACCAAACCTTCCACAAACGGTTGTCACTAAACCACATTATGTGCAACGTTGTGTTCAGATCAGATGCCCTCTGGAAGGTGAAACTTGACAACAGTTCCTTCGAAAAGGCGCCTAGACGAGGCAGATGAGCAAAGGAATGACTGCGGTGCACTTCTCAGCACAGGGTTATGCAGGTTGCAAAGGAAAGAGGCCTGGTAGCTGCACTTCCACAGTGACCACACAAGTCACTGTTCAAAGCATTGACCTTTGCATAGGACATGAAGATTTGTTTTAGAGGGCACATTTCTGTACAATTGGTTAGCCCACCCTTTGGAGAGAGCAGTGGTCCTTCTCCTTTGCGTCAGCTTCCCTGTGCCAGCCTGCATGGATGCCCAAAGCTCCCTACTCCAACCACATGGATGACCACAAAGACTAAACTTCATGCCACCGGCACAAGCCGGATCCCAGAGCTCTGGATCCCACACGACGCAACCAGAAATATCAGACCGCTCTTCTCCCACCGAACACTGCAGACCTCTAATTAAATGAGCCGCTGAAATGAAGAGCGGCGCTGCCAGAGGACCAGGTCCCCCGGCACCAGCTGCAGCAGTTTGCGACATTTAGAACCTGGCCCGCTGCCTGACATATGGAAATGTCACCTCTTGTCTTGATACGCCATCCAGTCCCGCTAGGTCCGGAAGCGAGAGCTGATGGCGGCAGCATTTTCAGTCAACAAGATGCTGGCAAACAATCTACACCTACGTTTTAGGGACACTTATTCTAGTGGAGGGGGTCTCTTCGCTCTAGTGAGGGGCTTCCTCGTGCTCTCCATCTTGGGAGGATGATGAGCAGGATCTAACGTGCCATGAAGGTCTTCGTCAACCCCTCAGATCCATTCATGTCCTAGAATGTTAGCAATCAGTAGCCAAGGAGTGTATCTGGGTCAAGCGAGTATTCGCAGGTAGTTATTTAGGAAACGTTGGGCATTCATAGTGCACACTGAAAACACACCCTACAGGTTCAAGACACAGCATAGCTGCGTCTAGGTGCAGTTTGATTTCACTGAACTTCCTTTTAGCGACAAAATGGCTGATCTATGGTGAGAGCGGCACTGTGGGAGCTGCAGTGAATCAGAGTAAATACCCGGATAAGGAAGTGGGAGAAATGACATCAGAGACGTCTCAGTGGCACAACACACAGAAATGAAGCAGAAGTAAGATTAAAATATGAATTTGGATATGTGGCTGCCTAGAGTGAGAAAAGACATCATAATAAATGGAACATTGGATTTGAGCAATATCTGCAAAGACATCATATCAGGCCCAGTGACATCATCTGAGTTCCCACGATGAGATCAGACTATTTGAATGGGTGAAGGCAGCACATGCTGTGACGTAACAGGCACTGTGACATCATGTGAGCAGCCATGTGAGGGATTACCAGCAGTGACATCCTTTCACCTCCAGTAACATCATCTGAGTTACCATGGTGATATAAGAGAAATTGTATGAGTGAAGCAAATACCTGCAGTGACATAAGAGTCATCTTTTCAGACAGAGTGAGTTCTTCCAGTGAAGTGAGAGGTAGTGCAGACCTCATAGTGGCGCAGTGCTCCATAAAATGACTGAGGAAATGTAGCAGTTACATTCGCCTTGTCACAGTAATAAAGGAATTCTTTGAGTAACAAGGGGGCTGTGGCAACGACACAGCTGTTGTTACAGTTACGCAGTACCTGGAGTTGTGAGTTAGGGTCAGTTGCAGCGACACGACTGTTGTTGTAGCTACACAGTCACTGGAGTTGTGAGTTAGGGTCAGCTGCAGCGACACAGTTGTTGCAGTTACACAGTCACTGGTGGGCAGTCAAAATATCGAAAATAAAATTTCGATATACCATAATATCGAAGTTTAAATATCGAAGGGACAGAATATCGATGGGACAGAATATCGATGGACAGAATATCGACCCTAAGGTAAGTAATATCGAATTACTTAATATCGATGTCAATAATATCGAAGTTAGTAATATCGAAATCAAATATATCGATGTTACTAATATCGATGTTACTAATATCGATATTTGTATTATTGTTATGTATTTTGTTATGTTTTTAATATGTATGTGTTATATGTGTGTTTGTTACGTGTTTTAATTGTTTAAAAATATATGTATACAATTTTTATATGTTAATAAATTTATTTTTGTAAGTTATTTTTTTTTTTTGTACTGTAGCGGGTTGTGGGTTTATAGGGGAATAGGGTGGGAAGTAATTTAATTATACTAAATTAATTATAAATTTTTAGGAATTATAAATTAATTTTAATTATTTTTTGCGTTTAAGTTCTGTAGCGGGTTGTGGGTTTATAGGGGAATAGGGTGGGAAGTAATTTAATTGTAATTAAGTTATAATTTATTTTAATTAATTGGTATTGATAATTATATTATTGTTAATTAATTAATAATTGGTAATTAATTTTTATTAATTGGTTATTAATTTTTATTAATTGATTAATTGATTATCATGTAATTTAAATGTAATTAAGTTATACTTTATTTTAATTAATTGTTATTGATAATTATATAATTGTTAATTAATCAATAATTGGTAATTAATTTTAATTAATTGGTGATTAATTGTTATTAATTGATTAATTAATCATCATGTAATTTAAATACAATTAATTTATAATTTATTTTAATTAATTGGTATTGATAATTATATTATTGTTAATTAATTGATAATTGGTAATCAATTATTAATTGGTAATTAATTTTTATTAATTAGTTATTAATTTTTATTAATTGATTAAGTGTGTTGTGCGTTTATAGGGGAATACTTTTGGAAGTAATTGAAATCTAATTAAGTAATTATTAAATTTATTTTTGGGTATTGATAATTAATTTATTGGATATTAATTATTAATAGGTACTTTTTTAAATTACAAATTATTGGTTCTAAAAATTAATTTATTGTTGTTTTATCATTAATTGGTAATTAAATATTATTAAATATTATTTATTGATAAATGTAATTAATATATTAAGAATTATTTATTAGTTGATAATTAATGTTTAATTATTATTATTATTGGTATAAAAAAGCATTTAATTGTTCAATATTAGTTAATTGGTAATTAAGTTTTAATAAGTTATATGTTTTTTGTTATTAAAAATATTTTATTGTTCAATATTTCATATTTAGTAATTAATATTGATTAATTATTATTTATTGGTATTTATTAATTTATTGTTAATCCATTTTCTATTGGTAATTATGTTTTTAATAAATATTTATTGGTATTGGTAAATAGTTTAGAGTTATTTAATAATTCATTAATTATTTTAAAAAAATAATTTATTTATAAGTATGTTATTTGTCACTTCTACGCTATCCAACATTTTCCCTACTGTTGCACTCTCTGGAGTGGGAATAGTAATTTCTACCCCTACGCTATCCAACACTTTCCCTACTGTTGCACTCTCTGGAGTGGGAATAGTAATTTTTACCCCTACGCTATCCAACACTTTCCCTACTGTTGCACTCTCTGGAGTGGGAATAGTAATTTCTACCCCTACGCTATCCAACACTTTCCCTACTGTTGCACTCCCTGGAGTGGGAATAGTAATTTCTACCCCTACGCTATCCAACACTTTCCCTACTGTTGCACTCTCTGGAGTGGGAATAGTAATTTTTACCCCTACGCTATCCAACACTTTCCCTACTGTTGCACTCACTGGAGTGGGTATAGTAATTTTTACCCCTACGATATCCAACACTTTCCCTACTGTTGCACTCCCTGGAGTGGGAATAGTAATTTTTACCCCTACGCTATCCAACACTTTCCCTACTGTTGCACTCACTGGAGTGGGAATAGTAATTTTTACCCCTACGCTATCCAACACTTTCCCTACTGTTGCACTCTCTGGAGTGGGAATAGTAATTTCTACCCCTACGCTATCCAACACTTTCCCTACTGTTGCACTCCCTGGAGTGGGAATAGTAATTTCTACCCCTACGCTATCCAACACTTTCCCTACTGTTGCACTCTCTGGAGTGGGAATAGTATTTTTACCCCTACGCTATCCAACACTTTCCCTACTGTTGCACTCCTGGAGTGGGAATAGTAATTTTACCCCTACGCTATCCAACACTTTCCCTACTGTTGCACTCTCTGGAGTGGGAATAGTAATTTTTACCCTTACGCTATCCAACACTTTCCCTACTGTTGCACTCACTGGAGTTAGAATAGTAATTTTTACCCTTACGCTATCCAACACTTTCCCTACTGTTGCACTCACTGGAGTTAGAATAGTAATTTTTACCCCTACGCTATCCAACATTTTTCTTAGTGTTGTTTTTTGGGAGTTGTAATAGTAGTTTTATTCCCTACGCTATTTAATATTTTTGTATTATTTTAGTTAATATAATATATAATTAATTTTAAAAATATTAAAAGTAAATTTAATTTTTTTAATTTGTTATACATAATTATTTTATTTTTATTTATGTTATTGTTTTATGTGTATAGATGTATTTGTAATTTATAATATTTTTTAATAATTAAAAATGTATTACAATAATTATTCAAAATTATTATTAAGTAAGTATATATATTATATCTTATATGTATATGTTTAATTAATGTTTTATTTAATTATATATGTTACTTATTAACTTTAAATATTATCAAATATTTTTAACTATGTTTATTTTAATTATAAGTATTATTTAGTTTATTTTACACATTATGTTTAACAAAAAAAACGATATTTTTGATAACGATATTTTTGACATCGATATTTTATTTTTCGATATTTTTGTACTTACCATGTTGTAGATAGGATGTCGATATTATTGACATCTATATTTTTGTTGCGATATTTTTGTAGGTCGATTTTTTGACCTTCGATATTTTGTCAGTGATTCACAGTCACTAGAGTTGTGAGTTAGGGTCTGTTGCAGCGACACAACTGTTGTTGTAGTTACACAGTCACAGGAGTTGTGTGTCCGTGACATGACACTTCTGGCTGGAGTTCTACCTTGAGAGCGTTGTTAAGTTTGAGAAGTTTTAGAGTGGCGTGAAGCAGCTGCATTGAAAGAACCAGCTCCTAGCTACAGGATGTTGTCGAAGGCTTTTAGCGGTGATAAGGGCATGAGAGCGGAGGGGCTGGAATATGTGGAGTGGAATGGCATCAGGAAGGGAGTTCAACAGAAGTGATTAGGTACAATAAGAAAGAGAGGATCAAACCACTAAATCTTAATATTTCTAACCACAGAATGGTCTAAGTCACCAGAGATGAGCACCACAAGGGTCCTGAGGGTGCATGGAATGCCTCTTTCCAACCTCCAAAAGGGGGCGCTGCAAAACTCCCCAGAATGTACAAGGTGCTGACTGCATTACAAAGAGTCTGGAAGTGAGAAGCACACATCTGCAAACCATTGGACAGATGCAACAGCAGGACCTTGCGTTAACATCTGGTCTTGGGCACCGCCAAGCAGCTGCAGTGTTTGTGAGAACGGGTCTTTACCGTCAAACAATCTGTTCAGGTACCGGCAAATTACCGCTCAGCAGTGTCACACTCCAGACAGTTGGCTCATCATGCACCTAATGTGGTTTTAATGGGAGCCCTTTCATCTCTTGGTACTCTGCACAGTTCAAGCTAATGTGAGACTCATTACACTGATGTCGCGTTGGCTGGCGCGCTGAGTCGCTATTCACGCTCCAGCCTCCTAACATACGGCCTTGCACGTCACAGCTCTAGGTGTTCAGAAAAGCCAAGAAAGTGGCTTGTTGGTTAGTGAAGGATCGTCAGCATTCCTAGACCTACAACCATGGTATGAGGACTCATCATGGCCATACAGCACATGTGCTAGGAGAGCGCGCATGCCTGCTGAACTTAATACAGTGGCAAAGAGATGTGTGTGCCAGCCACCACTCACAGGCGCACCGCTCCAGCAGGCATACGTAGCAAAAAGAGAGTAGAGCACAGAAAAATATACATCAAAGACACTTTTAAGAACATAATAAAACAGCATGCTCTTATGGCTTATCCCTCGCCCTCACAGACACCGCTCAGACCCGCCGAACCAACAGAGGAGGACGCTCCTTTTCGCACCCTGCGGCCAAGGCATGGAACAGCATTCCCCTACACCTCAGAAGAACCACATCTTCACTCACTCACCCCACTCACCTTCACTCACTCACCCCAGAACCGCACCTTCACTCCAGCATATCAGGAAGGAGCTCAAAACCTGGCTGTTCGACTGAACACTTCATCACGCAGCAGCCGAATTCCCCTGCGCCTCGAGACCCTCACGGGTGAGTTGCAGCACTTTATAAATGTTTGATTGAATGAGAGTCAAGATCTGCGGTTCACACCACGCCTTCTACAGTCTTCAGCCGCCTCTCTGAAATTTACCATGATACCCAAACTGAGCCACCATCGACTAGCTGACACTTCCTTATTTGATGGTATGCTACTCTTTTTCAGTGCCGAAAGACCCCTACAAGGGCGAACACACACTCAAGAAACACACGCCAACACCACCACCTAGTACAGTGATGACAGCAGTATGATGCCCGCCACATCCACTTGAGCCTTCGGGTGGAGTTCCCTCCAGCTGTTGGTTGTGATGACAAAACCAACGAAAGTCACTCTAGAACAGACCTTGGGTCACTGGGAACCCAAAGCATCTCAACACTGGACCCAATAGATACCTAAAGGTACCTTGTTTGTAAGCCTCTTCTATCAAGGGTACCTGTATGGAAGGAAGGAGGGAAACACAATCTAGATGCCTCCTTCCCATAATATACAAACAAGAAAAGGTGACGTCTGATAATACAGACAGCAACCGTTGCAACAATTCATCTCAGAGATCAAACAAAGGTATACTTTTGAGAGGAATGTGCAATATAATGCAAAAAATAAAAGGTTCAAAATTCATGTAAATATTATAAAAAATAAAAGTATTCTATGCAATGTCCCCTCAGATGGCAAACAATGAATGTTCTGATTTACATCGTGCTGATGTAAATTGTCTAAGGTGACAATGTTACTTTGTGGTAAATAGCTGTGCATGGAACACGTAAGCAAGCTCTACTGGGATTCTATTTTTTATTAAAATCAATAAAAAGACGGTTAAAATAATTAACATACAGAATACACATAATCGTATCTCATAGTCACTGGGCTAATTTGCAAGCACAAAAACTGCTTGACAGCTTTGTCTCTAATTCATATCTCCATATCATGGTGAACCGTATGCTGATTATTCAAAAGGCCAGTTGTATGAATCTACTGGGCTGATTGCACCATAAATATTCATATAATAACCGCAGCCCTTTCATACTGTCTTCATTTACCAAAGATACATAGCAGAGGCAGGAGTGTACAGATGTCTCAAGCGACAGAATGTTGTCATTTTCTGATTGCGCTCTAGTCTTGTGGGATAAACTGGGAAATATAGACTAGGGGATATTATGAATTTAGAACATTATACCTCTCTCATTTCTACAACCAACCAAAACGACCATCTCCCACCCCCTACATGAGCCGAGCTCCACAGGAGTGCGCCCTGCCCTACGAGTGAACGCTGCAACAGCCTACACAGAGCAGGAGGGTCGCCATCCACTGGGTCTTCCAAGACTGCCCTAGCTGAAGAGTCCCTGGCAACTGATGTCAAAGAAGCTCCCTCTTCACTTGGGCATCCGGGCATGTCTCTGCAGCCCCACCGAGAGCTGGCACACCTTAAAGGGGCATCCAGTGTACAGAAAGACCCTTCTCTGTACCCCATCTTTAACAATCTCCAACAATAGACATTCCAGTGTCTTCCTTTGTTTGATGACGTCTGCTTGGGTTTTGAGACTTATTCTGACATCATTCTGTTGATGGACTTGTAAGTGCTTCCTGTGTCCCCTAGATATGTCTTTCTATTAAGCCGAGGCTGCCTTAGACACAGTGTTCCAGCGTCTTCCCCTGATGACGCCTGCTTGGGTTTTGAGACATATTGTGACTCCATTCACCGGATGCTCCCTGTAATAAAGCCTTCTGTGGGTGGGTGGGTGTGGGGAGGATATTGTTCATGTGTCCACCCAAAAATATATTTCTATGAAGCAGAGGCTGGCTGTAGACATAATGTTCCAGCGTCCTCCTTTGATGATGTCTGTGTGGTTTTCGAGACTTATTGTGACACAGTTCACCTGATGGCTCTTAGGTAACGCATTGAAAGAGGGATATCGCTTCATGTGTCCCCTCGGCACATATTTCTATTAAGGCGAGGCTGGGGGTGGATGCTGTGGAAGGAGGGGTGATGGTAGTCTCCTGTCTCTCAGGGGTCTCCCTGGTACTTCTGAACACTGCACCACCGTTTGTCATTCCACCATACCTGGACTCTTGGCACTACAACCACAAGCCCTCTTAACTGCTACCTCCTTCCTTCGCATGGTCCTGTCCGCCCCCTCCTGCTACCCCTAATGTTGCAACTCCCCCTTTCTCGCAGTCTAAGAGCCTGAGATTGACCAGTCTCAACGCACTAACGCTCTATCCAGATAGTAGTGCTACGGCAAAGAGCACTCCATCCGCATTCCCTATGTCTCGTATTCCCATTTCTACTTTCTTTGTTTGCTTCCCATCTGCCCCGTACCCCTAATAGGAATGCTAAGGTACACTGATGTTTCTGCTGCTTCCAGCATGACCACTCCCCTCACAAATCAAGACGATGTGCATGCAGGGGGACAGACTTCAACATGATCCTTTTCTGCCCCCAGAATGTCAGCTCACGTCATTGCCAGTGTCGGCCATCTTGAATCTCGCCACAAAGTGGTGTATTACAGCCAAAAGCCAGACCCCACGGCTTATTTTGTCTTATACTCACTTTCCTGCCTCCAAGACTTACACAACACCGAGCAATACAAATAACATGAATATAAAGTGCTGTCATTGCAATAGATGTAATTATTAAGTGCTAATGTTCTAAAGGATTGCCTCATTTAAAAGTGACTAAGCATTATGGGCCAATTCGCAGCACCTTTCCTGGGAGCTCTTGTGTCTCACTCCTGGGCAATTTCTCATGTGAGGAAGACACTTACGCAGGACAGGCATTTCCATAAAACTGAGTAATGCAGTTGTGGTAGTGCGCCACCTCGTGGTAGCACCAAATAACAACAAAATGCCTAAAATGTGGCCTTTTCATCAGTATGTGAGACAGGTTCTACTGATAAGCTTTCCTTAATCCTGTACTGAGCCACAGAAAAAAGGTTTTTTAATTATGTCCATTGAATAAGGATTCTTCTGACAGCGGCCAAACCAGCTCTTTACAGACTGACCACTGGGGTCTTCCCTGGCGTGACAGTCATCTCTGACATTTACATCTACTTTTGTGTTTTATACACGAGAGATACCCACAGGCAAGTCATCACACAAGAACCGGAACTAACCTCCATGTAAACAAATAGCAACACTGGTACATGAAAGAATACCGCCAGCACTGCCCTCAAGTGCAATCAATGCCGAGCCTTCTCCGGCATGGCCGTGAGAATCTGGAATGCCCTTCCCCCTGAAATCAGAATGAATCCCTCAACTGCTTCATTCAAGAAAGAAGTTAAAAGGATACTGATGAACACATTTATGCCGTAGAACGCATGAACTATACCCCAGGACATGGTTTATCCCGTAGCCTGCACGCATGCTTATTTCCCACAGACTATGTTCTTATGTTGTTCTGTTGTTCTACGGGTTGTTGTTCACCTGGAAACCTGTTTTTTCGCTCTAGGGGATTCTCCCAAACCCTTTCCTTCCTGGATGAGGTTGTTATTTTTATACATGTCGCCTTGATTATTGTAAAGCGCTCTGATACCCGCAAGGGTCATCTTAGCGCTATATAAAACTTTATAAATAAATAAACGCCAAAGAAAAGAAGCAAACAGGCCTCTCACACTGGTTTGTATACATCTAGATGAATCAGTACACAGCCCATGCATTCCTTGCTATTGTATAAGTGGTGTCTTGTGAATGTCTATCCAGCTTTGTGCACATGAAGAATCCAAGAACAGGA
This sequence comes from Calotriton arnoldi, assembly GCA_963921515.1. NCBI lineage: Eukaryota > Metazoa > Chordata > Amphibia > Caudata > Salamandridae > Calotriton > Calotriton arnoldi. The sequence continues at coordinate 1,015,040 of CAWUFW010003928.1, read as the reverse complement.
TACCCATGCTAGAAAGTACTCCCGGCTCAATCCCAAATACTGCTGCGGCGAAGGTGTCCAACACTATCCAAAGAGGGCAAGACCAATGCCCCAGTTTCAGAATATTCACTACCTACGTAAGTGATTTTTGTTTTATTAATTTGATTTACTTTTATCTCATATGTATATGTGGTATGGCTTCGGTGCTGGTGGACCAGTACTGGAGACCCCTGCCCCATGGCCCTCAGGGAACACCTGAGTTCTTATGGTCCCTACCTAAGGGTCCCTCAGGACCTTCACAACGGGCACCCTCTTGTCACCTCTTACCTGCCGGATCTCCAGCTTGTACATTGTCAAGGGGTCCACCGTGTCCGGCTCCCTCTGGGTCCACTGCAGCACGTAGGAGTAGTTCTTCGACTGTTTCACAGTTTTGATGGGGTTGGGCGTATCGAAGTAAAACTCCGGGCTGTAGGCTTTAGCTGTGGAAGGAAGGCAATGGAGGCTTGAGATTGCCAGGTAAACCTATCTGCTTGCCTGTTGCACACTCTGGGTTTGATGCACTGTGCAGAGCTGGCAGCGGCGGCTCCTCCGTAATGATGGAGGAGCATTGCCCCACTGCCAGATGATAAATAAATTGATAATAAAACATTGTTATTATCGTTTTATTTATCTCTGCGCTGCTTACATGGGAGTGAGAGGGGCGAGGGTGGGCCATGACAGGCAGGAGTGGTGGGCACGTATAAGTGAGCATCTCTGTTTGGCCAGCCTAGGACGGCCGGCCAAAAAGACCTGCGCACTTATGTTTCTCCAAGCCTGCTGTGTTGCACAGTCGGGTTGGAGAAATGCCACAGGCTCCAATGCAATGTCTGAGCGGCAAACGAGGCCGCTCAGACCAATCGTGGCACTGCTCTCATACTATGAGAGCAACGTCTGGATTGGGATGGGGGCCTGTGCTACCAGGGCCACCACTTCCGGAGGAGGAGAGTAGCAGGAGTAACGAGGCTGCAGCGACCGCGGAGCGGTGGAAATTACTTTAAAAAAAATATATATATTTCTCAACCTCTCTCTCAACCCCGCACGCATGCCCCTCCCCCTGCGCCGTCCTCCCAGGTTCAATTGGTAGCAGCTGCCACTGAGAGCTGGCTAATGACAGTGTTGTCCAAAATCATGATTACAACCAGCAAAAGATAGAAATAAACTCAAAGATGGAACAGTGTTTCAACTTTGCAAAACCTCGCCTGCAAGCAACGTTTCCCGTAAAAAGATTGGTCAAGGGTGAGGGACTTTTCTATCAAAAATATGACTTTTGTGGGAGAATTCTACGGCAAAAAAGTATTATTTTTATTTTTTTCAACACATTATTTTTAGTTAAATGTTTCATCAGCTTTTTTATTTAACACAATACCAACCTTATAAAGTTGTCTAAATTTTAGAATTAAAAAAAAAAAACTGCCGGGGAGCATGCAGGATTGGTGTTTACTGCATGATTAACAAATGTGTGACCTTTTTTCCCAATCATTTCACAGACTTTTTCGGCAGACTTTACCTGGTGAATACAGGAGTGTTGTAATTACCCTAAGAGGTATAGGCCGCATGAGTGTTGCTCTGTATGGTAGATACCCCAAAAACTCCATCATGATTTGCGCAGAAACTCCTGGTCCCTACCCACATCAGAAATGACCTCAGTACTTGTAAAGGAGGGAGTTTATTTGGCATAATTCAGCTTCCCAAATTTCACCTCTTGGTTAATATTCCTAGAAAAAGGAATGCATTTGACACGTTGCAGTTTGTGCAGTGGCGGGGCTCTGGAATTCTGCACTCAGCTATTCCTAGGAGAAGTGCGCATAAAGTATGCAATACGCAGTGATTAGGTCCGCGTATGTTCATGGTGTATAACTGACCAACTGTAGTTAGATTTACAGAGTGAGGTTTGGACATGCCTGTGTTTGCATGCATTAGTACATTAGAGCCAGACCTGTTGCCTTTGCCAATGCTTGTTTACATGGTGGCTAGTCTGACTCTCCAAAAAGGCCCTGGTGTTTGTCCCATAAAGAGCCCCTGGGCAGCCTTCTCCAGGGCATGAAGCACTTGCTGATTGTCGGGAGATGGTCAGTGATGGCCGGGACAATGACACACTAAATCATGCTGATGTTTGAGGCAGTTGGACGGGGGGGGGGACATAATATGGGCAGACAGTAGATGTTCCATAGGTGACCGACCATGACTTACCAGAGACCTGGAAGACGCAGTCCGAGGAGCCCACGTCGTTGGATATGGTGCACTCGTACTTGCCGCTGGTCTCGCGGCTCAAGCTGTCGATCTTGATCTCGGAGTAGTCCTGCTGCTCCACTGGCGGCGTAGTCATCAGGTTTCCCTTGAACCTCCAGACGGCTGTGGCCACTTTCATGGGGCTCCCTTTCAACATGGTGCACCTCATCGTCACACTGCGGCCCAGGCCCTGCCGGATGTCCTGAAAGGTGGGCTCCAGTACCGGGGGGACTGCAAATAATCAAACAGGGGGAAAAACAAGGGGCTGATCAGGTTGAGGGTCTCAGTGATTTCTCATTCAACATGGAATCTCTTCATGACTTGCTTATGCTGATTGGCTAAACCTGTCTTAGGTGAGCTACAGCTTCTACAAGGTCCATGCAGTGAACTGTAGAACTGGGAGGTGGAACAAACGAACGGTCTAGTTCACTCGTGTCAAAGCAAGGAGGCTGCGTCGCGTATCCACAGACACGGGGAGAAACCAGACCATGCCTACGTAATAAGAGTCCTCCTTACACAAATGAAGGAAGGCATTCCTCAAGAACGCCGCTGAACTCCACCAGGTGGGCAAGAGGCTACTTACTTGGCGAGATACTGTGGACGGAAAACCGTACCTCAATATTCTGGACTGTACCCCAATAATCAAAACACTCTAAAATTTCAGATCATCTAAAATTTGCCTCAGACAGTTCTGCCCCGTGTTGATCTTGCACAAAAGACCCCATCCCTGATGTCAATTTAGCAAAGTAGCATAAACAAGAAATTAGGACCACCCTATAACTGAGTCCTAGATCAAGGAAAAGGTAAAGGGTTTTATTACAAAAATCTCAAAATCAGGCATTACAGAATAAGTGACATGAAGGCTCAAATGCAGATTTATACAGAGTAGTAAAAATCAGAATTATTTCAAAGTCCCTAATGAGCATCAAAAATCGTAAAGAAAACAGGCAGCATCCCTAGTAGCAAGGAAAGTCTTCTCAATCTCTCAGAAATCTGGCTCATTCCCCAAATCAAGGGTTTTTTATACATAATTCTTGCATAACAAATTAAAGAAACAACTGAAACATCATGACACGATCACAAGTAACGACTCTATTGGCAAGTCAGATTGTAAAATGTCATCAATTAAGTTCCTAAGCACAATCCCATTTTTAAGGAAGCGCCTGCTGTCTTTCTTACTTCCTTCGTCTGGAGATGTTCAAGCAATGTCTAACATTTTCAACAATAAAGTTTTACAGAAGTGAATAAGGCTAGACTCAGCAAGGGAATTACAGTGAAAGAGCCTTGGATTTTTGCAACAGTTAGGAACATTAGAAAGTTCATTCTGAGGATATCAGTAAAACTCCATTACATCAGTTGTCTCCACCTGCACAGAGCTGTGTGGAGAAAAGATGCACAGGGGGACCAGTGAGTGAATACAGGAGTAGAAGCCAGAACAGCATCCATGTTATCCAATATGGAGCCCTCATACAAATGTGGCACAACTGTACATCATATAAACTCGTTTCAACTGCAATCATGTTAATTCATTATTTGTGTATTGGATCCATCTTAAAAATCATTATTCATTTTTATTTCTTCATAAAAGTATAAACCCAGGAAACGCTTCTGCAATACCCAATAAAAAGATGTTCCTTCTCTCTGGCACTGCTTGCCCTAATACCAGTTTAGTATTCTGTGAACCACAGCAGAGGAGCTTATCCCGCCATGTGGTAGACAAGAATTTAGCAAAGTCTTGCTGCTATGCACGGGGACGTCAGCGGTTCTCCTTAAAACCAGCCAAGTTGTGAGGAGATAGTGAGCTCCAGCCACTACCAGGAAATGTGCCACAGAGGTGACCGCTGGATGTTGAGGGAGATACCGCATAACGCATACCATCAAGCTGGGGTGACTGGCTGATGCTAGATTGGAGATCAAGGTGGCCACGATGCAGGAAGGCTAGACTGACAGCAACCCACCTTCGTCATTCCGCGCCAAATGTGCATTCTTGTGGCCAAGGGTAAAAAATGCTGTACCGCAGTGCTTCCCAAACATGTTAGAGGCATGACCCACTTTTTAGAATGACAAACTCTTGCGATGCACCTAGCTTTAATGGACATGAGGTCGGGCTATTTTTTATTGTAACTGAAGCATGGTGTGGCAGTGCACTGTCATTTGCAGACAGCGTATTTTCCATTGAAATGGCCACTAAATTTGCACAGACATACAGTTTTTCTGACAAAAGTATATAGCAGTTAAATGATAATGTGTGGAAATCGGTTATTAGTGAATGTTTATCATTTGTGCTTCACCAAGTGAAGTGTATTAGTTTGTTTTGATCCTATTAAAATCTTTGCTTCCATCCCACTTCAGAATTACAACTGTCTGCCCGCCGTATTCTGAGGATGGCGGTCGGACCGCCACAGGACCACCGCCACCACTTGGATCCAGGATCCCCCAGCTGTGACGGTGTGGCGGGGGCCCCCGGGGCGAATTTGCCCATGGGGTGCACATGTTGTGCCCCCCCCCCGTATTTGCACCTGTGTTCCCAGTGCTTGAAATGCCAAAATAGAAGTGCCGGTACTCCGTATCAGAGTACCTGCTTCTATCTGAAAAGTGCCGGTACTCTCCAATTAAAAGTATTACGTCTGTCTTGAGAAGTGCCGGTACTCTCCCTCTCAAAATAAAAAAGTGCTGGTACTCCGTTCCGGACAGTACCGGCCCATTTAAAGCACTGTGTGTTCCTGCATTGTGTGGCATGCACGACATGGTGCATGCCACACAGTGCAGGAACGTGCTGTAGGCGCAGTCACGGCGGCGGTCTGCTTGTTAGGCTCTTCTATGAGTCTAACTGACCGCCGCTGTGACACCGCCACCGCACCGCCCGCCCGCCCGCCCTGGATTCAACTCGGAATCTGACGGGAGCACCGCGGTCTTGGCGGTTCTCCTGGAAGCGCAGCGGTGGCGGTCCTACAGGAGGACCGCCAAACTCGTAAGCAGGCCCAAAGCCTTGTTTCTCTTGAGTATCAAAGCAGTGAGAGTTCTGCATCATTTTCTAAAAACTTTTTCTGTTGTACGTCGATTACTTACAGCACTTCGAGGGGCTCGAGACTCGAGTGCCAACTTCTGTGGATTTAGGTCTGGCAGTTCTGGGAGTGGGGGGGTGGGAGGGGGGCAGTATTAATGTTTCCGGCCGGTATCTCTGCACCTGAATCTGGCTATTATGAGTTTTTTCCCCCGAATGGTGAATAAAATGCAGGCCTGGAAATAACTTGTCCTTTTCATCCTGCGGACTTCCGAACCCAAGAACAGTTCTGCTCCCGCTTAGCACCTGCCCTTACAGGTGCTCACTGAGCGCGGGCGCACTAAGGGGGCAGGTACGGGGGCCGAGAGTGATCAGGGTGTGAGGGGACAGGGTAGGCTGTGGACTGGCAGAGGGGAGTATTGCATGCACGGTCCCGCACCGCAGGATGGGGTCGGCGAGAGCCCGGCTGCGGTTGTCCCTATCCCGCATAGGATTTTACAAGCTGGCTTTTCTGGCTAAGACCAGGTCTAGTGTTCCAGCACCGCGTAGATCCAGGTGCAAGAACACCGGACATCTTGTGAGGAGGAGGGATGCAACTGCACCGGGCCCCTTGTGATTGTGAGTAGTAGGTGTACAACGACACCGGACCTCTTGTGAGGAGCAGGGATGCAAGGACATCGGCCCTCCTTTTAGGATCAGGGATACAAGGACACGGGCCTCTTGTCATTGTAAGGAGCAGGGGTGCAAGGACACCAGACCTCTTGTGAGGAGGAGGGATGCAAGGACACCAGACCTCTTGTGATTGTGAGGATTGCGAGAAACAAGGGTGCAAGGACACCGGAGCTCTTGTGATTGTGAGGAGTAGGGGTGCAAGGACACCGGACATCTTGTGATTGTGAGGAGTAGGGGTGCAAGGACACCGGACATCTTGTGATTGTAAGGAGCAGGAATGCAAGGACACCAGACCTCTTGTGAGTGTGAGGAGCAGGGATGCAAGGACACCAGACCTCTTGTGATTGTGAGGAGCAAGGGTTCAAGGACACCGTACCTCTTGTGATTGCGAGGAGCAGGGGAGCAAGGACACCAGATCTCTTGTGATTGTGAGGAGGAGGGATGCAAGGACACCGGACCTCTTGTGACTGTCAGGAGCAGGGATGCAAGGACACTGGACCTCTTGTGATTGTGAGGAGCAGGGGTGCAAGGACACCAGACCTCTTGTGAGTGTGAGGAGCAGGGATGCAAGGACACCAGACCTCTTGTGGTTTTGAGGAGCAGGGGTGCAAATATAGTGATGCGCTTTAATTGCTTGTTTGTAACTAAATTATTGGTTAAATACCAATCATGTCAGCTAACAGCCTTAGAAGCAAGGGCCAACATGGTTAGAGCACCCCTCAACTGTTGTTGTGTTTTTGGAACAACATATTACTTGTTGTGGCTGTGTGAAAACAATTGTTCAAGTGATGCATTCGTAATAGTTTTGTGGTTTCGAATATTTGTGCGCCTTCACCTAACTGAATGATTGTCAAGATTAATATCTTCACCCTTTAGCAATTCACCTTTTGTCTGTTTCCCTTGATTTTTTACCTTTTATTAAGTATATTTTTGCTTGTTTCTGTTTGTGCTCTATAAGAATTTAATTCAGCTCCTTAGTGCATGTGCTTTGTCCCTAAATGTCTACGTTTACACTGTTTTCACACAATCAACAATTTTAACTTTCCAGACCTCAGTACGTTGGCACAGGGATGTAGTGTGGAAATTCAATGTCAAATGTGGCTGCAGCGTGTATGTACACAACCCAGATGTATGAGTAAAAGGTATAGCTCCAGGAAACACCATAGCGCTATAGTTGATCTGGGTTTTAAAACCACTGGAGCAACACCTCCCAAGGAAAAGTGCTCTGCGATTAGAGAAATATATATTTATACAATGAATGCCACCCCTAAGAGTGCCTTGAAAGTCCATGGGGCTGCGTGATTAATGCATAAAACTGGGGCATGCAAAATATTGAAGAAAAGTATACCGCCACAGAGAACAGTGGCCAAAAGCAGTTTGCAACTGAGTCGGTCAATGTACATTTTTCAATGAACAGGCTTGATTATGATTACAAATCTATTTTCAGAGCTCAGCCTGGAAAATACTAGAAATGTCTTTAAAAATTATTTTTCAATTTTTTTAATCAAAAATCTAATTCAATAATGAAAGCAGATTTTTGAAAACTGTAGAGGAAAATAATTTTGAAAAGTGAAATTTGTGGTGCCTCAGGGTACACTGCAACTTTGCCCATCAGCTCAACTCCAGTGACTGTAATTAGCAATCAAAATTAAATTTGAACAACTGTTTTCCTGGCGGACAATACAACTGGGATGGGGAATGCTGAAGTGCTGTAAACAGTGACCACTTAGCACAGATGAGTCACCTGGAAGGAGACAGGAACATATGACACACATAGGACTTCCACATCAAACTTTCCTATAAAGTAGAAATGTAAAATGGGGGCTCAGGAAGTGAAAATATTGATTGCAAGAGCCCACAAAGACAGTCAGTAGTTCCCACAGCAAGAGGGGAAACTAGTTCAAGCCCCAGGAGAGGGGGGAGGGAGGTGTTCATCTTTTCAGTAGGAGGTGTGCCTAAGAGGGAGTTCCGGGACTCCTGAAACGCACGGGCCGCACATGCTCACCAAGGGGCCCTTTGGTGTCTTGTTGCTGCTAAAGGAACGCAATAGGCAGAACAAAAAAGTTGTGGTTAAAAGCCTACCTGAGGCCTAGAGGAGAAACCAGGAGTGACTTTCCCAGCATCAAGAAATATTGACCTTCTGGATTGTAGCCGGAAGCACGGGCAGAAAGGCCTTTGAGCAGTGGCAGGAGTTCCCACAAAGAACACTAGGAAGATTGAAAGCGTTAGTAACTACCAGTATGAATTCTACTGACTCTTCCACTGACCGTTCGGACTCTATTAGGCAAAACAATTTGCCGGTAAGTTTTCCTTGGTTTAATTTCTGGCTCATGAGTGGCCTCTGGTGGCAATTTTTGTGTAAGGCACATAGACTGTCAGTGATTGTTACAGCTCCATTGTTCCTATGGTCATTTATTGATCACATTGCCTTCTAGCCATATCTTCAGTTCCCCTTCTCCAGTTTGAACAATTTTTGTGTCTTGGTACTTAATTTTTTATTTTCAGAAATTGGTTTGGGAATTTGCTTTTGTTATATTCTTTACTTTAATTTTATCTGGGACTGCTTGCTGCTTGTGACATAGGTACCAGGCATTAAACAGAGATTCACATTGAACTGCATTTTGGCCTAACCAAATTGTGTTTATTAAGTAGACAGGAGTGTCCCTCTCCCACATTCATTATCCACATTCTGCCACACCGTAGTCGTCCAACGGTACTAAGACTGAAAGATCATCCTCTAGGCTGGAATAACCAGCAGACAGGACTACGAGAGTTTATCAAGCGCCATGAAGAAATCTAAAGATACTGACATGCTCATCACACTCCACAAACAATACCAACAGCATCTTTTCATCGGTTGGAAGAAAGATCAAATCCACCTTAATAATCGTCACCCAGACAATAGCACTTTGGGGGACACGAAGAACATGGAGTACAAGGAAGAACCCAGGCCACTTAGGAAGATAAAACCATGAGTGCACACAATCAGACAGCAGGCTAACAGGAATAAAACAATCTCAAGAAAAAACACCAATTAACGATGGATACAAAATCACCTACTGAGGCTAGTCAGATGTAAACCCAAGCAAGAGCAGCCTAAAGTTGGGCTAACAGACTATAAGGCTCTCATTGCCAAACATCAACAAGGCGCCAACTGAAATGGTGTACAAAGCGCTACATAAAATCAGTATATGATAAGAAAGGGCGTCTATAAGAAATGTAAAAACAGGCGGATGACCGAAACGCAGGGGAGAAAGTAAAGTCAATGGAAACAGATTTAAGCAGAGGCAAAGGATGACAAAAAAAGGAAAACACAGATACAGGGATCTCACATTTGGCATAGCTGCAGGGGTGTGGCGAAATGCAATGAAAATGCAAATCCGTCATTTCGGGCTATATTTTAGTGTGAAATGAATCCTCACATCAACTTTTGACGCAAGGATGTATTTAAACAGTATCTTCCCCGAACAACAGGTGCTTGCATTCTATTGTTCCTGTGCGTTCTGTGTAAATTTTTACCTCAAATTAGCGTAAATTGCACAATCCGCAGTCCATTTTTACAGCGAACGGTGTATATTTACACACCGTGGCGTAATTTCACGTAACAAACGTTATTATATGAATAACTCAGGCGTAATTTACCTTTCGCCCAGGCCTAGGAGTAGCAAGACCCAAAATGATAAGTAAAAACAGAACTTTATTAAGAAAACTTGTGATCGCTACAGAGATGTCAATACAAGCCCTAGTCAGGGACTGGAAGCAGGCCACCGCAGCACAAGGTTCCACATGACGTTGGGTCGACGGATGACACGCGACACTGTCCGGTCCAGACCTTTTGCAAGGGGATCGAGGCTTTCTTGACTGCAGGCCACATCTGCACCATTTTATCTTTCACCTTCTAACACCTGTCTTGTTCCTGACTTCACCCTCGCTGCCCAAGCTCTGGTCGCCATAATTTGTCAGTGGCATGACTGTGTGAATGCCAGCCCTCACAGCAGCCTGCTCCTACAGGCACAGAAGGCGGCAGATTGGCTAATTCACAAAAGATGCTGCAGCAGCCAAGATATAATCACTCACACCTGCGACGAAAGCAAGGGACAAAAAGCCACTCTGTCCACTCAATCACCCCCAGATCCTTAATGCCGAGCGAGGATTAATCCATCAATCTTCCAAGCAGCGGAAAAGTGGGGAGATGTGCGTTGAATACAAGCACTTACTGCGCCATTAACAGCAGCACAGACAGAGACAGGGCTCCTGACAGGGGAAACCGCCGGCGCTGATGGCAGCATCATCCTGGCTGGGGCAGATCTGGGCTGGGCAGAAGGGCTACTGGGAAAATCCCGAGAGGCTCCGCTGCTTCAGGGCCCAAATGGAGTAAAAGGGCCCAGATGGAGGCATCCTGATGGAGAGAGCCACTGGCTCTGCTCTACATCGTACTCTCTGGGGCAGATCTGGGCTAGGCAGAAGGGCTACCGGGAAAACTCAGAGAGGCTCGGCTGTTTCAGGGCCCCAATGGAGTAAAAGGGCCCTGATGGAGGCATCCTGATGGAGAGAGCCACTGGCTCTGCTCTACAGTGTACTCTCTGGGGCAGATCTGAGCTGGGCAGAAGGGGTGCAGGGAAAACCCCGAGAGGCTCGGCTGCTTCACAACTCCATTTGGTGAAAGTCTTCCAGCTCATTGAGCAGTAGTGAAAGCGTCTGAGGTTGTAACGCACGCTGTCACACTACGCCTGGCTACTACTCCTGCAGTGGGCACCATGGCCGCCAGTGAAGAATTGGAGTAGTGAATGATTATGTTATGGGTCTTGAAAGCCACCTATACCATCTACATCTATTTATACAATATATGTGGAAACATTAGATTTCACATTCATAATCTTTTGGGGGTGGGTGACAAGTGCCCCTGTTCCTCAATGCACGTGGAAAGCTTCAGACACCTTACCTGTTATGTGCAACTCTGGGCTTCTAGCTGCCAGCACAGGCCTGGCCGGCAGGGCACACCTCGCCCAGCTGAGGCCAGTCTAACCGAGCTCCAGTAGCCATTTTGACATATGATAATGCCATATATCAGCGTGAGGTGAACGCTTAACCCTAGCCTAAGGATGTAATGTAATACTTATCAATGTGAGGTGACCCTATATCCCTCCCCTCCTCATATACATTCAAGGACATCAGTGTGAAGTAAATCTCTGTCATGCTCCTCCTCATAGAATGTTATGGATATCAGTGTGACGTAAAGGCCTACCTGACTCTCCTCAGACCATGTCAGGGATATCAGTGGGAGGTGAACACTTTTCCCTCATCTCATGATATAATATCAAAGCTGTCAGTGGGAGGTGAACACCTGTCTCCTCATCTCATGATATAATACCATGGATATCAGCATGAGTTGAACACCTGTCTTCTCACCTCATGATATAATATCAGTGAGAGATGAACATCTGTCTCCTCATCTCATGATATAATATCAGTGGAAGGTGAACACATGTTTTTTTCACCTTATGATATAATATCATGGCTATCAGCATGAGTTGAACACGTCTCTTCATCCCAAGACATATCAGTGGGAGGTGAACACCTGTCTCCTCATCTCATGATATAATATCATGGATATCAGCATGAGTTGAACACCAGTCTCCTCATCTCATGATATAATATTAGTGGGAGATGAACACCTGTCTCCTCATCTCATGATATAATATCATGGATGAGTTGAATACCTGTCTCCTCCTTTCATAATATAATATCAGTGGGAGATGAACATCTGTCTCCTCATCTCATGATATAATATCAGTGGAAGGTGAACACATGTTTTTTTCATCTCATGATATAATATCATGGCTATCAGCATGAGTTGAACACGTCTCTTCATCCCATGATATCATATCAGTGGGGGGTGAACACCTGTCTCCTCATCTCATGATATAATATCAGTGGGAGGTGAACACCTGTCTCCTCATCTCATGATATAATATCAGTGGGAGGTGAACACCTGCCTCCTCATCTCATGATATAATATCAGTGGGAGGGGAACACCTGTCTCCTCATCTCATGATATAATATTATGGGCATCAGCATGAGTTGAACACTTGGCTTCTCATCTCAGGATATAATATCAGTGGGAGGTGAACACCTGCTTCCTCATCTCATGATATAATATCATGGATATCAGCATGAGTTGAACACCTGCCTCCTCCTATCATAATATAATATCAGTGGGAGATTAACATCTGTTTCCTCATTTCATGATATAATATCAGTAGAATGTGAACACCTGTTTTTTCACCTCGTGATATAATATCAGTGGGAGGTGAACACCTGTCTCTTCATCTCATGTTATAATATGATGGATATCAGCATAAGCTGAACACCTGTCTCCTCATCTCATAATATAATATCATTGGGAGGTGAACAACTGTCTCATCATCGCATGTTATAATATTATGGACATCAGCATGAGTTGAACACCTGGCTCCTCATTTCATGATATAATATCAGTGGGAGATGAACATCTGTCTCCTCATCTCATGATATAATATCAGTGGGAGGTGAACACCTTTCTCCTCATCTCATGATATAATATCATGGATATCAGCATGAGTTGAACACCTGTCTCCTCATCTCAAATATATTATCAGTGGGAGGTGAACACCTGTCTCCTCTTCTCATGATATAATATCAGTGGGAGGTGAACACCTGTCTTCTCATCTCATAATATAATATCAGTGGGAGTTAAACATCTGTCTCCTCATTTCATGATATAATATCAGTGGAAGGTAAACACATGTTTTTTCATCTCATGATATAATATCATGGCTATCAGCATGAGTTGAACACGTCTCTTCATCCCAAGACATAATATCAGCGGGAGGTGAACACCTGTCTCCTCATCTCATGATATAATATCATGGATATCAGCATGAGTTGAACACCTGTCTCCTCATATCATGATATAATATCAGTGGGAGGTGAACACCTGTCTCCTCATATCATGATATAATATCAGTGGAAGGTGAACACATGTTTTTTTCATCTCATGATATAATATCATGGCTATCAGCATGAGTTGAACACGTCTCTTCATCCCAAGACATAATATCAGTGGGAGGTGAACACCTGTCTCCTCATCTCATGATATAATATCATGGATATCAGCATGAGTTGAACACCAGTCTCCTCATCTCATGATATAATATCAGTGGGAGGTGAACACCTGTCTCCTCATCTCATGATATAATATCATGGATATCAGCATGAGTTGAATACCTGTCTCCTCCTTTCATAATATAATATCAGTGGTAGATGAACATCTGTCTCCTCATCTCATGATATAATATCAGTGGAAGGTGAACACATGTTTTTTTCATCTCATGATATAATATCATGGCTATCAGCATGAGTTGAACACATCTCTTCATCCCATGATATCATATCAGTGGGGGAGAACACCTGTCCCCTCATCTCATGATATAATATCAGTGGGAGGTAAACACCTGTCTCCACATCTCATGATATAATATCAGTGGGAGGTGAACACCTGTCTCCTCATCTCATGATATAATATCAGCATGAGTTGAACACCTGGCTCCTCATCTCATGATATAATATCAGTGGGAGGTGAACACCTGCTTCCTCATCTCATGATATAATATCATGGATATCAGCATGAGTTGAACAACTGCCTCCTCCTATCATAATATAATATCAGTGGGAGATTAACGTCTGTCTCCTCATTTCATGATATAATATCAGTAGAAGGTGAACACTTCTTTTTCACCTCGTGATATAATATCAGTGGGAGGTGAACACCTGTCTCTTCATCTCATGTTATAATATCATGGATATCAGCATAAGTTGAACACCTGTCTCCTCATCTCATAATATAATATCATTGAGAGGTGAACAACTGTCTCCTCATTTCATGTTATAATATTATGGACATCAGCATGAGTTGAACACCTGGCTCCTCATTTCATGATATAATATCAGTGGGAGATGAACATCTGTCTCCTCATCTCATGATATAATATCAGTGGGAGGTGAACACCTGTCTCCTCATCTCATGATATAATATCATGGATATCAGCATGAGTTGAAAACCTGTCTCATCATCTCATAATATAATATCATTGGGAGGGGAACACCTGTCTCCTCTTCTCATGATAAAATATCAGTGGGAGGTGAACACCTGTCTTCTCATCTCATGATATAATATCAGTGGGAAGTGAACACCTGTATTCTCATCTCATGTTATATTATCATGGATATCAGCATGAGTTGAACACCTGCCTCCTCATATCATAATATAATATTAGTGGGAGTTAAACACCTGTCTCCTCATTTCATGATATAATATCAGTGGAAGGTGAACACGTGTTTTTTTCATCTCATGATATAATATCATGGCTATCAGCATGAGTTGAACACGTCTCTTCATCCCAAGACATAATATCAGTGGGAGGTGAACACCTGTCTCCTCATCTCATGATATAATATCAGTGGGAGGTGAACACCTGTCTCCTCATATCATGATATATCATGGATATCAGCATGAGTTGAACACCTGTCTCCTCCTTTCATAATATAATATCAGTGGGAGGTGAACATCCGTCTCCTCATCTTATGATGTAATATCAGTGGGAGGTGAACACCTGTCTCCTCATCTCATGATATAATATCAGTGGAAGGTGAACACGTTTTTTTCATCTCATGATTGTAGGAAGCTGGCTCTGTATATACTATACCGAAGTGAGGTATAGTGTGCACAGAGTCCAGTGGAACCCCAAAGGTAGGCAGAGGTAAAGTTAGATAGCACCTCACTCTCTATTTGTGGTAGTGTGGCCGAGCAGTAAGGCAGTATCAGAGGACAGTGTTAAGCATTTGTTGTACACACTCAGTCAGCAAATGAATTCACACACTCAAAGACTGAACTTCAGACCAATTGTTTTTGTATAAAAATATTCTTTTAGTTATTTTATTTTCTAGAACCAAGCAAGCCTGGCACAGGTAAGCAATAAATACTTTACAGTAGTAATGCAGTTTGTAAACAGTTTGAATTTTAATTATATATGCACTTTGTTTTGACATACAGTATGGTTGCAGAGAAATGCAATACTTTGTAAATACAGTACATAGACTTGAATGTGCTTTTCAGTAAAATACCAGGTACGCTACTTTTGAGATTACTTTTCTTACTCAGAGTAGTATACCTGGATACTACTCTGGGACATTTCCTGTAAACAGGTAAGTAAAATCGTTTTTGTTAAACAGTACAATTTTAAAGAAATTCTTTAGGTTTTCAAACTCCACACTTAGAAACTTTTCCTAGAAAAACAGTCAATGTTAACTATGGAGGAAAATAGTGTTAACGGTTTTAAGGTAAGTATTTGGTAGTGGGAGTTGAGGTTCTGGGGGTAGACTCAGGGGTCCCCCAGGGTCAAGGATGCACTCTTGATACACCCTCAGCGGCACTAGGGCGGCCAGGTGCAGAGTGCTGAGGCCCAATGTTATCCAATGGGGGACAGGGGGCCTCCGGCTGGTGGCTGCTGGCGAGCAGGCCACAAGGTTGTGGGAGCCAAGCTCCTGGTGTTAGGCTCAGGGCAAAAGGGGATCCTGTTTAGCACAAAAAGTGCACCAGCAGCGGTGCAGGGGCGGCTGGGTGCAGGGTGCTGGTTTGGCGTCGGGGGCCCAGTTGTTTTCAATGGGGATTTTCGTTTTGGTTTTCAGCTGCAGGCTCGGTCCAGGAAGACTTCCAGGAGGAACCAACAGCTGGAGAGGTAAGTTGGAGGGCTCTGGGACGTAGGTGCACCTCGGGTTTTCTTCTCCAGGGCACAGGGCGGCTGGATGCAGAAGTGTCTTTTGAGGTCGGATTTCACCTTACCAGGCCACTCGCGGTTGGAAGGGTCTCCGTGCAGAGGCTGCAGGCGACGTCGGGGAGTCCTGGAAGGGTCAACTCACGGTGGACTCGGACTCTGGAGTGCTGGGGGACCTCGCTGGGACCAGTGGGCCACTCGAACTCGGGCCGCAGGCGACGGGTGCAGTGGTGGTTCCAGGCGTCGGGTTTCTTTTTCCTCAGCAAGCTCGGAGTCTTTCTTAGGTGTTTCTTCTGAACAGAGCTGCTGTTCACAGGAGATCCGGTTTTGTTGAAGGCAGTCAGTCCTCCCAGGGGTTCTGGAGGTCGCTGGCTGCAGGACAAGATGATTTTTGGCGCAGGATCTCTGGAAACTGCAGACGGGCCGGTAGGGCTGGGGCCAAGTCAGTTGTTCTCTGCAGTCTCCTCTGCTGGGCGTCTTCTTTCGTCCTTTTTCTTCTTAGGTTGCCGGAATCTGCCTTCTTGGTTTAGGGCTGCCCCCTAAATACTGTATTTAGGGGGCGTTTTAGGAGTCTCGAGGTCAGTAGCCAATGGGCTACTGACCTTAGGGTGACTACACCCTGGGTGTGCTCACCCCACGTGGGGGAGTGAGCACAATCCCTAATCCTGATTGGGGAGTGCCTGCCATCTGCAAGATGGAGGGCACTGAAGAGTGGGCTTCACCTCGCCTCCCCCACCTGAGGGGTGGAGTTGGCAGAGGTGGGCACACCTTCTGGGCTGGCTAGTTTTTCCCGCCTGTCTTCCCGCCGAAAAGGAGGGGAGACAGGAAGGGGGCCTGCTCCTGATAGCAGGAGAGGTGGGGGTCTCAGTACAAAGGCTGCCAGGCCTTTGAAGCTCCCCTGCCATAGATGGCTCTTCCTGGCCTGGGGGAGGTGTCAACACCTCCGCCCAGGAAAGGCTTTGTTTCTGTGCTCAGGGAGCGAAGGCTCCCACCCTAGGGGTCCAGAAACATGTCTCGTGGTGGCAGACTGGTGCGTACTAGTCTGGGAACCCACCAGAGGCTGGTCGTTTTTCAGGGGGCATCTATAAGATGGCCTCTGTGTGCATTTTTCATTAAATCCCACACTGGCATCAGTGTGGGTTTAATGTGCTGAGAAGTTTGATACCAAAATTCAAGTTTTCAGTAAAGCCATTATGGTGCTGTGGAGTTCGTAATGACAAGCTCCCAGCACCATATACTCTTAATGGCAGCACTGCACTTACACTGTCTAAGAATGGACTTAGACACTGTAGGGGTACAGGGCTCATGCACCTGTACCCTCACCACTGGTATAGGGCACCCAGCTAGAGGGGTGACTGATCTATGCCAGGGCAGTGGGCTGTAGGCATGGCACACAGGGATGTGTGCAATGTTGACTCTTCACTTTGTTCTGCACCAAAACACGCAGCCTGCAAAGGCAGTGTGTGGGTGTAAAGGTACAGGGCCTCTAAGGGTGGCACAATAAGTGCTGCAGCCCTTAGAGGTCTTCCCTGGTCACAGTGCCCTGGGTACCTGTGGTACCATTTACCAGCGTCTGACCTGTGGCCAGAGATGCCAATTGGGTTAGTTTTGGGGAAAGAACACAGGCCCTGGGAATCTGATTGGCAGGGACCCAGGGCACATCAAGTCAAAGTGCATCAGTAGTCTGGCAAAAAGTGGAGGGGTTACTGCAACAGAAACACACTTTCCTACAATGATATAATATCTCGGCTATCAGCATGAGTTGAACAAGTCTCTTCATCCCATGATATAATATCAGTGGGAGGTGAACACCTGTCTCCTCATCTCACAATATAATATCAGTGGGAGGTGAACACCTGTCTCCTCATCTCATGATATAATATCAGTGGGAAGTGAACACCTGTCTTCTCATCTCATGTTATATTATCATGGATATCAGCATGAGTTGAACACCTGCCTCCTCATATCATAATATAATATCAGTGGGAGATAAACATCTGTCTCCTCATTTCATGATATAAGATCAGTGGAAGGTGAACACATGTTTTCTTCATCTCATGATATAATATCATGGCTATCAGCATGAGTTGAACACGCCTCTTCATCCCATGACATAATATCAGTGGGAGGTGAACACCTGTCTCCTCATCTCATGATATAATATCAGTGGAAGGTGAACACCTGCCTCCTCATCTCATGATATATAATATCAGTGGGAGGTGAACACCTGTCTCCTCATCTCATGATATAATATCAGTGGGAGGTGAACACTTGTCTCCTCATCTCATGATATAATATTATGGACATCAGCATGAGTTGAACACCTGGCTCCTCATTTCATGATATAATATCAGTGGGAGGTGAACACCTGCTTCCTCATCTCATGATATAATATCATGGATATCAGCATGAGTTGAACACCTGCCTCCTCCTATCATAATATAATATCAGTGGGAGATTAACATCTGTGTCCTCATTTCTTGATATAATATCAGTGGAAGGTGAACACCTGTTTTTCACCTCATGTTATAATATCAGTGGGAGGTGAACACCTGTCTCCTCATCTCATGTTATAATATCATGGATATCAGCATAAGTTGAACACTTGTCTCCTCACTCATAATATAATATCATTGGGAGGTGAACACCTGTCTCCTCATCTCACAATATAATATCAGTGGGAGGTGAACACCTGTCTCCTCATCTCATGATATAATATCAGTGGGAAGTGAACACCTGTCTTCTCATCTCATGTTATATTATCATGGATATCAGCATGAGTTGAACACCTGCCTCCTCATATCATAATATAATATCAGTGGGAGATAAACATCTGTCTCCTCATTTCATGATATAAGATCAGTGGAAGGTGAACACATGTTTTCTTCATCTCATGATATAATATCATGGCTATCAGCATGAGTTGAACACGCCTCTTCATCCCATGACATAATATCAGTGGGAGGTGAACACCTGTCTCCTCATCTCATGATATAATATTATGGACATCAGCATGAGTTGAACACCTGGCTCCTCATTTCAAGATATAATATCAGTGGTAGATGAACATCTGTCTCCTCATCTCATGATATAATATCAGTGGAAGGTGAACACATGTTTTTTTCATCTCATGATATAATATCATGGCTATCAGCATGAGTTGAACACATCTCTTCATCCCATGATATCATATCAGTGGGGGAGAACACCTGTCCCCTCATCTCATGATATAATATCAGTGGGAGGTAAACACCTGTCTCCACATCTCATGATATAATATCAGTGGGAGGTGAACACCTGTCTCCTCATCTCATGATATAATATCAGTGGGAGGTGAACACCTGTCTCCTCATCTCATGATATAATATTATGGACATCAGCATGAGTTGAACACCTGGCTCCTCATCTCATGATATAATATCAGTGGGAGGTGAACACCTGCTTCCTCATCTCATGATATAATATCATGGATATCAGCATGAGTTGAACAACTGCCTCCTCCTATCATAATATAATATCAGTGGGAGATTAACGTCTGTCTCCTCATTTCATGATATAATATCAGTAGAAGGTGAACACTTCTTTTTCACCTCGTGATATAATATCAGTGGGAGGTGAACACCTGTCTCTTCATCTCATGTTATAATATCATGGATATCAGCATAAGTTGAACACCTGTCTCCTCATCTCATAATATAATATCATTGAGAGGTGAACAACTGTCTCCTCATTTCATGTTATAATATTATGGACATCAGCATGAGTTGAACACCTGGCTCCTCATTTCATGATATAATATCAGTGGGAGATGAACATCTGTCTCCTCATCTCATGATATAATATCAGTGGGAGGTGAACACCTGTCTCCTCATCTCATGATATAATATCATGGATATCAGCATGAGTTGAACACCTGTCTCATCATCTCATAATATAATATCATTGGGAGGGGAACACCTGTCTCCTCTTCTCATGATAAAATATCAGTGGGAGGTGAACACCTGTCTTCTCATCTCATGATATAATATCAGTGGGAAGTGAACACCTGTATTCTCATCTCATGTTATATTATCATGGATATCAGCATGAGTTGAACACCTGCCTCCTCATATCATAATATAATATTAGTGGGAGTTAAACACCTGTCTCCTCATTTCATGATATAATATCAGTGGAAGGTGAACACGTGTTTTTTTCATCTCATGATATAATATCATGGCTATCAGCATGAGTTGAACACGTCTCTTCATCCCAAGACATAATATCAGTGGGAGGTGAACACCTGTCTCCTCATCTCATGATATAATATCAGTGGGAGGTGAACACCTGTCTCCTCATATCATGATATATCATGGATATCAGCATGAGTTGAACACCTGTCTCCTCCTTTCATAATATAATATCAGTGGGAGGTGAACATCCGTCTCCTCATCTTATGATGTAATATCAGTGGGAGGTGAACACCTGTCTCCTCATCTCATGATATAATATCAGTGGAAGGTGAACACGTTTTTTCATCTCATGATTGTAGGAAGCTGGCTCTGTATATACTATACCGAAGTGAGGTATAGTGTGCACAGAGTCCAGTGGAACCCCAAAGGTAGGCAGAGGTAAAGTTAGATAGCACCTCACTCTCTATTTGTGGTAGTGTGGCCGAGCAGTAAGGCAGTATCAGAGGACAGTGTTAAGCATTTGTTGTACACACTCAGTCAGCAAATGAATTCACACACTCAAAGACTGAACTTCAGACCAATTGTTTTTGTATAAAAATATTCTTTTAGTTATTTTATTTTCTAGAACCAAGCAAGCCTGGCACAGGTAAGCAATAAATACTTTACAGTAGTAATGCAGTTTGTAAACAGTTTGAATTTTAATTATATATGCACTTTGTTTTGACATACAGTATGGTTGCAGAGAAATGCAATACTTTGTAAATACAGTACATAGACTTGAATGTGCTTTTCAGTAAAATACCAGGTACGCTACTTTTGAGATTACTTTTCTTACTCAGAGTAGTATACCTGGATACTACTCTGGGACATTTCCTGTAAACAGGTAAGTAAAATCGTTTTTGTTAAACAGTACAATTTTAAAGAAATTCTTTAGGTTTTCAAACTCCACACTTAGAAACTTTTCCTAGAAAAACAGTCAATGTTAACTATGGAGGAAAATAGTGTTAACGGTTTTAAGGTAAGTATTTGGTAGTGGGAGTTGAGGTTCTGGGGGTAGACTCAGGGGTCCCCCAGGGTCAAGGATGCACTCTTGATACACCCTCAGCGGCACTCGGGCGGCTGGGTGCAGAGTGCTGAGGCCCAATGTTATCCAATGGGGGACAGGGGCCTCCGGCTGGTGGCTGCTGGCGAGCAGGCCACAAGGTTGTGGGAGCCAAGCTCCTGGTGTTAGGCTCAGGGCAAAAGGGGATCCTGTTTAGCACAAAAGTGCACCAGCAGCGGTGCAGGGGCGGCTGGGTGCAGGGTGCTGGTTTGGCGTCGGGGGCCCAGTTGTTTTCAATGGGGATTTTCGTTTTGGTTTTCAGCTGCAGGCTCGGTCCAGGAAGACTTCCAGGAGGAACCAACAGCTGGAGAGGTAAGTTGGAGGGCTCTGGGACGTAGGTGCACCTCGGGTTTTCTTCTCCAGGGCACAGGGCAGCTGGATGCAGAAGTGTCTTTTGAGGTCGGATTTCACCTTACCAGGCCACTCGCGGTTGGAAGGGTCTCCGTGCAGAGGCTGCAGGCGACGTCGGGGAGTCCTGGAAGGGTCAACTCACGGTGGACTCGGACTCTGGAGTGCTGGGGGACCTCGCTGGGACCAGTGGGCCACTCGAACTCGGGCCGCAGGCGACGGGTGCAGTGGTGGTTTCAGGCGTCGGGTTTCTTTTTCCTCAGCAAGCTCGGAGTCTTTCTTAGGTGTTTCTTCTGAACAGAGCTGCTGTTCACAGGAGATCCGGTTTTTGTTGAAGGCAGTCAGTCCTCCCAGGGGTTCTGGAGGTCGCTGGCTGCAGGACAAGATGATTTTTGGCGCAGGATCTCTGGAAACTGCAGACGGGCCGGTAGGGCTGGGGCCAAGTCAGTTGTTCTCTGCAGTCTCCTCTGCTGGGCGTCTTCTTTCGTCCTTTTTCTTCTTAGGTTGCCGGAATCTGCCTTCTTGGTTTAGGGCTGCCCCTAAATACTGTATTTAGGGGCGTTTTAGAAGTCTCGAGGTCAGTAGCCAATGGGCTACTGACCTTAGAGTGACTACACCTGGGTGTGCTCACCCCACGTGGGGAGTGAGCACAATCCCTAATCCTGATTGGGAGTGCCTGCCATCTGCAAGATGGAGGGCACTGAAGAGTGGGCTTCACCTCGCCTCCCCCACCTGAGGGGTGGAGTTGGCAGAGGTGGGCACACCTTCTGGGCTGGCTAGTTT
The DNA here is from genome assembly GCA_963921515.1 of Calotriton arnoldi. NCBI lineage: Eukaryota > Metazoa > Chordata > Amphibia > Caudata > Salamandridae > Calotriton > Calotriton arnoldi. The sequence goes on along the minus strand of CAWUFW010003928.1, from coordinate 992,900 downwards.
TCCCGCCTGTCTTCCCGCCGAAAAGGAGGGGAGACAGGAAGGGGGCCTGCTCCTGATAGCAGGAGAGGTGGGGGTCTCAGTACAAAGGCTGCCAGGCCTTTGAAGCTCCCCTGCCATAGATGGCTCTTCCTGGCCTGGGGGAGGTGTCAACACCTCCGCCCAGGAAAGGCTTTGTTTCTGTGCTCAGGGAGCGAAGGCTCCCACCCTAGGGGTCCAGAAACATGTCTCGTGGTGGCAGACTGGTGCGTACTAGTCTGGGAACCCACCAGAGGCTGGTCGTTTTTCAGGGGGCATCTATAAGATGGCCTCTGTGTGCATTTTTCATTAAATCCCACACTGGCATCAGTGTGGGTTTAATGTGCTGAGAAGTTTGATACCAAAAATTCAAGTTTTCAGTAAAGCCATTATGGTGCTGTGGAGTTCGTAATGACAAGCTCCCAGCACCATATACTCTTAATGGCAGCACTGCACTTACACTGTCTAAGAATGGACTTAGACACTGTAGGGGTACAGGGCTCATGCACCTGTACCCTCACCACTGGTATAGGGCACCCAGCTAGAGGGGTGACTGATCTATGCCAGGGCAGTGGGCTGTAGGCATGGCACACAGGGATGTGTGCAATGTTGACTCTTCACTTTGTTCTGCACCAAAACACGCAGCCTGCAAAGGCAGTGTGTGGGTGTAAAGGTACAGGGCCTCTAAGGGTGGCACAATAAGTGCTGCAGCCCTTAGAGGTCTTCCCTGGTCACAGTGCCCTGGGTACCTGTGGTACCATTTACCAGCGTCTGACCTGTGGCCAGAGATGCCAATTGGGTTAGTTTTGGGGAAAGAACACAGGCCCTGGGAATCTGATTGGCAGGGACCCAGGGCACATCAAGTCAAAGTGCATCAGTAGTCTGGCAAAAAGTGGAGGGGTTACTGCAACAGAAACACACTTTCCTACAATGATATAATATCTCGGCTATCAGCATGAGTTGAACAAGTCTCTTCATCCCATGATATAATATCAGTGGGAGGTGAACACCTGTCTCCTCATCTCACAATATAATATCAGTGGGAGGTGAACACCTGTCTCCTCATCTCATGATATAATATCAGTGGGAAGTGAACACCTGTCTTCTCATCTCATGTTATATTATCATGGATATCAGCATGAGTTGAACACCTGCCTCCTCATATCATAATATAATATCAGTGGGAGATAAACATCTGTCTCCTCATTTCATGATATAAGATCAGTGGAAGGTGAACACATGTTTTCTTCATCTCATGATATAATATCATGGCTATCAGCATGAGTTGAACACGCCTCTTCATCCCATGACATAATATCAGTGGGAGGTGAACACCTGTCTCCTCATCTCATGATATAATATCAGTGGAAGGTGAACACCTGCCTCCTCATCTCATGATATATAATATCAGTGGGAGGTGAACACCTGTCTCCTCATCTCATGATATAATATCAGTGGGAGGTGAACACTTGTCTCCTCATCTCATGATATAATATTATGGACATCAGCATGAGTTGAACACCTGGCTCCTCATTTCATGATATAATATCAGTGGGAGGTGAACACCTGCTTCCTCATCTCATGATATAATATCATGGATATCAGCATGAGTTGAACACCTGCCTCCTCCTATCATAATATAATATCAGTGGGAGATTAACATCTGTGTCCTCATTTCTTGATATAATATCAGTGGAAGGTGAACACCTGTTTTTCACCTCATGTTATAATATCAGTGGGAGGTGAACACCTGTCTCCTCATCTCATGTTATAATATCATGGATATCAGCATAAGTTGAACACTTGTCTCCTCACTCATAATATAATATCATTGGGAGGTGAACACCTGTCTCCTCATCTCACAATATAATATCAGTGGGAGGTGAACACCTGTCTCCTCATCTCATGATATAATATCAGTGGGAAGTGAACACCTGTCTTCTCATCTCATGTTATATTATCATGGATATCAGCATGAGTTGAACACCTGCCTCCTCATATCATAATATAATATCAGTGGGAGATAAACATCTGTCTCCTCATTTCATGATATAAGATCAGTGGAAGGTGAACACATGTTTTCTTCATCTCATGATATAATATCATGGCTATCAGCATGAGTTGAACACGCCTCTTCATCCCATGACATAATATCAGTGGGAGGTGAACACCTGTCTCCTCATCTCATGATATAATATTATGGACATCAGCATGAGTTGAACACCTGGCTCCTCATTTCAAGATATAATATCAGTGGTAGATGAACATCTGTCTCCTCATCTCATGATATAATGCCAGTGGGAGGTAAACACCTGTCTCCTCATCTCATGATATAATATCGTGGATATCAGCATGAGTTGAACACCTGCCTCCTCATCTCATGATATAATAGTGGGAGATTACCATCTGTCTCCTCATTTCATGATATAATATCAGTGGGAGGTGAACACCTGTCTCCTCATCTCATAATATAATATCAGTGGGAGGTGAACACCTGTCTCCTCATCTCATGTTATATTATCAGTGGAAGGTGAACACCTGTCTCCTCATCTCATGTTATATTATCAGTGGAAGGTGAACACCTGTCTTCTCATCTCATGTTATATTATCATGGATAGCAGCATGAGGTGGACACCTGTCTTCTCATTTCATGATATATAATCATGGATATCAGTGAGAGGTGAACACCTATCCCTGTTCTTCTATAAAAGTTCCTGGATATCAGTGTGAGGTGAACGCCTACGTCTCCTCTCCTCATATCATATCATGGATATCAGAGAGAGGTGACCATTTATCCTTTACATCAAGATGTGATATCAGTGCAAAGGGGTCACATGTCTCCTCATCTCATGATATAATGTCATGGATCTGTGTGACGAGAATGCCTACCTCTCCTCTCATATCAAGTCCTTGATGTCAGTGGGAGGTGAACATTTCTCCATCATACCACTATGTATGACCATGGATATGTGTCACCTATCTTTCCTCTCCTCATGCCATGGCTATCAGCGGGAGACGGACACCTGTCCCTCATCTCATGATATCACTGTGAGGTGAACACTTGCCCTACTTCATTATATAATTTCCTGGACATTAGAGTGAGGTGAACGCCTACCTCCCATTCTGATACGATGTCATCAATATTGTCTGTGGTAAATGTCCTCATATAACTTCCTGGATATCAGTGTGAGGTGAACACTTACTCTCTTCTCTCATACTGTATCATGGATATCAGTGAGGTGGGAACACCTATCCTTCACTGCCTACCTCCCCTCCTCCTGCTAGGACGTGGATATCAGTGTGAGGCGAACACCTACCTCTTCTCTCATACCATACCATGGACATCAGTGAGGCGTGAACCCTCATGCTTCGCCTCGTGAGACCATACTATAGATATCAGTGTGAGGCGAACACCTACCTCTTTTCTCATACCGCACCATGGACATCAGTGAGGCGAGAACCCTCATGCTTCGCCTCGTGAGACCATACTATAGATATCAGTGTGAGGCGAACACCTACCTCTTCTCTCGTACCATACCATGGACATCAGTGAGGCGTGAACCCTCATACTTCGCCTCGTGAGACCATACTATAGATATCAGTGTGAAGCGGACACCTACCTCTTCTCTCATACCGCACCATGGACATCAGTGAGGCGTGAACCCTCATGCTTCGCCTCGTGAGACCATACCATGGATATCAGTGTGAGGACAATGTCTCTCCTCTCCTTTCCCCGCCTCCGGTCCTCACATCCTGTTGGGGATATCAGTCAGAGGTGAACGCCTGCCTCCCCTTCTTCCACTATGTCATAGACATCATCAGCGGTGAATGCCTACCTCTTCCCTCCTCATAAGATGTATAGATCCGGGTCTAGTTTATCCTACCTCCCATCTTCCATTGGATTGGCCACCAGCCTCGGTTACCAGTACATCTTTTCACGAAAAGCCCAGAACCACAGCCCTTGAAGCAGATTAAAACCCCAGGTTAAGGCTATAGCAATGAGCGCCCTTTTCCAACCGCATCGGACCCTCACTGAACTGCCCTTGTTAACATTGTCTAGGAGAATGCTTCACCTCAAGTGTATCAGTTTAACACTGAAATGCAGCAATAAGCAACAGAACGATGGCCACTCAACATTCGCGAAGTGCCTTCCACTGCGCTGCAATATGCGTCGCCACGTTTTTAGTAACTTTTGATGCGTTAGAAACAACATTTCTTTGTTAAAATCTACTTATTATGCAGCAGATGATGATGGATTATGTGGCAAATGTGGCGAATCCATAATTATGTGGTAAATGCAGCAGCCGCAAAATTGCGTAATTCCAGTGGCCCTGTCTATGACTCAGTAATCCTCAATGATTTGACAGGCATAGTGCTAAGATTTACAATGTTCTCAGCAGATTACCACCCCCCCCTCACTCCCCCTTCCGCTGGAGCAGATCCTGAATTCTTAAATTGGTCAATTCAGGCCTTTTGTTTTCATTTCATGTTACCACTAGGTTGCACCCTAAGGCTGCTTCCTTTCACTCCATCATGGGCGCAGTGGCTCTGCTCTTTCCGTAACATTGAGGGCATGGCTGAGAGTATAACAGTTGTGATAGGTAAGGCTGTTGCCAGGTCAAAGTTTGGAAAACTTGTGAATATTAACAAACTAATGTGTATTAGAGGCTGAGTGACGCTGCCTTTGCCTTTGCGCATGCTCCCTCTGTTGTGCTGAGATAAATACATTTATGGAAGCCTATACTGGGGAACCCTTCTCCATACTTACTAATTTTTTTCAAATTGAAAGGCATTCTCACGATCTCAAACCAATCGTGGTAAACACGCTTTATGTTGAAAAAGATCCCTGCAGCTTAGTTACTATGGCTCGCATAGACCTTGGTTCTCTTTTACCTCCTGGTCTGCCCTCCTTCCACCCCCTGTCTGCACTCTTTTCTTTCCTACTTTCCTCCGAGGCTCTGTCTATACCTCGCTCTCACCTATGTTTTTTTTAATCTATCTCTGTCATCTACTCTCTACCCCAATATCTAAGCCCCAAACTCTATCATTGTACGTACACCCCTACCCATGCCCTAACTGTATCTTGGCTTTTCCACTGCCTGCTTATACCCCTGTATATCTACTCGACCTATTTCCTGCATAATCCATAAGGTTGGGCTACCCTTCCAGTGCTTCAGTAATGAGAAAAATGCTAAGAAAGAGGAAAACACCAAAAAGGCAAAAATACTTTTTTCAATTATTTCCTTTTGCTCCCTAATAAATTGAGGCCAAGCAGACAAATGTATCAGTTTCAGGGTCAGTAAGGAAGGTGAGAGCAAGGGGAGGGGGGCACAGAGGTAAAGATAGATTTGGCTTTAGACATCCTCTTAGGAGCTTCCTTCTTCCTCACTGGTCCTCCTTGGTGTCCGAGACTTTGACAGGATAAGAGGTCACCTGACTGACACGGCTCACTCCCGTGCTCCACAGACCCACGCTAAGGCGTATACCAAGGACAGTAACACCAGGGCCCTCTTTTCAAGCTGGGTGGAATAGGGTGGGGCAGTGGCGTAACAAAACCTAAGGGCGCCGCCCCTGTAAAGTACATGGAGCCCCCCCCCCTTGACCCACCAGCTACCACTTTAGTTCCAGACACAGTGTACTGTGCTGAGGGGGCCCCCTGGAGCTCGGGCCCCCCTGCATCGTGGAGGCTAATGTTAGACCAGTGGGGTGCGGTATTAACCTCACCTGTTAAATACTATCACCTCGGTTTGAGTTCTTGACCATATGTGGTAAATACCTCCTATTCTGAGTTTTCAACATGAAAATAAGGCACAACATGCAGAATCGTTTTTTAACAAACAAAATTCTACATGTTTTGCCTTTTTTGGGTCTTTTCCTCAAATAAATCTCAGCAGGTTTGTCGTCAGTGGTGCAAAAGCAATTTTCAGAGTGTGGGTGCTGCCATCAATGTTACAACACTGAAGTCACAGGGATTGTGAAAAATTCATGCGTAACCCAAAGAACAAGTGTAGTAAATGAGCCACGCCCATCCAGCAGGAGGGTGGTATGGGTGTGTTACGCACCAATGGTGCTTGTGGAGCACACTGGCTCAGATCTATTACTAAAGCATGGTGTAGTAGGGCACCGCCATTTACAGCAAATTTTCTATTGAGAGGCCCACAACATTAGAACTGGTAAGCAAATATTTATCATTTGCACATCACCAAGTAAAGTGTATCCGTTTGATCCTATTAAAATATTTGTTTCCATCACACTTCAGAATTACAAAAAAAATGTGCTTCATTTGTGCTTTCCTAACTGTTGACCAATTTTAATTGTTCATTTACAGGTATTTAAATGTTGTTTTGTGTAAGACAACAACAGGAACCCTACAGCTTTTCCTTTCTCACTCCCTGTACCCCAGCAAGACTGACAGACAGTTCAGTTGACAAAAATAGACTCTAACTTTGTAGCCAAAAAAACTAAAGTAAACACCAATCTCTATGTTAAAAGAAGAAGCAGCAATTTGTCAGAATATATGCCCTGATATTTGACCTCTATCTTTGAGTGCACAGTAAATGTGAAAAAATACAAACAAAACTTAAAGGCATCTTTATTGTTCGGTCACCTTCTGAACTCTAGCACGATTATTTTGGGGGTTCTGCAGCTCCGTTCCCGCCTCCCGCACCCCTACTTCCAGCCCCTATGCTTGTTGTGCCAGAATCTAGCTGGGGAAAATTGCAAAGGGTGTGATAATTATCACACATGTGCAAAGGGATTGATACCAGAGGTAAGAAGGGTGTTCCTCGAGCTAAGACTGACACGCCACAGGTACCTGGTGGGCTAGTTGGCCCCCAGAGACCCCCAGTATTCAAGGGGAATTAATTCCCCAACTTACAACGCGCCACAGGGCGCGTTTGCAGAGTGATGCACTGAGGGGGCGGGGCCTCCGGCGCGATGCCGGCTTTTTTTAAATGTATTTTTTGTAGAAGGGAGGCTGTGTGGCCCCCCTTCTTTTACAATATTTGGGGCCCTGGGGACCACATCCCCCAGGGCCTGACCCATTTTTTACTTTAAAAAAAAAAAAACGGGAAGGGGGCCGCGCGGCCCCCCTCCCGAGGCCAATTTCGGCCCCGGGGACCCCATCCCCCGGGGCATGACCACATATATTTATTTTTTTAAAATATTTTTTAGGGAGGGGGGCTGCGTGGCCCCCCTCCTGAGGCCTCTATTACCCCGGGGGACCCCATCCCCCGGGGCTCTGCCTCTTTAAATTTTTATTTTTTTATTTTATTGATGGAGGGGGCCGCATGGCCGCCCTCCGGTGCCACTTCTGGCCCCGGGGACCCCATCCCCCGGGGCCGGCCCTTTCCGTTGGGGACCGTGGGGGGAGCCCCAATGCCCCCACGGTCCCGCCAGCTCCCCGCCTCCTGCGGGAGCCGGCATTGCTTTTCCACACGGGGAGCTGCAGACATGCAGCTCCCCTTGTGGAAAAGCAATCTGGTTTGGATTTTGGAAGCGAGAGCAGGAAACCTGCACTCGCTTCCAAAATCCAAACCACAGTTGGGTACTGCAGTGTCCCGGGGGTGGGCACCCCGGGACACTGCAGGAGCCGGCCCTGGGGGGTGGCGGTCCCCAGGGCCATCACGGGCTCCAGGAGGGGGGCCGCGCGGCTTCCCTCCCAATGTTTAAAGCCCCGGGGAGGTGGTGGTCCCCGGGGCTTGAGGGTCCATTACGGACCCCCAAATTTGAATTTTTGGAGCCCCGGGGAGGTGGTGGTCCCCAGGGCGTGTGGGGAGGCTCAAGCCCCCACACACATTTCTTTTTTAAAAAAGGAGAGAGCCCCGGGGTGGTGGCGGTCCCCGGGGCTCCGGGGGCGCCGCATGCCCTCCCGCACATAACTTACATAGCCCCGGGGAGGTGGCGGTCCCTGGGGCTGCGGGGGCCCCCACGGGCCTCCGTAAAGAAATAAATGTTTGCCCCCGGGACCTGGCCCACCCGGGGGCTTTTTGAAAATGAACCCCATCCCCCGGGGCCGGCCCTTTCCGTTGGGGACCGTGGGGGGAGCCCCAATGCCCCCACGGTCCCGCCAGCTCCCCGCCTCCTGCGGGAGCCGGCATTGCTTTTCCACACGGGGAGCTGCAGACATGCAGCTCCCCTTGTGGAAAAGCAATCTGGTTTGGATTTTGGAAGCGAGAGCAGGAAACCTGCACTCGCTTCCAAAATCCAAACCACAGTTAGGTACTGCAGTGTCCCGGGGGTGGGCACCCGGGACACTGCAGGAGCCGGCCCTGGGGGTGGCGGTCCCCAGGGCCATCACGGGCTCCAGGAGGGGGGCCGCGCGGCTTCCCTCCCAATGTTTAAAGCCCCGGGGAGGTGGTGGTCCCCGGGGCTTGAGGGTCCATTACGGACCCCCAAATTTGAATTTTTGGAGCCCCGGGGAGGTGGTGGTCCCCAGGGCGTGTGGGGAGGCTCAAGCCCCCACACACATTTCTTTTTTAAAAAAGGAGAGAGCCCCGGGGTGGTGGCGGTCCCCGGGGCTCCGGGGGCGCCGCATGCCCTCCCGCACATAACTTACATAGCCCCGGGGAGGTGGCGGTCCCTGGGGCTGCGGGGGCCCCCACGGGCCTCCGTAAAGAAATAAATGTTTGCCCCCGGGACCTGGCCCACCCGGGGGCTTTTTGAAAATGAAGCGCGGGAGCCCGCGCTTCGTTTTTTTTTTATTTTCATGGCAGGATTCACAACCCCAACACGAATTCTGCCGTTTTTAAAAAAAAAATGCTTTTTTTGGCCCTGGGGGTCCTTGTGGGACCCCCTGAGCAGGCCTAGGGAGTCAGGGTGTTTCTACCCTGCCCCCTTTTATTGTTTTTTAATGTTTTTTCTACTGTTTTCTTGTGACTCAGTTCAACCGAGTCACAAGATGGCTGCCAACACTTCCTGGTTTGGAGTGTTGGCAGCCAATTAGAATGAAGCTCGTGGTCGGGAGGGTTCGCGAACCCACCGCTGCCCCAGATATCGAAACTTTTTCTTTTTCTAATTTCTCAGGAACTACTGAACGGATTTACACCATTTAACAAAAAGGACTCTTTCTGAACCAAGACCTACCTTTTGCCAAATTTGGTGTAATTCCGGTCAGCAGTTCGAGCTGTAGCTTTGTCTAAAGTTTCCTATGGAAAATAACATGGGAAAACGCGTTTTGGGACCCCCTTTTTCTCGGCCCCCGCTTGGCGAATCACTCCGAAACTTTCAAGACAGGAGCTGACCGGAGCTGATCACTAGTTTTGAAAATTTCGCGAAGATTCGTTAACCGGCGCCAAAGTTATTGGGAAAACAAAAAACGCTTTTCCTATGGAAACTAGGTCCTAACTATAACTACCTACTGGCGACCGCCAGTATATTAATATATATTAATATATATCTTTACTCGATGAAGGATCTAAGAAGGGCAAGGGTGGCGTGGACCCCCCCCCCACTCCCCACACACAAATGTGCTCCACGGCTCATTAGTCCAGATGCACATTATTTTCCTGCCCGCCACCAGCTCCGTGGAGCATCAATGGGGCCCCCAGTCACACTCCAGACCACAGTTTTTGGCCCCTGACAAAACGTGTATGAGGACCTATATTACAGAGCATGGATTTGAGGACATTTATTGCTGTAAGTGTCCATATGAAGCATATACCACAGCTTTACCATTTCCGGCCTACTGACTCTCTACCAGACAGAGGGCTGTACCCAGGGCACAAGTCGGGGGTACACACGGGTATACAGCGTCCACCCACTATTTTCACAGGGTGGACACCGTCCACCATGCCAAGAATTTGGGCCCCACTGAAATATCTGAATTCGGCCCGGGGTCCGAGACTCATTCAGCAGAGCATGCACGGTGTGTGTTTACCTTAGAGGTGCAGGGTGCAGGCAGCAACCAGTGGACTTTGTTATTGTAAATTAGAGGTGGGCCCGGAACAAGGGGTCCTAAGGCCTCCTTTTGTTCATTGTGTCCTGGTTGGGAGATATCTGAAGCCTCACAAATAGATACACATGCAACGAGGGGAAACAAAGGCTCACAGCTTGTTATCACTTCACAAGTTCTTAAGAGAGGCAGCTTTTGACTTTGTTCTTTTCCTGCATATAAGAGGTATGCATGCACAGTAAGAATGTCAGATGTGCTGGTCTGTCCCAGTATTTACACAAATAACAATTTAAATACTGCTATTTTGTGTTATTTATTTATAGTGCAATAAATCCCAATGCAGGGTGTCAGAGCGCTTTTCGTCACATGTACACATTGTACATTGACAATAAATCACATAAGTCTGGTAAGTGTGTAAATCAATGTGCGGGATGTGTTGCATAAAACGGTGAGGGTTACAAGGTGTAGGAGTCACATGTCCTTCCTAGCTCACTGTGCTATATCAGAAGGATTACAATGTATTGCTAGTAATAAAAGGATCTGTGTGTTAAAAGCAGTTACCCATTTACCTATCTACATAAAATAAAACATCTGTCATCTGCACGCTACATTATGTACTTAGCAGGAGACACATTAGCCCTTAATGCTACTTTGAGTCAAAACTGGAACTAGACAAAACACCGAACTCTCCAGCTAATGCGTTAACCTCCAGAGTTATCTTATCATTATTATAATTGCCTGAAATTTACTGGGCACATTAAGATCTCTGCAGCAGGTTCTTTAAGCCCATAAGATATTTTAAAATGCAGACTGTGCAACCAATTGAGCAGAACAAATTCACTGCCACGTTTATGGCAGAGTTTAAAAAAAAATTATAAGTTGAGGTTAACATTTTGCGTCAGGGTTGCATCACTTTTTTGGCACAACTCCAACCCAAAATCTCATTTGTTAAATCTCATAATGCGCTTAAATGTACTAATGATAGACTGCTAAACATATGTGTGGAGTCTTAAGATCTGATGTCACGTCTTATGATGTCACTTCTTGTGAGGTCCCTTCCTGTGATGCCACGTGTGATGTCACATGCCATGATGTCAGACGCTGTGATGTCACTTGCCCACTGCCTAACTTGGTTAGTAACTCACTTCTGGTTTTTAGGACTTGTGCCTTGCCTCCACCTATGTGCATAACAAAGGGTCCCCCCACAATGGTTTGTAAATGAAAGGGTTCCCTGGCAAATCGTGATGCATGGCCCATTTACAGATTTCCAAAGTGATATCTGGCAAATCCACAAAATCCGCTCTAAGAGACAGAACTTCAGGATTGAAAGGAAAAACTTCATCATCCCTTCAATTCATCTGGTGACAGGAAATCTGTTTATTTAAAAAGAAAATCACAGATTGATGACTTAAGAGTCACAAAACCCCATGTGTACATTTTTTAAATCCCATTCAGCAAGTTACGGGTGAAGTCAGGAGTGTAAGAGGGTGATCTTATTAAGGGCAATGGGGAATGAAGACTTTTTTGAAGAGAGACATAGGGTTGCAAAGCGGGTGACTCGAGTAAAGTCTTTGGAGACATTTTGTTTGTTAGGAGGGTGAATATAAGTAACGAGTGGGTGAAACCTGCCAAATGTGGGTGAGCTGACAGGTATGTTCGGATTGTTAACTAGCACTTACAATTTGTTTTTTTTCTTAATTTAATTCTTTTATATCCTACTCATCTCAATGAAGGGTGTCAGAGCACTTTACATCTCACACATCATACAGAGACAATAAATGATACAATTCTGTAAAATAATATAGAGGAAATGTTATATAAGAAAATGAGGGACACAAGATGATGTCACACAACGTCCATATTGGTAGGCATCTAATGTCATTAGTGCATGGTCTGGAAAAATACAAAGTCAGGATTTAAAACATAACACAGTGGGTGGGGCTGTCTTACTACCAAAAAGAACACTTTTTAGCAACCTTTGAATGACAGAGTGAGGAAAAGAATAAGCCTCTAAACCCATAACTTTCAGTTTGCAAGCAGCTCCTTGATGCTGGGTCATGGCTCACTGTGCTATATTAAAAGGATCACAATTCTTGAACTGTGAGTAACAAAATGATCTCTGTGTCCACAGCAGTAACCCATTAATCTATCTAGATAAAATACAAATCTGTAATCTGCATTTTACACAATGTGATTTGTAGCAGGCAAATTAACCCACTATGGGACGCTGTGTCAAAACTGTGACCAGACAAAACACAGATTTCTCCAGCAAGGTCATGAACCACCAGAGCTATCTTACTTTAATTATTATCTCATGATAAGTGCTTGGCACGCCATGATCTCTGCAGCAGATACCTTAACACTGTAAGATATTTTAAAATACAGCCTCTTCATGACCAAGTGAGTAAACCAGACCACATTTACTGTTACATTTGTCTTTATTGTAAATTTCTTTGCAGCAGAGTAAAAAAAATACAAGTATAAGTTGATTGTCGACTCTGCTTTTCATGTCTCCGCCCCTTGTGACTCCACTCTCTTTCCGCCGCCACTCCCTGATCCACAATTTATGGAATACATTTTTTCCCATTTTTAGCAGCTGTAGCGTTAAATGACAGGTTTTCATTTCATGTCATTCTGCATAATTTCACATAATTTTCCAAAACTTTCGCATAATTATGTAAATGCAAATTACGAGAATTTTGCACAACCTTGGTTTTTGCCTTAGCTTTGCTGCTGAAGCCATTTTCTTGCTCATGCTACCCATGCCTACAGGAACAGTCTGTCTCATACGCCTTGAGCCCCCACGTAATGTTCCTTTCTATTCTCACTCACAACTTGACCTCCCCCCCATCCCATGCAAGCCCAATCAAAATATTCGCAGCCCAGTTAGTTCAGAATCCAAGCTACCCATCTTGCCATAGGCTTGCGCTAGCTCCTTCTCTGCCTCCTGTCGCAGGCTCGTGGCGCAGAAAGGCTGAGTGGACCCACCTGGATTTGAACCTCTGACCATGAGATTGAACACAGGTCCATACAGTGGATAGCAGAGATGAAGGCATGTTTGCGTTGGTGCATAGCGGTATTAGGTTTGAGGAAAGGCAGTTTTTCAAAGACAACGGTGTAGATTTGTCTGTGCTGGGTATGGATTTGTACTTGTTAAAGCTGATGATGTTTTTGTCCAATTTGTTGAAGGAGTCAGCCTAAGGGGGGGGGGGGCAGAAAAACTCTCGAGAGGTTTTTCTGGTAGCAGGTAGTTTCAGCACTTTGGATGTTATTTCACAAATGTTGGTCAAGTTAACAGTTCTGAGATGCAGTGGGGTGAGGGAGGGAACATTTGAAAGATTACAGGAAGTCAAGCGTATGGATAACATTGAAAAGGTTTAGGTGTGAAGTTTGTTGTGAGCAGAGATTGGAGAGGTATGAGTGGCAGGGAATTCAAAAGGATCTTTGGGGGAGGCGAGTGGATAGGTTTTACATTGTATTAGCGAGGCCAGTTTTGTATAGTTTGTATGGCTAGATGCCAAGTTTTGGATAACTTAAAAGTTGTACCTGCCTCATTCAAGCAGCCATTCCCACATCAGTACTGTCTCATGGGTTTTCAATGAGCGCTGTCCCGCCCAAACACATTTTTAGGTCTTGCCTAGGCAGCGCTTGCTCTGTCTCTGCGAGACATGCTGTATTCAGAATATGGGCTTTAAAAGCTCTTCCTATTTTCAAGGATTGCCCCTTTTACATGTGTTGTTACTCAGAGCTTGTGAGCACTATTTATTTCATTGAGCTGGAGCACTCAAGACAAGTGCTCGTGGTTTACAGAGCTCTGTTGTAAACAGGGCTGTAAATCTTGCTCTTATCTTGCCACATTTGCTGTGCATTCAAAGACCGAGGTCTGCTTTGGCTGCAGCTGCCTCCTCCTCCCTCCTGCTTTTGAAACGCACGACCTGAAGTCACGGTCCCTGCCTTCCTATGGCTGCTGCCGCCTCCGTCTCAGAGCTCAACAAGCATTTGCAATGCAAAAGGTGTCACATTTGCGAGAGTTTGAGCTATTGGCATTGTAAATGACAATGCCTTTTATATATATGTGTTTTGAAAACCTGCAAGCGGTGCGTAAACACGCACTTTGTACTTATAGTCGTTGCTTACGAGAAGCAAGGCTGGCAGTAAAAGAGGCGCAGTTACTGCCAGCCTTGCTTCTCGTAAGCAACGACTATAAGTACAAAGTGCGTGTTTACGCACAGCTTGCAGGTTTTCAAAACACATAAATAAAACGCATTGTCATTTACAATGTCAATAGCTTAAACATTCACAAATGCGAGACTTTTTGCTTTGCAAATGCTTGTTGACATTTGATGTGGAGAGTCCGTCAGCGACAGACTTCAACATCCGACATGAAAGAGGCCTGAGATCTGAGAGCAGTTTACCTCTCGAACAAACCACCTTGTACGGGTGACGCATTCGTGTCAGAACAGGCGCCAGTGACATCTCGGAATAACAGCCCAAAAACAACATGTTTGAAGGGTGCGAGGATGCAGTGTGTGTGTTTTTATGCATACCATGAAGCGAGAGTCTGTCTTTGTTGCACTTCCATGTAACCAGCTGAACTGGAAAAGGTAAAATAATGCTACGGAAACATGAATTGTCGGTGGCGGCAGAAACGGGGGAAAAGAGGGCGGAGTGGTGAAGAGCGCCATAGTTTTTTATATTAATTTTTTTAAAGAAATTGTCAATTAAGATTATTACAATGTTGCACAATTATATAATATTACAGTAAAATATACATTACTTCCAGTGTGAAACGATCATAACAATATGAATATAGTAGATTCCCTCATTACTACAGTAACTAAAAAGCTTGTTATCGAGACCCTAAATTGAATTTCTTCTTATACGATATTAAATATGTCATTATTCTTTGAAATCTTTGCTCTCAACAAAATGGCAAGAGGATCAAATATGATAGTTAAAGCTGTTCTGGCTGGAATTTAATTGGTCACAAACAGACTGTATTTTAAGATATCTAATCAGGTTAAAGCAGCTGCTGCTGAGATCTTTGTGCTTCTAGCAACTCTCAATGTGCACTAGTGGTTCAAGAGAGACAGGTAATGCCTGGGGAGTTTGTGTTTTGTTTTAGGGAATAAATGCCCAAAAACTAGTTCTATATGATTATGGTTGGTTTTTTTATTGCGAGCATCAGGGTTAAAGCCTGATGTGACAAAGTGCAGCCGACACATGTTTCGCCCAAAGTGGTTGGCACGCCTAGGGCTTTCTCAAGGCAGAAAATGTGAAAAAATAGTGTTCCAGTCTCGGTTTAGTAGTACACATCACACGAAAATACAAAGGTCTCAGCAGTTATTGGGGCGGGTCTGAAGGGTTTGAAGCATCTGCTGCAGAGATCTTTGTGCTTCCAGCAACTCTCAACATGTACTAATGGTAGATGACACTTGTAGTTAATGCTGCAGAGATGTTTGTGCAGTCTTGTCACAAAGCTTCACTCAGCCAACAATTGCACAGAGTATTAATCTGCCTGCTCCACAGCACAGAGTGTAAATTACGGCTCACAGATTTGTATTTCATGTAAGATAGCTGTAGCTCAGTGGGCTAATGTTTTTGTTGCAGAGATTCTTTTGTTGCCTGCAGATCAAAAGTTGCAATCCTGGTAATATAGCTCAGTGAATTATGCACACGCATACAGGCGCCACATGTAACTTGAAAGGAATAGGTGTGGGACATCTAAGGATCTTAAAAGGGTTCCTTTGGTTAGTGATAAACACTCATCAGGCAGTGCTATATAATAGGGCTCCTGGTTGTATGGTAATTTCTTTTAGGGAATTTCTGTCAGTATTTATCCATATTTTTGTCAATTTTATCTGTAGTCCCCCCCCCCAAATGACACTATAATGGGTATACTTCCACATTTATTTAATCGGCAAATGTTTACTCATGTTTGAATGTCCAATGGATTTTAGTTGTTTACAGTACTCTACAGTCATTTGAAACCATTTGCATTGTTGTACAGCTTGGACAGCAGCACTGCTGCAGTTATTTCAGCTTCATTAGAAAATCTTTTACATTTTTTTGCTTCCCTGCCTGTCAATCTGTCCAGTTATTGACCTAGTGCTCACGATTGACAGTAGAGAGTGTCGTCCAAAAGAAAACCTACTTCCAGTATTTATCTGTATTTAAAAATAAACACGCACCAGAAAATAGATAGTTTTCTGTCTGTATTTATCTGTAAAAATAGGTAAAAATGGAAAACTGAGAGCCTTATATATAAATGATTAGCAGTGTAATTACACATAAAGACACATTCTCGTCGGCTATGTAATCACCTACACTTCTCAGAGCTTGAGAAAGTTAAAAGCTGTTTCCAAATCTTATTTTACCTCTTAGAATCATATGCATTGACCAGGGGCGGCCGGTATGGCTCATGGGTGGTGGGCCAGGTGCGGGGGCCGTGGGTGTCGGGGGAGGGGGTGTCGCGGGGGGAGGGAGTAACGGTGATTAGAAATAAACATTTAAAAAAATTACCTCAAGGCGGGGTCCCGCATCTTCTGTGTTCCTGCTCTCCTGAGTCCACTTCCCGGAATAGGAAGCAGGCAGCCAGGCTCTCACCCCTAAGTCAATCACAACGCTCTAATGGAGCGTTGTGATTGGTCTGAGCACCATGACACGGCGCTCAGCCAGGGGCTGTAGGGGTAAGAATGTTCTCCATGCAGGCTGTAATGCAGCCTGCATGGAGAACAGGGAAGTGCACATGACTGCTTTGGGCGGCCCAAGAGGGCCGACCAAACAGTCATTGCGCACTTGTTCGGGCAAACCACTCCGCCCCTGCCCTGCTCCATGAGCAGAGCAGCCCCAAAGCACAGGAAACATAACATGATAATAACTGGAAGTTATTATCATGTTATGTTTCCCCTTCTCGCACTGCTTGAAAACAGTAGGGCAACGCTCCTCCGCCATAGCGGAGGAGCTGCCACTGACATGTTAAGTATCTTTGTTTGCACTGATGAGCGTCTTTGCCAGCCTGTAGCAGTGTTTGGTTCCAGGATAGGACTGGGACAAAAGGAGTAGCTGATGGCTCTTTAAGTGAGGCATTTGTGGCAGATGAGCTGGAAAGGAAAGCAGACAGGGCCGGACTGGGAACCGAAACCAGCCCTGGCAAACTGCTCGGCCGGCCCCCCTGCGGGGGCTGAGGGGGTGCTGCCGAGCTGTGTGCAAGGGCCGGTTCCGGCCGATTTTATTACCGGGGGCCGATATTGCTGGCCCCCGGTAACAAAAACGGCCCCCAAGGGGTCCAAAACCGGCCCCCACCCTGGCGGCCCACCGGGGAAACACCCGGTGCCCACTACGGCCAGTCCGGCCCTGAAAGCAGATGCCTTCCCTCACACCCCAGAAGCCGCTCTGGGACTCAGGGGGATTCACCGGATATGACGCACGCTGCCGGAGGCCATCAGGATCCTGCTCTGTTCCAACACCGTAAGCTCTTATGTCATGTGCAGAACACACGTTTCTGTGCCTTTACAGGTGACATACCAAAATGTGGGTACGATGCGCGTGCCTTTGGTGCATTTTATGTGCATGAGCAGGAGACTGTCGTGTGCAAGCACATATTCATGTATGTTGATATCAGTGATAAACAGACGTTCAGTTGTGAGTATGCGTGTGCTCTGCCCATATGTACGTGTTCCTGTCTGTGTCAGAAGTCTGATGGTGTATTATTACATCTGTATTTATACATGGCTGCATGTATTTCTAAGCCTGTAACATGTACACACTGGTGTGAGTGTAATTTATGTATCCGAGTGTCCACCTTGTTTTTTGTGCCAACTCATGTGACATACATGTATTTGCATTTGTGTGTCACTATGTACATGTGAGCAGGATGTATGTGTCTATGGGTTAAACTGTCACTCTGTGCCTGTTTATGTGCTCTGTACGTATGTGAAAATGTGTGTGTGCATTTGTAAGATGAATGTGCCCCCTCTTTCTCAGTGCCTACTGATGTGAAATGTATGTATTTACGTAATGTACGTGGGTATGTGTGCGAGTATGATATATGTGTAGGAGTCCACCTATGCATGTGATATGTATGTGTGTGCGTGTGTGTGTCTGTGCGTGTTTGCATGCTGGTATGTGTGAATATACAAATATGTCCACATATTTGTTTTTTTCTATTCATGTGATATGTAAGGGATTTGCGCTTGTGTGCTCACTCGTGTGTATTATGCAAGTTTCCTTGTGTCTGCCTGTTAATGTGTGCATATTCATGTGACATGTATGTCACCTGACTATGTGTGATATTTATATATATATATCCAAGTGTCCTCCTATTTCATATATGCATTAAAAAGGACCTCCTAGGTATGTTTTTATATCTTTACTGATGTAATGCAGTAACTGAGGAGCAGCTTATTGTGTTGAAAAAGCTGTTAGCTCTTGTATGTTGTCCGGTGTTCCTTCTTTCATGTACATTACTTCATTGATTTAGAGCCAGGTTCACACAATTCCCCATACACACATACACACGGTTTGTTAAGCATGGTGTCAGTCAGGACTTTTTTCTTGGTTCTGAGTCAGATGGAGGATAGAGGGAAGTATCCTTGATGGCCCCCTCTTTACCCGCGGCTCACTGTCCAGGGCTCTGTGAACGGTTGCCAGGCAACTAGATGAGCCAATGGTCCCTTTGTTAACTTGACTCTCTATGCCTAGATCAGATGACACCTTGCATTGCCATGTGTCAGGTAAGGACTACATGGGTGGAGCATGGACCTTCCTGTGCATCCACTCATGTATTTTGATGCAAACCCATATTTACAAAGAGTTGTAAACAGGGCTTTGGGCCAAAATGGCGGACCTACCCGAGGCTGACTTTACGAGGAAAAATATCCTTATTTCTCCCCGTTAGTCCCTCTTGTATATGTGCTGCAGTGCACATATAAAGAGGAATATGTCTGAAAGGATAAGTTTTAAGCAGCAAGGTGTCCCTTCTGCACAAAAACTATCCTGACCATAATGCAGGCCACCTTGCACTGTGTCACAAGGAGACCTGCATTGGCGCTAGGCAGCCCAAAATGCAGCAGCGCTACCAGAGAGCGTAACTGTGCCATATCTGTTCTGCTTTCTCCCTTTCACGTAACGCAGAGCAGCAACATCCCTTGCCGTGCTGTCGTAGGTGAAATCTTAGTAAACCTGGGCCTCGGTCTGTATGCTCCACTCACAGGGGTGTTGGGAAAAGGGCCTGCCATGAAAGTTACAAATACAGCCACAACCATCAGTCTCTCAATAAAGTGATGAAGTGGGAGAAACCACATTGCAGGCTGGGTGGGGGCGCACCGTGGTGTTCTTGTTGTTCAGCAGTCTAGTACCCATTTGGGATAGTTATGAATACGTCATAGAGTGCTTTTAGTGTCCTCTGAGATGTGACAAGGCCACTGGAGAAAAACAGACGGGTAGGTAACCCTCACCGACATGACGATACCGACATGACGATAACCCGCACCGACATCCAGTGTCATTCTTTGTCATAGGATTTCCACTCACCATCACCCTTCCTCTGCTGCACTGTGGGCTTTAGATGGAGCTCTCGGGAGAAGTTAAAGCGTCCCTAAATATTTAGGTCACACTGTAAACAGAGTTTAGTAGTGAAGCCCACATTCCTCCTAACTGTGAGGTGGATCTATGGGACTCTAAGTAAGACTGTGTAGGGGTGGTTAAAGTGCTTTCTGACTAGTCATGCCACCTTTTCACATGGTTAAAAACAAAGTCCAACGGAGGTTATGTTATGATCCTCTCGGTGTTGTCTTATTACAGAAAATTTGCGTAACTTCATATTAAAAAGGCACTGCTTGTCACTTGCACTGCTGGTGTGTTACTAAAGGGTGCACCTTGCTGTACTGTCCACACACCAGTGCTTGAGCTGTAAAAAAAGTGCCAGGGCTATCGACAGGAGGCCACAGCAGCCTGCACCACACATCACCCCATGCTACGCTGCCAATGATAGTAACAACGCAACTACTAACCATCACACTTCTAGAAGTGTGACAAATCAGAGTATTCCAGGCCCCCAAAGCTATAAGACTGGCTTGGGGGGCAGGTATTTGTAATTTTAATGTATTTTGACTTAATAATTACCTGTTGTTGTGGTCATCTCTAAATTAACCAGACAGCGCCACTTTGTGGCAGACTGTCACAAGTGCTGGTGCTGACAATTAAGTGCCGGTGCCAAGCACCGAAACCACCTGCTCAAATTAAGCTATGCCACACACTTGAGGCGGATGAACACTATCAAGAGCAACGGGCACATCATGTCCATATATCTGAAAGCGTGTGATGTGTTGTGCTATCTTATGTCATGTTTTGCTAAAGTTTCTAATGCACACGTCGAGGCCTGTAAAGTCTACACCGGGTAGCAGTTTGGATATAGATGCCCTGTATTTTATTTTGGATTTCACTGTGAAAAATAAGGTTTATTTTGCACCATGTGTGTCCATTTTCACTATTTATTTAGCATAGAATCAGCTTCATGGGAAATAGACCTGTTATTCCTGGGTCCAAGTATTGTTCCTCATTTCCGGGGAAATAACTTGTAATGCCTGGATTTATGTGGGGGAATTCTGCCTTGATGAAGAGATTGTGGCCCTCTGGTATCCCAGCACCTAAATCCGGTAGTGGTTTCCAATTGCTAAAACTATGCGGCATATTTACAATAAAATGTCAGAGCGTGCCACTGCGCCAAATTTGGCAGCACTGCGCACCGACATTTTGAAAACGCAGGAATGCGCCATAGTCACAATAATACGACACACCCCTGTCTTTCCCCTAGTGCTGGTGCAAAGAAAGCTACCTAGTGCCAGCACAGGCACCATGCGGCCATGTTACAAGGGTGCCTGCGCTGCAGGATGATTGTTTATGTGCAGGAAGGGACACCTTCCTGCACATAAACAATCAATAATGGTGATCTGCACCTTCTATGTGTGCTGCAGAATGCAGCACAAAAGGAAAGAGCAAAAAACGAGGAGAAATTAATAATTTCTCCGTGTATCGCCATTCTACCACCAGGTATTCCATGGCATTCGTTTTTGCCGCTGGCTCAGCCTTGTAAATCTGGGGCAGCGTCAAAAAGCAATGCGTGTTGTGGTGGAACACCCACAGCAACACCCACTGCACGCCCCTTTGCCACAGAGGACTGCGGCGGAAAGGGGCATATTTACAAGGTGGCATTAAGCTATGCAAAGTGGCTTAGTGCCACCTTGTAAATATGGGAAATGGCGCAACGCCACCGGAGTATCAAAAAAAGTGACGTTCCGGTGGGGGTGAGGGCTTATAAATATGCCCCTATGTGCTTTCATTCCTTGCCTATATGCCACACACAAGAGCTGATTCATAAAAAAAATTCCACATGTCAAAAAAGCATACTGCTCGACGCAACGAGCCACATTCTTAAAGCTATTTGCACATAATGTAGGATACCATGTGCAAATAGTCTTGTTTGTAAGTGAAAGAAAGCTTTTTCTAGTTGTGAAAAAGTTGGTTTGGTGGTCTGTAAATGGATTTACTACAATGAAGATTTCTGTGTGAGTAAATCTACAGGCAGGGGTGTTGAGTGGGCATGAAGAGAGCATCACAGAGTGGGAATGCCTTGGGGGTTTGTGAATACCCGCCAATTACATTTGTTCATGTACATGTTTGCTCATTACATGTTTATTAGAAAGCACCTTTGGGATCCCTTTCGCCCTGGAAAAGGTTGGAGGTTTCCTCCTGTCAAGGGCTGGAACAAATCTATTTCCAGCGTGGGAAAAGGATAGCTATATCCCCAAAATTGGTGGGGGGGTGTAAAGGATCAGGGTTCTCCATGGAATACAATAAACAGATGTTAACAATGGAGAAAAAATGTGGTTGCACAAATGCAATGGCATTTCCACATGTGCCTCTGTGTAGTATGTACAGCGGTAAATTTGGAAGTGCCTCTGCGCTGGCACCATTGAAAGTCCACAAATGTGTTCCAGGAGTACATCTGGAACCCTGCAAAGCTCACCTGCTTCCAGGTGTATGAGCAGCGCTTAATTTGAGCAGCTGAAAAATCGAGAGTCTTTAACACAAGTTTACTCTAGCTTTGCGTGCAGTGACATCCAGCGGTGTCACTAGGGGGGTGCAGGGGGTGCGGACCGCACCGGGTGACACCATCACATGGGGTGACACCGTGAGCCTCTGCTTTAAATCGCTACATAAATCAGGAGGAACCCGTGGGTTCCTCCTGATTTATGTAGCGATTTAAAGCAGAGGCTCACGGTGTCACCCCATGTGATGGTGTCACCCGCCCCGGTGCGGTCCGCACCCCCCGCACCCAGGGGTGACACCATGAGTTACCGCACTGGCGCACTGGGTGACACCAACCCTAGTGACGCCACTGGTGACATCACTTACAAGAGCAGACAATCAAGGGTGTATGCGCTTATTTTCACAGTCATTTATAACACGGGGGTAGCGGATAGTGAATATTCCCAAGGTATTGTGAGGAAGCTGGGAAATGTAAAGGAGGGAAGCTTGCAACTAAATGCAAATGCAAAACGTGGTACAAGAAGAATGAGAAATTATACGTAACACATTTGTTAGATCTCGCTTGAAAGAGCAGCTGTCTCTGAGACCTGTTGTTTCAATTATACAGAGTAGGTTTGTGTCAGCCCCCTTCAGACATTGGCTTATTTGGGACAGACCTGTTCAACCACTGGCTTGTTTGGGACAGCCCCCTTCAACCATTGGCTTGTTTGGGACAGCCCCCTACGACCACGGGCTTGTTTGGGACAGCCACCTTCATCCATTGGCTTGTTTGGGACAGCCCCCTTCAACCATTGGCTTGTTTGGGACGGCCCCCATTCAGCCGCTGCTTTGCGACTTTCCCAGTCACATCTTGGATCAGCTCAGAGACGTGTCCATCACTCACCTCATGCTACTCACTATTTTTTTTTTTTAAACAATTTTATTGCCATTTTATTATTTCACATATGAGCAGGCATACAGTTATGGTAGTTACTCAAGTCTTTACAATAACTGGATACAATATGCTGGTTCAATTGGGAACTTTGAGATTTCAAGTTAAAAGGACAGGAGAATACAGTTGAACCATATATATTTTGTGGGATCGCGGGGTGTCTTCGTAAACTTGAGTGTTTGCTTAACAGATTGGTGTGTCTAGGGGATGTGAAGCCGGCTTGCTGAAAAGGAAGAACTTACCGACGTCTGTGCCTAACTAGGGTTTAGAACTTGGGGAATCCGGTCGGGCGACCTAGATTGCCTGCTTTATCCTTTATGGATAAAGAGATATACTTCGCTGCATGTTTTCGTGAACATAGGGGGGTCAGGAGCTCCACCAGGAGCGTGCCAGTCATTGGGAATGCTGTTCAACTAGAGTATTGTGCTCTGCTTTAGTGTTCCGTTTTAAGGAGATATCGTCCAATCATAACTCTTGGCGCGGTTAGGGATCGCTGTCGACCGCGGCCGGAAGGGTCCCGGGCTATGTAGCATGGTGTGAACCCTCAGACATATTCAGGGGCGATGATGGTTGGTGCGTGCTAGCCTCGCGTTGGTGAAACTGATGCAATAGCATGGCCCACTCCATGGAGATGTGTCTTATGCTACTCACTGTTTGGTGTATCAATCCACTGCCGAGAAAGTCCTTTGCAGCATGCAAGAAATTATTTCACTTCTGAAAACTACACTCATTCGTACACCTTTTAGCACATGAACTACTATATTTCGTACTAGACAGAACTTTTTTGTATTTTACCCATGCACAAGCCATTTGTTTAATGCTTTTATCAGGACTCAAATGCAAGCCTGACACTGCTATGACCCACTGTATTGGCTTTTCTTTTTTCACATCAGGAAGTCTTGCATCGAGATAGTCTATCGAACTCCTGTGAGATCAACGACAACAGCGTCAATTTGCAAGTTTTCATGGTGGCCATTTTAGGATCAGGCAATCCCAGTCGTAATTTCCTTCCAGGTTACTTCTACTGCTTTGCTATGATTGTGCATTAATTACCACGACCTGATTCCATAAGCGACCAAAGCTTCCTTTGATGGAGTGTTTATGAGGGAGCTCACAACCAGTCGTTGGTGATCTGCTGGCCCCTGTGTTTACTCCCCTGATGTGGTGATCTGCTGGCCCCTGTGTTTACTCCCCTGATGTGGTGATCTGCTGGCCCCTGTGTTTACTCCCCTGATGTGGTGATCTGCTGGCCCCTGTGTTTACTCCCCAGCTGTGGTGATCTGCTGGCCCCTGTGTTTACTCCCCTGATGTGGTGATCTGCTGGCCCCTGTGTTTACTCCCCAGCTGTGGTGATCTGCTGGCCCCTGTGTTTACTCCCCTGATGTGGTGATCTGCTGGCCCCTGTGTTTACTCCCCAGATGAGGTGATCTGCTGGCCCCTGTGTTTACTCCCCAGCTGTGGTGATCTGCTGCCCCCTGTGTTTACTCCCCAGCTGTGGTGATCTGCTGCCCCCTGTGTTTACTCCCCAGCTGTGGTGATCTGCTGCCCCCTGTGTTTACTCCCCAGCTGTGGTGATCTGCTGGCCCCTGTGTTTACTCCCCAGATGAGGTGATCTGCTGGCCCCTGTGTTTACTCCCAGATGAGGTGATCTGCTGGCCCGTGTTTACTCCCCAGCAGTGGTGATCTGCTGGCCCCTGTGTTTACTCCCCAGATGTGGTGATCTGCTGGCCCCTGTGTTTACTCCCCTGATGTGGTGATCTGCTGGCCCCTGTGTTTACTCCCCAGCTGTGGTGATCTGCTGGCCCCTGTGTTTACTCCCCAGCTGTGGTGATCTGCTGGCCCCTGTGTTTACTCCTTAGCTGTGGTGATCTGCTGCCCCCTGTGTTTACTCCCCAGCTGTGGTGATCTGCTGGCCCTTGTGTTTACTCCCCAGCTGTGGTGATCTGTTGGCCCCTGTGTTTAACCCCCAGGCGTGGAGATCTGTTGGCCCCTTTGTTTTCCCCTCAGATATTGTCATCTTTTGCCCGTTTGTTTACTCCCCAGGCGTAGTGATTTATGGGCCCTTTTCTTTACAGCTCTCCAGGTGTGTTGATCTGTTGGCCCCTTTTTTTATTCCCCAGGTGTGGTGATTTATTGGTCCCTTTGTCTGCTCCCCAGATGTGGTGATCTGTTAGCCCCTTTGTTGACTCAACAGGTGTGGTGATCTGTTGGCTCCTTTTTCTCCCCATGCTTCATGATCTGTTGGCCCCTGTGTTTTCTCCTCATGTGTGGAGAGTTGTTGGACCCTTTCTTCTCTCCTCAGGTGTGGTGATCAGCTGCCACTTTATTTTCTCTCCATGTGTGGTGATCAGTTGGTCTCTTTGTTTACTCAACACGTGTGGTGATCTGATGGCACTTTGTTTTCTCCCTAGGTGTGGTGATCAGTTAGTCCCTTTGTTTTTTTGCCAGGTGTAGTCATCTATTTCCCCTTTTGCTAACAGATCCCCAGGTGTGGTGATCTGTTCGCCCCTTTATTTACTCCCCAGGAGTGTTGACCTGTTAGCCCCTCTGTTTACTCCTCGTATGTGGTTATCTGTTGGTCCATTTGTTCCCCCCCCAGGTTTGGTGATCTGATGGCACTTTGTTTTCTCCCCAGGTGTGGTGATCAGTTAGTCCCTTTGTTTACTTGCCAGGTGTAGTCATCTATTTCCCCTTTTGTTTACAGATCCCCAGGTGTGGTGATCTGTTCGCCCCTTTATTTACTCCCTGTGAGAAGTTGGCCTGGTATATGCTGTCCACTAATTACAGTGGGCACCTTGCACCAGTCCAAACAACCCCTTATTGGAGATAGGTTAAAGACAACCTTATTGAAAGCTATCCTAGTGGTAGCTATGGAGAGCAGCCTTCAGGCTAAGTCTTGAAGGAATGTAAAGCAGCTTGTTTTACCAGTCTATAATCTCTTGAGTGATCAAATGAAAGAGCACCACACCAGGTATATATTCAAAATATATGTATTTATTGCTAAACACACCCCTCTAGTCTCTTTATGAGGCTAGAGTTCGAAATACATAAGTTAGAAGTTATTTAAACACAGTAATAGCACAAATACACGTTTGGGCAGTAGGGGCGTACCAAACCATATACCAATAAAGTGGTATAAGAACCACGACTGAACTAGACACTAGGCCTAGAGCCTCTAGAAGTGCTTGGACCACAAGGAACCACCCAAGGTAGTGACACAGGGGACCCACGGGAGAAGCGTGCAGTGTAAATACACAACCGCGATACGCCGTTGACTTCTATGGAGAAAGTCGTGATCGGGAAATTAGAGAAAAGGGACACTTAAAAGAGGACTTGGACCAAACCCTTTGAGATCTAGGACTTTGAAGAGTCTCTACCCACGGGAGCACCGGAGTACTCGTGTTACCTCACCCAGGGAAGCCGGGTGCATAGGTGCCTTTCGGGGTCGGGTTTCGTCGTCGATTTGAATGGCGATCTGCTGCAAAGTGCTGCTGGCGACCAAGTGAAAAGTGTCCGGGTGGATCCAAGAGTGGATCGGAGTTCTGAAGAACCTGAAAGCAGAGGGGACAGAGTCTGGGTCACTAGCCAGTGACCAGGAAGGCGATGGACAGATGCCCACCGATGTCGAGTGCTTCAGGTGCGTTGACGGTTGTCTTGACTCTTCAGCCACGAGGTCCAGGAGGCGTTGTCGGTGACCAGGAGCAGGATTCGGGCTGGTACACGATGTCTGTCGAGTGCTGAGGTGTCGGCGACCGGATTGGACCCAACAAGCCTTGGCAACGGCAAGTCTCGATGCAGAGGAAGATTGTCGATGGTGCAGACCAGCAAGGTCTGGGGAACTCACCCAGCGAGGGTAAGTGAGGGCAGGCCTGGAGCAACCAGGATGCCAAGTTAGCAAAAGATTGGCCTTCGTTAAGGGCTACTAGCCAACGGGCTAGCGACCGCGAAGGAGCCTCGTGACGCCGCACGTGGATCTGGCTCACAGGACACTCGTGGAGTGGGGGCCAGTGATCTTCGGTGCAGGTGGTGCTGGAGGCTAGGAGCTACTCGGAGCCCAAAGCACGACTTCTTGGGAGACCCAGAAGAGGATGCACTTGCAAATGTGCTCGGTGTCCAGGGGTCACGGTCTCAAGTCACCCACGATAGCCACGGGCCTCAGCTTTGCTGGGGACTCAGGGTAGCCTCGGGGAAGTCTGAGAATCCACCTCTGGTGATGCGATGACTTCGGCGTCCGGCGGGAGCTTCAGAAATGCGAACCGGACAGATGCTTCTTTGGTGCCTGCCAAGCAGGGGAGTCACTCCTTGACCCCAAGGGAGATTCTTCTGTCCTCTAATCGTGAGTAGAGCGTCGAAGGTCCAGGATTCAGTTTCAGAGTTTCGTCCAGGGATAATCTAAAGTCCTAAGGACTGGGTTCCTATACTTATACCAAGTTTAGGGGTTGGACTACTCTGTGGCCCCACCTATGGGTGGGTCAGGGCAGAGGGTGGCTACACCCCTTTCCCTTTGTCCAGTTCGCGCCAAAGCAGGGGCTGCAAGCCCCTGAGTCCGGTTTGAACTGGGGTATGCACTAGGGACACCAAGTGTGCCCCCAGTGCAGGACTTCAAAGCACCCGAAAGTGCTCCCGCCCAGCCCCAATACACATTATCCTGTCTGGGGAGGTGGTCACACCTCCCTGGGACAGAAACCTATTGTCCAGGCCTCCCCTGCCGGAGTTTCATCCAGCAGCAGGAGGTCAGACTCGTGTCTGTGGCAGCAGCATCCATTTTGTGATGCCAGGGCTTTGGAAAGAAGTTACCGGGCTAGCCAGAGTTAACATGTCTTTCCCTCTAGAAGGGTGGAATGCTACCCCCGCCGCCAGAATTGGCGGGGGGTAGTATTCCAAGATGTTTGACACCAAACACGACATGTTTAGGTGCAGCCATTCCAAAGTTAGCATTTAACGCGAGGTTATAATGCGCTTAAGAGTATATGGTCAGGCTGCACTACAAACAGCATCAGAGAAGGGTCTCCGAACGCTGCAGAGGGGCCCTGCTCATGCAGGAGCACCCTCTCACATAGGAACCATGCACTCTGCCTTCAGGATTGATAAGGCCTGCCTTAGGAGTGACTTATAGGTTTATATGTGTGTATGTATTTAGTGATATAGGTAGCCTATATCACAGTAAGGGGTGCATGCACCACCTTACCCAGGCTGCAGTAGCAGACCTGTGGTGCCAGTTTGGATGGCCTTCCAGGGGTGGCATAATACATGCTGCAGCCCCTGGTAGGCCTCTGAGGTACCTATGCCCTTGGTACATAGTATACCATATACTAGGGACTTATAAGGGCACTCCAGATTCCAATCAGTGATGTGCCTAAGGCACATGGAAAACCTTTTACAGAGAAAGCAGATAGACTGGGGCCCTGAATAGCAGGATCCCAGTCCAACTAAGTCATAAACCAGCAAAACACCATAAAAAAAGTGGGGGCAACCATATAGTCAGATTCCACCTTCCTACATAACCCCCCCAAACGAAAGGAGATAAGGCTAACCTTGGCCAGTTGAGCCTTCATTGACTAAGTGGTCATATAAGGAAGCACCTGCACTAGCATGGTTGCCCCCTGTCTTATGGTCCACTAAGCAATCCCTCACCCTAAGGGTATGAGAGGGTCTCCACCATGGGGAATCACTACCTGTGGTGTGCTTAGGTAAAGTACAAGGCTGGTGAGGTGTCTGAGTAGGGAAGTGAAGCCCTAGGAATGTTGGCCTCAGCTTCCTCAGATCACTGGTCACCATGTATGCCTGTCTTTCCATGACTGAGTTGCACTTTGCTCTAAGGGTCAACCTTGGGCTGCCTTCAGCTGGGGGTTGGGTCCCTTTGGATGGACTACTGGAGGGACATGGCAGGTTTGGAACCTTCAGGTCCCAGGTTTGCCCTTGCCTACCAGAGTCCTTCTGGGGGAGGTCCCTATATAAAGGCATGGGGGATCCCTCAGTGTGTAGAGGAGTTTTCACCTGGCTAGGGCTACTAGACTGGGTGCCCCTAATCTGCTGATGGGGGGGTTCCTCTGGACAGGGGGCCCTGGGGGTCCACTGACCTCCCTGACCTCTGCAGCCCTGGGCTGGCTGAGGCAGGGTAGAGAGGGGCAGGTTACCTGCTCCAGACTGGGTACCACCTTGGAAGGGTCCTCTGCCATCAGGGGTGTGGCCAGGCCAGGCCTGACTACCTCTGGGGCAGTTCCTTCACTAGGGGTGGGGTCAGTTCCCTGAGGAGGATGACCCTTACCTACTGTCTGGAGGGAAGAAGACTTTTCTTCAACCCTTGTGCTCTCTTTTGGGGGAGAGTGGGCCATTCTTTCAGGCTCCATCTCTCCAAATTCTTGGGCTGGGGCTGTGGCCATTACAGCCCCACTAACCTTTACAGGGACGCCCAACATCCTAAGGTGGGTTTGGTGTTCAACTTCAGCCCAGGCTGAAATCTCCAGATCATTGCCCATCAGGCAATCTACAGGTAAGGTGGGGGACACTGCCACTCTCTTTGGGCCTGTGACCCCCTCCCAGCTGAGATGGACTATGGCCATGGGGTGATCTGTTCTGACACCATCAATGTTGGTCACCTGGTATTTAAACTCAGGTAAAAGCTGGTGAGGGGGGACTAGTTTCCCTGCCACCATGGTGACACTAGCCCCTGTGTCCCTAAATGCCACAGCTTTCTGACCATTAATCATTGGCTCCAGTCTGTACCTGCCCATTGCTGTGGGACCCATGGTAAAGGTGGCAAATCCTACACCACCATCAGAGTCAGAGGAGTCTGTTGAGGGGTCCCTGTCTGAACCAGGGCCCACCTCTGTTCCTGTTGCAAAAGCACCTAACTTTTTGGGTGCACTACTCCCAACTGGAGGATTACTACTGGTAGTACCAGGAGGGGGGTAGTAGTTGCTGGGGGAACATTTTCTTTATTGCCAATCCTGGGGCAACTGGGATCAGATTTCCAGTGCCCAGGCTTTTTACAGACATGGCAATATGGTTTCTTTTCAGGAGAGGAAGGAGTTTGGGACCCACCCCCAGAAGAGGAATTTTGGGGCCCTGTAGTGGACTTATCCTTAGATTTATCCCAACCTTTCTCTTGGGACTTAGTAGAATCTTTCTTCTGGTCACCACCCTGATTTCTAGTTTTTACTCTGGTTCTGACCCATTTGTCTGCCTTCTTTCCCAATTCTTGGGGAGAGGTCAGATCAGAGTCCACCAGATACTGGTGCAAAAGCTGGTTTTGACAATTATTAAGGATCTGCTCCCTCATAATCAAATTGTACAATCCTAAAAAGTCATGCACTTTGTTGCCATGTATCCAACCTTCCAGAGCCTTTGTAGCACAATCTACAAAATCAACCCAGTCTTGAGTCTGAGCTTTTTGGGTGTCTCTGAACTTCAACCTATACTGTTCAGTGGTTAGGCCAAACCCATCTATCAGAGCACTCTTCAAGACTGTGTAATTGTCAGCATCCTCTTCTCTTACAGTGAGGAGCTTGTCTCTACCTTTGTCTGCAAAGGAGAGCCACAAGATTGCTGCCCACTGCCTCTGGGGGACCTTCTGAACTTTACAGGCCCTCTCCAGTGCAGTTATCCATTTGTGGATGTCATCCCCACTCTGGTAGGGAGGGACAATCTTGTTTAGGTTTCTATGGTCATAAGACCTTTCCCTATCTCTAGGGATATTGCTGCCACCATGGGACTCTAGTCCCAACTTTCTTTTCTCTCTAAGGAGATCTAGGGACTCCCTGTCTAAGGCTACTTGCTTCTTTCTGAGTTCAAGCTGAGCTTCCTCATATTGAATCAGCCTCTTTCTTCTCTCATGAGATGATTCCCTCCTATGAGATGAGACAGAGCTCCCTATTGAGGTGCCAGAGTGGTTAGACTCCTGAGAAGGAGATCTAGACTTCCTGGGCACACTCATAATCCTTCCTGGGGGACAAAGAGGGCATCATCCTGATCATCCTCTTCATCTTCCACAGGAGGGATTGGGTTATCCAGGTCAGGGTCATTGTCACCCTCCTGGCCAGTTTCAGAGGGGGGGGGCTGGGGGTATTTCTACCCCTGGCCCCATCCTCCTCTTCTGCCCCACCCTCTGCTCCTACCCCTTCAGTCCCCAAGTGCTTACTAAGGTCATAAGCTACCAACAACTCCTTAAGGTGTTGGGTGGTGGGACTTTGGCCTGTCTTTATTTTTCTCAAGTTACATAATGCTCTCAATTCCAAGAATGGGAGTGTATCATACTTGGAGGGTGGAAGCTCAGTGGCTTCCTGCAAGGATTCTTTAGATCCTACCCTTAAAGACATTACTAGTGTGGTGTGGTGTATGCACTACCTACTCTAGTGTGGCCTACTAAACTCTCTTGAGTTGTAGAAAGGGTGTGCTATCCCTTAACACACAACTCTAAGTTCAGTAGAACTTACTGTATTCTAAGCTTAAATTATATGTACCTTAGGTACCTTTAGTGGTTTTCAGTTGATCAATTCAATTGAGATTATCTGGTAAAACAATAGCAAGCTGGAATCCCACACGCTGCACACCAATGTGAGAAGTTGGCCTGGTATATGCTGTCCACTAATTACAGTGGGCACCTTGCACCAGTCCAAACAACCCCTTATTGGAGATAGGTTAAAGACAACCTTATTGAAAGCTATCCTAGTGGTAGCTATGGAGAGCAGCCTTCAGGCTAAGTCTTGAAGGAATGTAAAGCAGCTTGTTTTACCAGTCTATAATCTCTTGAGTGATCAAATGAAAGAGCACCACACCAGGTATATATTCAAAATATATGTATTTATTGCTAAACACACCCCTCTAGTCTCTTTATGAGGCTAGAGTTCGAAATACATAAGTTAGAAGTTATTTAAACACAGTAATAGCACAAATACACGTTTGGGCCCTAGGGCGTACCAAACCATATACCAATAAAGTGGTATAAGAACCACGACTGAACTAGACACTAGGCCTAGAGCCTCTAGAAGTGCTTGGACCACAAGGAACCACTCAAGGTAGTGACACAGGGGACCCACGGGAGACGCGTGCAGTGTAAATACACAACCGCGATACGCCGTTGACTTCTATGGAGAAAGTCGTGATCGGGAAATTAGAGAAAAGGGACACTTAAAGAGGACTTGGACCAAACCCTTTGAGATCTAGGACTTTGAAGAGTCTCTACCCACGGGAGCACCGGAGTACTCGTGTTACCTCACCCAGGGAAGCCGGGTGCATAGGTGCCTTTCGGGGTCGGGTTTCGTCGTCGATTTGAATGGCGATCTGCTGCAAAGTGCTGCTGGCGACCAAGTGAAAAGTGTCCGGGTGGATCCAAGAGTGGATCGGAGTTCTGAAGAACCTGAAAGCAGAGGGGACAGAGTCTGGGTCACTAGCCAGTGACCAGGAAGGCGATGGACAGATGCCCACCGATGTCGAGTGCTTCAGGTGCGTTGACGGTCGTCTTGACTCTTCAGCCACGAGGTCCAGGAGGCGTTGTCGGCGACCAGGAGCAGGATTCGGGCTGGTACACGATGTTTGTCGAGTGCTGAGGTGTCGGCGACCGGATTGGACCCAACAAGCCTTGGCAACGGCAAGTCTCGATGCAGAGGAAGATCGTCGATGGTGCAGACCAGCAAGGTCTGGGGAACTCACCCAGCGAGGGTAAGTGAGGGCAGGCCTGGAGCAACCAGGATGCCAAGTTAGCAAAAGATTGGCCTTCGTTAAGGGCTACTAGCCAACGGGCTAGCGACTGCGAAGGAGCCTCGTGACGCCGCACGTGGATCTGGCTCACAGGACACTCGTAGAGTGGGGGCCAGTGATCTTCGGTGCAGGTGGTGCTGGAGGCTAGGGCTACTCGGAGCCCAAAGCACGACTTCTTGGGAGACCCAGAAGAGGATGCACTTGCAAATGTGCTCGGTGTCCAGGGGTCACAGTCTCAAGTCACCCACGATAGCCACGGGCCTCAGCTTTGCTGGGGACTCAGGGTAGCCTCGGGGAAGTCTGAGAATCCACCTCTGGTGATGCGATGACTTCGGCGTCCGGCGGGAGCTTCAGAAATGCGAACCGGACAGATGCTTCTTTGGTGCCTGCCAAGCAGGGGAGTCACTCCTTGACCCCAAGGGAGATTCTTCTGTCCTCTAATCGTGAGTAGAGCGTCGAAGGTCCAGGATTCAGTTTCAGAGTTTCGTCCAGGGATAATCTAAAGTCCTAAGGACTGGGTTCCTATACTTATACCAAGTTTAGGGGTTGGACTACTCTGTGGCCCCACCTATGGGTGGGTCAGGGCAGAGGGGTGGCTACACCCCTTTCCCTTTGTCCAGTTCACGCCAAAGCAGGGGCTGCAAGCCCCTGATCCGGTTTGAACTGGGGTATGCACAGGGACACCAAGTGTGCCCCCAGTGCAGGACTTCAAAGCACCCGAAAGTGCTCCCGCCCAGCCCCAATACACATTATCCTGTCTGGGGAGGTGGTCACACCTCCCTGGGACAGGAAACCTATTGTCCAGGCCTCCCCTGCCGGAGTTTCGTCCAGCAGCAGGAGGTCAGACTCGTGTCTGTGGCAGCAGCATCCATTTTGTGATGCCAGGGCTTTGGAAAGAAGTTACCGGGCTAGCCAGAGTTAACATGTCTTTCCCTCTAGAAGGGTGGAATGCTACCCCCGCCGCCAGAATTGGCGGGGGGTAGTATTCCAAGATGTTTGACACCAAACACGACATGTTTAGGTGCAGCCATTCCAAAGTTAGCATTTAACGCGAGGTTATAATGCGCTTAAGAGTATATGGTCAGGCTGCACTACAAACAGCATCAGAGAAGGGTCTCCGAACGCTGCAGAGGGGCCCTGCTCATGCAGGGGCACCCTCTCACATAGGAACCATGCACTCTGCCTTCAGGATTGATAAGGCCTGCCTTAGGAGTGACTTATAGGTTTATATGTGTGTATGTATTTAGTGATATAGGTAGCCTATATCACAGTAAGGGGTGCATGCACCACCTTACCCAGGCTGCAGTAGCAGACCTGTGGTGCCAGTTTGGATGGCCTTCCAAGGGTGGCATAATACATGCTGCAGCCCCTGGTAGGCCTCTGAGGTACCTATGCCCTTGGTACATAGTATACCATATACTAGGGACTTATAAGGTGTTGGACTTGGCCCTTTTTCCCAGAAATTTTTCGTTTTCCCCTAGCCGTTTTACCATGTATGAAACTCACTAAAGATGGCTGCCACAGGCCCCTGCTACTGCAGAGGGGCCTTACACATATACACACTAGTAGCCAGGGTCAGGCTGGGACATAGGGATACAGTATCCATCCCGTCCCCGCCTCTGGGCCACATAGCTAGATAGGCGGAAGGTTCCAGAACCTTCCGTGCTGTGGGAGGAGTTATGTTTTGCCGCCTTTAGGAGGGTCACCTGACCTAGGGGTATAAGAGGCTTGGAGGGAAAACCTTTTAGTCAGTTAGGTTGGAGCACCACTGAACCTGGGAGAACCTGCGCTGGAGTATAGGCTTTAGGGCCTAGGGGGAGACCTACACTACTGCTCCTGACAGGACTGAGGCCCTGCTGAAGTAAGATAGCTGAGGAACGCCCACCACCCACTGACCTTGCCCAGTGTGAGGGGACCCAGGGAACCACCTTCAGCGTGCTGGGAGAACATCAAGCAACCCCAGAACCACCAACTCACAACCCCCCTCTCAGAAGAAGAACTTTCTGACAAGGAACTTTTGTCACAGACATTATAATAAGCCACTTCTGACAAGAAGCATGACAAGATTCTGAAACCAAGTAACTGGAACCCATAACTTGACAGCCCGTCAGCCCAAGCTGAACCTTCAACTGGGGATCACGAGGTAAAGCGCCGTGCCCTAAGCGCTAGACCTTCACCCCCCTATCCACCCCTGCCTACAGCTGGACTGTCCCCACGAACCCTTTCCACGCAGCCCTGCTCATAGGCTGCCAGCGTGCTCCGCGCTGTATCTCTCCTGAAAGGAAGTTGCCCCCAAGCCACTAACCTCGTGGCTACTCTCTGCTGCTGCTGCGGCCGTCGCCGCGTGAGGAGCGCTGTGAGGACAGCCGAGGTACCGCCGAGTTTGGGGTGGTGAGGTGCGCCGTCCGCGCCCTCACCGAAGCCTTCCAAAATCGCCCCCGAGGTCACCGCCGGGCCCGAGAGCCCCACCGCCGAAGTCGCGGCCGAAAAGGACGCCGCCGCAGCCCAGGAGGGCCGCGTGAAGAGAACTGAGGCCTAACGCGGCCTCCAGGCCCGTGGACGCCGTTGCTGAGGGACCAGGGACGCCGACCGCGTCATCGGCCGCGCCCCCGGAAGGCCGCACAGTGATTGGGCGCCCGTCCTCGGCCCGCCCCCAGCGCGTACGGAGGCCGGGGGAGAGCTCCGACGCCGAAGACCAGCGCCGCATCCACAGAGGGAGGCGGGAAGCCGTCCGGAAAGGACTGCCGGCTCCCGCTCCCTGCCCCGCATCCAGAACCATCCCCGGGGGCCGGAGGAGTGCAATACCGGCCCCCCAACGTCCCGCAATTCCGGCCGGAGGGCCGTGGAACTCGCTCCGGGCCCCGCCCCGCCAATCACGGGCCGGCCCGGGAGGGAGCCAGTCGCGTGGAAGAGCGACCACCGCCAGAACAGCAGGTGAGCCCGTGAGGCCCCTAGGGCTCCAGAAACCGCCACTGGGGGCCGGGGGCCAGCACTCCCTTGGGAGCTAAAGAGGGAGAAGCCCTCATTAACGTTTTGCAAGAGGCGAGGCCCCGGTGAGGAGAGGGCCAAGCCTGACTTAACCCTTACATCCCCCCTAGTAGACACAGAAGTCCTTCTTTATAGGGAAGCCCCAGAATACCGGACATGTCGAGGGGTCCCCCCTAGTAATTCCCTTAGCTTATGGTTACGCCTGCTTACTTATTGTCTAGGCCTGATGCCACTGCCTATAAGGAAATGTCTTTGCCTGAAGGGAAGGTAATTAATTGAAGTGAACGCAAGTGTACACTGCCAAGAGTTGAAGTGTTTTTATGTTGCAGGTGTACCGGATTGGCGACGCCCTTTGTACTGCCTATGGGGGTGCCTAGACAAATGCAGGCCCTGTTTAAAATGTAACGTAAAGTGCCTATTTACAAGGGATTTAATATTCATGAAGTGAGTTGTATGTTTTAGGCCATATTTTATTACCGCACCCTGTGATCGTTATGGGTGCTGTATTTAGGAGATGATTCCTGCGGCCTTTTAGTGGCCTACAATGTTGATGGTATTTTAGGGGGAATGTACACCAGTTGAATAACGCAATGTAAAGTTGAAGTAATCTGCCTCATTTGATGCAACCGTGATTTACATAAACGAACTTGATTTTAATTATGCAAGCCTGGTGTGGTGTCCTGTTATTGCTTCGCATTTCTGAGTCAAAGTAAGAGTGTGCTGCACAACTGCCTTACACATTGCCTTTGCGTGCCTTCCCCGCTTTGCGCCATGCTACCGTAACGGACTCGGTAACCCCGTTTCCAACATTGGTGTTCAGCGGTGAGATAAGGACTGGTGTTTTTGCAGCACCCTACAGTGACTCAGTGTGCGCCGCAATTAGACACCTATTGAAATGAAAGTGCTAGGAGTTCTATGGTAATTGCCGATTGTGTTACAGTCCTGCGTTAGACCTGCTACCTACAAGTTAGAACCCCTTCCTTAAATTGTCTGGGACCCCACCTAGGAGGATGGAGTTTGAGTTAGCCGACCTAGAAAGGTATACGGTGACACAGCTCAAGGAGTTCTGCCTAGAGATGGGGGTGGCCGTCAAGCGAGGCGCCAGGAAGGAGGTGCTTCAGAAAGCTTTGAGGGCATGGGTAATGGCCCACCCGGAGGAAAGAGGGGACGAGGAGCAGGGGGAGGCAGACAACCCAGGAGAACTGGACCTACTGCCCATTGATGTCAGCGAGAATGTGTTGCCAGGAAGGCGTTCCAGGGCAGGCAGTAGTGCGTCAGGGGGGAGGTTGTCGGCAAAGGAATTTGAGGACAGAAGGGAGCAGAGGCGATTAACATTAGAACTTGCTAGGATGGAAAGGGAGCAAGAACAGGCAAGGCTAGCCATGGAGGAAAGGAAGCTTGCACATGAGCTTAGCCTGAAAGAACTAGAGCTCCGAGCCTTGCAGATGGTGATGCAGGGCAAAGTGAATGGTGGCAGCGTACCTGCTGGGGTTCCACAGGAGCCCAAATTTTATCTACCAAGGGAGGTGATAGCCAGTTTGGGGAGTGATCCTGAAGGGAGTGGTGCAGGGATCTTCCAACCCAGCGAGGTGGGAGAGGTGGAGAATAGCCCAGCTAGGTCCCAGGATAGTGAGCGGGTTGTAGGGCCTCACATCCTATCCATAGGAAGGAGTGAGACGGGGAGGTGTCCCGAGGTGCCCCAACCGCAGTCTCAGGGCCTGGAGAGTTCCATAAGGGAACCCCAGGTTGGGAGCCTAGGCTGTCCCGATGAGCCATCCATGGTAGGGGATCCCCCAGTGACAGGAGAACCCGGGGCGTATGTATTCAGAGCTCCAGGGGTTCTGGGGTCTGCCCAGCCACAGGATTTAGATCCTGGGCTGGGGTGCCAGGTTCAGGGGCTGCCTGACCTGGCGGGAGGGACGTCTGTAAGCAGTGTCCCTCCGGAGCTGACTCCCAGGGGTGCTTCTCCAGGTGGGAGGGTGCTGAACTCTGGAAGGGGGTGCAGAGGAAGGGAGGACTCGCCTCTGGCACCGGGGCAACCTAAGGGTTTAGACCCTGGGTTGGTGGGTCGGATGCAGGGTCACGGCCCTGGAAGAGTGAGAGAGGGTGGTCTGAGGGTGCCCCGCATAGGAGGAGAGGGCGGAACCCCAGAAGGAGAGGTAGGGGAGGAGAGCCTCGCCCCTGACTGCTGGTCAGCCTGAGGGTGCGGACCCCAGGTGGGTGGACCAGTGGCAGTTTGGAACTGCAAGGAGGAGAAGGAGAGTGGCCAACGGGCCTGGGGCTACTGCCCCCCGCTCTGTGAGACCGCAAGGGCCAGAGACATCTGGACGGCCTAGCGCCCGGTCCTGGCTGCAGCCAATTAGGGAGCGCCAGTGGGGTGGCTTCGTTGGTCCAGGGAGGTTTGAGAGAGGGAACCACCGGGTTCCAGAGTGAAGAAGGACCTGCAGGACCTTCCTGCAGCTGGGGAAAAGGCCCGCGTCCAAGTTTTCTCGCCCGAAGCAGGGAAGACCATCAAGGCATTGATCGGTCTACCCTGGCTTTTGGCTGGGAGGGGGTTGTGTTGGACTTGGCCCTTTTTCCCAGAAATTTTTCGTTTTCCCCTAGCCGTTTTACCATGTATGAAACTCACTAAAGATGGCTGCCACAGGCCCCTGCTACTGCAGAGGGGCCTTACACATATACACACTAGTAGCCAGGGTCAGGCTGGGACATAGGGATACAGTATCCATCCCGTCCCCGCCTCTGGGCCACATAGCTAGATAGGCGGAAGGTTCCAGAACCTTCCGTGCTGTGGGAGGAGTTATGTTTTGCCGCCTTTAGGAGGGTCACCTGACCTAGGGGTATAAGAGGCTTGGAGGGAAAACCTTTTAGTCAGTTAGGTTGGAGCACCACTGAACCTGGGAGAACCTGCGCTGGAGTATAGGCTTTAGGGCCTAGGGGGGAGACCTACACTACTGCTCCTGACAGGACTGAGGCCCTGCTGAAGTAAGATAGCTGAGGAACGCCCACCACCCACTGACCTTGCGTGTGAGGGGACCCAGGGAACCACCTTCAGCGTGCTGGGAGAACATAAAGCAACCCCAGAACCACCAACTCACAACCCCCCCCCTCTCAGAAGAAGAACTTTCTGACAAGGAACTTTTGTCACAG
The DNA here is from genome assembly GCA_963921515.1 of Calotriton arnoldi. NCBI lineage: Eukaryota > Metazoa > Chordata > Amphibia > Caudata > Salamandridae > Calotriton > Calotriton arnoldi. The sequence goes on along the minus strand of CAWUFW010003928.1, from coordinate 954,174 downwards.
ACATTATAATAAGCCACTTCTGACAAGAAGCATGACAAGATTCTGAAACCAAGTAACTGGAACCCATAACTTGACAGCCCGTCAGCCCAAGCTGAACCTTCAAATGGGGATCACGAGGTAAAGCGCCGTGCCCTAAGCGCTAGACCTTCACCCCCCTATCCACCCCTGCCTACAGCTGGACTGTCCCCACGAACCCTTTCCACGCAGCCCTGCTCATAGGCTGCCAGCGCACTCCGCGCTGTATCTCTCCTGAAAGGAAGTTGCCCCCAAGCCACTAACCTCGTGGCTACTCTCTGCTGCGGCCGTCGCCGCGTGAGGAGCGCTGTGAGGACAGCCGAGGTACCGCCGAGTTTGGGGTGGTGAGGTGCGCCGTCCGCGCCCTCACCGAAGCCTTCAAAATCGCCCCCGAGGTCACCGCCGGGCCCGAGAGCCCCACCGCCGAAGTCGCGGCCGAAAAGGACGCCGCCGCAGCCCAGGAGGGCCGCGTGAAGAGAACTGAGGCCTAACGCGGCCTCCAGGCCCATGGACGCCGTTGCTGAGGGACCAGGGACGCCGACCGCGTCATCGGCCGTGCCCCCAGAAGGCCGCACAGTGATTGGGCGCCCGTCCTCGGCCCGCCCCCAGCGCGTACGGAGGCCGGGGGAGAGCTCCGACGCCGAAGACCAGCGCCGCATCCACAGAGGGAGGCGGGAAGCCGTCCGGAAAGGACTGCCGGCTCCCGCTCCCTGCCCCGCATCCAGAACCATCCCCGGGGGCCGGAGGAGTGCAATACCGGCCCCCCAACGTCCCGCAATTCCGGCCGGAGGGCCGTGGAACTCGCTCCGGGCCCCGCCCCGCCAATCACGGGCCGGCCCGGGAGGGAGCCAGTCGCGTGGAAGAGCGACCACCGCCAGAACAGCAGGTGAGCCCGTGAGGCCCCTAGGGCTCCAGAAACCGCCACTGGGGGCCGGGGGCCAGCACTCCCTTGGGAGCTAAAGAGGGAGAAGCCCTCATTAACGTTTTGCAAGAGGCGAGGCCCCGGTGAGGAGAGGGCCAAGCCTGACTTAACCCTTACATCCCCCCTAGTAGACACAGAAGTCCACCTTTATAGGGAAGCCCCAGAATACCGGACATGTCGAGGGGTCCCCCTAGTAATTCCCTTAGCTTATGGTTACGCCTGCTTACTTATTGTCTAGGCCTGATGCCACTGCCTATAAGGAAATGTCTTTGCCTGAAGGGAAGGTAATTAATTGAAGTGAACGCAAGTGTACACTGCCAAGAGTTGAAGTGTTTTTATGTTGCAGGTGTACCGGATTGGCGACGCCCTTTGTACTGCCTATGGGGGTGCCTAGACAAATGCAGGCCCTGTTTAAAATGTAACGTAAAGTGCCTATTTACAAGGGATTTAATATTCATGAAGTGAGTTGTATGTTTTAGGCCATATTTTATTACCGCACCCTGTGATCGTTATGGGTGCTGTATTTAGGAGATGATTCCTGCGGCCTTTTAGTGGCCTACAATGTTGATGGTATTTTAGGGGGAATGTACACCAGTTGAATAACGCAATGTAAAGTTGAAGTAATCTGCCTCATTTGATGCAACCGTGATTTACATAAACGAACTTGATTTTAATTATGCAAGCCTGGTGTGGTGTCCTGTTATTGCTTCGCATTTCTGAGTCAAAGTAAGAGTGTGCTGCACAACTGCCTTACACATTGCCTTCGCGTGCCTTCCCCGCTTTGCGCCATGCTACCGTAACGGACTCGGTAACCCCGTTTCCAACATAAGGGCACTCCAGATTCCAATCAGTGATGTGCCTAAGGCACATGGAAAACCTTTTTACAGAGAAAGCAGATAGACTGGGGCCCTGAATAGCAGGATCCCAGTCCAACTAAGTCATAAACCAGCAAAACACCATAAAAAAAGTGGGGGCAACCATATAGTCAGATTCCACCTTCCTACACTCCCCAGGAGTGTTGACCTGTTAGTCCCTCTGTTTACTCCTCGTATGTGGTTATCTGTTGGTCCATTTGTTCCCCCCCCCCAGGTGTGGTGATCTGATGGCACTTTGTTTTCTCCCCAGGTGTGGTGATCAGTTGGTCCCTTTGTTTAATGTCCATGTCTGGTGACCCATTGCCTCTTTGTTTACTCCCAGGATGTGATGACCTACGCCGGGGATGCAGGAGTGAGTCAGGAGAATGTGCTTGAACTCTGCCGTTCCGCTCTTTGTTTTTTTTCACTTAATGCCCACAATACTCTAAGCCGTATCTGCTGAATTGATCAAGCCATCAGCCGCTTCCTCGCTTCCTTTGATGCTGCGGTCCCAACTCCTGCATCAGAAACCTGCCTGGGGGTCCCGGCTTCTGGAACATCTCTCATGTCTCCATCTTCATCGCAGCAGCAAGCTGGCCATAGCCGGGGCGCCAAAGCACGCGCTCTGATCTTTGGAGGATTTCCGTCTAGTTTCAAATGGGACCAATTTGCTACTCAATTAGGTTGTCCCTGGAGCAGGAGGCACCTGTCACAAACAGAAGAGACGTGTTCTCCTCTGTGGTAGGAGCACACTACTACAGAGCTGTGGCTGTTCACAGCGGCTGCTGCTGCAGCATTATGCTGAAGGCATTTCTGTCTTCAGCGGGAGGCCCTCAGAGCTGCCCTTCGGGATTGAAAACACTGCAGAGGTTTATAGGACATTGCATGCCCAACCGGCTATGCAAAGTAGAAAGACATCTGTGACTCATCCTTCCTGTTACAACTTGCATTTCATGTCATTGCAAATGTTATACTTGTTTTACATGTTACATTAACTTATTTAGACTTTTTCATTTTCAGTTTTTCCTAATTAGTTGTCTGCTTCTTTTTGTACATAATGGTGAACATTTTCCTTTGTGTCTTGGCACAACAAGGCTATATCGCTGACACACAGAGTACCTCAGTTTTAAAAATATCTACAAAAATGATGAAGAGACAACATGGTCTAAGTTTCAGTGGTAGAAATGATTAAATCAGTGTTCTTATTATTTCAGCGCGCTCATGCTCTGCTGGATAGTCACTTAAGCATGCTCACACTCAATTTACAATATAATGTATTCCCAAAAAAAGCGGGGAATGATTTGAATGTGATTATTTCTCAAGAATTTGTGGCAGCCAATCAGAGCGCTCGCTCCTGTGGGTGTCTGACTCCCACGTATCCTTGTGCATCTACATAACACAAGTCTCGAGGACAGCGGCGGCTCCTCCGTTAAAGGCGGAGGAGAGTCGCCCCACTGCTCTGTGAGCAGTTTAAAAAGGAAAAACAAAATGATAATAATGCAATGTTATTATCATTTAATTTTTCCGTACTGGCTTAGGTGTGGGCTGGGCAGGGCTGAGCTGGCCAGAGCAGGGGCCAGGGGGAGGATTAGTGAGCACTCTCTAAGTGCGCATGACGTTTTGGCCAGCCATCTTGGACTGGTCAAACTGTCATGAGCACTTTCCATGTTCTCCATCGGCTGTATTGCACAGCCTGGGTGGAGAACATGCACAGGCTCATAGTCCCCGTCTGAGTTCCGAACCACGGCGTTCAGACCAATCGCGATGCTGCTGTCATGCTAGTGACAGCAGCGTCGTGTTTGGCTAGGGAAGCCTGTGTGCTTCTTGCGTGTCGACGACCAAAGAGGATCAAGAGGCAGCGGTCGGCCTGCAGATAAGTGGATTTTTTTTTATTCCCCCCCCGGTACGCCACCCCTGTTAAGCAGCAGCCGCCACTGCTTGAGGAGGGAGCTAGATAAAACAAATTGGGGAGGTAACAGAAGAACGAAAGGCAGGAGATAGTGTACAATAAGGTAGGAATTAAGTAGCAGAGCAGAAAGAAACAAAAGGCACTGAAAGGGGAGAAAAGATTTGGGAAGAAGAGAGGACGGAGGAACGATTAGGTAGAAAATTGGAGTGAGAGAAGAGAAGGTGAAAGTGCGAGAAAGAGCCAGCCAAAAACATAGAAACAACTGGCATTCAATCAGATCCGTTGTACTGATTTTGCAATCACACAGTTGAACCAAATTATAAAAACATCCACGTTAGCACCAGAGATGCCCCTCCAGCACGACAGAGCAAAGCCTTTGATGAATATTTAAAGATTACTGCACCTGGGCAGCGTGCCAGGGAGCTTACGCACACACAGAGAAACATGGAAAATCTATGCAGGCCTCAGAGGCAGAAGCATGAAACCTGTAACATTGATTCCCACGAGTCACACCTCCCCAGACCAAAAACTGCTGACTCATTGTTAAGGAGCAAGAGCTCAAAGTCCATGACTAAAGAAAAAAAAGTCCAGTATGCTCCCAAGGCATGACCAGCAAGGGGGGTTCTATGCTCAAAGCAGGGAAATCTTAAGGATTTTAGGGGCCCCGGGCCAAATGTATGTTGGGGGCTCCTGTGCGGAACAGCTTTGAATTTATGATCCAATTTCAGCTCTCTCGTGCCCTCTTTGGCCAGATCACTGAGTGCACAGGCGCACTGGTCCACATTCTGAATGCGTTTACATCTAATATTCGGGTACAGTGAGTTTTCAATCTCATAATTCATCAGCAGTTTACTAATATTATTACAAACAATCTTTGTGACACCCCCCTTTCCCATTTCTCATATGTGAGGTCGAGGTTTGATCTAAAAGAAACCTATTTTATGGATACTGCATTGTGTTGAGGAACTAACACTTCTCTGCAAAATGTCTGATAGACTTCCATTTTAATTATGAAGGGGAGAGCGAGGAAATAAGAGCGGCTGTTCCTTTCCCCGGTATTAAATCGTATCAATCAAGACAAACTGGCTCAATACGAAATATAAACCATTTGATTAGTTTGTGTTTGGAAAAACGATTCGTTTTTTAAAAGAACCCTCACCCACCAACCTAGTTGGTGGCACGCTTCGTCATCGGGTTCCCACCCAAGGCGCCGAGTGCACCCTGGGTGTGCTACGAAGCCTGTATTGCAGCGGAGCTGGGTTTTTTTGTGTCAAGTGAGGCGCAGTGATATGTGAGTTTAAAACTGTCTATAGGGTCCCCCCTAGTAAAGAGAGTTAATTTATTCTTGGGGCCCTATGGCAGGGTTAAAAGAAGAGAAGGCGGATACGTCTAGAGATTTAGATTTAGCTCATATATCCTGTAAAAAAGGTCTGCATCTTTCAGCCAGTCATTACCATATGCTGGCTTTCGTCAGGACCAAAAACGTGAAGACAGACTGAGGGAGTACCCACAGTCTGGAGTGAATATAGTGTGCACACGCTAAGGTGTGTATAGTAAGAGAAAACCTATTCGTTTTCTCCTTGCTGTTAAGAGCTAACTTACGGTAGTTTTGTTAGGACTTGTCATCTGTAAAAGTAAAAACAAAAACGATAATCAAAGACACACATGTAAACAATAACACATATACATGAGAAAAACATGCACTCATGTGTGCATCACACAGTGTCCGGCTTGATCAAATTAGATCACTATAGTGAGGACATTTTGTACACCCATGCGTGCATCACACTTTTTTTTTTAATATGCGTTCAGCACATTTGTAACACATTTGGAATGACGGGGATTAGTGGGCCCCATTACTCGAACTTAACCCCGTGCTGTATACGAAGTGTAATTGGTATGACTAATGGCGTTTCATCGAAAAAGGTAAAATAGTAAAGACTCTTACTTAAGTCGCTTTTCATTAGAGCGACATGGATCCCAAAAGGGGGGCAGTGCCTCTAGTCACACTCTGAAAGGAAGAAAGAAGAAAAAAAGCAGGTTTGGGTCTCGCTAATAGAGACCATGGTGTTCAGCTTTCTGGAACCATTTAATTAGTTTATATTTGGAAAAACGATTCGTTTTTTTAAAAGAACCCTCACCAGAGCAACAGAGCTTAAACAACAGTTCTGAAGTCACTTTCTATAAGAAATGGTTTCACTGTCTGTGGAAGAGACATCTGGAAGTCGAACGTCTATTGTTTTTTGGCAGTGTGTTCCTTGAGGGTGAGGCTGGTGTCCAGGATGAATCCAAGTGGTTTGACATTCAGTGAAAGTTGGGATTCCAAACCGTCAAGTCTCAAACAACCGAGCCAGGTTTGCACTTTTTCTTGAATGCTGTTCTTGGCAAATGACAGGATGTCTTTCTTGGTTGGATTGAGCTTCAGGTATGCACCGAAGATCCGGGTCTGGATGGTGTGCAAGCAGAGCTTAATTTGAGCCAGTTGTTTCCAGTGCTCAGCACCATTACTTAATTGCCTGAACCTGCAGTTATGACAGCTGCCACATGGTGGCGCTGTTTGTGTAATTCAAAGATGAGCAGAAAAACTGTTGTTTGTTAATTCAATATCCATTAACAACAACTAATGCCAGCCACCCAAGCCATTCTTAAAGCGTTGGCGGCCTCGAACAGTCTGAATTGTCACACTTCAATGTGATGGTTAGTAGTTGTGTAAGTACAATGGCAATGTGTGGTGCGAACTGCAGTGGCCTCCTGACGAGGGCCCCTGCACTTATTTTTTTGCAAATTAAGCACTGTACCGTGCAGGCAGTGTTTGAGGTGTTGGATGTCTGAAACAGAGGAGACTTTCAAGTAAAGAAGTGTGCCACAGGCATATTGGGGAATCTTGATGCTATTATCTGTGAGTAAAGCACCGGGAGGCTCTTTGTAGAGGTTGAAGATGACCCTAGAGGGATCCGCTGGAGATAGGGATATTTCCGACATCGGACATGCCTATGTGAACAAACTGGTGTTGGATGGAAAGTAGAGGGTGAAACGTGCCTAATTTGCTTTTGCATAGCTACATGAAATTTCAGGACAATTACATGAAACGATGCATAATTACATGAAGAGCAAATCCATCATTTGCAGTATATTTTAGCGTGAAATGTGACCTCACATCAATATTTGACACAAAGCTGCATTTGTTGATAAAAAAGAGAGGTAAAAAAATAGTGTGAAATAAACACAAGTGGTGCAGGCAACAGTTTGAGCAACAGCACAAGCAAAAGTAACAGCCACTCGTGTTCTGGCCATGTGTGTTATTTCCGCACGCTCACAGTAACATTTGCCGACAGATGGTGTGTAATTATGCGATGTGGAGTAATGGCATACTTTCGTGAATTTCTCATAACAAGTGTAACACACAATTCCCAAAATTATGTGATTTCCTCCAGCATAATTTATATTTCTCTCAGGCCTAGTGGAAAGGTGGCAGGAGAACCAGTGAAGCACATTGCTGGTGAATCCCATTTGAGACTCCTGGGTGCATATGTGGGTGGGATGGTTGGAAGCTGAATGTAGAGTCTCTTTCATGCACAGCCTGCTCTAGCAAAGTGAAGCTTTAGCATCAAAGAAGAGTGTTATGAAAACCCCGGGCAGCAAATTCCCAAATGACTAATCTAAAAATCTATCAAAGATGACAAGAAACACAAAAAGCAAATTGCCTCTGTTAGGACAATGATGACCCAAGAGAAAGCCCAGCCACAAAACCCATATCAAGTAGAGAAATAGACCACAAGCCATCCACTTATGGAAAGCATTGTCACCGCTATATGAAAATGCAAGGGTTTCTTAAACTTTGTCAAAGACAAAATGAGAGACAAAGAGCTGTCTCTCCCTTTAAAGAGAACCAAACCTGCTTCTTAATGCGGAGAAACCAGCACATTGGGATCCTGATCTGGGAAGGTTACGGAAAGCAAACTCCCCAACACCGTAACCAAACTTTAACCTTCCTCCAAGTTCAAGCACCCCACACTGGTTCACTTCTCAGAGACATCCGATCCTCAGCCACTCCATGCTCGACAACAAATAAAGCAATAAATAGACCCAGACAACCTAAAAATTGGGCAGGTCACTCACTTCTCTACTTTAAGCTGACCCAGACGACTTGAATAATTGTCGCCTAGTGGGACTTCTCTTCCTATCAAAAGGTTCGAAACCTGTGTAGCAACCCTACTGAAAGAACTTATTATGAAAAGTTTCCTCTTAGATGACCTAGACTCATCCTTTAGGACAGACTGCGGGACGGAAACCATGGAACTTTAAACATCGGTCAATGCTCACGCCTTCCAATGCTCTTGGGCCTATCAGCGGCACTCATCACGGATCAGCATTCCTCCCGTCTGAAATACTTGAGGAGAGAATGTGGGTGCGCAAGCGTCAATTCTCAGCTGGTTCTCCTAATACCTAGAAAACCGATGGCAACACATAATAATATCAAGACCCCCTTCCCGCCCCTTCCTCTCTTCTCCGAGGGATTCTGCCCATTTCAGGAACTGATAGTCTACTTGAAAACATCATCCTTGAAAGACATAATTTTCCTTGCCAAGACTATATATTTAGTATTGGATGCCCCATCACCATCTCAATTTCAATCTATTCAAAATGCTGTCCTCACATTATTACAAGTGCCAGGTCGCAGGGCTTTATGCCGGGTAAACATCTCAACCTCCCAACCAACACTAAATTATTCTGGGCATGGCTGGGCTACAGAACACCGTTACTAACTGGGGTTTCACCGAGACAATGGTATTGATCACTGAAAGGTTGCTCTGAGAAAGCAGGAAACAGATGTTGGTGTTCGCTCCCCAACACTGCTCCTCAGACACAAGATAATCTCTATTACACGTGCGACAATCTAGAAGACACACTAAGCGACGCGACCAAGGAACGCTCCGATCCGTTACCATACTATTACCTGTCATGTTTTCAGTTGCCCCGTTGCATTAGCACCCGCCTCCCCAGTTTCTAGACCACGACACATAAAAGGCTAATAGATCTGCCACGCAGCACACATGCAAATGCTCCAGAATCCATATAACCACCAAGGTATATCATTCAATACGCAAATACAATCAAAGTCATGTATACTATCTGCAGTAGCAAAGGTGAATCTACCTTGCTTATACCCGCCTCAATTTATATCTGAAGTAATTGTACTCATTCAGTGATTGCTCTCTGTAGAAATGTATACTGTGCATGTCAACCCTGTTTATGGAAAAAAACTAAAAATAATAATAAAAACAGATTGGAAAATAAAAACGAATCGGGGTTTCACAGATTTGTCTGGCCCAAGTGAAAGCATCTGAGAACAGCACACCTTGGCTGGTTTCAAACGTTACAAACGCATCACACCTGCAATAAACACTCACTAATGGCTTCCCATTGGAGCCAGGGCTTCATTCACTCTGCATTGTCCACACATCTCTTCGCTCTGGAACCTCTTAAAGATCTGGTGTGGAACCCTTAGGAGAATGGACTCCCTCTGCCTCCAACCTCCACTGCTTGCATGTTTCCCCAGTATTTCTGCTCTCCCAGGGCACGTGGATCCCTGATTTATTCAGTGTGTTTTGAGTAGGGCTCCTGGTTTTATGGTATTTAGTTATTTATCATTTCCGTCTGTATTTATCCATATTTAGGGGCATATTAACAAGGGCCTTATCTCCGCTTTTTTGGCTTTAAAAGCCAAAAAAGCGGAGATAAGATTATCGCCCTATCTACAAGGGGATGCTAACATGCATTAGCGCATGTTAGCACCCTTTTTCCCGACGCCTCGCTTCGCATCTCTAATGAGATGCAAAGTGGGCGTCACTGGGCGTACCCCTGACGGACTACCTTGTAAATTATCGCTAAATACACATCGCAATATTTACAAGGTGGCCCTCAGGATTTTAGCAGACGTTAGTTTTTGGCGAAAACCGCGGTTTTCGCCAAAAACTAACGTCTGCTAAAATGCTGACTTAGCTATACTTACCATTGGGGGTGGATTATGCTGATACGACCACAGGGTCGTATCAGCAAGGTTATCGCCGTTTTCAATGGAATATCGCTGAAAAACCAGCGATGTTCCATGGAAAACATAGCTATCGCTGGGATAATTATCGCCATTGCGCCATGCGTTGTTAATACAGCGCTAGCATGGCGATAATTATCAGCGATAGCCGGCGATAAACATTTTCACGCTGAGGGCGGCCAGCGATAATTTTCGCTGCCGCTTGGTAATATGCCCCTTAATTTTTGGCCGTCTTATCAGTAGTTATCCATATTTATTTTGTGTTCCGTGAATAAACGAAGTTGTAATATGGTATAATTTCCACATTTATTTAACTAATGAATATGCACGCATGCTTTGACGCCTGTCATGCTTTAGTAAATTAAGCAGTCAAATATAACATAACAAAACACCCAGAGGTAAATATTGGCATTATAATACAAATGGAAGTTGACATGTGTTGTTATTTAATAAAACCTCATCCTATAGTTTAACTCCCCATGACATCTATCTGCTCAGCTATTGGCCTGGAATTAATGAATGACAGTATGGAAAGGCACTGAAAAGAAGCCCAATTTCTGTATTTTTTCATTTTTTTAAATAAATACAGGCAGGAAACACATTGTTTTTTGTCTGTGTTCACCTGTAAAACTGAGTAAAGACAGAAGACTGGGAGCCCTAGTTTTGAGTTTGTGTTCCCTGAGGCCTGGTGAACAAGCCTCTGAGAAGAGTGCAGTACCACAGTTTAAAAGGCAGCTGAGACTGAGAGGTACAGAATACGCAAAACTGAACCTTTGCAATCTTAACCAAGAGAGGTGCACAGCCTGGAAACTAATGCATCAGTCAAGACAAGGTGTCTCCTGCCCTGAAAAGACTACACACTCAGAGCTCCTGTGACAAACCGAACAGCTCAATCTGCAAGAAGGATGACATTTGGTTATTAGTGTTGAACAGGAGGCAATTAATGAAATGAAACGAGAGTACTTAGTTGAATTTGAACACAAGAAGTCCACATTAATAAATTTTGATGGCTTGTTTCAATCAATATGTATGAAGGACATTAAATCGCCTTATGTTTCAGCTTAGAAGAGATTGGACTACATTCATTCTTCTGTCTGGCAGAGGACACTTTATATCAGAATGCAAGTTCTGCATGTGGACCGTTCGGCTTCACACAGGAAGGTCCACTAACGACCTATCAGGATGAGAAAGTGAGAAGATAGTTTTTATCTGTACACCTGCTGTCGTTTCTGCCTGTTCTGTTCATGTTGGAGCCCAGAGTCAGACCTGTGGTCACCACCTGCACAGGTTGGGTGCTGGCTCTTGTGGCGCAGAAGTGTCACATTTCTCTCTGTTCTGCAGGCTCCTGTGATAATACAGCAATAGACCGCATTTGCACTAAGCTTGGGCAAAATTTTGAAAATGCTGGTGAAATCTGCAAAATTTCCAAACTTTGGGTCTGTTTATGATGTGAGTTGGACCCGCCACGGACGCCGACCGACAGATGCAGGCGGTCGGACCCTCAGTGGTCGGGGGGGGGGGGGGAAGACCGCCACCTCCGAAAGGGCAGTGGTCAGAATCGTATCCATTCATCGAGATTAACATACCCCTTTCCGACAGCCCTTTCATGTCGGAAACACCACCATGAAAAGGCTGTCGGGGAGGGACTTTGGGGGCCCCAAACAGGGCAACCGTCCATCGTGGGCCGCTGTAAAGGGGCCCAGGGGGCACATGTAGTGCCCCCCATGCACTGTGTGTCATGCACCACATGGCACACAGTGCCCGGATGTTCACAAAGTGCTCATTTACACAGCAGTTTGTGCAACAGCCCTTTTCCTGGACTGCAGCACAAGCCACTGTGTAAATGAGCACTTTCTGACGGCCAGCCCGGTGGTCACATCACACTGTGGCGGTCAGACTCCTGACCGCCGCGATAGAGGTCAGCTGTCTGACCGACCACTATCCTAATCGGCCCTTAATGTTATGGAAAATGTGTGAAATCTATTGAAATTTTGCATCATGCGATTTTTATTTAGGCATGCTCCTGACATAGAAATGTGTTCTATAGGTTTGTCACTGTATCTGAACGTTGTTTTGCTCTTGTGGTTTTGACTACTCCGGGGCTGTACATTTTAACAAGCCTCCTCCAGTCCTCGCTGCCTGAGCCTTGCTGCTCTCTTGACGTTGCTAAAGGTGAATCAACAATACCTGATGGGGAAAGGTGTCTGTCTTTGTGGGGTGGACTGTGGCACTAGGCCAGCCGGTCAGGCTTTTACACACAATCACAGATCACAAATGAAACACACTGCGCACAGCGGCTCCGTGGACTACTGCGTCCCCTCCAAAACCTCGGTTTGACCTCATGGACACAGGTTCAAATCCTGACACCCCCATTCAGCCTTTCATCCTGCCAAAGATGATAAAATGAATACCATCGAGTTGGTTCACAATAAACAATTGTTCTTCAGTGCCAAGATGCCCCAAGGGGTGAACAAGCTAATAATGTGCTTTATATATGTAGATGCAAAGTAAGGAAAGACAGAAATATACATCTTCACAAGCGAAATGAGCGTACAACTCTCCAAAAGGGCTACTAAATGTAAACTGTGTAAAGTGGAACACATAAGAGATCTCCCTCATCATTGTACACTTCTCTGTCTTGCTATTTGTACAAACTTTCAGGACCAATAACAAGAAATACATTGTCAAAATACAGTCACTCTGAAGAATGCACACAGTGTTGCAGTCTGGGTAAGCAGAGCCGACTGCTAAAGTTACCGCTTGGCACAGAGAAGAGATTGTATTGGTGTCTATCGCAATGGTGCTCATTTTATTAACCTCAGATGGATAAAAGGCTGAGTCCACCCGGTGACCACAGCCAGATACAGATTCCTCCCTTGGATGAAGATTAGTCCAGTTAGTCCCCAGGCCACCTACTCCCAGTTCCTTAGAGCAGCCACAACTTCGAGCTACGCAGGCCCTGAAGGGCGGAGGTTTTCAGGCCACTGGGCCCTGTTTGTGCAGGGGTTGGAGTTCCGAGCTGCCACTGGGCCCTGTTTGTGCAGGGGTTGGAGTTCCGAGCTGCCACTGGGCCCTGTTTGTGCAGGGGTTGGAGTTCCGAGCTGCCACTGGGCCCTGTTTGTGCAGGGGTTGGAGTTCCGAGCTGCCACTGGGCCCTGTTTGTGCAGGGGTTGGAGTTCCGAGCTGCCACTGGGCCCTGTTTGTGCAGGGGTTGGAGTTCCGAGCTGCCACTGGGCCCTGTTTGTGCAGGGGTTGGAGTTCCGAGCTGCCACTGGGCCCTGTTTGTGCAGGGGTTGGAGTTCCGAGCTGCCACTGGGCCCTGTTTGTGCAGGGGTTGGAGTTCCGAGCTGCCACTGGGCCCTGTTTGTGCAGGGGTTGGAGTTCCGAGCTGCCACTGGGCCCTGTTTGTGCAGGGGTTGGAGTTCCGAGCTGCCACTGGGCCCTGTTTGTGCAGGGGTTGGAGTTCCGAGCTGCCACTGGGCCCTGTTTGTGCAGGGGTTGGAGTTCCGAGCTGCCACTGGGCCCTGTTTGTGCAGGGGTTGGAGTTCCGAGCTGCCACTGGGCCCTGTTTGTGCAGGGGTTGGAGTTCCGAGCTGCCACTGGGCCCTGTTTGTGCAGGGGTTGGAGTTCCGAGCTGCCACTGGGCCCTGTTTGTGCAGGGGTTGGAGTTCCGAGCTGCCACTGGGCCCTGTTTGTGCAGGGGTTGGAGTTCCGAGCTGCCACTGGGCCCTGTTTGTGCAGGGGTTGGAGTTCCGAGCTGCCACTGGGCCCTGTTTGTGCAGGGGTTGGAGTTCCGAGCTGCCACTGGGCCCTGTTTGTGCAGGGGTTGGAGTTCCGAGCTGCCACTGGGCCCTGTTTGTGCAGGGGTTGGAGTTCCGAGCTGCCTCTGGGCCCTGTTTGTGCAGGGGTTGGAGTTCCGAGCTGCCACTGGGCCCTGTTTGTGCAGGGGTTGGAGTTCCGAGCTGCCACTGGGCCCTGTTTGTGCAGGGGTTGGAGTTCCGAGCTGCCACTGGGCCCTGTTTGTGCAGGGGTTGGAGTTCCAAGCTGCCACTGGGCCCTGTTTGTGCAGGGGTTGGAGTTCCAAGCTGCCACTGGGCCCTGTTTGTGCAGGGGTTGGAGTTCCAAGCTGCCACTGGGCCCTGTTTGTGCAGGGGTTGGAGTTCCAAGCTGCCACTGGGCCCTGTTTGTGCAGGGGTTGGAGTTCCAAGCTGCCACTGGGCCCTGTTTGTGCAGGGGTTGGAGTTCTACGCTGTGTAGAGTTTACCATATCCAGAAATCACTGGTTGCAACAAAGTCTGCACCCTTCCTTAAATTTCAGCAGGTCAAGCTTCCCAGGGATTAGAAGGGCACCAGAGTACAGTATGTACTGGGACTTGCAATGAGAGATACAATTTGCATGGTACTCACCAAACACTCAGAACACATGGCACTTATTTTGGCCGATAAATTCCAAGCCTGGGCAAGTCAGATGTTATCGGATATAATGATAAATAGCATCTTTCCTCTGGGGCGCTCATAATGATGGCTGTAATGTTCAGTAGTAAATAAATAATTCAACAAAGTAGCTTTGATACATCTACACAGAAACCATATATGCTTACAGCACACACACAGAAACACACTCCTACAGATACACATATTCACACATAAAGGCACACACACAAATACACACAAAGGCACACAGATATACACACTCACAAACACACACAGAAGAACATAGACACCCACATATCACACGAATAGCACTCGTTACAACACATGCGTTTTCTACACATGCCATTACAACGCAAGTTGTTACAACGACGCGTTGTTACATCGCATGCCATTACAACGCAAGTCGTTACGACTTGCTGTAGGGGGGGCGCTGGAGTTTGGAATAGTATAATTTACTATTCCAACTCCAGTGTGTGCAACAGTAGGGAAGGTGTTGGATTGAAAATCCAACACCTTCTGCTCCCTACAGCAAGTCATTGTAACGGCTTGCGTTGTAATGGCATGCAATGTAACAACGCGTCATTGTAACGACTTGCGTTGTAATGGCATGCGATGTATCGCATGCGTTGTAAACGATGTTTCCCCATCACACAGGCACCCAACACACACACACAGACACACACACAGAGACACATACAGCTTATTTAAGTAGAGCCACAGAACAACAGAACTGTAGATCTATAGCGATGGGAGGGAACCCGCTGATTTTCATGTCCAACCTCCCGTTGTGGTGCGGGAGATATGGCTCCACTAATGTCCTTATTATTTATCATACACAAACTTGAAGCCTTGTAGTGCTGAGCATCGCACCACCTCAAATCTAAGGGTACGTAGGACGTACAGTGCATCAGCGTGGTGCCGCGTTGCCTCCAGGCTACTCCAGTCCCCAGCTGTGCTAAAGGCTTAGAACATTTTTGTACACACATGACCTAAATGTCATTTTTGTTTCTTATCATTACCTCTTTTTTAGTATTAATATCTATGCAGACACCATTTCGTTCCTGTTCATTACTTTTCTTTAAATATTTACGTATGTATATCATGCCTTTCTCAGCTTCCTTTCCAGAAGCTCTTTCAAGCCTTGCTTGTAAACGCTTCTTCTCACGTCAGTCGCTGTCAGACAGACAAGGGGCCTTACACATCTGCATGCATCCACAGTATACCCCCGTATTCTACACCCATCAACCGCCTAACTGCTGGGGCTCCCCCCCCCCCTACTGAGCCCTTTTTTGGCTGTTTGGGGCTCCATAATTGTTTTTTCACACAAAGTATCCACGCCAAATTTGTGTCCAGTTTTTCAACATCCTGGAATTTCTAAAAGTACCCAGGGTTTGTGGATTTCCCTGGAGGAAGTCGAGGAAATAGGCAAAATATAGCTCATTTTTGAGTTTTTGGGGGAAAAGTGCTCTGGATAAAAGTGTCTTGTCTTTTTTTTTCTAAACATGGCATCAAAAAACTGTTTGCCGCGTTAAAGTCACCATCTTCCCAGCTTCAGATACAAGCAGGGCTGAATATAAAAAGACATTTATTCTTACCACAGTTCTGGCATTTTTCACAGAGGTAGCCCATTTTTTCTATTTTTTGTGCTTTCAACCTACCTCCAGTTTGTGGCGAAAACCAGTATGAAAGCTATAGATTTCTTAAAGGTAGACAAAAGTCTGAATTAAGCAAGGGGTCATATGTGCAGATCCCTCAAGGTTTTTTCAAAGAAACTAACTGTTGAAATACAGAAATATTAAAAATGAGTAGGAAAAAAACTGCCATTTGTGACAAAACTTTAATCTGTAACTTTTGTCACAATGACTGAGCTACAAAAGCAATATACCATTTCGTCCACTGGACCAATATGGTTGCGGTGATACACAGGCTTTGTAGGTTCTCCAGGAACCCAAGGTATCCAGAGCGCCAACAACTGAGCTGCACCGTACAAAGGATTTTAATTGTGCACCGAGTATAGACCAATTCATATAAAGAAATGTGTAGAGTGAAAAATGAGTATCAAGAAATCTATGTATTTCTGAATACAGGAAATAGAGTTTAGGAACAGTGGTTCTTTGTATATCTCTGAATTTGTGGGTACCCATACTAGCATATGATTTAGAGGGTATTTTTCAAAATGTCTTCTTTTTTGGAAGGCACAAATGCAGCAAAATCCATTTGATAACCATGAATGTTCTACTATTCTGTGCTCCCACATGCCTTCCAATAAAAATGGTACCTCAATTGTGTGGACAGGCCTAGTACCTGCAGGAAACAGCCCAAAATGCAACATGGATACATCATATTTTTCCACTAAAAACTGACCCATTTTTTTTGCAAAGTAGGTAGCCGTGGATTTTGGGCCCTAGCTTAGCCGGCACCTAGCGAAACCTAGCAAACTTGCACATTTTTAAAAACTAGAAATCTGGGGGAATCAAGATTGTGGTGACTTGCGTGGCTCTCACCAGACAACTTTACCTAGAACCCCTTGCAAACCTCGAACTTTGACTAGAAAACACATTTTCTTCCCATTTCCGAGAGGGAAAGTTCTGGAATCTTTAGGGAGCCACAAACCTCCTTCCACCCAGCATTCCCCCAGGTTCCTCTATAGAAAATGGTAACTCACTTGTGTGGGTAGGCTTACTGCTCGCGACAGGAAACAGCCCAAAATGCAAAATGGATACATCACTCACATTTTTCCACATAAAACTGACCCTTTTTTTTGCAAAGTGGGTAGCTGTGGATTTTGGGCCCTAGCTCAGCTTGCACTCAGGGAAGCCTAGCAAACTTGCAGACTTTTGCAAACTAGACACCAGGGGAAATCCAGGGCATGGCTCTCACTAAGTAATTTTACCCAGAAGCCCTTGCAAATGTCAAACTTTGTAAAAAACACACATTTTCCTCACATTTCTGTGTTGGAAAGTTCTGGAATCTGCTTGGAGCCACATATGTACTACCACCTTTAGTTCCCACTTGTCCAGGGGATTCCAGGGTGGTGTGCCTTGCATGGGTCCCATTAAGTTCTCTTACCCGCAATTCCCTGTGAAGCTCAAACTATGCCTGAAACCACAAATTTTCTTTACATGTCTGTGGTGAAAACTTGAGGAATCCGCAGAAATCAGCAAAATCCTACCACCCAGCGTTACCCCACTTGTGCTGATAAAAATGCTGTGCCACTTGTGTGGATGGGACCAGTGCCCGCAGCAGGAGCGGATCAAACCAATGTCAATGGTTTATTTTAAAAATAGTCCCTGGTGTCTATTGGACTTTCTACCCCCCCACCACCCCCGGGCAGAAAGACTGCTCTATTATGGGCGTGGGGTGAGCACAAGCCCTTGCCCCAGGGGCCGCTCTCCCAAAGTCCCTGTTGTGTTGTGGTTGGATCCCTGCTTTGGGATCGCTCTCCTATGGCGGTCTCCAAGCAGTGATCCACGGGGCAATAAATCATTGTAAAGGGGAGATTCTTTCGTTTCCAACGATACCTCTCCCACCCCAATCAATGCTCAGGGGGACTGAGGTATGCCCCCTGAGCACTGATATGGTGAAAATAAAATGAGCCTAAAGGCTCGTTTTACTTTCACTTTAGTGTAATGAAGTCAGCACGCCCTGCTCGCTGATCGTCATTACACCAAAGCAAAACAAAAGACTCAGGCTGCTTGGTAAGCTCTTCTAAGCAGCCCGAGGTTAAAAAAGAATAAAGAACTCCCTCTGGTATAGAGCACTAGAGGCAGGGGCATAGCTTCATGGGGGATTTGGGGGTGCTACACCCCCCCCTAATCTATTCTCTAGTAAATAGTGTAATACAGGAGTCTTCCATCGTGTGTGATGAGGACTCTGTCGTATTTCAACTGGTATTCTTACATACACACACAGACAAAAACACACGCACATATACACTGTCTCTTGTCTATGTTTTAAATGTCCTAAAATCTTTTGGTTATTTTCAAAAATATTGTGTTTTAAGTATCCCTTACAATCTGCACTCCACTCCTTTTCCACTGCCTCTTAAACTGCCCTTCGGCACTGCTTTCCTTATAACGTATTTTAACATGATATGCCAGCATGGTTGTCGGAAAACCTGAAGCTCACACTCCCCTAATCTAACTGACCAAGCTACACCCCTGACCAGAGGGGCCTTTATATGCCTCCCCAGTGTTGTCCAAGGGCTGACAGATGCACTAGGGAGGTAGGGCGGGTGACCCCTGCACTATAGGGGTTAATGTTACCAAATGAACTGCCCTCTCCCTCACACCCCGCTGAACTCATTCATGGACTTAAGAGTGCCAAACGCTCCTGTGCACTGCCCTTCCACCACCCAACTCATCAGAGCCCGGGCCCTCTCATTATGCACCTTATCCTATAAGACATCACTTGACACTATTCTCTCAGTTCCCGCAGTCGCCCTCAATCTCTGAAATCAGCTACTCTCCAACCCTTACTCAAGACACCCACTGCTGGTCCATCCAACTCTTCAACCTGCTGCCGTCTTCCACTGCTTCCTTTCTTCTCTAAATCTGGGGGACATCTTGTTTTAACCCTCCCGTGTTTCCTACTTATCATAACATGATTAACCCCTTCCAACCCAGCTTTAGAATTTGATACTTTGTCACATGTCCAAATTCCTTAAATGTTCTGACCACTAAAAAGTCTCAGCCACACTGAAATTTCTGTGTACTTCGGCTGAGTTTGATGCCGTCATCCATTCTACTATCCTTTCTACAGTCTGCATTCAAGGCGTAACTAACCAACCACTCAAATGATACTCCGCCTACCGCTCTGACCAATCCCCTTCCCTCTCACGGTGTTCATCACCTTTGTGATGTTCTAACTCTACTCCTTTGCCAGCTGGTGATCCACAAAGATCTGCTCTGGATTCTCTGATTTTCTCTCTTTACACTATAACCTTAAGACACATCATTATGTCCTTTTCTTTTCTTCTCTTATCTTTTATATTTTGTTGATATGTAAATTTTCTTCTGCTTCCCAACATTCACTCCTAAGCTCCAATTAGGAGTATACGACTGCCTCTCAGCCATGCATGGTTGGATGTCTATCCTTCCCTTCTGCTAAACTGTTCCAGGGCAGAAATTATTCATGTCCTTGCCAGATCAACACCCGCAAATCTATAGAATCCTATCCTTATGCCACTGGGCACTCTCATCTGGCGCCATCGACAAGAAACCTTGTGCATTTCAATCCAACTATGACCTTGGAATCCTACCTCACTTTCAAGTTCCTGCTGCCAGGTACCAAGTACTCAGTGTCCACAAAATGTGGCCCTGAATCCTCTTTTGTACTCTAGAAAGCACCATACTAGTCCACTGGATTGTGTAGACCACAAGTAAGTCGTTACATTGCTATACTTCTCAATGAAGGTCCAGAGAAGGAATGACATCTCACACAAGTATATGTATCCACTGTATATCCCAGACCGTGAGTGACATGTTATACAGGCATACTTATCCACTTAACTGCAGAGACAATAAGTGAGGCATTGCAGAAACTGTGTTTCTTCTGAATGTACATAGCATCCCTTTGGTCTAGAGCCTGAGTGAGAACTTACAGAGCTACACTTGTTCCATTCACTGAAGGGTCCTAGTCATGAGTGAGATTTTACACAGTTATACATATCCACTGAACAGGCCTGACCATGAGGAAGACCTTGCAAAGCTTTCTATTGAATGTGTCGAAACGTCAGTGAAACCAGTGAGCCTATTACATATCCATTTAATGTTCTAGAGCAGTGGTTCTTAACCTTTTAATTTCTGAGGACCCTTTGACTCACAACTGGAAGCCAGGGACCCCCAATCCATTTCTACGATTCGAACTTCAACAATAATACACAAAAACCTACACTAAGAAATGCATAATATTTAAACTCAGCACAACTACTTTACGCAGCACCTGAATATTTATATGGCACCAACTAAACAACAGAAGAAAACCCAAGTTGTTTTCGCAAATGAATAGGTAATCATGTGAAATCTGAGCTCTCAGAAGAAGTGATGGGACAGAAGTTGTAATTTGCTTTATTGACATTGGCCTCAGAAAGACACAGAGCACACAGGCTGTCCAAGAGTGCAGATGCTATGACCTTCTCCAGAACTGTAAGCAATTCAAATCTTTTTAGCCAGAAGCTGATTGTAGGTTCAGAGAGGAGTGAGCTTGTATGCAAACAGTGACTGTGCACTTTCACTCCTGCTCCTTCCTGAACTAGCAATCACCTTCTGATTAAAAATGCTTTATTGATTTTATTGATTTTATGAATACCCATTTTAAATACATTGGGGAGGTAATACTTCAAATAAGTACTTCAAATAAGTACTTCAAGTAAGACTTCAAATAAGTATTATTGTTAGATCAAGAAACTATCACCCTTGTAGGAGGAACCACCTTTATATAGTTATTTAGCTAAAAATGCTTATGATTATTGACACAAAATTTAGAGGTTGTATGGGTCTGGAATCCCTGGAATGGCTCCACGGACCCCTCTGGGTTCCGCAGACTACAAGTTAAGATCCACTGTTCTAGAGCATAAGTTACAACCTAAAGAATTACACTTGTGCATTGAAAGGTCCATAGAATAAGTGAAGCGTTACACGGCTATACTTATTCACTAATGGCTCAGAACATTTGTGAAACTTTATATAGCTAAAGCCATCTACTGGAAGGCACAGACCAAGAGTGAGGCCTTACACAGCTATATATATCCATGGAAGAGTCCAAAACATCAGTGACACATCACGTTGCTGTACACATCCATTAATGGCCCAGATCGCGAGTGAGGCCTTACACATCTATACATATCCATGGTAGAGCACAAAGCATCAGTAACACCTTACATCGCAATACTCATCCATTAAATGACCCAGACCATGAGTGAGGCCTTACAGAGCTACAGCTTACACAGCTATAGATATCCGTGGAAGACTCCAACGCACCAGTGACCTTACATCACTATACAAATCAATTAAACAGCTCAGACCATGAGTGAGGCCTTACACAGATATACATCTCCATGGAAGTGTCCAAAGCATCAGTGACACCTTACATCGCTATACACATCCATTAACGGCCCAGATCACGAGTGAGGCCTTACACAGCTATACATATCCATGGTAGAGCACAAAGCATCAGTAACACCTTACATCGCAATACTCATCCATTAAATGACTCAGAACATGAGTGAGGCCTTACACAGATATACATCTCCATGGAAGTGTCCAAACCATCAGTGACACCTTACATCGCTATACACATCCATTAACCGCCCAGATCATGCACAGCTGCACATCTCCATGGAACAGTCCAAAGCATTAGTGACCTCACACCACCTTACAAAGCTACACACATCCATTAAACAGCCCAGACCATGAGTGAGCTCTTACACAGCTATACATATCCGTGGAAGAGTCCAAAACATCAGTGACCTCACACCACCTTACATCACTATACAAATCAGTTAAACAGCCCATTCCACGAGTGAGGACGTACACAGCTATACATATCCATGGTAGAGCACAAAGCATCAGTGACACCTTACATCGCTATACACATTCATTAACGGCCCTGATCACAAGTGAGGCCTCACACAGCTATACATATCCTTTGTAGAGTACAAAGCATCAGTGATACCTTACGTCGCTATACACATCCATTAAATACCCAGACCATGACAGCTGCACATCTCCAAGGAACAGTCCAAAGCATTAGTGAACTCACACCACCTTACATAGCTACACACATCCATTAAACAGCCCAGACCATGAGTGAGGTCTTACACAGCTATACATATCCATGGAAGAGTCCAAAGCATCAGTGACACCTTACATCACTATACAAATCAGTTAAACAGCCCATTCCATGAGTGAGGCCTTACACATCTATACATCTCCATGGAAGAGTCCACAGCATCAGTGACACATACATTGCTATACACGTCCATTAATGGCCCAGATTGCGAGTGAGGCCTTACACAGCTATAGATATCCATGGTAGAGCACAAAGCATCAGTGACACCTTACATTGCATGCACATCCATTAAACAGCCCAGACCACGAGTCAGGCCTTACACAGCTATACATATTCATGGTCGAGTCCAAACCATCAATGATCTCTTACATCACCTGGCATTGCTACACACATCCATTAAGAGGCCCATACCATGAGACAGACCGTACACAGCTATTCTTAAGCATGGAAGAGTCCAGAGCATCAGGGGAACCTTACATCACATATACACATCCATTAAAATGGCCCAGACCATGAGTGAGGCCTTACACAGCTATACATCTCCATGGAAGAGTCCAGAGCATCAGCGGCACTTTACATCACTATACACTTTTGTTGCAAAATGGCCCTCTCTGAAGGGTCACCCCAAACTTTTTGCCTTCCTCCTCCTGTTTTTCTGAAATTGTTTTTCTTGACTTTGACCACTGCTAAAGTGCATGTGCTCTCTTCTCTAAACATCGTATGATTGGTTTAGACGTGTTTGGCATCTTTAATTTACTTGTAAGTCCCTTGTAAAGTGGTATACTATATACCCAGGGCCTGTAAATTAAATGCTACTAGCGGGCCTGCAGCACTGATGGTGCCACCCACACAAGTAGCCTTTTAAACCTCTTTCAGGCCTGCCATTGCAAGGCCTGTGTGTGCAGTTTTCTGCAACTTCAACTTGGTGCTTAAAACCTTTTGCCAAGCCTTAAACTCCCCTTTAAGTACACTTAAGTCACCCCTAAGGTAGGCCCTAGGTAGCCCATAGGGAAGGGTCCTGTGTAAGTAAAAGGTAGGGCATGGACTTTTAAGTTGTGCATGTCCTGGTAGTGAAAAACACCTACATTCGTTTTTCACTACTGTGAGGCCTACTCCTTTCATAGGTTTCATGGGTCAACATTAGGAATTCCTTAAACATTTTTGGATCACTGACAGAATATTGACAGTCAGAATATCGAGGTACAAAAATATCGACACAAAAATATCGATGTCAAGAATATCGAAGTCCTCTCTACATAATGGCAAGTACAAATATATCGAAAAAAAATATCGTTGTCAAAAATACCGTTGTTAAAAATATCGTTTTTTTTAATGTTTAAAAAATAATGTAAAATAAAGTAAATAATACGTATAATTAAAAGAAACAGAGTTAAAATTATTTTAAAATGTTTAAAATTATAACTAATACATATAATGTAAAAATAAATTAAACATATATATATATATATATATATATATATATATATAAAATATAATATATATACTTACTTCATAATATTTATAAATAATTATTTTAATAACTTATAAATTGTTAAAAAACATATTAAAAATTATAAATACATATATATACACAAACACCAATAATATAAATAAAAATATAAAAAATATATATAACAAATTAAAAAATTAGAATATTTTTAATCTTTTTAAAATACATTATACACTACATTAACTAAAACAGTGGAGAAAATATTGGATAGCGGAGAGAATAAAATTACTATTCCTACTCCAGAGAGTGCAACAGTAGGGAAAGTGTTGGATAGCATAGGGGTAAAAATTACTATTCCCACTCCAGTGAGTGCAACAGTAGGGAAAGTGTTGGATAGCGTAGGGGTAAAAATTACCATTCCCACTCCAGTGAGTGCAACAGTAGGGAAAGTGTTGGATAGCGAAGGGGTAAAAATTACTATTCCCACTCCAGTGAGTGCAACAGTAGGGAAAGTGTTGGATAGCGTAGAGGTAAAAATTACTATTCCCACTCCAGTAGGTGCAACAGTAGGGAAAGTGTTGGTTAGCGTAGGGGTAAAAATTACTATTCCCACTCCAGAGAGTGCAACAGTAGGGAAAGTGTTGGATAGCGTAGGGGTAAAAATTACTATTCCCACTCCAGAGAGTGCAACAGTAGGGAAAGTGTTGGATACCGAAGGGGTAAAAATTACTATTCCCACTCCAGAGAGTGCAACAGTAGGGAAAGTGTTGGATAGCGAAGGGGTAAAAATTACTATTCCCACTCCAGTGAGTGCAACAGTAGGGAAAGTGTTGGATAGCGTAGGGGTAAACATTACTATTCCCACTCCAGAGAGTGCAACAGTAGGGAAAGTGTTGGATAGCGAAGGGGTAAAAATTACTATTCCCACTCCAGAGAGTGCAACAGAAGGGAAAGTGTTGGATAGCGTGGGGGGTAAAAATTACTATTCCCACTCCAGTGAGTGTAACAGTAGGGAAAGTGTTGGATAGCGTAGAGATAAAAATTACTATTCCCACTCCAGAGAGTGCAACAGTAGGGAAAGTGTTGTATAGCGTAGGGGGTAAAAATTACTATTCCCACTCCAGAGAGTGCAACAGTAGGGAAAGTGTTGGATAGTGTAGGGGTAAAAATTACTATTCCCATTCCAGACAGTGCAACAGCAGGGAAAGTGTTGGATAGCGAAGGGGTAAAATTACTATTCCTACTCCAGTGAGTGCAACAGTAGGGAAAGTGTTGGATAGCGTAGGGGTAAAAATTACTATTCCCACTCCAGAGAGTGCAACAGTAGGGAAAGTGTTGGAGACCGAAGGAGTAAAACTTACTATTCCCACTCCAGAGATTGCAACCGTAGGGAAAGTGTTTGGATAGCGAAGGGGTAAAAATTACTATTCCCACTCCAGTGAGTGCAACAGTATGGAAAGTGTTGGATAGCGTTGGGGGAAAAATTACTATTCCCACTCCAGAGAGTGCAACAGTAGGGAAAGTGATGGATAGCGAAGGGGTAAACATTACTATTCCCACTCCAGAGAGTGCAACAGTAGGGAAAGTGTTGGATAGCGACGGGGTAAAAATTACTATTCCCACTCCAGAGAGTGCAACAGCAGGGAAAGTGTTGGATAGCGTAGGGGTAAACATTACTATTCCCACTCCAGAGAGTGCAACAGCAGGGAAAGTGTTGGATAGCGAAGGGGTAAAAATTACTATTCCTACTCCAGTGAGTGCAACAGTAGGGAAAGTGTTGGATAGCATAGGGGTAAAAATTACTATTCCCACTCCAGAGAGTGCAACAGTAGGGAAAGTGTTGGATAGCGTAGGGGGTAAAAATTACTATTCCCACTCCAGAGAGTGCAACAGTAGGGAAAGTGTTGGATAGCATAGGGATAAAAATTACTATTCCCACTCCAGAGAGTGCAACAGTAGGGAAAGTGTGGGATAGCGAAGAGGTAAAAATTACTATTCCCACTCCAGTGAGTGCAACAGTAGGGAAAGTGTTGGATAGCGAAGGGGTAAAAATTACTATTCCCACTCCAGAGAGTGCAACAGTAGGGAAAGTGTTGGATAGCGTGGGGGGTAAAAATTACTATTCCCACTCCAGTGAGTGTAACAGTATGGAAAGTGTTGGATAGCGTAGAGATAAAAATTACTATTCCCACTCCAGAGAGTGCAACAGTAGGGAAAGTGTTGGATAGCGTAGGGGGTAAAAATTACTATTCCCACTTCAGAGAGTGCAACAGTAGGGAAAGTGTTGGATAGCGTAGGGGTAAAAATTACTATTCCCACTCCAGACAGTGCAACAGCAGGGAAAGTGTTGGATAGCGAAGGGGTAAAAATTACTATTCCTACTCCAGTGAGTGCAACAGTAGGGAAAGTGTTGGATAGCGTAGGGGTAAAAATTACTATTCCCACTCCAGAGAGTGCAACAGTAGGGAAAGTGTTGGAGACCGAAGGAGTAAAAATTACTATTCCCACTCCAGAGAGTGCAACCGTAGGGAAAGTGTTGGATAGCGAAGGGGTAAAAATTACTATTCCCACTCCAGTGAGTGCAACAGTAGGGAAAGTGTTGGATAGCGTAGGGGGTAAAAATTACTATTCCCACTCCAGTGAGTGTAACAGTAGGGAAAGTGTTGGATAGCGTAGAGGTAAAAATTACTATTCCTACTCCAGTGAGTGCAACAGCAGGGAAAGTGTTGGATAGCGTAGGGGTAAAAATTACTATTCCCACTCCAGAGAGTGCAACAGTAGGGAAAGTGTTGGAGACCGAAGGGGTAAAAATTACTATTCCCACTCCAGAGAGTGCAACCGTAGGGAAAGTGTTGGATAGCGAAGGGGTAAAAATTACTATTCCCACTCCAGTGAGTGCAACAGTATGGAAAGTGTTGGATAGCGTAGGGGTAAAAATTACTATTCCCACTCCAGAGAGTGCAACAGTAGGGAAAGTGATGGATAGCGAAGGGGTAACAATTACTATTCCCACTCCAGAGAGTGCAACAGTAGGGAAAGTGTTGGATAGCGTAGGGGGTAAAAATTACTATTCCCACTCCAGAGAGTGCAACAGTAGGGAAAGTGTTGGATAGCGTAGGGGTAAAAATTACTATTCCCACTCCAGAGAGTGCAACAGCAGGGAAAGTGTTGGATAGCGAAGGGGTAAAAATTACTATTCCTGCTCCAGTGAGTGCAACAGTAGGGAAAGTGTTGGATAGCGTAGGGGTAAAAATTACTATTTCCACTGCAGAGAGTGCAACAGTAGGGAAAGTGTTGGATAGCGTAGGGGTCAAAATTACTATTCCCACTCCAGAGAGTGCAACAGTAGGGAAAGTGTTGGATAGCGTAGGGGTAAAAATTACTATTCCCACTCCAGAGAGTGCAACAGTAGGGAAAGTGTTGGATAGCGAAGGGGTTAAAATTACTATTCCCACTCCAGAGAGGGCAACAGTAGGGAAAGTGTTGGATAGCGTAGTGGTAAAAATTACTATTCCCACTCCAGAGAGTGCAACAGTAGGGAAAGTGTTGGATAGCGTAAGGGTAAAAATTACTATTCCCACTCCAGAGAGTGTAACTGTAGGGAAAGTGTTGGATAGCAGAGGGTTAAAATTAACATACTTATCAATTAAATAATTTTTTTAATTAAATAACCAATTAATAATTAATTAATGAATGAGTGGGCACTTAGATAGCGCATGGCTACCCGGGAGCATCCCACCCCTGAATTAATAATAAATTATTTATAAATAATAACAAAAAAATAATAATAATTACTTCATTATAATTAAATTACTTCCCACTCTATTCCCCTATAAACCTACAACCCGCTCCTAAAAAAAATAACACAATTAATATAATTATCAATTAATAAAAATTAATTACCAATTAATAATTAATTAACAATAAATTTATTATCAATACCAATAAATAAAAATTAATAATTACTTTATTAAAATTAAATTACTTCCCACCCTATTCCCCTATAAACCCACAACCCGCTCCTAAACAAATTAACACAATTAATATAATTATCAATTAATCAATTAATAAAAATTAATTACCAATTAATAATTAATTGACAATAAATTAATTATCAATACCAATAAATAAAAATGAATAATTACTTTATTATAATTAAATTACTTCCCATCCTATTCCCCTATAAACCCACAACCCGCTACGGAATAAAAACACAAAATTTAATTAATAATAATTAATCATTTCTAAAAATTATTATTACATTTACTATAATTAAATTACTTCCCACCCTATTCCCCTATAAACCCACAATCCACTACGGAACTAAAACACAAAATTTACTTTTAAAAACATTAATACATATATTAATACAAAAAAATTTAATACATATATTAAAAAAAAATACAATACTTAACAAAAAATATAGAACATACATTTAAAATACATACTAAAATACACAACACTAATATAAACATCGATATTAACAACGATATTTTTACAAACGATATTACTGACTTCGATATTAACATAAACGATATTTCTTACCTTCATGTCGATATTCTGGTCACCGATATTCTTGATGTCGATATTCAGTCCCTTCGATATTTCCAACTCGATATTTTTGTACTCCGGAAAAAAAAACTCGATATTATGTCTGTGCACCAACATTTTTAAGTTGTAATTCCTAATTAGGAGGAGTACCTGTGTCATGTTTCATATCTTTGGAATGGTAATGATAAATCCTCTTTACTTGTAAAGTTGAATTTCACATTACTATTTTAGAAATGCCACTTTTAGAAAGTGGGCATTTCTCTGCTCTCACTGCTCTGAGTGACTAAAGCATGTCTCCAATACACGTCTGGGGTGGGTGACAGCTACACCTTGTGCATTTTCTCTAGAGCCAGAAGGTTAGGTGTGTCTGACAAACCCAGAAGGTTAGGTGTGTCTGAGCACTCTTTTGCATTCTGATGGCTCTTACTAGTAAGGAAGGGAGGGAGGTGCTGACACACCTGAATAGGCAGTGCCCTATCCCCACACAAATGGTTGATTACCCCATATTGATGGTCTGGAGACAGGGCTGGGAAGAAAGGGCCTGTGTACACTTCAAAGACTCTTCTTTGAAGTCACCCCCAATTCAAAGGCACAACTGGGTATAAGTACTAGGTCTCTGGCCCCATCAAATCAGACACTTCTGGATCAACAACTGGACTGATACTCGGCTAGACTGCTGACCTGGAACACTTGCTTTTCTGCTGTGCTGCCCTGCTGCCTGTTGCTCTCTGACCCTGCTGAGGATAGCTGGACTCTGACTTACAACTGTAGTGATCTCCAAGGGCTTATTGGCCTGCCTCCTGTTGCTTGAGACTCAGGTATATCAAAGTCTCTCCCCTTGCTCCTGTGCCTGGTTCACTGGAAATAGACCCAGATCCTTGCACCAGTGGAATTGACGCATCTCGGCCCACTGGAAGTGGCACCCGGTGCACTTTGGGGCCCAAGCAGCACCTCCGGTACAGCTGCATCGACCTGCCTGCTGAAAGTGGCACCTGGCGTATTGGCATCGATGCAGCATGGAAACCACCACATCGCTGCCATCTCTGAAGGAGGATCAACGCATCCCTTCGACAGCGTGGAGAAACATGGCGCATCGGCTTCAGAATCAAAGCATCTCAGCTTCGGCGCATCGTCACCAACCCATGTGAAAAATCAACGCATCACCTAGACTACTGGCCCGACATCGACTCATTGCATGTCTGCACCCGGCATCTCGCTGATTGCGACCAGGATCAAGGTACTCTGTGCACCGCTTGATAACCCCCATTGGTGCGTATTGCTCCTAAGTGCTAGAACGCTTTTTATTCTTTAAAAAAATGTAACTCAACTTTTACTAATTGGATTTCTGTTGTTTTGGTCTTAAGTTATTTATAAAATCATAATCTATTTTTCTAAACCTGTGTGGAGTCTTTTTGTGATGTTTTCATTGTGTTACTGTGTGTGTGTTGTACAAATACTTTACACATTGCCTTTTTAGATAAGCCTTACTGCTCTGTGCCAAGCTACCAGAGGGTGACCACAGTTTATCTTTTAGTGTATATCTGACTTACCCTGACTAGAGTGGTGGTACCTACTTGGACAGGGTGCATACCTCTGCCAACTAGAGACCCCACTTCTAACAACATCCATTAAATGGACCAGACCATAAGTGAGGTCTTCACTGTGTCCTCGAGTTCGGACATGCGACCCTCCGCCTCAGTTACTCTGCCTGCCACCCTCTGCAGGTCCTGTCAAAGAAAGCTAACCCCAACCCCGACATCTACGATTTTGGACTCCAGTGCAGTGTGGGAGGCTTGAATGGCTTGCAGGATGGTGTCCGAGTTGTCATGGTTCGCAGGTGTCGTAGATCGGTTGACTATCTAAGATGCCCTCTGGGTAGTGGACGTTGGGGCCATGTATTTATTTATCTTAGCTCGGGTCTGGGACACGGACGGTCTGTCACGGCCCATGATAGTAGCTTCCCTTCTCCCCAATAGCACAGCCTGGGCCACAGTCACAGTCTCTCACCTGTCCGAGCAAGGCTGAAGCGTGGGAGTGCAGTGCAGAGTCCATGCGACCAGCCGCCTCCCCGCTGAAGAATCTGACCCCTTGCCCGCCTGCCGTGTGATCGACCAATGCAGAGGCAGCAAGAGCAGCTAGTGTACCAGGAGTGTGGAGAGGGGGATGAAAGGAGTCCCTGTCTAAAGTAGTAATAGGGAGGGAGGGTGTTCTGAAATAGTGGGGTGCCACGGAGCCTCCAAGCTGGTAACCCCAATGTCGTTCACTTTCGCGGTGACACTGTATGTATGCGAATGTCACCTCCACTCTTTGGGCCCCCCATCTCGGGGAACGCTCACCGGGCAGGTCCAGAATGTTTGTAAGGCTCTGCCCGATGTCTCCTCGACCCTTGGCCTCCGACAGGGCCGGGCCGGCAGCCCTCTGCCTCCCAAGCAGCAAGGGAAAGCACATGAGGCCGCAACCCACAGCCGCACTCGAGGTCCTGTGGTGATCGGCTCCCCATGGGCCGAGGCCCACAGAGGGAACTATCACTCCTGCCTGCGGTCCGCAGGTAATGTAGGGCCCAGTGAGGTGCGCCGGACCACACGGCAGGGTCACAGCCCCCAGGCAAGATGGTGTGGAAGTAGACCGCACAGGAGAGAATCGGTGAAGCAGCCAGGGCCGGACTGGGAACGCAAACCGGCCCTGGCAATTAAGTCAGACCGGCCGCAGGGTGCGGGGGCAGGGGGAATGCTGGTAGGCGCACTGCTGCTGATGCTTTTGGTACAGGGGGCCGATATTGAAGCACTGCTGAAAAACTGGGCCTCTGTACCAAAAAAACAGCCCATACCAGTCTAAAACTGGCCCCCACGCTTCCGGCCCGCCGGGGAAAACGCCTGGTGCCCGCTATGGCTAGTCCGGCCCTGGCAGCGGTTCCCCTCACAGTTTATGACCTCCAGGCAGCCCATCTTGTATGCAGGGGTCCCACAGGTTTGCAGAAATGTAGCCTGTGTCAGCACCTAGCATGGCAGATGATTCAGGACAGTACCTCAGTGACCGACGTCCACTATCATGGCCAGCCAAGCCATGCCCCTCCCACTGTTGATTTTGATGGACATACACCAAAACTTTTGAAATGGTTTTGTTTTTCAAAATTAAACTCTCAAAGTAGGAGTTTGCCACTGATAACACAAAACTAATGACCCCCACACCCTGAGAGATTTCGCCCAGGGTGTGGGGTCATTATCTGTTCTTGTCTGTAATGCACAGGGGAAAAAAGCCATTACACCATATATCCTAAATAGGGCAGACAGCGTTAAAGCCCCTATTCAGTCGGAGGATTTCCATCGATGGAGCCGCAGTGGTGGCCGGCATGGCTCGCGGGTGGTGCAGTGAGATGGGTCGCGCAGGAGGGGAGTCGCACAAGGGGGTTTGAGTGCGCAATATATTAAAAAAAAAAAAATACGTTGCCGCCGGTCCCACGTCTCTGCTCCTGCTCTCCTCGTCTTCGAACAGGAAGCCCAGCCAGGCCCCACTGGCCAATCACATTGCTGCAATGCAGCGTTGTGATTGGTAAGCACCTAGGCTCCCCATACCAATCACAACGCTGCAATGAAGCGTTGTGATTGGTCTGAGCGCCATGACATGGCGCTCTGCCAGGGGCTGGAGGGGTGGCCATGTTCTCCTGAGAACAGGGAAAGTACGCAAGACTGGTTTGGGCGGCCTGAGATGGCCGACCAAACAGTCATTGCGCACTTAGGAGTGGGCAAACCACTCCTCCCCTGCCCTGCTCCGTGAGCAGTGCAGCCCCACCCACCCGCCAAGCAGCACAAAGAATGAAATGATAACCCAAAAGTTATTATCATTTTATGTTTCGTGCTTTACACTGCTCAAAAGCAGTGGGGCGACGCTCCTCCGCCATAGCGGAGGAGCCGCCACTGGGGAGCCGATGAGGTCTTCATCGATGGAAATCTGGCCATACCCCTGGCTCTCAGTGAGGCAGGTGGAGCGATGGTTTGGCGGACAGGATCCTACATTGTGTTTTTGACAGAGTTCCCTGCCCTCCAATCTCTAAATCCGGCCCTGCGTTTCTAATACTATTTGTTGTGTAATTTGGTGCTTTGGTGTTTAACTGCAGGAAGGAATGGAGGGTGGGGGAGAAAGTGAAAGAGAGGGAGGGAGGTGGAGAGAAAGAAACCTGCAGGGAGGGAGACGGACAGACAGAAAGAGAGACAGAGCCAGGAAGGAAGAGAGCGGGGCTGCTTTGAGGATTTGTACCCCACCTGCCTTTGGCCCCTCGGTTCGGCCGCTCCTCCCACCTCCCCGGGGAGTCTGGTGTGAGCCGATAAGGTCAGCGCGCTGAGCGGGAGGCGGCCACGCGTCCTCCGACGCCGACAGGGTCCCTATCGCCCCAGACAGAGCGAGGACCGCTGTTTACAGCGCGCGCCGTCCATCCATCACCGGAGCCTCCGCCGGCCACCCACACGCTCCGCGCCCCGTGTATTTTAAGTAACTGCTACAGTAACTCCAGAAGGCTGTCACACAGGGGCCTTTACAGCAGAAAGCACTGTATTTCAATTTCATAGATTTATATTGTGTCTTAAAGGGCACGCCTGAGACTCCAGGATACTGGGAAACAGCCAGGAGGCGGCAGAGACACAAGGAAAACCTCTTTTGTTGACTCTTTAGAGTAGACACAAATCGTTGATTAAAACAGAAATAAGCTGTTACTTGGAAAAGATAGTTTTTCGATTTGGTAAATGTTAGGCGTTTCAAAGAAGTCCAAAGGGGACTTGGCGCGAATTGTAAATGCGTCTTTTGGCGTCACTCTTGCTCAGGATGAGGAAATCCCGGTTCTGACAAGTGGAACATTCTCTTTCTGGCTTCTCTGCTGAGACAGGTGGCAAAGAGGCCACCGTGCATCATCTGTAACTAGATTTCGATGCAACTTAGCCGAGGGGTAATATCGGTTGCACTATCTCCCATGTGCAAATTACATGTTTACATTATTTTACACCTGATTTACAGATCTGTCCTAAAATGCTAAAATGGGGAATAACGTGTACAAACGTTTTCTGGGCCTGTTTTGTATGCGTTCTCATTCTCATACCTGATTGCTGCTGACTGCTGCTCGTAGGAGAACAGAATGCACGTGAGCGACACTTGTGTTTAGCTTAAAATATGCGCTTGTGCAAGAATGCACTTATAATTCAAATTTATGCAGACCTGCATTTGCATAGTGGCAAGGTAGCTCAGTGGGTTCTGTGGCAACTTTCTCTAGCTTTCCCTCCTCAGCCTTTGGTCTTCCATGATATCCTTGTGCTGTGTGACAAGGTCCTGTGGTGTGAAGCACCAGGGGGCTTTGTGTACATCTGTGTGTTACTTGTACAGTGCAAATCTACCTGGGGTTCAACACAAAGCACAACAGATGGGACGGGTGGCTTAGTGGACTAATGCGTCCACCAGAGGGGCCTGGGTTCAACCTCATGGTCACAGGTTCAAAACTCAGCAGGGCCACTCAGCCTTTCATCCTTCAGAGGTCGATAAAATGAGTACCATTGAGTTGGGTAACAATAAACATCTGTTATTCAGTGCCAAGATACCTCCGGGTGAACGTGCTCTTTACAAATACATGTTACGTTATGGGTGACTGGGTTACGACTGAACAAGGCAAGTAGCACCTCATCTGTAATGTGGGTGTGCCAGCGTGATCTCTGAAGAGGGTTGCCTTCCGTTTCTTTCTGAAATATTGGGTGATAGAAGGGGATGTTCTTTCAGAAGTTGGGGTCCCAGATGGTGAAGGTCTGCCTTTTGATCTTTTCCTTCTTGTATTACTTCCTCTCTGTTTTGAATTCTAAAATGTATAATTTCACGTCCAAATTTCAACACTAATTAAGAACCACTAGATTACCCACTAATTTTGTATTACGGAGTAGCGTGCTACCCGTCGTGGAGCACTTCAACGCCTTGTCAGAGATAATAAGCGCTACATAATTGCATGCAATTACAATACACCGCAATAACCGCATTGTTTAGTATTTGCAGTGGTCACATCTACAGTGGGATAAAGTCACCCCTATGGAACCCCGTAGGGGCTTCTACACTGGTGTCTGTGCTCTGACGTAGGTTATAGGGCTCAATTAATGACCAGGGTACTATACAGTGCTGCTGCCTGCCAGTTTAACCTATTTATGGCGGATGTTCTTCCCACAGCTGTTTCCAGACAGGAGGGCACCTCGCGGTTAATGTTTGGCTTTTACAAGCTTATTGTCAAAGAATGTGTTCATTTACATAGCTTTTTATGTAGCACAAGGAAGCCGTTCGCCTGGTAACAGGGCACTGTGCGGGGTGATGGAGTGACTGTATGAAAGGCTGCAGCGGATACAGGGTTTGGACCATAGGATAACAATGAAGCCATCAACCGACGTCAGGGCAAGTGGGCCCTGTAACACCAGGAGTAATCCAACAAGTAACAGAATTAAGAGATGGTGTACTTTAACTGCAGGAGTAATTCAACCAATACCAGAATTAAGAGCCAATGTTTTTTAACGCTTGGAGTAATTCAACATGTAACAGAATTAAGAGACGATGTACTTTAACACTAGGAGTAATCCAGCTAGTCACAGAATTAAGAGACGGTGTACTTTACTCTTGGAGTATTCCAACATGTAACAGAATTAAGAGACGTGTACTTTAATGCTTGGAGTAATCCAACTAATACCAGAATTAAGAGACGGTGTACTTTATCACTAGGAGTAATCTAACAAGTAACAGAATTAAGAGACAACATACTTTAACAGTGGGAGCAATCCAACAAATAACAGAATTAAGAGATGGTGTACTTTAACCCTAAGAGTAATTCAGCAAGTAGCAGAATTAAGAGACAACATACTTTATCGCTTGGAGTAATCCAACTAATACCAGAATTAGGAGACAATGTACTTCAACACTAGAGTAATCCAACAAGTACAAGAATTAAGAGACAACATACTTTAATGCTTGGATTAATCCAACTAATGTCAGAATTAAGAGACGGTGTACTTTACATTTAGAATAATCCAACAAGTAGCAGAATTAAGAGACGGTGCATTTAAACTCTAGGAGTAATCCAACTATTACTAGGATTAAGAGACAACACACTTTAATGCTAGGAGTAATCCAACAAGTAACAGAATTAAGAGACAACGTACTTTAATGCTTGGATTAATCCAACTAATGTCAGAATTAAGAGACGGTGTACTTTACATTTAGAATAATCCAACAAGTAGCAGAATTAAGAGACGGTGCATTTAAACTCTAGGAGTAATCCAACTATTACTAGGATTAAGAGACAACACACTTAAACTCTAGGAGTAATCCAACTAATACTAGGATTAAGAGACAACGCACTTTAATGCTAGGAGTAATCCAACAAGTAACAGAATTAAGAGACGGTGCACTTTAACGCTTGGAGTAATCCAACAAGTAACAGAATTAAGAGACAGTATACTTTAACAGTAGGAGCAATCCAACAAATAACAGAATTAAGAGATGGTGTACTTTAACCCTAGGAGTAATTCAGCAAGTAGCAGAATTAAGAGACAACATACTTTATCGCTAATACCAGAATTAGGAGACAATATACTTTAACAATAGAGTAATCCAACAAGTACAAGAATTAAGAGACAACATACTTTAATGCTTGGATTAATCCAACTAATGTCAGAATTAAGAGACGGTGTACTTAAACTCTAGGAGTAATCCCACTAATACTAGGATTAAGAGACAACACACTTTAATGCTAGGAGTAATCCAACAAGTAACAGAATTAAGAGACGGTGCACTTTAACTGCAGGAGTAATTCAACTAATACCAGAATTAAGAGCCAATGTATTTTAACGCTTGGAGTAATTCAACATGTAACAGAATTAAGAGACGATGTACTTCAACACTAGAGTAATCCAACAAGTACAAGAATTAAGAGACAACATACTTTAATGCTTGGATTAATCCAACTAATGTCAGAATTAAGAGACGGTGTACTTTACATTTAGAATAATCCAACAAGTAGCAGAATTAAGAGACGGTGCCCTTAAACTCTAGGAGTAATCCAACTATTACTAGGATTAAGAGACAACACACTTTAATGCTAGGAGTAATCCAACAAGTAACAGAATTAAGAGACAACATACTTTAACAGTGGGAGTAATCCAACAAATAATAACAGAATTAAGAGATGGTGTACTTTAACCCTAGGAGTAATTCAGCAAGTAGCAGAATTAAGAGACAACGTACTTTATCGCTTGGAGTAATCCAACTAATACCAGAATTAAGAGACAATGTACTTCAACACTAGAGTAATCCAACAAGTACAAGAATTAAGAGACAACATACTTTAATGCTTGGATTAATCCAACTAATGTCAGAATTAAGAGACGGTGTACTTTACATTTAGAATAATCCAACAAGTAGCAGAATTAAGAGACGGTGCATTTAAACTCTAGGAGTAATCCAACTATTACTAGGATTAAGAGACAACACACTTTAATGCTAGGAGTAATCCAACAAGTAACAGAATTAAGAGACAACGTACTTTATCACTTAGAGTAATACAACTAATACCAGAATTAAGAGACGGTGTACTTTACTCTTTGAATAATCCAACAAGTAACAGCATTAAGAGACAGTGTACTTTAAGACTAGGAGTAATCCAACAAGTAACAGAATTTGGAGATGGCGAACTGTAACGCTAGTAGTAATCCAACATGTTACAGAATTAGGAGATGGTGTACTTTCACTCAAGGAGTAATCCAACTAATACCAGAATTAGGAGACAGTGTACTTTACTCTTGGAGTAATCCAACAATTAAAAGAATAAAGAGACACTATACTTTAACGGTAGGAGTAATCCAACAAGTAACAGAATTAAGACACTGTGTACTTTAACGCTTGGACTAATCCAACTATTACCAGAATTTGGAGAAGACTTACTTTAACTCTAGGAGTAATCCAACTAGTAACAGAATTAAGAGATGGTGTACTTTAACACTAGGAGTAATCCAACAAGTAACACAATTAAGAGACAACATACTTTAACGCTTGGATTAATCGAACTGTCAGAATTAAGAGACAGTGTACTTTACAATTGGAGTAATCCAACAAGTAACAAAATTAAGACACGGTGCACTTTAACGCTAGGAGTAATCCAACTAGTAACAAAATTAAGAGATGGTGCACTTTAACACTAGGAGTAATCCAACAAGTAACGGAATTAAGAGATGGTGTACTCTAACACTTGTAGTAATCCAACAAGTAACAGAATTAAGAGATGGTGTACTCTAACGCTTGTAGTAATCCAAAAAGTAACAGAATTAAGAGAAAAAGTACTTTAAGAATAGAGTAATCGAACAAGTAACAGAATTAGGAGATGGTGTACTTTAACGCTAGAAGTAATCCAACATGTAACAGAATTAGGAAATGGTGTACTTTCACGCAAGGAGTAATCCAACTAATACCAGAATTAAGAGGCAGTGTATTTTACTCTTGCAGTAATCGAACAAGTAACAGAATTAAGAGACAGTATACTTTAACAATAAGAGTAATCCAACAAGTAACAGAATTAAGAGACAACATACTTTAACGCTTGGATTAATTGAACTGTCAGAATTAAGAGATTGTGTGCTTTACATTTGGAGTAATCCAACAAGTAACAGAATTAAGAGATGGTGTATTTTAACACTAGGAGTAATCCAACAAGTAACGGAATTAAGAGACAACATACTTTAACGCTTGGATTAATTGAACTGGCAGAATTAAGAGATTGTGTGCTTTACATTTGTAGTAATCCAACATGCAACAGAATTAAGAGATGGTGTACTTTCACACAAGGAGTAATCCAACTAATATCAGAATTAAGAGTTGGTGTACTTTAATGCTAGGTGTGATCTAACATATAACAGAATCAAGAGAAGACGTACTGTAATGGTTGGAGTAAGCTAACAAATAACAGCATTAAGAAACAGTGTAATATAATGTTAGGAGTAATCCAACAAATAATAGAATTAGCAGAGGATGTACTTTAACTCTGGGAGTAATCCAATAAAGTGTAGAGGCTGGTTGTGCAATAAACCCCAGCATCCTTTGTCTGTCAAGAGCACCGGGTGCAAAATAATCAAGAAGGAAAGATAAGCTGTAGCTCACAGAGATAACGGGAGATGTGTAGCTACGAAAGAGGTCAACAAGTGCTCATATGGACCATCAGTGACAACGCTATAAAGTTCTGCTAAGCCGGCCTTACGCGCTGGACCGCCACAGGAGCAGGCCACGCCTGGGACAACCGCAGCACTGGATTAACACCTGCCTCAGTAAACAGATTTATAGGAAGAGAGTCTAGTTATTGTGTGGTCATTGTGGTGTTTACAAACGCATGACCCCCGCTGGCATGAAAAACCAGCACAGCTTTATAAAATCCGATTTCCTTTCAACAGGAATCACAAGGCAGTGGCTAAATCCTCTCTTCAAACAGACAAATCCCTTTTAAGAGGCGTTAAAGATTTTCTCTTGTGGGTGTGTTCTTAAGAAAAAGTAAAGCCTTTGGCGGCGGCTGAAAGCTGCCGGCAAGTGACAGAAGGATCCTCACACCAGGGGGCAGGGGGGAGCACCTTTCAAGCACACCACTAGGTGGCAGGTTAGGCCCGGTCTCTATCATCTTCAGGCCCTTGAGCCGCTTCGACGCATGCGCACGCTGCAGCATGCACAGAGTACCAGGAGGCAGCTCCCAACACAAGAGCTGCATCATGGCTTCACAGCCAAGCATCATGATTTCAATGGAGAACACTCATTACTGTGCATGAATGTAGCCACAACAAACCACAGGATAACCACAGTAACACCTTTTGAGCCCTCGGCTATTACATAACCTCCAGGAATCCACGTAGCACCAGTATATCCTCAGATAAAGTTAGACCCCTAACCCTGGTTCTCTCTGTTTCAGTAAGGTTCACTCTCATTTTATTCTGTTCAGAATAACCTTCTGAAGGGTGTACAGCAAACCTGAAAATCTGCTTACTCCCCCCTCTTGTTGATGACATTGGTAATAGTGCATCGTCATTGTACTTAGGGATTCCAGAGAACAAGGCAATTTTGGGCTAGAAGGGTGATAGGGGGTAGAGCCTGTGATGAGGTAACAGTATCTGAAAACTAACCACGTGCAGCACAATTGTGCAAAAGAACGTAACATCTGGTGTCATCCAGCACGAACCACAACTTACAAATAATTCAATCTCAGGACCATTGGAAGCCAGGGCCTATCCTTAACTAGTAAGACAACTTTCAAAATACAAATACTCTCACCAGGAACACGAGGTGTTAGACTTAATCATCAGCACGCATTCCAGTAAACCTCCTCTTCCCAGGGGAAAGGCACGCTTAATACAACAATCAACACAGTTTTCAATAAACGGCATCTTCAAAGAATCTTCTTAGATCCAACAACCAACCCAACTTTCAGTAAACCTTTTCATAGTATCAGACAACATTATAGCCAACCCACAAACACGAACAAAGCTTTCAATAATCCACTCTCAGGAAATAGAGGCATTAGATCTAGCAATCAACACAACTGTCAATAAACCTTCTTTTCTCAGGATCAAGGGAGGTTAGATTTAACAATCAACCAACCTTCAATAAATTGTTTCTCAATAAAAGAGGGCATTAGAGCCACCCCTCAAAGAAGAACAAAGCTTTCAAAATTCCACCATCAAGAACTAGAGGCATTCAACACAGCCCTCAATAAACCTTCTCTTTTCAGGAACAAAGGATGCTAGATACAACAATCAGCTCAATTGCAATAAACATCATCTTAGTAGCAAAGGATATTAGAGTCAAAGCCCAAACAAGAACAAAGTTTTCAATATTTCTGTCTGCAGGAACACCAGGCATTTGATCCAACAATCAACAGAGCCACCATTAGACCTCCTCTTCTAGGGGAAGTGGATCATAGCTAGGACAGTGCACACAACCTTCAGCAATCCAATCAAGGGGCCAGAGGCATTAGGTCCAGCCCTCAACTTATCCTTCCAAGAACAAAGGACATCCCCCCAAACCATTACCAATACGTTCAAGAAACGACATGCTCTTAGGACCAAGGGACACTAGATCCAAGCCAGCCATGTAAAAAACTCAGTGAACCACCTGCTTCCAACCTCCTTCCAGGAAGAAGGGCACTGAAAGCTAACAGCCAACCATGACTGAAACGTTCAATAAACCTCTCCTCGGCAAGAGAGGACACCAGAGTGTACTTCCCCCAACTATCCTACAAACATTCAATGCACTTCCTCTTCTAAGACAGCCCCAAACATATGTGCGTCTTTCAATAAGTCTCTTCTAGCATGCAGGACACTAGTTGTAACTGGCCACATAACTTTTAATAGCTCTCCCCTTCTCAGAAAGAACTGCAGCTACAAAGAACAACCAGCCATGAGCAAAACGTTCAATGAACCGCTTCTCAGGCACATTCAAAGATCCAACCATAGACGGAGCTTTCAATAAACCTCTTCTTCCCAACAACATCGGACACTAGCTTCAACCCCCAACCAAATGAAATACATACAAAGACCTATCTCTGTTGAGAAGGCATAAAGGATACAGCAAACTAGATGGCAATCTCTTATGTTATCCATCACATACGCATAACCTGGAATGTCATGTCCAACTTCCGCCCTTGTACCCCACTTTATTTTGGATATATTTTTATATTATAAACCAAGAAGTGAGTGGCATAGGAAAGGCAATACATAAGGTCATTAGAAGATTTACAATTTCTTCAGGTATCTAGTCCATACATGTTTACTACTGGACTAAGAATCCACACTATGGGGTAATATGATATACAAGCATAAGGCACAGGTATTGAGCACTCTATTTATGCCTGTATTCAGTGCCAACCCTGTGGGTGGCGGGTCCAGTGCTAGCTGCAATGCTCCTTGGACACGAGCATCATGAGTCCTCTTGGGACCATCAGCAGGAACATCACCAGGGAGACGCCCCATGGGAGTGAAGGATCATAAATTTATGACCGCACCTTGGAGTGGTAACACCACTCTCTTTTATGCATGAGTGCAGGACTATGAGCGTGATTAAGAGTTTGATGGCAACTGAAAATCCTCCAAGTTATGGAGGAAATGATAATTGTCGACTAGAACTGCAGGCTTCATTTCCTTCCCCATACGGCTGTTGTAATGGAGGATATTCAGCCTTAAAGTTACTTTCAGAATTTGGAGGATGCCTTGGTGCTGGTCTGCAGCTGTCTTGGAAGCCGTAGGGTGGAGTCCAGTAGAGAAGGCTTCAGGATTGCTTGTGTTCCTACAGTCGCCTTCAAGCTCCCATGCATCAACGCACAGGCGAGGCTGAGGTACGCAAGCCAGTGCCAGCTCTGGCAGTAAGGAGAGCAGGATATCCTATACATGCAGTCCATCAGAGATAACGAATGTCAAATAGTTGTCTCCTGAACCAAGAGACGAGCGTCTATGGCTCAGCTACACTGGTTAAGGGACTCAATGAGTCGGCCACACCAAACCTTTAGAGTACCGTCCGCACCAGGGTACAGCACATGCCACCAGCACAAGCCATTACAATGGTGCGAAACGCTTGATGGAAAGAGAACTTGAGTGAGAGGAAAAGTTTGGCAACACCATCCAGCCTTAGATTTTTACTTAATTATCTATAG
This sequence comes from Calotriton arnoldi, assembly GCA_963921515.1. Classification (NCBI taxonomy): domain Eukaryota; kingdom Metazoa; phylum Chordata; class Amphibia; order Caudata; family Salamandridae; genus Calotriton; species Calotriton arnoldi. Next base: position 912,515 of record CAWUFW010003928.1, on the reverse strand, counting down.
GTTACTTATCAGGCCAAGGACTTGCTTCAAAAAGCAATAGTGGGGTATACATAGCACGGGGCAGCTTAGAACCACAATCAGTATGCATTCGGTGATGGGCCAGGGGAAGAAAAGTCATATGGAGACAGACTAAGAGCGAAAATCCTTCCGATGGGGATGGGGTATGATATTCTGGGAATATTCGGAAATCTGAAGGCTTGGATCAGAGCTCTTTGGTGCAGAGATACTGGTGCTTATAAAACGGGTGAGGCCGTTCCTATAAAAAAGGGTCCAGCCTGGTTTGAATTGCGATGTTGATCCACAATCTTGAGGCGTGAATTGAAAGTACTTGCCTCCGAGACTTTCCTCAAACATTTTTGCTGGTCAGCAGAACACAAGCCTTTCACAAATTAAAGGAATGACCTATGTATCAGCTGTGGAGGTCGAAAGAGTGACAAATTCATCTTGAGACCAAAAAGGACTAATTGCACCAGCATGGAGTTTTGTGGCTATTGGGATCAGAAATTTCTGATTTGTATACGCTATCTTCAACGAATAAATATATGCCCCACCAACATATGCAATAGTATAGCTAAACCAATTTTCTTATGTGAAGAAATCAAAATTCACCTGCCGTTAAAGAAAGAAGGCACACTCCCCTATATGAGGTACTGCCTAGAAGTACAATTTTCACATACATAATACGGTTTAAAAGGCACCGTCAACAAACATTGACATTGCATACAGTTCATAAAGCCATTCATTTCTCAACAGTTACACCTTTATTAAGAAACATTTGCGATAAAGTTAAGTCCCTGAACAAAACATTCAGTTGTTACACTGTCAATAACAAAATGCATTTTTTCTCATTTCATTTTTTTCCATGTTTGAGATGTCCCAATGTTTCACTCTCATCAGCCGACACTTGTTTCGCAGCAGTTATCACCTTTATCAAGGCTTGCACTCATGCCCGTACTTCTCAATCAATTCTTCAATAGTGCAAAAATATTTTGAAGCTAACCATGCTGCGAATATCATTGACTATATCATGAGCTGTTACCATGAAAGGACTTTGCGATTACTAGTGAGAATACTTGGAACAGTAGCACAAAGAAAGAAACAAAGCTGCTTTGAACCTATGAATGTAGAAAAAAGAGGTATGTTACCTACATTAAGCGTTTATGAAGCTACATTGTGAGTAGGTAATTTTCTACCATGGACTATTGAAGAATTGATTATATGTACTATCAAGTGTTTGTCTAAAGTGCCCCCACACCATATTATGTTTATGCAAAAATATGTTGACTACACACAGTGGCTTCACTAAAATACAAAACTGCAAATCTAGACATTTTTCTGAAATCACACATTTTAGATTTATGGTGTGAATTTGTTGTTAAAATCCAGATAGTTTCTACCCGTTGATGACATCAACAATACGTACAGACACCATGCATTATCCTGTGTACTCACACTGCACGTTGAGCTGCACCTGGGCTTCCCGCGGCCGGATGTTGAAGCCATTATACCTGGCCGTCTGGCATTTGTAGGTCCCGCTCATTTCGCGCGTCACATTGTCCAACCGCAGCTTCCCATCATAGGTCTCCACCAGCATGGCCCCCGAGGGCATGGGCGTCTCTTTGTCCACGCGGGACCACAGGATGGGTGGCTTGGGCTTCCCTCGCACCTCGCACTGCAGCTCCGCGCGGGATCCCTCGCGCACAGTGATGACGGCCTGCCCCTTGGGAACGCTGATGGTTGGAGGAACTGTGGGAGAAGATTGAGATCTAGGTTCATCATTGGCCAATGAAGAGCAAGCTCTTGATGTCCACATTTGACTGGTTAAAAGGTCTCTAATTTTCACACAGGATTATTTTTATTTTATCTTATTGGGGCATTTAGTTCCATTGGTACAAGAATAACATAGATTTGGCCTGTGGGCTGAACGTCATCCAAAACAGTCCAATAACATTAGTTATTGTTTGAATTCTGAGGAACCCAATAGATCTCTCACTTTCACCAATCCAATGTATGCGCTACTGGGCTTAGTGAGGACAGTTTCACACACTTTCAGCAGGTCTTTCGAAAGATTTTCAAGATATTTTGCTAAAATTGTAAGAATTAGAAACCCCGTTATTATTGACTGTGTTGATAGGAATTAGTAACGATTGGTGCATGGCTGAGAGAGGGAAGATCTTCCCAGCTCTCACGCACCAGGCTTCTTCCATGTCTCAGGATGCTGAAAGAATGCGAGGAAGGGCATTTACGGTTAACAAAGGAGTTTAGCATGACAAGGACGTTCCAAGCAAAGGTTTTGTGTTTTTTTTTTGGTGCAGTGTCCCTTCCAGAACCAAGCAATTATTATTGCCCACTGCCGAGAGCTATACCGGTTGTTAAAGGCTTTGAACCCGAGTTATAGGCTTGAGCCGCAGGTGAGGGCCTATAACAAGAGTGAGGGCCATTAACAACTGGTATAGACCGAAAGAGAAGGGCTATAAAACTATTAGAACATTCCACCCAGTAAAGGTAGAATGTTCTAAATTAAAAAGAGAAACAGAAAGACAAACATTGGAACGCTGGAGCTTCGGGCTTGTACCAGACCTTTTAAGCCCAGAGCCGCTCTATTGTCTTCAATGGAGCTCTCAACATTCCATTGTTCTAACACGAATTATTGCCTGCACCTGTGGTCAATAATGGCTGTAGGCTACCTCCCGTTATTATGGGCCGAGCTCCAATTTACACTTACATATGCTGGCTGCTTTTATATTGCACAAACTTAGCAACAACGCAAAAGAGTGTTGTACAATATGAGGGATTCTAATCAATTATTGTGCACAACTAAGGGGGCGCGACAGACAGAGTAGGTGGTATTCTGGCACACAGAGTCTCAGCTGCGCTGTGTTTCTCGTATGGGAGTTCCTGACCGTGGATGTGCTCCCAGGCACCATGCCCTTGTGCCAGGGAGCATGCCTGTATGCACTAGACTACAACTGCTCAGCCCCACAGTACAATCTATGCACAATATGCCATGGTAGGGTTGGTAGAGGAGATGAAGGCAAGGGATACATGGACAGAGTTGAGGAGAGAGAATTATAGAAGATGGAATACACGGTGGAGGTGGGGGACAGAGAAGTATAGAAGTAGGGTGATACATGGGGGAGGGAGAAGTACAGCACTAGGAGAATACATGGTGGAGGTGGGGGAGGAAGGAATATAGAAGAAGGGATATATATATTGGAGGTGGGTGAAGGAGAATTAAAGCAGTCAGGGAATACACGGCGGAAGTGGGTGGAACAAGTATAGAAGTAGGTGGATACATGGTGGAGACGGAAGAAGTATACAAGCAGGAAACCATAGAGTGTGGGAGGGGTAGGCAGAAGTATGAAAGTACGGGGAGACATGGGGGAGGTGTGGGAAAGAGAAGCACAGAACTAGGGTGACACATGGCAGAGGTGGGAAACGAGAAGTATAGCAGTAGGGGAGTACATGGCATAGGTGGGGATGGAGAAACAAAGCATTTGGCAAATTCATGGTGGGCGTGAGGAGGGAGAATTATATAATTATTATGGTACATGGCTGAGGTTGGAAAATGAGATGTATAGCAGTGGGGAGTGTAGGCCAAAGAAGGAAATTGAGAAAGATGGGTGTCCGGGGAAATATGGCAGAGATGGGAGAAGGAGAAGTATGGAAGTATGGAGCTGTGTGTATGTATGTATGTATGTATGTATGTATGTATATGGTATTTGTATAGTGCATACCCAGCCAAAAAGGGAACAGAGTGCTTTAAAGGGTCAAATACAAGGATAGAGTCAATGAATGAAAGGAGAGGTGACTAGTTTGTGGATTTTTACTGTAATAATCTGTAGTGTTCTTTGAAGAGGTGCGTCTTCAACTCTTCCCTACATTCGAGCAGTATTGGGGCGGTCCTGATGCATATGGGGATGCTGTTCCTGATCCTAGGTGCATCGATGGAAAAGACCTGCTGCCTTATTTTTTCTTTTCTACACTTCTTAGTCTGAACTCTGATGGTGTCCTGGCTGCGGGTGTGCTGAGAACCACCAGAAATAGTGAGCTTGTCTGCAAGATATGTAGGGATCCTGTTCGTAATTGATGCGATTGGTTTTGAAGAATATAGAGGAGGTAGGGGAGGGAGTAGTACAGCAGTAGGAGAATACATGGCTCAGTTGGAGGAGGGAGGAGTATAGATGTAGGGTGATAAATGGCATAGGTAGGGGAGGGAGTAGTACAGCAATAGGAGAATACATGGCTCAGTTGGAGGAGGGAGAAGTATAGATATAGGGTGATAAATGGCATAGGTAGGGGAGGGAGTAGTACAGCAGTAGGAGAATACATGGCTCAGTTGGAGGAGGGAGAAGTATAGATATAGGGTGATAAATGGCATAGGTAGGGGAGGGAGTAGTACAGCAATAGGAGAATACATGGCTCAGTTGGAGGAGGGAGAAGTATAGATATAGGGTGATAAATGGCATAGATAGGGGAGGGAGTAGTACAGCAGTAGGAGAATACGTGGCTCAGTTGGAGGAGGGAGGAGTATAGATGTAGGGTGATAAATGCATAGGTAGGGGAGGGAGTAGTACAGCAGTAGGAGAATACGTGGCTCAGTTGGAGGAGGGAGGAGTATAGATGTAGGGTGATAAATGGCATAGGTAGGGGAGGGAGTAGTACAGCAGTAGGAGAATACATGGCTCAGTTGGAGGAGGGAGGAGTATAGATGTAGGGTAATAAATGGAGGAGGGAGTAGTACAGCAGTAGAACATATGACTGAGGTGAAGGAGGGAGAAGTATAGATGTAGGGTGATAAGTGACGGAGGTAGGGGAGGGAGTAGTACAGCAGTAGGAGAACACATGGCTCAGTTGGAGGAGGGAGAAGTATAGATGTAGGGTGATAAATGGTGGAGGGAGTAGTACAGCAGTAGGAGAATACACGACTGAGGTAGAGGAGACAGAAGTATAGGCATAGGGTAATAAATGGCAGAGGCTGGGGAGGAAGTAGTACAGCAGTAGGAGAATACATGGCTCAGTTGGGAGAGGGAGAGGTAGGGTAAAAATGGCGATGGGAGTAGTACAGCAGTAGGAGAATACATGACTGAGGTGGAGGGAGAAGTATAGCTATAGGGTGATAAATTGCGGGCGTAGGGGAGGGAGAAATACAGAAGTAGGAGAATACATGACAGGTGGAGGAGGGAGAATTATAGATGTAGGGTGATAAATAGCTGGGGTAGGGGAGGGAGTAGTACAGAAGTAGGAGAATATATGACTGAGGTGGAGGAGGGAGTAGTATAGATGTAGGTTGATAAATGGCAGAGGTAGGGAGGGAGTAGTACAGTAGTAGGAGAACACAAGAATGAGGTGGAGGAGGGAGCAGTACAGATGTAGGGTGATAAGTGGCGGAGGTAGGGGAGGGAGTAGTACAGCAGTAGGAGAATACATGACTGAGGTGGAGGACAGAGTAGTATAGGTGTAGGGTGATAAATGGCGGAGGCGGGGCAAGAAGCACAGAAGAAATATACAGGACCGATTTTTTTACAAATAAAATAATATGTAAAGTGTCATTGTGAAACTTCAAACACTTCCGCGCGGTCACACGGTTTAGATAGCAGCATCTCGGAATAATTTATAATTATAGCATGTCCCTTCTGTCTGGTGGCGAGCCCAGGAATACAAAGAGATGGGCTCTCTGGGCCCACTTCTTATTAATTGCTCATCCATGCTCCTATTTCAAAGGCAGGGATGCAGGCGTGAAAGTATTAAAATTTACTGCCTTTAAATATTTTATCATGCGTTTAATGTTGCGAAATTAGACAGATTCTGGTAATATATTCCCCTCCCAATACCTCATTTGCCTTTATGGAGAAAAAAACCACAAAATGATTCAATTACTGGCTGGCCTGTGCAGTAACGAGCAGTGAGGGGGGGTCTCCCTTGAGCATCAGAACTCGCACTTGTTGTTTTATGGTGTAAAGAGCAGAACTAATCACGTCTGAGGGGGGATGCTAAAATTAAAGCAAAGGTTTATGGGTCCAGCAAGGCAGGAGAAACAGGTCTGATTGATATGTGCTTTCTTTTATTTCTAACAGCTGGTGGCAATATGTGCGAGAGAGGAGACACCATGGGGGGTTGTATTTTTTTATACTCCAGATGCCCATACTCTGTCCATTTTAGGTTGTTCCTCCGGCTCTAGCAACAACATCTTCACGCAGGTAGCCGCGAGGTCACCCTGTGTTACTATAGTGATAATAAGTGGGAGTTATTTAATACAGGTACAATCCACATGCACTCACGAAGTTAAAAATCATTGGCATGGCCAATGGCGTTTCGACCCCACCATGACTAGGTGGGTCATTTGAGCTTGCTGCTGACTTCTGCAGGGCAAATAGACGGGGGACGAAAAGCTATATTTGTAATGAGGTCCTACTTCGTGCTCCTCCTAGACTAATGTATTTCAACACCTCTGCTGGAGTAGTTCCTCTCTCGGGACAAGGGTAACCAAAATAATAGGTGGAATCATAAACCCGGTCAATGGGATACATGGGGGTCCCACTGATCAGGAATACAACAGGAATAAAAGAGTCTAAGGGAATCCAAAGAGAATTTTATGGGATAGTGTTCCCTTGATCCAGTAAGGTCAAAATGTACCCTAATAGCTCAAATGAAAGTTGTAAGGTTAGGGTCGACATGTTTCAATCCTACGTTGCCAGGAGGGTCAATCGGCAGTTTATTAGGACATAAATCAATTCAATCCTACCCTGGATAGGTCTGTGGGTCCTGCTAAAGTTCAGTGGAATCCACTAGACTAACATATACTGCACCTGAGCCGATGCAGAGGGGATGGTTCCACCCGAAAATCCGGATAGAGTGACCCCTTAGGGGAGGCAGAGGTCCTCCTGATACACTAAGGGAGAAAGTGGATTACGTGGGAGAGTATCCCCAGGCCTACCCTCCTCTGCCGGATTCTTTTATTCCTGTTTTTCACCACCCTTTTCTGCGATAAGCCCTCACTTGCATTCTTCCAAACGGCGTAACGGATCAAAAAATCTCTGATAAAGAGCCCCCAGGCCCGTCAAGCATTGCAGCGCTGGCCTGACGATGAGCGCCCTATGATGAAGCATGACACACTACCAGGTGTGTGAGGGCATTGAGACCTGATCAGTGGGATCCCCATGTATCCCATTGACCAGGTTTATGATTCCACCTAACGTTTTGGTTACCCTTGTCCCAAGAGAGGAACTACTCCAGCATATGTGTTGACTTCTGTAGGGCGCCACGTTACTTTTAGACCTCCCTGCAGCCCCCCTTCTCGTCTGCCTCACTCTAGATCATTCGGCCACACAACACGCCAACGAGTATATTGCTGACGTCTTTACCCAGGGCTCCTCAATTATACCTCCTTTTTTTTGTCATATTAAGTTACTGTGTCCTGATGATGACCCTCCTACTCACCTTAGGGTTGAAACGCTCTCAGCTACGCTACATTTGAATCAGGGATAAAACTATCTTACAGTCATCAATGCTGGATTGACTTAGTTAGGTCTACTCTCCTAATATCTCATTGGTTAAATGTTTGTGTTTGTATGTTTACTTTTACAAGCACCTATGTGTCACCACATGCAGGACGATAATTATCCATACATGTCCTAAATTGCTTATTATTGTATAATAGCAATATTGTATAGTTGATACATTAGTACTATAGGACCAGCAGTGGTCCAGAATTTCGTGTTAAATATGAATATATAAATGATTCCAAAGAGGAACCACAGGTTTCTGATATAATCTTTACAGACGGTGGCATCGTAGCAACTGGCCTAGCTGTGGTTCTTGACATTGTGGGTCAATATTAGTCAAGTATATGAGGGTTTACTTCTGCAGCGTGGACATTCTGGTGGCTTACGGGCTAGACTGAGCTGGGGTAGCGTGTGGGGAATTGTTGGTGGAAAACTCTGAACTGTTTTAAAGTTTTAAGATTGCACCCACTATTGCTGCTATACCTGCACCTTTTTAAAAGTTTTTATGACCTCCTGCATTTAAAGTTGCTCGCTATTTCCCTTGTGTTTGTGGCCACTTCCTGACCTCGGTAGTGTGCCCACGCTGATTGGCCGGCTTTCAGCCAATCAGTGTTTAGCCCGGGTGGAGCCTGTTGAGCCCCGTGGCATTTAATGAACGCCGCTGCGAGGACGCGCAGCGGACGCGCCGCTGGCGCGCCGAAGGCGCGCCTAAGGCAAGCCCGTCTGCGCCCGTCTGCGCCTGGACGGCGCCAGGAGTCAGGGATGCTGTCTCTCTTAAGCCACAAAGATTAGCCTACTCCCGTGAAGCTTTATCTGCCTTACATAGAGTGGGTGCTTGTGGGACTCATAGCTGGGCCCCAGATGATTGCCTGACCTCTTGTGGATATTGTACCTTTAGGTTGAATCCTCTTGGGCACTCCATACACTCAGGTCTTAGGACCGTGACATACACTATCTTAAGTATCAACTGCCGATCCCTGTCTAAACACCACGCTGAGGTATTCGACCTCCTCCTGGATCGATCACCTGAGGTTCTTTTTCTAACGGAAACTTGGCTTTCCGAGACCGCTGTGGCTATACCGGCACTCGCCCTCCCCTCAGGATATGCCATATGCAGTCTAAATAGATCAGGGGGGAAAGGGGGTGGCATTGCGATCATCTATAAATCCGCTCACTCCTGTAGCTTGATCCCCCAAGACCTACCGGACTGTGAAAGTGCGCTCTTCAAAATCTCATTGAGTGCAAACTTCACTTTCTCTGGCCTCCTTATCTATCGCCCACCTGGTCCATCTAAAATCTTCCGAGAGGCCCTGGTGAATACAATTACAGTACTAGCTCTCCAGACTGCCAATTTCAATATTATCGGTGACCTGAACCTTCACTTAGAGTTGCTAGAATCACCGGACATTCTTAGTTTCTTAGGGGACTTGGCAGCCTGTCAACTGACTCAACTGGTCTCCGGCGCTACGCATAACGCCGGACATCTTCTTGACCCCATCTTTTCTAACCTTGAGTCACTGGAAGTCTTAGTACCTCTCCCCATGATCTGGACAGATCACTTCCTCATCTCAATGCTGATTACGCTACCTGCCACAAAGTCCCAGCCGAACCAGCATCCGTCACTGAAACGGCCTTGGCATAAATTTGACCAGGAGTCTTTTCTCACAGCCTTGAGCACAAAGCCGCTAGATAAAGCCATCAATATGGAAGAGGCTGATGTGCTCTATCATAGGTGGGTAACTCAAGCACTGGACACCTGTATTCCTTTAAAACTCACGCACTCTAAAGGTGCTCGGTCTAATGCCTGGTTCAACAAGGACTTGACCCTAGCCAGGAAGAACTGCAAGGTCCTGGAAAGAACTTGGAGGCGATCATATGCCCCCCAGGCTAAATCACAATACAGGTCAGCCATTAAATCCTACCATAAATTAGTGCGCAAAACTAGGGCAGCCCACTTTTCCAGCCTGATCACTACAAGTACTAATCGCAGTAAAACTATATTTTCTCTTTTAAAGGACTTGATCACTTCTCCCTCGGCATCAGGCAGTATTATATCCTCTAACCAACAATGTGAAGAGCTGGCGAACTTCTTCCTGGAGAAGGTCGAAGGTATCTATCATAATTTCGACCATGGTGCAATTCCCAGCATCACCGAGAGGAATACGCACATGGGGCCTGAGATCGTCCCTCTTACATCACTACCCACGATCTTTCTTAAAGACTTGGAGAGACTAGTAGCCACAATTAAATCAGGATCTCCAGACGACCCCTTAAGACCGGACGCCTTCAGGAAAGTTCAACAGGGCCTCCTACCTGAATGTCTGGAGTTGCTCAATCTATCCCTTGCTTCGGCGGTGGTCCCAAAATCTTGGAAGCATGCAAAAGTAGTTCCTCTACTTAAGAAACCAATACTGGACTCCTCTAAGCCAGAAAACTATCGTCCAATTTCATTGCTTCCATTTCTTTCCAAAATCCTGGAAGCTCATGTAAATTCAACGCTAACTTACTTTCTGGAAGCTAATCACCTACTTGATAGCTCCCAGAATGGTTTCCGACCACGATACAGTACCGAGTCTGCACTGTTGACGGTTGTTGAGCAATTAAGATCTGCCTTGGATGCCGGCAGAACCTCTGTGTCTTGGTTCTGCTGGATCTGAGTGCGGCGTTTGACACGATCTCCCACGAAATTCTGCTCCACCGTTTGGAGGAGATAGGGATCGGCAATAAAGCCTTATCATGGTTCTCTTCCTTTCTGGCTGTCCGGACCTTCCAAGTGATAGATCCACCTTTTGCTTCCCGTGTTCACCCTCTTCGCTGTGGGGTTCCCCAGGGCTCGGCACTGAGCCCCACGCTTTTTAATATATACATGAGCCCATTGGCACGGTTGGCTAAAGCGGGAGGAATCTCCCTAGTGTCGTACGCAGATGACACCCAACTGGTGTTCGCCCTGTCTAACAACCCCAGCCAGGACAGAGCGAAATTTAAAGAAAATATAGTTGCCATCGCAGAGTGGATGACAGCTAACTTCCTGCAGCTGAACTCTGCGAAATCTGAGATTCTTCTGGTTGGCAAAGACTCTCATCTCTGGGATAATGATTGGTGGCCTCCGGCCCTTGGAGCTCCTCCAGCCCCCAAATCTGCAGTGAGAAATCTGGGTTTTATGCTTGATAAGGATCTCAGCTTAGAGACGCATGCCAAATCAGTGGCCGGGAAATGTTTTGGGCTACTGCGTGGCCTTAAACCGATACTTGGTCTATTTGACGCCCAAACGCGTCAGTTGATCATCCAAGCCTCTATACTGGCCCGATTGGACTACTGCAATGTGCTCCTCCTGGGCTCCAATATATCCGTGCTGAACCAACTACAGCGGGTCCAGAATGCTGCAGCACGTGCCATTTTTGCCCTCCCCAAATACAGCCATGTTTCCAACCTCCTCCATCGCCTGCACTGGCTGCCCCTTGAACATCGAGTGCACTTTAAGGCGCTCTGCATCATGCACAAGATTCTGACAGGCATCGGCCCAGATATCCTGAGCGACCTGTGCGCCCTTTATTCTCCATCGCGAGTGTTGCGCTCGGCAAACCAGATTCTTGCACGAATCCCACGCATACGAAGGACCAGATCTGGTGGGCGCTCTTTCAGGCGACTGGCCCCCGCCCTATGGAATTCTCTCCCTCTTCATATCCGCAGCAGCTCTGATCACCAGGCCTTCAGACGGCTTGTGAAGACCTGGCTTTTCTCTCAACCCTAATCTCTTGCTTGTTCCCCACTCAGTTTTGCTTCAGCGCTGGGACGCCTCATTGCCGAGGCAGCCATGCGCTTTACAAGTATTATAATCTAATCTAATCTAAAATCTACGTGCTATCCATACACGCTTATTGTGAAAAGTAGCCTTGTTGTAGTGGTTTAGGTTTACATAATGGGGCTTAGTGGAACCTTGCCTGGCTTTGGTGCCTTACATACTGCGACACATTGTAGGCACTGTCTACTATGTTCTGCATATTGTGGAAAAATGAAAATGCCAAACTATGGTGCATTACAAGCTGCAACCGGTCTGGCTATGGCGCGTTCTACACTGCAGTAATGTGGGTACTGGCACGGGTGTGGTGCTTTACACAAGTATAAATGTTAAACATGTGTGGTACGTTGAGGTCCCACTGGCCCCATAGTAGAATATAGACTATATCCCTCTCTACTATATATACATCCTATTATATCTCCCATATGAAGAGCATTTCAGAGTCCTAAGTTGTAGCAGTGTTCACGGTTTGATGCAATGTTGCTGCTCAAATAAGCCTCTAACACTAAACTTGGTTACACGATTGGGGCACACACTAGAGTTCCACACATAGGCCCTGACTTGCTTCCATCCAGCTCCACCCAGCAGCACTCACCTGTCTCAGAGGAGATGTTGACCTCAATGCTGAGGTCGGCGATGGGGGCACCCTGAAAGGAGGCCACACACAGGTAGGTGCCGTAGTCGCTGAAGCGCAGGTCAATGATTTCCAGGCTGCTGGTGACCGGTGGCAACTCGGGGTCGTTCCTGGTGACGAGCAGGCGGTCAGTGACTTTGGCGGGCTTGCCGTTCTTGTACCATGAGTAGACAACCTTCTCCTGTGGAACAGCATCCACGTGGCAAGACAACTTGAGGTCCTGCCCCAGCTGTATCGTCTCGCTCTCCTTAATGATATCAGGGGTGATCTGGAACGTGGCATTCTTCATGGCTAGTGTGAGAAACAGCCAAGAGTTAATGGAGGTGCAGAGTTAGATGGACACACTTCAGGGCCTATCCACTTCATTGTCAGTTTGTGCCCTTAAAACCCCCCCACTTCGTGCAAATAGTTAAGTGTTGACAAGTAGTTAAGTATTGACATGATTTTTAATGGCACAACATATGGGACCTTTGCTGCCCATTTTATACATTGGGATTTAGCTCCTGAAGGATAAACCGGGGCCAATGACATGGCTGAAACATGTCGACCGGTGGGATCCGGGAACAATAGTTATCCCTAACATCCCCTTATTCACTTTGTTTGTAATACCCCTCTAGAATCCCTTAATAAAAAATGCTTATGGATTATCTATAAGAATATTTGATGTCTTACATGGGATCCCCACTAAAAACGAAGGAAAGCACATTCACATTTAAAAAAAACACTGCTAAGTATACTAAGGGGCCAGTCCCTCACCCAAGAATGTCGGTCAGATGAGGCAAACCCATTGATTAAGCGCGCCACCAGGATTGGTGGGTTGGGGTTTGCCTCACATTTTTATAAATATTTATGAAATCTAAAACTGGGACATTAGGGCGCCCACTCACTCAGGCACAGCATGTGGCAGTACCCTAACGTCATGTTTGCTTCTACACTTGTTACCTCCATTTGTAAGAAGTGATAAAATGAAACAACCTAATTCACTAATGTGTTTATTTGAGGATTATTTTGTAGAAAAAGTTAAAATTCCTCTCTTATTCCAATTTTTTAAATGAACAGCCTTGGTTAACTTACCTAGCGAAGCAGAGTTAAATTCATTCTGTGAACACAATCTTCTGAGCACAGATCTTAAAAACTCAGGGGCTTATTTACAAGGCCCTCGCGCCACTTTTGCGTCACTTTTAACATGGGAAAAGTGACGCAAAAGTGGCGCAAGGGGCTTGTAAATCTGCCCCTCAATTCTTATCCTTTCACATAAACAGTCTTTCTTTTATGTCTACTTGTCACTGCCACAGAATTCTGTAGTCTTTCTTTTTCACTCTTACACATGGCAATATTGGTGTAGTTTTTTCATAGAGCACTCAGTAATCCAAGGACGACTTTCCAAACAGTTCATAAGTTTCCAGAACATGGTCTTCTTTTCCCCCCAATTTTGCTTAGTGTGTGGTAAAGGACACAGCTCACTGTGAATAACATACTTCCAATAAATTGATAGATTTATTAGATATGTATGTATATATTGAAACTTACAAACCTTCACCCTAGTTAGGAAGCAACAAATGATGTACATCTTGTAGGGTATGAAATGAATCACCTTTGTTTACTAGACGAGCACGCGGGTTGGAGGGGGCGTTCCGGTTATACTTTGGCCATTGGGCAGTCTCAGTTGGGAGGCTCTAACAGTTTCTCAAAGTTTGTTGAGGGTGCTGGCTCTGCATTTGATTGACAGCTCGACACTAGATCTTCCACTGATGTTGACATGCATCCCTCGTTGTTACTGGTAGGATCTCCTACCCCTACAGGAGAACCGTAGCGAGCGCTCTGATTGGTCCCCCAGTCCAACACTACTTTGCTGTCACATCTCCATGGTAATCCATATTCAGTTTAATTTACATTGAATTATCGCCAGATTATCCTTGTGACTGTATCATCACATCACTTCCATTTCACACCGTCCTTGTGATCTGACTGGAATCTGGTGAACTATCTGCCTGTCTCTCCCCTCTACTGACACCTCAAGGCTGTTACTGCTTTCTGTACAGTGTCACGCGCAACTGTGTTAATTCTTCGGTTACAGTTCAATATACATTTAATTGAGGGATTTACACCTCTTACAATTTTTTTTTAAATCACTATTAATATCAAATTCAGGTCATACTCTGAACTAGAAAATTGACACTCATATAAATACATAAAATTGAAATATGTGACTTACAAACAATGTTGGACGGAAAAAACAATTTTTCAAAATGACAATCATTTACTGCATGTGACAAGGGGTGTTGTACCAATTGCATGAAGACTTTTTCATTTTTGCCAGTTTAAATCTGAAACTAGAACTAATTTACATTTTTGATACAACGGGAGATAATCAAATATTATATGAGGTGACATATCTAATACATGCGTGCATTAATGTTTTTATATTTACAGGCATGACACACACAAGGTGCCTCAAGTTGGAAAGGATAAAAAGCCTGGGACACAAACAAATTAAAGGGGGATGTGAAGAGACTGGATGTAAAATAAAACATTACAGCTAAAGGAGCCAGATCTTTAGAGGGTTGAGAACAATCGATTAACACGGAGAATGAATATACACAAAGGTCCATTTATATTTATTTAAGTGGTAATAGGATTTCTATGGGGTGATTTATTTCCAGAGCATTATACTATTTTCTTGTGTATGCAGAAACAAGAATTAACTCGGAAATAAAAGGAAACTGATTTACACAAAGGTTCAGCTTAAAATCAATTTCTATTTTAGGTGAGTTTTTTTTAATTGGGACATCAATTCTTGTAGAATTGTTCTTTAAAAAATGTTTTCTATGATGGCCATGCGTCAAACAAATGTGCTTGATAATAGCTAACGCTCCCAAAAGTTGTAATAGAAACCAATTTAAAAAAATGTCTGGGTGAATTAAAAGTCAGATTTCACTTCCTGTAAAATTGGACACGCTGGGAAACACTGGTGGTTCATGAGAGCTTTAAACAAACATGTATTGTTCACCCTGCTTCCTGCCCCCTTTCTTTGCTAAACATGTCTGCCCATCCACACCAAGTGTGCATGCACAAGAGCAGCACGCTGTGCATCAGCTGCAATTGCACAAGCGTTAACAAATAATGTACATTTTATTTACATGTTTTACAAGCTAAAGAGACCTCAGTGTGAGTCAGTTGTTACTGTGTGCTGTTCTGCTGCATGAGGCCCACGGGCCACAGCACACTCATCTTTTCTGCTGGTCAGAGTTTCCTAAACTTGTCAAGGGCGTTGCCTCATTTTTCTTTAATAGCCCTAGTTAAACATTTTTATTATTTTTTGTATCTGATAGACTGAAAAACCGTTTACAGAATTTTTTTTTATTGTACCAGTAAGTGGTGTGCCCAGAATCACACGGTTTTATCAGGTCAAGTAAAGACGGGATTAATGGACTCCATGTCTTGGAGTTCCAGGGAGGGGAACCAGTCAATAGATTACCAATAATCTGCGGAGACGTCAGCCATCTCCGACGATTGTGAGCCTTAATGAACTTCGTATTTTATTATGGCTTCTGGTTAATTGTTCAGACCCCGCCCCCAGGCATTCCCATCAGACACTTGCGCAGACACGCGCCTGAGAGCGCCTCCTCTGGTTCACGTGGGGCCCGTGCACATTCATTGCACTAGTGCCAGGCTTCTCTGGTGCCAGTAGAATTGCACTAACATTTGCACCGACTGGCTGTCACATTTGCACTTGTCATTCCGTGCAAATACTGGTTTCACAACAGCTGGTGCAATGTCATCGCCATCACCGTGTAGTTTCTATGATATGCCATTAGAACATGCCACTCCTCGTGGCCATTCTTACGCCTGGGTGAAATTTTAATTACAGGTGTAATTTTTGCACTACGTGAAAGCTGTGAAGTTCCCAGTAGTTTAGCATTGTGCCATTTCAACTACTTTCCGCCTGCATGAGAGGAGTCTAGGCTGAAAATGCCTTGCAGGATCAGTATTTCGTGTGACTTTTCACTTTTTACGTGAAGAATGCCCTCACGGGGAAAAGTCACATAAGATACCTTCAAACCACACTTTGCATCATTTTGCCAAATTTTTCTGAAATGTCGTGAAATCTTGCAACAAAAATTGTGTAATTTGATCTACGCCTATAAATCACTTCTGCACCAATTTATGCTAATCCCTCTCCCTTTATCCACACTGCATTGTGATATCTCCCTATCGAGTTCCCAGTTAATATCTGTTGTGGATTTGAGGATGTGTGTATGGAGTTGTTTCCTTTCATCTAGTAAATGCCAATGGGTTTTCACCCACGATAATGAGGGAAGTGTCAACCTCATCCTGTGAGCTCTTTGTGTCTCTGGTTGTTGTACTTATGAGCACCCCAAGTATTAAGAGAATACCCCCCTTCACTTGAATCATATGCACTTCACCACTTATGCTATGTTATGTGTATTTGTGGCGCTATCTCCCAGGAGGGTACCTTGGCGCTGCAGTAGGTGCAATACTAGCCTGGCCTAGGGCTAGGGAGTGGGTCTAGTCGAAGAGCTAGGACTTCAGCCTCCTGCAGAAGTCATTAACAGCGGCGGTTTCTGCATGAGGGCGGGGGAGCGTTGCCCCCCGCCCGCTGCAGCCACGCAAAATGTGAAAAATAAAATGGCAATGAAATTATTGTCAGCCTGCCTCCAGCTGGGAGAAATGGGGGCGTGCCCTCGTCTGCTGCCGATTGGCAGCCTAGAGGACTGGAGGAGCTAGTTGGATGCTCCAGAGGACACATGTCAGTTTGGCCGGCTCTCTTGCGCGGACCAAAGTGACATGCACAGTTTGCAGCTCTGGGGGGGGGCGCTAGAGTACCCGAGGCAAGATGGCTGCACTGTAGTGAGGCTCTGCAGGCCGGGCTAACTATCCTTCAATTATCTGTGGACCCGATGACCATCGGATCCCAACAGTGACAGCGTTTTGCGTGGGAGTTGGAGTGGATTCGATAGGTGTGCAGGAGTGCCGTGATTAGATATCGGCAAGATGGATTCGCGGCGTGGAAGTGCCCGATCCAGCCTCATCTGCGCGCAAAATGGCGGCGTGCCTGACCTGAAACTAAGATCGGCGAGAAGAGTATCGGTGCGTTTTCCTTCGCCCCGGAGTCGCTGCTGCAGTGAAAGACTCTCAGGGCTAACGCAATCAGCCACGTTCATCGGATCGCTGACAACACAAGTACAGCCACGGCACTGTGTCGCGGTGCTGCCGAGGACGATGGGAGGTGCGGCCGTTGAGTGCTGTGGTGGCGGCTCTGTGCTAGACCCCGGCTACACGCCGCTGCGCCGAGCCGCGACTGCAGGTGCTGCCGTTGTGGGGCTGTGATATGCACGGGAACAGCGCATGGACAAGAGAAGCCCCCTGGGTGGTCTGCTCACGATCGGAGAGGAGCGATGAGTGCGAGTGTCCCCGGCCCCGGTGTAGTGTGGGGAACGTGTTGCCCTGGGTGCGGGGAGCCGCATAGCTGCGACAAATGCGGCCTACAAGGTGCTACAGCACCAGAGACAACGGTGTTGGGGGCAATTACACAACGGTGCAAGTGAGCGGGATAGTGCCTGCTGAATGTAACGAGAATCAGCACTGAGCGCAGCTACACTGGACACACGCGGTGGCCGGCATGTACGCAGCAGGTGCCACTGCTCATGTTCCTGCATGACAAAGCCGGGACTATCCAGCTCACGTGGCGGCAAACATCAGTGGCTCCGGTAGTGCTTCAAACTAACGCAGACGGTGGCACACATCTTAGGTGTAGCAGTGTGAGGCCTTATGACTGGCTGTGCGACGGATCAAGATTTGGATCCTACTTACAGGGAGAATAAACGTGGAACATTGTTGTGCGTGGGCTTGCGTACGGCTGCAGTGCGCGTTTCTGGGGTGATACTCTCTACAACTGCCCTCCCTACACGCCATCATGGGGAAGACTGACAAACAGCAGCCGAAGATATCGCTTGAGTCTCGACATTCGAGCCAGCCAGCGGGCACACATTCAGACACAGAACTAGAGCAGCCTCAGTCACACTCCGCCACGCTGGAGGCCACGCTACAGGCTATGCAACAGAGCCTGCAAGCCATTGATGGCAAAATAGACAATCTGTCTCTCAGGATGGACAAAATGGCGGCCACGTTAGATAAACAGGGTGAACGACTCACAACGGCAGAGCAACGCATCTCGGCGGTGGAGGACGAGTCACACTCCACGTCGAACAAGTGCCAGGAAATGGAGAAACTGCTGGAAGTCATTAGGGCCAAAAATGAAGACTTGGAAGCGCGTTCCCGGCGGTGCAACTTACGCATAGTGGGTGTCCCCGAGAGTACAAATACTGGCCGCCTTGAAGACTACGTAGAGGGCATACTGAAGGATCTGTTTGGGGCGGAGCAGCTTTCACAGGTACTTATTGTGGAACGTGCGCATCGGTCCTTGGCACCCCGGCCACCTCCGGGTGCACCACCGCGCCCCATTGTGGCAAAGATCTCAAACTATAGGGATCGGGATACGGTCCTTAGACTTGCGAGAGAAAAGCAGAACACTACCTACCAGGGAAACACAGTGTCCTTCTTGCCGGACTTTACTGTGGCGGTGCAGACGGCCCGCGGGGAATACATGGAAGTAAAGAAAAAACTTTGCGTGTTGGAGATACCGTACGCCATGTTGTACCCAGCTAGACTAAAGATCACGGTGGACGACAAGGTGAGGATTTTTCAATCTCCCAGGGCAGTGCACAACTTCCTGAAGCAACTACATACTAAACGGAAGGCAGCGAGGAGTAATACGTCCCCTACTCACGCAGAGAGATCAGATACGGAGGACTAAATGGTGTCGGCTGTCATCAAAGCGCTTCATAAAGACTTCTGGGAGATGGTAAGGTAATTTTACGCAGGATGGAGTCACTGAACTGTAGGGACCTCCTGTGGGCGGCCTGCAGAGTGCGGGGGTGTCTTCTGCTCCAGCTAACTGGTCGTTTTAAAGGACTGTAAGTGATTCTGTTGTTCCCAGTCATCTACAATTGGACATTTGGATAAGGTTGTTGGGGTTTGAACAAAATGTTGCCTTGTTTTCTGTTTCTCGGCCTCCGGTTGGCTTCAAGGCCCAGTCAAATCGTCTTTAGTTTCTCCACAATGTATGAATGTCATGTCCTATGGGCGGGTATACCGACAGAAGCCTTCTTCACCTCAATATTATGTCTTTTGTTAAGGTGGTGCTCCTGTTTAGAAATTGGCTTGTGTAATAATATGCTATGCATGCGGGGGGTCACCTCTTGGTTGCAGGCGGGAGAGGTACTTTACGCAACTAGAGACTATGCAAAATTGTGAACTCAATGGGGTGGTCACAGGAGTGCGGGATCGTCACGTTTTGGGATCAACTGATTGCTTCTTGGGGCTGTAAGTCATTGTGGACTTCTCATCTATTTGATAAATGATACCGCGACAGGGACAATGTGGACTGTATAAATATGTGCCTTATTTCCTTAGATTCGGGGTGTTGTAGTCACTAAGTTGGGCATTGTGTGGCACTTTCACGGGAAGGACCTGAGGGCGGGTGTAGTAACACTTGGCTCATTTCTTTTAGTACTGTGTTATCCTTAAGGTTGATGGTCCTATTTCAGGGATGTATTCTCGTAGAGGTACGCTATGCGTGGGTGGGGTCTTCTATTATTTGCAGGCAGAATGGGTCTGCGAGAGACATTACAAGTGAGACGGCGGGTGCTATGAGATCGTGTCCGGCCACACCCGTTCTGCGGGTGGGTCATGAGCAACTGGCTGTCCGCCATGTGGGTATTCCCCAAGTTGTTTGCTATGTTTTTTGCAAGGTTCTTTGGGGCATGTCTTTGGCATGATTGGGATGCTGAAGTGGGTGGGGTTGTGAAGGGTTTGTTGTATGTTTTTAGCAGTGTGATACATACGGTACAACAGGTTAATATGGCTCAGTGGTCTGCTGAACACTGGGCAGTGCATACGCGAAATATCCTTTCCACAAAACATGGGGCTGACAGAGGGTGACATTAGGCTGATGACATGGAACGTGAGGGGACTGAATAACCCTAAGAAGATCAGACAGGTGTTTGCCTATCTTGACAGACACCGAGTGCAACTGGCACTCTTGCAGGAGACACCTGACACGGGTGGGGGAAGGCAGGATTGGTGGTCGCTGGGCGATGGAAAAAGCAGCCACCTCATACTCCAGTTATGCAAGAGGGGTAATGATTCTGGTTAAAAAAGGGACACCATTTAAACTACTTTCGACGGAATCGGATCTGCTAGGGCGCTTTACACTAGTACAGGGAAATCTGGTGGGAACAGTGCTCACGATAATCAACACATATGGCCCAAATGTCGATGACCACGACTTCTATCAACGCCTTAAAACTAAACTATTTCAGTTGCACTCTGATCTGGTGATATGGGGGGGGCGACATGAACACGTATTTAGACCCAGACGTGGATATAAGCGCTACCACTCCATGGCAGGGGAAGCGGTCGACCAAAGAGATACATGATATTATGCATACATTTCACATGAGAGACATTTGGAGGGACAGACATCCGAATACTAGAGAGGGCACTTTCATGTCGGCGGTACATAAATCATGGTCCAGACTGGACTATTGGATTATATCGGAATCCAAGGCGTCCTGGGTTACTGGGGTGCGACATATGCCGAGAACACTCTCGGATCATGCTCCAGTAGTATTGGATATTAATATCCCGACTAGGCATCATCAACCATTTCAGTGGCGTCTGCAACCGTCATCGCTTCTAGACCCTGTATTTAAGGAAGGTGTACATCAAGCTATCGAATTGTACTTTGAGGAGAACGTGGGCACAGTAGAGAGCACGGGCACGCTTTGGGAGGCCTTTAAGGCCACCGTCAGGGGAACCTGCATCGGGCTTCAAGCTGGGGTATTGAAGTCCCTACAAACGCGCATGCAACATATAGAGAAGGAAATTACACAGCATGAAAGGGAATACGCAAATACGTTAAATATGCATAAGCTGGCAGAGATTAGGACATTAGTGTCAGAATACAATGAGACAGCAGAGCAGGAGGTACAGCATATGTCTAGACGCTGGAAGGCTAGGTCATATGGTGAGGGTGGTCGTCCGGGCCGCACACTGGCAGCTAAAATCAAAGGGGGAAGAACTCAGGAATATGTCACCGAAATAGAGGGGCCGAATGGCGCAATAATTCATAACTCTCCAGATATCGTTGACTGCTTCCGGGACTATTATGCCTCCCTGTATGGCTCCGGGGACGAAGCTGACAGTGAGGAGATCAGGGATTTCTTTGAAGAAATAGCGCTGGCCTGGCTCTCAAATGGCCAACGCGAGTACCTATTACAACCCCTCACGCTAGAGGTCGTGAAAGAGGCCATACGGTCGCTACCATCCGGTAAGGCTGCGGGCATGGATGGGCTTCCAGGTGAATTTTATAAGGTGTACGTGGATTTACTAGCACCGCACATGGTGAATATGTACAGCGAAGCCTATGACAAAGGTGTGCTTCCCCCCTCTCTTAGGGAAGCCTTAATTGTAACATTGCTAAAACCAGGGAAACGGGCAGACAGTTGCGAGTCATATCGCCCTCTCTCTTTGCTAAATATTGACATGAAAATAATAGCTAAAATTATATCTACCAAATTGCGCCCGCTGTTGCCCGCCTTAGTCCTCCCGGATCAGTCGGGTTTTGTGCCATCTCGGTCCGCGTCTCATAATTTGCGCACTTTATTTGCAGTTTTACACCATCTAGATCCGGAATGAAGGGCTGTGGCGGTGTTCCTTGATGCCGCTAAGGCTTTTGATTCGGTTAGATGGGGGTATATGTTTGACACCTTAAGGAGGATGGGTCTACCGTTCCCATTCATATGATGGATAGAGATTCTTTATACAGCACCGTCGGCAAGGGTACGAATAAACAACTGTCACTCTAAACCTTTTAAAAAACATTAAGGGGCTAGGATGGGGTGTCCACTATCCCCTATCCTTTTTGCCATTGTAATGGAGCCTCTAGCCTGTGTTGTCTGACAGAGATACGCGAGAGCGGCTCTATAGTTTAGTCCGCGCCCCCTGATCATCTCCATGTATGCGGATGACATGGTGTTGTACATCAAAAACCCGAAGGAGAATTTGCACTCGCTCATCCGGGAATACATTAAATATGAACACCTATCGGGGCTAAGGATCAATTGGGGTAAATCTTCTGTCTTTCCGCTTACATCCGGTACGCTGCAGTTCCAAATGGAGTATCCACTCAAATGGTCTACGGAGCCTGTCAAGTATTTGGGGGTGTGGGTGCACTCTGATCCCAAGATAGTGCTACGTGAGAACTTTGGCAGGGCTCTGACTTCCATGGAAGAGCAGGTGAATAGATGGATTGGCCTCCCTCTCTCCCTAGCAGATAGAATAGCAGTAATAAAAATGGTCATTCTTCCTCGGTTCCTGTACCTCTTCACTAATGTCCCTATCAAATTAACGAGGGTGTTCTTCTCACGGCTGCGTTCGATATTATGCGCATGGTTTGGGCAAGCAAGAAATCCAGGTGTAGCTGGGGTGCGCTTACTAGGCCGTACTCACAAGGGGGGTTCGCGGCACCGGATCTGTATTTGTACTATCTGTGCGCACAGGCACAAATCGCACACTATTGGTTCTCCCCCCCCCCCCTTTATTCCACACTTGGCAGTGGAGGCGGACGATATGGCCCCTGATCATCTAGTGGCACTAATTTCCAAGGCTAGCTCTACCTACCCGTTCAGGGTCATGTGCACAGCGGACTGCACGGCGCAGGCTTGGCGGGTCATGGCGAAATGTGCAGGCAGACAAATTGTATATGCCCCGGCTCTTCCGATAGCACACCATCCTAAACTTTCTGTGACCCAAGAAAAAAGGACGTTGGAAATACTAGTGGATATGGGGATAGTCACAATGGGCGATGTTTACCCAGATGGCATCTTCATCGAGATGGAGGAGATACGTGACTGACATAACTGTGGGCCAATGTCCGTTTTTACATATTACAGACTACATGAGGCGCTCAAGGCCTTTAATGACAGACACCCCACTGAACCAGTTACTCTGAGCTCCTTACAGACATTACTGGCAGGCCCATCGCGGGGTAAGTTGGTCACCCGGCTGTATAACACCATGCAATCTGACACGGCGCCTGTCGGCAGTCCGGCGCGAGAGAGATGGGAACAAGCACTGGGTAGTGCTCTTGACGAGAAGGACTGGGAGTTCAGCTGCTCCATGACTAGTCATCTGACACCTAACTGTAATTTACGCATAATTCACTTTAAATACTTACAGCAGATATATTACACTCCCCTTCAACTGTACAGGTATGGCCTGAGAGAGACGGCCAGATGCAAACGATGTGGGACACAGGAGGCTGATTTCATTCATTTTGCATGGGATTGTCCCAGGATCAATTAATTTTGGGTATTGGTCGCGCAAGCCTTATCGGTCATCATGTTGGAGACAGTAGATTGCTCTCCTAGAATTTGCTTGCTGGGGCTGGTGAAGCATTTAAAGCCAGAAAACAGGCGGCTGGTGCTGATCGCAGTATTACTGGCCAAGAGAAAAGTAGCACAAACATGGGACAGTAAGAGGGCACCGAACTTTAAACACTGGATACAGGATTTGGTGTTTTGCCGAGACCAACTGGCATACTATGCCGAAGAACTTCCGACACCCTCTAGACCGAATGATGTATGGTCCCCACTGACGGCCTATTTACTGTCTAGCCCGCAAGATGGCACAGGTGACACGGGTTCACCCTAGAAAACTTTGTGATATAGTGTATGAGAATACGGATTATTGTAGTGCATCTGTTGTACAATATTATACTGTAACTGCAATGTATACTGTTGTCGCACAGGGGGGTCATGTTGCGTGTACGACGCATTGTTGTATGTTTTTGAATTGCAAAAATAAAATATTAAAAAAACACAGTTTGCAGCTCTCCACCCAGCTGTCTTGGACCATCCAATCCTGGTGCTTCTCTCATGCTGGTTACTAGCATGAGAGTAGCGTGGGGGTTGGTTAATGGAATTGGCATTTGGAGCCGAGGGACCAGAACGAGGAGGACGTCGGACGTGCAGCAAGCAAGGTAAGTGACCTTCTTTTTTTTATTTGTAGACACTCACCGTGCGTGCATGCACGCAGCCACCAACCACTCATTTGCCCGCCCCCCTAATATAGGTACCTGCCAGCCGCCCCTGTAACTCACGGATAGAGAAGTGTCTCTGACGTGTATCGCCAGGTCGTTCCAGGCCTTAGGTGTGATGTAGGAGAAATCCAAACCTCCGGTTCTGGTTCTGTGTATGCGTGGGACGTGGGACGTGGGACGTGTGCCAGGAGAAGACTGGCTGAGCGCAGGTGTCTGGGTGGTTTGTGAAAAGAGATTTCTTTATTGAGGTAGGCTGGGTCCATGTTGTGTAGTGCTTTGAAGGTGTGAGTGAGGAGCTTGAACTGGGCGCTTCACACACATACCCTTAAGTTGTCTGTGGCCATATTCCCTTTACTGCAGACAGCCCCTTGGAAGGAGGAGATGTACACCGCTCTCATCCACTAGAAACTTGGCTGCTAGCAGGATGTTATTTTTTGTCACTTACTTTTGAAAGTAGGACTTGTGAGGGACTTTTACATTGTTTTATGTCATGCATATATAATGCTGAATCTTTGATAAAGAACCCAAGCGATCACAGTCCCCAGTCTATATCCTATTCTTATGTAACCGGCTTGTACTTAAGTCCTGCCCTGCTGGTCTCGCTACGAAAGGACCCCAGCCCTGCCCCTGAGTAATCCAAGGGACAGAGCGACACTCAACTCTGTTCAGTGTTCATGACTTCCCCCTGAGTCCACAGTCCTCATTCCACATGCGTTGATATCCTCGGCTCACACAAACACACAAAGGCACATACATGCATGAAAGTGCATGCATGTTTACGCACATGCACATGGACACATACGCCCACTTTGATGGCCGCGCACAGGCACTCTCACAAACACACACACACGCACACAGATACTTTTTCTGGCTTTGTAAATGCACGCACACACTCACACATAGATAAATGTTTTTCAAATCAAATCAAAAAGAGCTTTATTTCGACCGTACGGCCATAAAAGCACATAGAAAGAGGCAATACAATACGTTTTAGATAAAAAGAAAAACATTAGAACATGTCATCATAAAATGTTTGTACATTAGTGCTATGTTAAAAAATAGTACATATCTAATTTGTGCAAAGTTTTCTAATTCATTCTTAAATGCGCTCCCTCGCAGCAACACTCGGTACTATGCTTGGATACAAGACAATGATCAACAGAGTTTGTGTATTCTACCTTGAGTGTGGGAGGGGTTAAAGTAACGCATGTATAAACAAATAGCCAATTCATTAGTACATAAAACTCCTAACGGTTGTTAAAAAAGCTTTTGACTTTATCTAATAGATATATGTAACAATGTTAAAAAACCGCGTTGAAACTGATAATATAAAACATTTAAAAGAGGAACCCTAAGGTATGGATAGTTACAGTAACAATAATCATACAATGGATATGTGCAAACATGGCATAGCAGCGTATACAAAGGATGCTAGGAGCTAGGGGTTTCCTAAAATAGTTTTCTTTAAAATAAATGTTTTTGTCTTTTTACATGCACACACACACATGCACACAGATACTTTTTATGGCTTTGTACGTCCACACACACACACACACACATGCTTTTATGGCTTTGTACATAAACACACACACACACATGCAGATACTTTCATATCCGCGCACAGGCTTGCACATACACTCACACATACTCCACACCCTCCCCCTACACACACCACACCCACACACACGCACTCACACACACACACACACAAATACTTTGATGGCCACACATGCACACACATATATGTAGATACTTTGAGGGCCACGCGCAGGGATACACACACGCGCACACACACACACACTTTGATGGTAGCGGGCACACACACAATACACACAGACCCAAGTATATACTTTGAATTCCTCAAGTTCACACAGAATTCTTTGGGAAACTTACATCGAACTAAGAGGTTGACCGTCTTCTTGGCAGGGTTTCCTACGTTGTTGGTCGCCGTGCAGTTGTAGTAACCCAAGTCCTCTGGCTGAATGCCCCAGATGGTGAGGTTGCCCCCCTGAGAAAGGCTGTTCTTGGGCATGGGGTTGGGCGAGTGAGTCCAGACGACCTGGGGTGGGGGGTCCCCTCCGGTCAGCATGCACTGAAGGGTGACGTTCTCACCAGGGTTCACCACCAGGGTTTCGTTGACAGACATCTTGAGAGCAGGGGGAGCTGAAACAGAGACCACAACAGGCATTTAATCACACAGCCCTCATTCCGAGTGGCCCGGATACTTCCGGGATGTGCGATACCCCCAACTGTCGAGGACATTGATTGCTATTTATCGCACCCGATGAATTCTGACCCACCGATCTCGGAAGGTGAATGGCAGAATTTTCTTCGATGACATACAAACTTTGCATACATTTCTGCAGCACTCCTACAACCCACTGAGCTATCTTACAGCTCGGGCATGCATGGGCCATGTACACAGCTGTAAGTCACGAAGATGCAGCCTGTATGTTGTATCTCACCCACCGAGTTGCTGTGCGTTCTTTGCACCCTCAAGCCTCCCATATGTTGGATGGCATGCGTACTTGGGGCCTCGCTTCTTGGGTAGGGCAGGAATGGACAGTATTTATCTAATACAGTGTATTCCTGTCCTTTCCCCCTGCGCTGGCGCTGTTTTGGCAGACCAGCACCAATGAAGGCACCCTTGCACCATGGTGCAAGGGTGCCTGTGTTGTCGGCTGGATTGTTTTTGTGCAGGAAGGGAGACCTTCCTGCACAAAAACAATCCTGAGAGGCGTTCTCCTCTTTCCATGTATGCAGCACACATGGAAAGAGGAACAAACGAGGAGAAAGTTATTTCTCCTCATTACTCCTCACCTCGAGAGGCGTAAGATTTTGGCACTTTCCCCGTTTACATGGTCTTGTAAATCTGGGAAGCGTCAAACTCCATGGGTGTTGCGTGGAAACACCCACTGCAACGCCCATGGAACGCCACCTGAGCGCAGAGTAAGGCAACACAGCGATTTGCGCTGCCTTGTCTTACTCCATATCGATGAGGCCATTGAAAGCCACGCTGCGTTACCTCATAAATATGATTTTGTAGTTTGCGCCGAGACGCTCCGGCGGCGCAAGGGGCTGACAAATATGCCCCATGGTCTTTAATGCCATAATTAGGCTAGAGCAGGACAAACTGAAATGCGCACCCTTTGCACACGGCTCACTCTAGACAAGCTGCTGTGGTGGAATCTGTGATGTGGGAGAGTGACACCTGGAGCTGCTGGGACTGAAATACCTGCAAGTAAAAAGCTCCCTATTGAAGCCAGCCATCAAAGTGGCTTTACTTGGTGTAATCCTTCTGTTTACATGCCACTTATCAGATCCACCCAGAGAGTGGAAGAGGGAGGGGAAGGGGAGGGAGTGAAAGGAAGGAAGAGAAATGAAAACAAGTGAAAGTGAACCAGAGGGAGAAAGGGAGACACAGAGGGGAAGAACGGCAAGAGAGAGCAGTGGAGAGAGGGAGGGAGACATAGCAAGAGGGAGAGAAAGGAGATAGGGTGAGAGAGGAAATGAAACAGGAAGAAGGAGCCACGGGGAAGGGAAACAGGTGGAGACGGGAGAATGTAGAGTGCAGAGTGATAGAGGAGAGATGGAAAGAGGGAGTTAATGAGAGGGAGAGAAAGAGGGGGGAGTGTGAGAGGCTGAGGGTGAGTCTGTGAGTTGGAGACGCCCTGGCATCAGGTGCCAGGGTGCCTGCGTTGTAAGCAGGACTGTTTTGGTGCAGGAAGGACACTTTCCTGCACAAAACAATCCCCTGACGCAGAATGCAGCACACAGAAATAGAAAAAAGCGAGCAGAAATAAGGAGGCTTGGCATTTTGACCCATTCCCAGGTCTACCATTGTTCTTAAATCTGGAAATGCACCAAAATCCATGGGTGGGTGCGTGGGAATACCCACGCTCCATCCATCGAACGCCTCCCTGGGGCAGAGTAATGCAACGCAGCGATTTGCACTGGCGTGCGTTACTCTGGATTTATCAAGCCGCGCAGGGGCACGCAAGGTGGCATTGCATGTTAAATATAACTTAAGAGTTGCGTCACCCTTGCCCCCCAATGCGTGGCGCAAGGGCGATGCAACTCCTATATGCCCCTCTGTGTTTCTAGATTGCCTTAGAGCACCAGAGATTTTCAGGTTTCGAGACAGGTACGTGAGAGAAGAGTCATGCGGTGCTTGGTGCTTGATGTAGGATGGGAGTTCTGTGGTTACATTTCTTGTAGCTTGTTAGCAAATTGCCTCTGAGGGTTAGGCCGGCTATCGAGGATGAAGCCCGGAGGCTTGGGGTTCTCTGCAATGGCTGCTGTGCAGTCCAGGGACTCTAGACCATAGCAGAGATTTGCCTCTGAGGGTTAAGCCGGCTATCGAGGATGAAGCCTGGAGGCTTGGGGTTCTCTGCAATGGCCAGGTGTGCAGTCCAGGGACTCTAGATCATAGCAGAGATTTGCCTCTGAGGGTTAAGCCGGCTATCGAGGATGAAGCCTGGAGGCTTGGGGTTCTCTGCAATGGCCGCTGTGCAGTCCAGGGACTCTAGATCATAGCAGAGATTTGCCTCTGAGGGTTAGGCCAGCTATCGAGGATGAAGCCTGGCGGCTTGGTATTCTCTGCAATGGCCGCTGTGCAGTCCAGGGACTCTAGACCATAGCAGAGATTTGCCTCTGAGGGTTAGGCCAGCTATCGAGGATGAAGCCTGGAGGCTTGGGGTTCTCTACAATGGCCGGTGTGCAGTCCAGGGACTCTAGACCATAGCAGAGATTTGCCTCTGAGGGTTAGGCCAGCTATCGAGGATGAAGCCCGGAGGCTTGGGGTTCTCTGCAATGGCCGGTGTGCAGTCCAGGGACTCTAGACCATAGCAGAGATTTGCCTCTGAGGGTTAGGCCGGCTATCGAGGATGAAGCCTGGAGGCTTGGGGTTCTCTGCAATGGCCGCTGTGCAGTCCAGGGACTCTAGACCATAGCAGAGATTTGCCTCTGAGGGTTAGGCCGGCTATCGAGGATGAAGCCTGGCGGCTTGGGGTTCTCTGCAATGGCTGGTGTGCAGTCCAGGGACTCGACCATAGCAGAGATTTGCCTCTGAGGGTTAAGCCGGCTGTCGAGGATGAAGCCCGGAGGCTTGGGGTTCTCTGCAATGGCCGGTGTGCAGTCCAGGTACTCTAGATCATAGCAGAGATTTGCCTCTGAGGGTTAGGCCAGCTATCGAGGATGAAGCCCGGAGGCTTGGGGTTCTCTGCAATGGCCAGGTGTGCAGTCCAGGGACTCTAGATCATAGCAGAGATTTGCCTCTGAGGGTTAAGCCGGCTATCGAGGATGAAGCCTGGAGGCTTGGGGTTCTCTGCAATGGCCGCTGTGCAGTCCAGGGACTCTAGATCATAGCAGAGATTTGCCTCTGAGGGTTAGGCCAGCTATCGAGGGTGAAGCCTGGCGGCTTGGTATTCTCTGCAATGGCCGCTGTGCAGTCCAGGGACTCTAGACCATAGCAGAGATTTGCCTCTGAGGGTTAGGCCAGCTATCGAGGATGAAGCCTGGAGGCTTGGGGTTCTCTACAATGGCCGGTGTGCAGTCCAGGGACTCTAGACCATAGCAGAGATTTGCCTCTGAGGGTTAGGCCAGCTATGGAGGATGAAGCCCGGAGGCTTGGGGTTCTCTGCAATGGCCGGTGTGCAGTCCAGGGACTCTAGACCATAGCAGAGATTTGCCTCTGAGGGTTAGGCCGGTTATCGAGGATGAAGCCTGGAGGCTTGGGGTTCTCTGCAATGGCCGCTGTGCAGTCCAGGGACTCTAGACCATAGCAGAGATTTGCCTCTGAGGGTTAGGCCGGCTATCGAGGATGAAGCCTGGCGGCTTGGGGTTCTCTGCAATGGCTGGTGTGCAGTCCAGGGACTCGACCATAGCAGAGATTTGCCTCTGAGGGTTAAGCCGGCTGTCGAGGATGAAGCCCGGAGGCTTGGGGTTCTCTGCAATGGCCGGTGTGCAGTCCAGGTACTCTAGATCATAGCAGAGATTTGCCTCTGAGGGTTAGGCCAGCTATCGAGGATGAAGCCCGGAGGCTTGGGGTTCTCTGCAATGGCCGGTGTGCAGTCCAGGGACTCTTGACCATAGCAGAGATTTGCCTCTGAGGGTTAGGCCAGCTATCGAGGATGAATCCCGGAGGCTTGGGGTTCTCTGCAATGGCCGGTGTGCAGTCCAGGGACTCTTGACCATAGCAGAGATTTGCCTCTGAGGGTTAAGCCGGCTGTCGAGGATGAAGCCCGGAGGCTTGGGGTTCTCTGCAATGGCTGGTGTGCAGTCCAGGTACTCTAGATCATAGCAGAGATTTGCCTCTGAGGGTTAGGCCAGCTATCGAGGATGAAGCCCGGAGACTTGGTATTCTCTGCAATGGCTGGTGTGCAGTCCAGGGCAGAGAAGGAAACTGGCGAAGAGGACAGATGTGGGAAGACAAGTAGACCTCTAGGAAGAGCATGGAAGCAAGATGAAGATAGATGCATTTGCACATGGAACAACTAAAACAGGGAGATTGACAAAAGGGGGTTTTGTAGAAAAAAAGAAAATCTAGATCTTGAGTTTAATCATTTATAAATGTCATGTCTGAGTCATACACAGCCTCATGGGTTGGGCCTTGCGCAGACCACAATGATGAACTGTATTACAAAAATATATTCTGTCCCCCGTGCAGGTACTCACACTGAGAACAGAGCAGCAGTGAAAGACATACTGGCTGTTTGAAGCCGCTGGTCTGTCTATCAATGCTAGGAGAGTGGCCTGACTTTAAAGAAGTGGCTGGCTTCCACTACCCCAGCCTGCAGGGGACGACTAAGGGGTTCCTGAGACCTAAACTCACAAAAGTAATCATCAAAGGTGCCTTCTCCTAGATGATGCACAGACAGGGGCCTATTTATTAAAAAGTAATGCACCGCAGCAAGTCACCTTGCCACGCTGCGTTACAGGGAAAGCGCAGGAATGTGCCATATTTAACACAATACGGCACATTCCTGCCTTTTCTCAGCGCTGGCGCACAATGTGCTGCCTAGTGCCAACGCAGGCACCCTTGTACCAGGGTTCAAGCGTGCCTGCGTTACATGCAGGATTGTTTTTGTGCAGGAAGGGGCACCTTCCTGCACAAAAATAATCCTCTGAGGCATATTCCTCTTTCTATGTGAGCTGCCGAATACAACACACATGTAAAGATGAAGTAACAAGAAGAAATAAAGATATTTCTCCTTGTTACGCCTCCCCTGGGAAGGAGTAACATTTTGGTGCGTTCCCAAGTCTATTAGTAATGGTAAATCTTGGAATGCGACAAAATCTATGGGAGTTGCGTGGGAACACCCACGCGACGCACGGGAAACGCCTCCCTGGGGCAGAGTAACACAATGTTGAGTGGCTTGATAAATCTCATTTTAGGGTTTGTGTCGCGCTTGCCCCACGTTGCGTGGGGCAAGCTCGGCGCAAACCCTTGATAAATATGTCCTTTAGTGTGCCTCACTAGTGTCTGTGGACCCTTTTGTATTATGGAAGTGCTTGGGGGAGTGGATGTAAATGCCCTTTGTGTCCCTGGGGCACTGCCCATAATCTGGCCCTTGATTCACGCAGCCACTGCTTTGGAAGTTGGCAATGTGCTCCCATAGTAGCGCTCTTTCATTACAATCCCATTTGGGATTTTTATGGGTTTCACAAAAGTCCCATAAGGGAATATATGTCTTTAGGAGGTTTCATTGAGTACTCTCACGCATTAAGTTTTCATTTACAGATTTTCCACCCTTTGGAAAAATGCACATTCATAAATCTGTTTGACATAAATATGAATTGACAAAATGAAGTCCTTTTATTGTTTTTTCCATGGGGAAGATATTTTCCCCCTTGAGAAATCCCTCTCCTGACATCCAAAGAAACCCTTGAAACACACTTACTCTTGGCTTTAAAAGGAACACATTTGCATTTGATTCCAGGAAGGGAAAGTTCCTGAAAATATTATGAGTTTCAAATGCACTTTGCTATCATAAAATTCCTCCAATACTGATTTCAAAAATAGGTTTGTGAATTTACCTTGCAAATGGTTTTTGCAGCGCTAAATTGAGCTAAAGTGCAAAGAAAGGTTTGTGGCGGACAGCTCTATGGGGATGTGAAATACGCTTAACAAAGGAAGAACAGTGAACCTAAGAGGATTGGCATGTACAGCAGAGACCACGGATAACAAACAGTAAATTATGTGAATTTGTAGCGCACACCTAATCACCCTTGAGGGTTTGCAGGCTCTGAGTAGGACGGAGAAGATCATGCCTGTTTTATCTGGAAGAGCCATTTCTCCATGAGAGGTTTGCGGGGTTCTGAGTTGTTTCAGGAGGTTGTTCCAGGGCTTGGCTGTGAGGTATGAGAAGGAGCGTCATCCACTTCTTGGCTTCTTGATTGGAGAGAGGTGTGCTCTTGCCTGGGACACAGATCGAATGTGTCCAGTGGGTTGGTAGAAGTTGAGGCGGTGGTTGAGGTAAGCTGGACAGATGTTATGGAGAGCTTTGAAGGCGTGGATGAGTAGCCTGGACTTTCATCTTTCCTGGACTGGGAGGCAGTGGAGATTGTTGAGGTGTGGAGAGATGTGGTTATTTCGCGGGATGTTCAGGATGAGTCAGGCGGCAGCGTTGTAGGTGGTTTGGAGTCCACGTAGGACATGGGCTGGGATTCGATGTAGAGGGCCTTTCCGTAATCAAGTCTACTTGTGATAAGAGCCTGGGTGACCATTCGTCTGGTGTTCAGTGAGATCCACTGGAAAATCTTGCATAGTATTCACATGATGCGGACGAATGATGAGGAGACGGCGTTGTTCTGTCTGCTCATAGAGAGGTTTGTGTCCAGGGTGATCCCGAGATTCTTGGCATGGTCTGCAGGGGTGGATGGAGGGGGTCAAGTACGAAGGACATCCAAGAGGCGTTGCAGGGGAAGTGGTTGTTGCTGAAGATAAGGGCTTCTAAGTGAAGTCTGTTTTATTTACTTTACTGGAACGGTTTATATTTGGTGTTTTTGTTTCATATTACTTATTTCACACTGTGAGCTGCCTTCAACATTTGCTTAACTAATTTGCATTTCCAATAAAAAAGAATTCCCAACAGTATTAAAGAAATTGTGCTCAAACTGAGGGGTAGAAATATAAACAAAATGAAACAGTAAAGTGTGTTTAAAAATGGCTCATAAACTTTGTTTTGTGTGCATATTCTATTTCCTGCTGGCTTTGGGGAATTCCATGGTGGCACATATTCAATGCACACAGTCCCTGCCCCAGTTTGAATGTCAGTTGTTAGTTTAATTCCCCCCCTGGGATCCATTTTCTCTCTGCTGCATGAAAGGTGGAAGGGGGAGGGCTGAAAGAGCAACAACTAGAAAGTCACAAGTGATTTAGGAACAGTGTCTGGGGATGGGGGGGGGGAGGCAAGGAATATGTGGTTGTTCCTGACAGTGGGCGGGAGCCACCGAAAGCTATGTGGTGTCAGCCGAGGAGGGCTAGTAAGGAGTAGGGGTGTCATGTATTTGTCATACTAGTACTCTTACTTACAGCTCTGCGATAACAGAAAATCCAATGGCGTCGAGAGTAATTTGTCACTCTGGAGTACAATACCCAGGTAAAACCTTCTCCATCATACGGGAGATACCGCCAGTGGATTCACGCAATGTATGCTCACCACAGAATATATCATTTTAAGCACATCACAGGAAAATATTATTCTTATTTTGGCTTTGAATTACTGTAACCTGAAGATATCGTCTAAACACACAAAGACGACTAAAAAAAATAAAAATAAAAAAAAAAAAGCAGAAAGAATGGAATGAAGAACAGAATTGGCAAAGTCCTTAACACAGAAGTGCACTTCTTTTCAGAGGGATGTGGATATGTGATTAGGGAAAAAGGCTGTCACTCACAGTGCAACGGAGCCAGTGGCTGAAGTGGGCTGATCCATAACCACACACTGTAAGGTGTAACGTGTATGACGCTGTGCCTAGGCACTATCTGCGTACATGTGGCATTACAAGCCAGATTAAGGGGACCGAAGCCAGCTAACACTTGGAAACAGAAAGAAGACCAGGCAGAGAACTTTGCAAGCTCCCCAAATAATAATAATAATAATAAGAGGCATTTATAAAGCGCACGGCTACCCCCAACGGAGGTGTCCCGGCGCTAAATGCAGATAACCAGAGAGGAAAGAAGGGAGAGAGCTACGGGAGGCTAAAAAGCCAGGTTTTTAGTGCTTTCCTAAAAGCCAGTTCAGACTCAATCAGCCGAAGGTGGATAGGCAAGGAGTTCCAGAGTGACGCCGTTCTAACCGAGAAAGCTCGGCCGCCCATCCTGGCCTTAGAAAAGCGGGGAATTGTGAGCAATTTCAGGTGATTGGATCTCAGAACCCAAGGTTGCTCCAAGGAATACAAACGCTCCTAATTTAGGCTGTGGCTATTTATTATTAACAGTACCAGAGTGAGTAACCCAAAAACCTCACATTCCGAAAAAATGCAACAATGGAAAGCTTTAAGGAAACACTGGACTGAGCTATAGCCAGGGATGATGGAGTAAAGCTGGTCTGGATGAACATGCACCAGCCACAACGCACAGGAACCAAGTGATGCTCACAGTAGCCATGTGAGACTAGAGGAAAGGTCTACGTGGCCTAGTTGAGGCCAGTGACGCTCACTGTAGCCGCATGAAACTAGAAGAAGGGTCTGCACGGCCTAGTCTAGGCCTGTTACTCTCTCTGTAGCCGCTAGAGACTAGAGGAAAGGTCTACGTGGCCTAGTCGAGGCCAGTGACGCTCTCTGTAGCCACATGAGACTAGAGGAAAGGTCTGCACGGCCTAGTCTAGACCTGTTACTCTCTCTGTAGCCGCATGAGACTAGAGGAAAGGTCTGCATGGCCTAGTCGAAGCCAGTGATGCTCACTGTAGCCACATGAGACAAGACTAGGGCTTCAATCTGTGGGACGCGACCCCCAGGGGGGGCCGTAGAGTCCTGGGAAGGGGGACGCGCATTCCCCAGCCGCACTTGTGCCTGGAATCTAAAACATTTGCTTTGGTTTTGGAAAAAGAAAACGGGAAGTTTCCTTAATTGAGTCTCTTGTGCTCTAAAAAGCTTTCATGCCATTGTGTCTGCTTGCCTGAATAAATGCAAATTTGCGCTATTAGTTAATCTGCAAGTGTAAAAGGTGCTTTGGAGCCCAGTCTGAGTTTAATTGATCAAATCACTCCAAGCTTGTGATGACAAAGATTTGTTTTTTTGAGTGGAAGCGCAAAGAGTTAACAACTGGGCTGTGAAGTGTTTGCTTTTAATTGTAATTGTATTTACACAGCGTTTAGTACCCCTGATGAGGTGCTGAAGGGACAGATATGTAAAAATAAATATTGCATTACATACGCTCTGGTATTACCAAAATCCACATTTTGGAAGCACCATTTTATCGTAAAGCTATTTGCATATTGTGTAGCAGTCTATCTTATACTGTGTGTAATACAAGTATAAAATAATGACTTACATATTCACAGTGTTTTCTGTACAGGCTGTGACCTCGTAGCACTACAAATACACTTCACTATTCTCCACTGCACCAACCAAGATTTAATTCTATGGCTCTCTGGTTACACACAGACCTCTGCAGTGCATTAACTAATAGAGGTTTCATAATGTAAAACAGTGCATTTCCCACTAACAACTTTTTAAAACTTATTTTTCATTTAAGCTGCCCATTATTTTATATGTAGCTACCTGATGCTGAAAGACCTAAAAATCGTTCAGAATATACTGGGACTTATTTATGAGAGGCTTGCGTCACAAGAACATCACTTTTTTTGATGCTCCGGCGGCGCAAGCGTCTCAACCAAACCTATGAGGCAGCGCAAAGTCACCCTGCATGGCTTTGCATGGCCTCATGGGTATGGAGTAAGACAAAGCAGCGCAAGTCACTGCGTTGCCTTACTCTGCGTCAAGGAGGCGTTCCATGGGCATTGCGTGGGTGTTTCCACGCAACACCCATGGATTTTAATGCTGCTCCAGATTTACAAAATCACCCCAGTGGAGGTGTAACAAGGAACAATGTTTTCATTTCTCCTCGTTTTTTCCTCTTTCCATGTGTACTGCATTCTGCTGCTCACACAGAAAGAGGAAAAACGCCTCCTGGGATTGTTTTTGTGAAGGCAGGTGCCCCTTCTTGCACAAAAACAATACTGCCTATGTTGGTGCTAGGCAGCAATTTGTGCAACAACGCAAGGGGAAATGATAGGAATGCACTGTATTTCGTTAATACGGTACATTCCTGTCTTTTCACATTGGCGTACACCAGCGCAGCAAGAAGACTTGCGGTGCTGCCCTAGGCCAGTCCCTTATAAATGAGGTCCTATGTTTTAGCTACACCTTTGACCACGCCCCCACGCTCACTGACCTTTGGTTTTCTAAACACTGTTTAATATTATTTCCCCACCGCAAAAATGATGTGCTGTGGATATTGGGGGTATATGATTGACGTTAGTTGTCGATGATGAGGAGTATCTATACATTTTGGCCAGGAAGGGGTCCTTACGCCTAAAGTATTTTGACAAAGGGGTCTGGGCATCAAAAAGTTTGAAGACCTCTGGGCTAGAGGAAAGGTCTGCGCGGCCTAGTCGAGGCCAGTGATGCTCACTATAGCCGCATGAGACTAGAGGAAAGGTAGACGCGGCCTGGTTGAGGTAGTGATGCTCACTGTAGCTGCATGAGACACGACGAAAGGAAAGGTCTGTGCAGCCTAGTTGAGGCCAGTGATGCTCACTCTAGCTACACGAGACTAGAGGAAAGGTCTTCGTGGCCTAGTCGAGTCCAAGGACGCTCACTCTACCTGCATGAAATTAGAGCAAAGGTCTGCGCGGCCTAGTCGAGGCCTGTGACGCTCACTGTAGCCACATGAAACTAGAGGAAAGGTCTGTGCAGCCAAGTGGAGGCCTGTGACGCTCACTGTAGCCACATTAGACTAGAGGAAAGGTCTGTGTGGCCTAGTCGAGGCCAGTGGCGCTCACTATAGCCACGTGAGACTAGCGGAAAGCAAAGGTCTGTGCGGCCTAGTCAAGGCCAGTGATGCTCTCTCTAGCTACACAAGACTAGAGGAAAGGTCTGCATGGCCTGGTCGAGGCTAGTGACTCATTGTAGCCACGTGGAGGCTAGTGACGCACACCTTATCCATGCGAGACTTGAGGAAAGGTCTGTGTGGCCTAGATGAGGCCAGTGACGCTCACTGTAGCCATATGAGACTAGAGGAAAGGTCTGCGTGGCCTAGTTGAGGCCAGTGACGCTCACTGTAGCCACAGGAGACTAGAGAAAGGTCTGCGCGGCCTAGTTGAGGCCAGTGGCACTCACTGTAGCTACAGGAGACTGGAGGAAAGGTTTGTGTAATGTAGTTGAGAACAGTGACGTCACTCTAGCTACACAAGACTAGAGGAAAGGTCTGCGTGGCCTAGTCGAGGCCAGTGATGCTCTCTGTAGCCACTTTAGACTCGAAGAAAGGTCCGTGCAGCCTAGTCAAGTCCAGTAACACTCACTGTAGCCACCTACGACTCTAGGAAAGGTCCGTGCGGCCTAGTCAAGTCCGGTGAAGCTCACTGTAGCCACCTGCGATTCGAGGAAAGTTCTGTGTAGTTTAGTTGAGTGCAATGACGCTCACTGTAGCCACATAAGACTAGAGTAAAGGTCTGCATGGCCTAGTCAAGGCCAGTGGCACTCACTGTAGCCACTTGAGACAAGAGAAAAGGTATGTGTAGCCTAGTCGAGGACAGTGACGCTAATGTAGCCACGTGAGACTAGAGGAGAGGTCTGCATGGCCTAGTCGAGGCCAGTGACGCTCACTTTAGCCACGTGAGACTAGAGGAAAGGTCTGCGTGGCCTAGTCGAAGCCATTGATGCTCACTGTAGCTATGTGAGACTAGTGGAAAGGTCTGCGTGGCCTAGTCGAGGCCAGTGACACTCACTGTCGCCACGTGAGACGAGAGAAAAGGTCTGTGTGGCCTAGTCGAGGCCCGAGACTCTCATCCTAGCTGCACGAGACTAGAGGAAAGGTCTGCGTGGCCTAGACGAGGCCAGTGACGCTCACTGTAGCCACATGAGACTAGAGGAATGGGTCTGTGTGGCCTAGTCAAGGGCACCTCCACCAGCCCTGGCTCTGAAACAGATTTTACATTTGCTGCTTCAGTGCCATGCTGAGTACATGTTAACCTACTTCAAAAAGCACCAACATGAAGAGGATTCGACCACAAAGAAAGGAGGAAATTAAGAGCAGCACGGCCAAAGAAAATAAGTCTGGTGTGTGCAAAAGATTGACAAAGGCTGATAGTGTGAAAGTACAAGAAGCCATTTTGTTTTGCTTGTTTTTTGCGTATTTTATTTTATGAATACAGCATTATATATTGATAATGGGTAGATAAACATCCTCATGCTTTAAGACTGGAGGTACGCTCTGTGAATATTGAATATTTCATTTGAATGTTTTTAGGTCTCGCCCAGGCAGCACTTGCACTGTTCTCTTTGAGACATGCTGTATTCAGGATATGTAATAACAATGGGGTGTCCCAGTAACATGCAAAACCTGGGTATTATCAACAGTATACAGACAGAGGTTCTGCCATGAAGAAGGAAATTCCTTTACAAATCAATATGTCCTCACTCATTTACTCACTCATTTATGTCACGACTATGTATTTTTGCATTTATTGTTGTTTTGTTCTGAATATGTACAATGTGTATTAGTCCTGTCTCCTTTTATTATTTATAATCACATACGATATATGATTTTCTAATATATCTTACACAATTTTTTAAGTCAAATAAAATTTTTGTCATTTGTGATTTGTATTAATGTTTATTGTCAGTTGTGTGTTTTCATGCATCATTAATTGATAGTCCTACATGAGACATATTGATTTGTAAAGGAATTTCCTTCTTCATGGCAGAACCTCTGTCTGTATACTTTATTCAGCATTTGGGCATGAAGCTCTGCCCACTTTCCGCCCATCTTTTTAATTAGCTCCTGTTACTGTCCTTTGTAAATGGTAGCTTTTCATTGGTCAATAGGCTTAGTAGTCCCTCCTTAGTACCGCCTTTTCTCTTGTTGTAACCTGCCATGAGAACTGCCCCTGTTACATATGTTGTTACTCCGGATGTTTTAATTACAGTGTCAAGCACTATTTTGTTAAATAAGCAGGACACGCTCTCCCTCAACGCTTTTTAAAAATGTATTAATTTAACCAGCGTGGAATTCCTTAGCTCCAATAATGGCGGCCGCTCTTTTCTTTTGCATTTGCGGCTCACCACTCGGCCACATGCTTTTTTGGGGGTTTCTTTACTTTTCTTACAATGGCTGCACACCCCGCTTTAGCTTTAAACATCTTAAGCTAAAGCGCGGGTGCCGTGATTGCTTCAAAATTAAAGAAATGGAAAAAAATGCGTCCCCATGCCTTTTTTTTCTATTTCTTCACTTTTGAAGGAATCGCAGCACCCGTGCTTTAGCTTAAGATGTTTAACCACTTAACCGCGGCGGCAATTCCGCCGCGGTGCGGCGGTTTAGCGGAGTGGGCGGGGCCGCGTCGGCCAACGGACGTGCGCAGCACTACGGAGGTAGTGCTCGCGACGGCCGTTGGCCGACAGAAGCAGCGAAGGGGTTAAAGTGCAGGTGCTGCCATTGTAACAAAAGTAAATAAATAGAAAAAAAGCGTGTGCCCGCCATTTGTTTTCAATTTGCTTACTTTTGTAGCAATGGCGGCACCCGCGCTTTAGCTTAAGATGTTTAAAGAAAAAGCGCGGGTGACGCCATTGCTACAAAGTAAATAAATAGAAAAAAAAAGCATGCAGCCGCCATTTGATGTCTATTTGTTTACTTTTGTAGCAATGGCGGCACCCGCGCTTTAGCTTTAAACATCTTAAGCTAAAGCGCAGGTGCCGTGATTGCTTCAAAAGTAAAGAAATAGAAAAACTTTTTTTGTCTATTTCTTTACATTTGAAGCAATCGTGCCACTCAAGCTTTACCTTAAGATGTTTAAAGCTAAAGCGCGGGTGCCGCGATTGATTTGCAGTGCAATAGCTCTTGCATTACTGAAAGTTTGAGCTATTGGCGTTGCATTATTATTAGCAACGCCAATAGCTCAGACTTCCAGTAATGCGAGACCTGTTGCATTGCAAATGCCTGTTCTTCTTGTTAACAGTGCAGTGGTGTGTGCAAGAGGTGAAATGTGAAGGGTGATGCCAGGACAGAGGGGTGTACCAAAGTACCCCTCGACAATCCTTAAGAAAATGGCCCATATTACACCGAGGGAGCGTGACCCTCTCCAAGAGGGTTTGGGAAACTAAGTAAATGAATGTCATGGGCCTGATTCACAAAGGTAAACAAACACCTTTGTGCAAGTTTACTCTTTTTTGGTACTCAAAACTGCAAGTTTAATTCTGCTAATATTAATTTTACAAACTGTGCACATAAAAATATAGGGCTGCACTATCTTTTTACGTATGGAGTTCTCCGCCCTGCCCCCACAGGCATGAGCATGTCTGAGTGTGTCCACAACATGATGTCACACAGTGCGCAGTCAGTTAACATTCACATTGCACGACTGGGAAGTGCACATTCACAGGTGTACAAAGGAGGCAATAACTTCAAAAGTTTGTCAAGTTTGCAAAACTTCACCTGGGAGCAAAAATTAAAAGTTTTTTGCAGACAAATGTTCCAGTAACATATTTTGTGCTACAGAGTCCTTCCATTAAATGTAGTTGTTTGCAGGAATTTCTTCGTGCAAAAACTTACTTTGACAGAACTTTTTTGCAACTTTGCAATTTGACGTAGATCAAATGCTCAAACGTTGTGTGATGCTCAGAAAGGAACACAGTACGTTGTGTATAGTAGGCGGGAGACTGCAGTACATTGGTTGTGGATAGTCTGAGCATATAGAACTGGTTTACCAGGCAGCACAGTGTGCAGTTATAGCTTTACATCATCTATATTTGCATATCAGACAATTCGATATATTTTAATGTCAGGTAATGAGAGATAAATCACTTGGTCAGTATTAAACAATCTCCCGTTAAATGCCAAGGCTGGGATTGAACCCAGGTGTCGACCACAAACGCTAATCCTTAGACATGACTGACACCAAACTCAACTGGAAACACAAGCCAAACATCAAAAACACAACCACAATGTTCACGTAGAACACACCTTTGTTTTTTATATCGAACCACAGAAAGGGGTGCATGAAAGAGAACCCCAAAGAGGTCCTCAGGGAGTGGATGTATCTCAACTCTGCCTGTAAATATAAAGATATTGCATGGAATGGTGGCAGGGGGTGCCCAGCGGGCACCAGAATCTACTGCCAAGTCTGAGCAGGTGTCTGCTGATTGGCACGCACACACTGACTGACATTTGTCGATTCCATGGCCCATGCCGCCCATTCTCCTGTACCTACCTCAGAACTGCATCGACAATCCTATGCTGTATTTCCACTGTATATTTTAACCTTGTTTTTTATTGCGTATTAGTGTATGCTTCCTACTTCTATTATACCTTGTTTTTAGTGTGTATTAGTGTATGCTTCCTACTTCTATTATACCTTGTTTTTAGTGTGTATCAGTGTATGCTTCCTACTTCTATTATACCTTGTTTTTAGTGCGTATCAGTGTATGCTTCCTACTTCTATTATACCTTGTTTTTACTGTGTATTAGTGTATGCTTCCTACTTCTATTATACCTTGTTTTTAGTGTGTATCAGTGTATGCTTCCAACTTCTATTATACCTTGTTTTTAGTGTGTATCAGTGTATGCTTCCTACTTCTATTATACCTTGTTTTTAGTGTGTATTAGTGTATGCTTCCTACTTCTATTATACCTTGTTTTTAGTGTGTATCAGTGTATGCTTCCTACTTCTATTATACCTTGTTTTTAGTGCGTATTAGTGTATGCTTCCTACTTCTATTATACCTTGTTTTTAGTGTGTATTAGTGTATGCTTCCTACTTCTATTATACCTTGTTTTAGTGTGTATCAGTGTATGCTTCCTACTTCTATTATACCTTGTTTTAGTGTGTATC
This sequence comes from Calotriton arnoldi, assembly GCA_963921515.1. NCBI lineage: Eukaryota > Metazoa > Chordata > Amphibia > Caudata > Salamandridae > Calotriton > Calotriton arnoldi. Next base: position 870,337 of record CAWUFW010003928.1, on the reverse strand, counting down.
AGTGTATGCTTCCTACTTCTATTATACCTTGTTTTTAGTGTGTATCAGTGTATGCTTCCTACTTCTATTATACCTTGTTTTTAGTGTGTATTAGTGTATGCTTCCTACTTCTATTATACCTTGTTTTTAGTGTGTATCAGTGTATGCTTCCTACTTCTATTATACCTTGTTTTTTAGTGCGTATTAGTGTATGCTTCATACTTCTATTATATCTTGTTTTTAGTGTGTATCAGTGTATGCTTCCTACTTCTATTATACCTTGTTTTTAGTGCGTATTAGTGTATGCTTCCTACTTCTATTATTCCTTGTTTTTAGTGTGTATTAGTGTATGCTTCCTACTTCTATTATACCTTGTTTTTAGTGTGTATCAGTGTATGCTTCCTACTTCTATTATACCTTGTTTTTAGTGTGTATTAGTGTATGCTTCCTACTTCTATTATACCTTGTTTTTAGTGTGTATTAGTGTATGCTTCCTACTTCTATTATACCTTGTTTTTAGTGTGTATTAGTGTATGCTTCCTACTTCTATTATACCTTGTTTTTAGTGTGTATCAGTGTATGCTTCCTACTTCTATTATACCTTGTTTTTAGTGTGTATCAGTGTATGCTTCCTACTTCTATTATACCTTGTTTTTAGTGTGTATTAGTGTATGCTTCCTACTTCTATTATACCTTGTTTTTAGTGTGTATCAGTGTATGCTTCCTACTTGTATTATACCTTGTTTTTTAGTGCGTATTAGTGTATGTTTCCTACTTCTATTATACCTTGTTTTTAGTGTGTATCAGTGTATGCTTCCTACTTGTATTGTACCTTGTTTTTTAGTGTGTATTAGTGTATGCTTCCTACTTCTATTATACCTTGTTTTTAGTGTGTATTAGTGTATGCTTCCTACTTCTATTATACCTTGTTTTTAGTGTGTATCAGTGTATGCTTCCTACTTCTATTATACCTTGTTTTTTAGTGCATATTAGTGTATGCTTCCTACTTCTATTATACCTTGTTTTTAGTGTGTATTAGTGTATGCTTCCTACTTCTATTATACCTTGTTTTTAGTGTGTATCAGTGTATGCTTCCTACTTGTATTATACCTTGTTTTTTAGTGCGTATTAGTGTATGCTTCCTACTTCTATTATACCTTGTTTTTAGTGTGTATTAGTGTATGCTTCCTACTTGTATTATACCTTGTTTTTTAGTGCGTATTAGTGTATGCTTCCTACTTCTATTATACCTTGTTTTTAGTGTGTATCAGTGTATGCTTCCTACTTGTATTATACCTTGTTTTTTAGTGCGTATTAGTGTATGTTTCCTACTTCTATTATACCTTGTTTTTAGTGTGTATCAGTGTATGCTTCCTACTTGTATTGTACCTTGTTTTTTAGTGTGTATTAGTGTATGCTTCCTACTTCTATTATACCTTGTTTTTAGTGTGTATTAGTGTATGCTTCCTACTTCTATTATACCTTGTTTTTAGTGTGTATCAGTGTATGCTTCCTACTTCTATTATACCTTGTTTTTTAGTGCATATTAGTGTATGCTTCCTACTTCTATTATACCTTGTTTTTAGTGTGTATTAGTGTATGCTTCCTACTTCTATTATACCTTGTTTTTAGTGTGTATCAGTGTATGCTTCCTACTTGTATTATACCTTGTTTTTTAGTGCGTATTAGTGTATGCTTCCTACTTCTATTATACCTTGTTTTTAGTGTGTATTAGTGTATGCTTCCTACTTGTATTATACCTTGTTTTTTAGTGCGTATTAGTGTATGCTTCCTACTTCTATTATACCTTGTTTTTAGTGTGTATTAGTGTATGCTTCCTACTTGTATTATACCTTGTTTTTTATTGCGTATTAGTGTGTGCTTCCTACTTGTATTATATCTTGTTTTTTTATTGCGTATTAGTGTGTGCTTCCTACTTGTATTATATCTTGTTTTTTATTGCGTATTACTGTTTGCTTCCTACTTGTATTATATCTTGTTTTTTATTGCATATTAGGGTATGCTTCCTACTTGTATTATATCTTGTTTTTTATTGCGTATTACTGTTTGCTTCCTACTTGTATTATATCTTGTTTTATATTGCGTATTACTGTATGCCTCCTACTTGTATTATATCTCCCGTATGCATCCTACTGTTTTATATTTCCTGTAATCGCTGTATATGCAGCCATTGTAAAGCGTTCTGATTCCCTCGGGCCTAGTTCACGCTATATATAAATTTGTTACGGCAAAGTGACAGAGATTCAAGTGACACAATAGGTCTCTGTAAAGATGACTGCGGCAGCAGGTGAGAGGATCCTGGGTTTATCCCCTACAAGTGCAGCAATGACTGCAGCTCTGATATAGACACCTGTCTCAAAATCATGGAGCGGGGACCACCGCTTCGTGATCCTGAGTTGTGATGTTGGCTTGTGGTACGTCTCAGTTCTGTGTCTGTGCGTAGATCCAGGACGGATCCTTGAGATTGAATGCACGGGTCCCCTATCGCCAACATGAACCACAGTGAACTTCATGGAATCGTGCTGGTCAAGATGCAACTCAGATTTATTAAGATCTTTTTTAGGGTTGTTCGATTCACAACCGTCTTCATCACAAATATTAAACATACTTGTGTTTTCCATACACAGAGAACTGATTTCTCACAATTAAACGCACCAATAATCAGCCGGTGAAATTGTAGATTGACTTTTGAAATGTCTGAGCCTTAAATGTATTGATTAATTAAAAACTACCAGCACCAAGGCAAAAAGTGACATTAGTCAACACCATTCCATATGTACTCATGAATTAGGATGCATGATTACCTGGAATAGATTAAATCATGACACGTGTTTCGCTCATACAGGAGCTCATCAAACAAAAGAAGCTAGTCCAGACATGTACAAGGGGGCCGCCTAGGATACCACCAGCGAGTGGCACTAGGCTGGAACTACAAGCAGCAATGCGACCCCAGTGCAAGAGGAAGGGCTTGGAAAAATGTCACTTCGCATGGGGAGGAAAATGATCCTTCCACAAGTCCTGCCAAGAAGCTTATTTTTCATCTAGGTGCTTTGTAGGAAAGTGCCATTTCTCACCGTTTGATAAATTCTAGGCACTGACATTACAGATCAGATCGGAGAAAAAACATACATATAGTGAGGACAGTAATCAAGTCCATTCGGAAGTGATGGGCATCAAAAATGACATTCTGCTATTGCGCAACCAACCACCATCTTGGCACAATCTTCATAAATAAGCCTGGATAAGGGAGTTGTCTGAATTGGAGGTGACTATTCAGCTCAAGTTTCGGGGTTCAAGACATTGCAGGTTTTTTGTCCCAGCACTCCTAAGGAACGACCTACATGTTTCTGATGGTTGAAGACGAATACAATTGGAAGTTGCTCAAAGTTCCCAGCTGGGACGTGATGAGGAGCCAGATTTGTAGGCCTGCTAGTGTTTGCCAGCCGACCTTGTGAACGATGCCCGGTGAGTTGAATCCATTCCTTGCATCCACTGGAAACCATCAAAGCGAGTTCAGAGCTGCTTTGTCAAGGTCTATTTACCACAGGTTAGGCACAACTTGGGGCTTTATTTGTAGTCTCAGGTGTATTCCAGTCACATTGTTTGCCCAGCCTTAGTAGATCACATTGCATTATTCAAGCGATCCCAAAATTTGGCATCTAATCTGTTCGGTTCATTCAGATGTTCGCAAGAGAAGAATGATTTTGAGGAGGGAAGAGGGTCGCCTTTTGACCCCCTCGACCACAGAGTGGCTGTTAGGGAGTGAATCAAAGGTTCGAATTAAAGACGTTTGCGAGATGTTGTGCTTTCTGAGTTGTGGGAGGGGGTGGTCCAAAGTTACAGGGCCAGTGAAAGGATAGAGTGGCGGTGTGCTTTCCTTCTAAGGAACGATGTTGTCGTTGCCCTCAGAGTAGTTCTTCAGGAGGATGTAAATTTGTATGTCATCAGCGAACATCCGGAAGCTGATCTTGTATTGATCAAAGAGCCGGGAAAGGGCTTCTTGCAATAGTTGAACACCACCTAGTTATTCCCAGGCTGACAATTCAGCTGCACCGATACCAACCCGCAGAGTCCAGCCATAGAGGAACGAACCGATCCATTTTTTGTAGTGCCAGATACTCAAAACCACTCCGTTTGTAAAGTAAACTATTGGGATCAGCGGCATCATAGTGTTGGGGTTTCTGCCAAGAGGAGTGATGAGTCCTTCTTCGATGTCACCCAGAGCTCACTCCCTCCAGCAGGACTGGAAGTCCTGTAGTAACTGGTCTGCTGGTTTGAGATCGGGCGAGAGTTGGCCATCGGTGGATCTGCAGTGTAGGATTTAAAAGTGTGGAAGCTATTGCAAGTTCGAATTGACTGAGGCAGGGTGTCTTTAAAGCAAGGAGATGAACAGTGTTTACAATAATATTGTGGACAACATACTGAGGGACGAAGTATTCCAAGCTAGGTGCACAGAGGGAAGTACAGATTTACTGTTCTTAACTCCACATCTACACACCATGAAGATATACATACACATATCATCAAGATATACACGGATGTTGAGTTAGGTATATAAAATTGTACATACTTCCCTTTCAATATTTTGTCCCGGGATATCTCCCTGCTCCCGTTCCCAGCGAAAGTCATCGAGAAAGCCATCAACAGCCAACTCGCCACATTCATTGAAGAACACAACATCCTGGACTCCTCCCAATCCGGCTTCAGAAAAAACCACAGTACGGAAACCGCCCTCCTCTCCGCAACAGACGACATCCGCACCCTACTGGACAAAGGAGAAACAGTAGCCCTCATCCTCCTCGACCTATCAGCGGCGTTCGACACAGTCTCCCACCGCACCCTAATACGCAGACTCTACGACGCAGGAATCCAGGACAAGGCCCTCGACTGGATCCACTCCTTCCTCTCCGGCAGGACGCAGCGGGTCAGACTCCCCCTTTCCTCTCGGACCCCACACCTACCACCTGCGGAGTCCCCCAGGGCTCCTCCCTCAGCCCAACGCTCTTCAACGTCTACATGGCTCCACTCGCCCTCATCGTCAGAACCTATGGACTCAACATCGTGTCATACGCAGACGACACCCAACTCATCCTCTCCCTATCCAACGAGCCCAACACCGCCAGACGCAACTTTCGAGAAGGCATGGAAGCCGTCGCCAAATGGATGAAAAACAGCTGCCTACAACTAAACACCAACAAAACAGAAGTACTCATCATGGGCCCAAACCCAGACGCCTGGAGCGACACCTGGTGGCCCCCCGCCCTCGGAAACCCGCCAACCCCCACGGACCACGCACGCAACCTGGGAATCATCCTGGACTCCGAGCTCAAAATGGACCGCCAGATCAACTCTGTCTCATCTTCCTGCTTCCACACCCTCCGCCTCCTTCGTAAGACCTTCAAATGGATCCCCCTTGAACACCGAAAGACCGTCACTCACGCCCTGGTCACCAGCAGACTCGACTACAGCAACGCACTCTACGCCGGAATAAACAAAAACCTCACCCGCAAGCTACAGAACATCCAGAACGCCGCCGCAAGACTGGTCCTCAACCTGACAAAACACTGCCACATCTCCCTGCACCTGCGCACACTCCACTGGCTCCCCGTCGAGGCGAGAATCACCTTCAAGATGCTCACCCACGCACACAAGGCCCTCCACAGCACCGGACCAGCATACCTGAACAGCCGACTCAAATTCCACGCACCCCAAAGGACCCTACGATCAGCCCAGCTCTCCTACGCCGTGGTCCCCTGCACCAGAAAGACCAGATCGGGAGGCCGCTCCTTCTCCTTCCTCGCGGCCAAAGCATGGAACGTCCTTCCGCTCCACCTCAGACAGACAACATCGCTCCCCATCTTCGCAAGAAACCTCAAAACCTGGCTCTTCGACAGACCCCCTCCTTGATGGAATGGTACCTGCACCCCCCCTACCCCTAGCGCCTTGAGACCCTTACGGGTGAGTAGTCGCGCTTTAACAAACCCCTGATTGATTGATTGATTGATTGATTGATTGATTGTCCATGATATCCTGGACTCGATAATCAGGAGTGACGCCACTATAGTCACTCGGTCGGGTGAAAGGAGTGAAATACTTGCTTCGTGCAGGAGGCTGGACAAGGAGCCACAGAAATGCTCACCCCTCTGGGAATCTCTTCTTTCGGACCTGACTGAAGGTCGAAGAGTAGGAGTTACTTGAGACTGCGTGGCCTGTAGGATAGGATGAAGACTGTAACAGGCTCAGACTCACAGCTGGTGGCAGCACCAGAGTTTACAAAGCTGCCCTCCCTCAGACACACAGCTGGTGGCAGCACCAGAGTTTACAAAGCTGCCCTCCCTCAGACACACAGCTGGTGGCAGCACCAGAGTTTACAAAGCTGCCCTCCCTCCGACACACAGCCGGTGGCAGCTCCAGAGTTTACAAAGCTGCCCTCCCTCAGACACACAGCTGGTGGCAGCACCAGAGTTTAGAAAGCTGCCCTCCCTCAGACACACAGCTGGTGGCAGCTCCAGAGTTTACAAAGCTGCCCTCCCTCAGACACACAGCTGGTGGCAGCACCAGAGTTTACAAAGCTGCCCTCCCTCCGACACACAGCTGGTGGCAGCACCAGAGTTTACAAAGCTGCCCTCCCTCAGACACACAGCTGGTGGCAGCACCAGAGTTTACAAAGCTGCCCTCCCTCAGACACACAGCTGGTGGCAGCACCAGAGTTTACAAAGCTGCCCTCCCTCAGACACACAGCTGGTGGCAGCACCAGAGTTTACAAAGCTGCCCTCCCTCAGACACACAGCTGGTGGCAGCACCAGAGTTTAGAAAGCTGCCCTCCCTCAGACACACAGCTGGTGGCAGCACCAGAGTTTAGAAAGCTGCCCTCCCTCAGACACACAGCTGGTGGCAGCACCAGAGTTTAGAAAGCTGCCCTCCCTCAGACACACAGCTGGTGGCAGCTCCAGGTGGCAGCTCCAGAGTTTACAAAGCTGCCCTCCCTCAGACACACAGCTGGTGGCAGCACCAGAGTTTACAAAGCTGCCCTCCCTCAGACACACAGCTGGTGGCAGCTCCAGAGTTTACAAAGCTGCCCTCCCTCAGACACACAGCTGGTGGCAGCACCAGAGTTTAGAAAGCTGCCCTTCCTCAGACACACAGCTGGTGGCAGCACCAGAGTTTACAAAGCTGCCCTCCCTCCGACACACAGCTGGTGGCAGCACCAGAGTTTACAAAGCTGCCCTCCCTCCGACACACAGCTGGTGGCAGCACCAGAGTTTACAAAGCTGCCCTCCCTCAGACACACAGCTGGTGGCAGCTCCAGAGTTTACAAAGCTGCCCTCCCTCAGACACACAGCTGGTGGCAGCACCAGAGTTTACAAAGCTGCCCTCCCTCAGACACACAGCTGGTGGCAGCACCAGAGTTTACAAAGCTGTCCTGCCTCAGACACACAGCTGGTGGCAGCACCAGAGTTTACAAAGCTGCCCTCCCTCAGACACACAGCTGGTGGCAGCACCAGAGTTTACAAAGCTGCCCTCCCTCCGACACACAGCCGGTGGCAGCTCCAGAGTTTACAAAGCTGCCCTCCCTCAGACACACAGCTGGTGGCAGCACCAGAGTTTAGAAAGCTGCCCTCCCTCAGACACACAGCTGGTGGCAGCTCCAGAGTTTACAAAGCTGCCCTCCCTCAGACACACAGCTGGTGGCAGCACCAGAGTTTACAAAGCTGCCCTCCCTCCGACACACAGCTGGTGGCAGCACCAGAGTTTACAAAGCTGCCCTCCTCAGACACACAGCTGGTGGCAGCACCAGAGTTTACAAAGCTGCCCTCCCTCAGACACACAGCTGGTGGCAGCACCAGAGTTTACAAAGCTGCCCTCCCTCAGACACACAGCTGGTGGCAGCACCAGAGTTTACAAAGCTGCCCTCCCTCAGACACACAGCTGGTGGCAGCACCAGAGTTTAGAAAGCTGCCCTCCCTCAGACACACAGCTGGTGGCAGCACCAGAGTTTAGAAAGCTGCCCTCCCTCAGACACACAGCTGGTGGCAGCACCAGAGTTTAGAAAGCTGCCCTCCCTCAGACACACAGCTGGTGGCAGCTCCAGAGTTTACAAAGCTGCCCTCCCTCAGACACACAGCTGGTGGCAGCACCAGAGTTTACAAAGCTGCCCTCCCTCAGACACACAGCTGGTGGCAGCTCCAGAGTTTAGAAAGCTGCCCTCCCTCAGACACACAGCTGGTGGCAGCTCCAGAGTTTAGAAAGCTGCCCTCCCTCAGACACACAGCTGGTGGCAGCACCAGAGTTTACAAAGCTGCCCTCCCTCAGACACACAGCTGGTGGCAGCTCCAGAGTTTACAACGCTGCCCTCCCTCAGACACACAGCTGGTGGCAGCTCCAGAGTTTACAAAGCTGCCCTCCCTCAGCAGATAAGAGTAGGCTGTCCAGTGCCTGCTCCCGACTGAAGCAATATCTCTCTGTCAGGTAACAAGTGTTTTCTCCTCCCGTTCAGCTCCACCAGCTAAGTGCAATCGACAGTTTAATAGAGGCAGGTTAATCAGAGAGTTTGTTATCCTCCTGCGTCCGCCCCCTCTTTATCCCTCTCTCTCTCTCGCTCTGTCTCTGAGCCTGTTCACGTTGTGACTCTGCTCGAGGGATGGTGAGGAGGGAAGAGACCAGATGGGTTTGATTTCAGGTATTCGCGGATCTGCAAACTTCAAGAGACATCACTGGTCCACGGGAGGGTGTCAAAGGCACTCCCTTATACAGGAGGCCTGAGCGCTAACAACTGAAGGGGGGCTGTTCTGGCATCCGCCCTGGCATCCGAACTTAGACTGCAGAAGATTCAAAGTTCAGAACATCATTGACTTTGCCTTCCTCCTGGCTCTGTGCCTTATATGAGAGGATATCTCAACAAACTGAGCCAAACTTTCGGTACTGTGTGAAGTGCGGCAGGGCCAGATGATCTTCTCATGTTCAACCTCAGGATCAGACTCCCACCAGGATGAGCTCAAGCTATCATTTCACCCCACTGATGGGACGGGGGTGCTGGGCTGCAGGTGGGATCGCCCCCTAAAGAGAGGAGGCTTCTTCATTAAACTCAGAGCAGAGGCCGATCGGCCGTCACCATCGCTCCTCTCGCACAGGAGACATATCCAGAGCTGCTCACTACTTCTTGTTGCATTCTCCTTCTGTGGTACCCACCCCGACCTTCCAAAGACTGCCTCTTCCCGACCTCACTCTCATCCTCGTTGCCTCATCTGTGGCTGTGTCGTGAACAATGTGCGTCTGTCCATAACGGATCCGCGCACATTAGTTTGCACAGTTGCGGCTGAGCGTCTGCCGTTTATGTGCCTTCCATGTGTGCAGTGCGGGTCCCTGCAGCCCCTGCGCTGCAGGGGGCCCCCAGCCCTTCAATGGGGCCCCATTCATCCCAAGGTCAATGAATATCTGTGAGATATGGGAGATTCAGGGACCCCTCATCACATTCTGCAAAGGGCCCCATCATTTTGTGGTATGCCAATGGTGCCATCTCATCAGGTTGGCATCACATGCCCTCTTGCGTGACTCGAACAGGTGCTCATATTCCATGTTTCAGCAGTTAGTGCACATTCTATGAAGTTGTTTCTAATGAGAACCTGGAAAATATACATGTCTCGGCCACCACTTCACGTGTATTAAGCATATGTTGACACAGAAGGGTATCTTGGCGCTGAAATAACAGATGTGTATTGTTACCCAACTCAATGGAACTTATTTTATCTACCTTGAAAGGATGAAAGGCTGAGTGCCCGCATTGGGATTCTAACCTGTGACCATGAGGTTAATCACAAATTGTTAGTCCACTGAGCAGCCAGACCCAGTTAAAACACGTAGGGGCATATTATCAAGAACGGCGTTAAAAATTATCGCCGGTTTAGCGGCAGAAAACTGCCGCTAAAGCGGCGATAATGGGCTTGATAATATGGCCTTGAGAATTCCAATAGAAGTCCATGTTCTGGTGTGAACATGGGCTTCGATTGGAATTCTCCAGGGCATATTATCAAACCCATTATCGCCGCTTTAGCGGCAGTTTTCTGCCGCTAAACCGGCGATAATTTTTACGCCGTTCTTGATAATATGCCCCGTAGTAACTCATGAAAACTGTAATAAACGCGCCTGCTCTAACCACACAGACGGCTCGCGATAATCGCCCCGTATATTCTTTGCCTATAAACGGGCTCGATACAATGTGTCCGATCCCTGTATCGAACCCGATCGTATGCAAACCCTACAGTGATTGGCCAGCTCCAGAGTTACTCTGGCTACATTGCTTCCTGAGCACGAACATCTCAAACTCTAGAAAACCCACAGCAAATGGTGGGACAAACCGAAGGTCCGTTTGTCCACACCTGAAACATTCAAGAGCTGTCGTCTAAAGCCAAAGGCCGCTGGAAGACGAGTGGGTCGGTGGAGGGTTGGGGCGGGGCTTAAATAAACTAGATGGAATGAATGACATGAATGAATGAGAAAAACTTTCATATAGCGCAAGCATGGGCGTAGGAAGTGTGGGGGATGTGAGGGATTTAACACCCTCAGATTTAGGAGTGAAACGGATACAGGGGACTTCCACTGTTCCCAGGGCCATTGGGGCATTAAAGCGCTACCTATGACGGCCCTGCTTTTGACCTGCTCACCTACCTTCAGTCAGCGTCGGATTTAGGGGGTGTATAAAAGCCCCTCGCAGCCCCCGTGGCGCGGGGGGGCCACCCAGGCTTACCCATACTGGAGGGGGCCCCCTCAGCCCCTACTAATGTGAGTGTGAGGGGCCCCTTCAGCATGCCTTGCACCCCCTCACGTTTTGTTACGCTACTGTCTCCACCCAGCACAAACTGTTGGCTGGCATTGTCAATCTATAGAATGACAATCATCAGCCGCAGCAGGCTCAGCACGTGGTGCGTCTCCTCCTATCCTGGGCTAAGGGCGCAGCAGGGAGGCCTCTGCAGCCGCTTCTGAGTAGGAGAGTTCACAGCCCCCGGCAAAGGGAAGCGCTGGGGGCTATAGAAGGAGTTCTTTGATCCCGGAGTGTGTGGCCACCTCCACATTCACTGTGGGCAAGTGAAGCATCTTTTTATGCAACCCACACCAAATACAGAAATAAACACTACCCTGAGCAATGTGTAGGGCTATGGCAGTCTAGCCTTTCAATTACTTTAGTCCAACAAGAGGTGTCTAAGAAAGCATTTTGTATTTATCAAACAGATACAATGTTTGATCATGTATCCCTTTTTGGAGGAAAAAAATCACTTTCAAGCCATACAAGTGAAACTGAAAGTGTTTATGGCCTGCAGTTAATAGTTAAGAAATCACTCTGGTTTAAGTGCTTTCTGCTGTGATGTGTTGGCAGGGTCAGACTGACCCGTAGGACAACCCACTGGCGTAGCAAGGGGGGGGCGGAGGGGGCGGTACGCCCCGGGCGGCACGAGATTTGGGGGCGGCAGGTAAATTTATCGCCAGCACCCCCCCCCCCCTGCTCTTAGGCGCTCGGCGGCGGCGGCAAAAGGCAGGGACCGCCACGGGCGACAGAGTGCCTAGCTACGCCACTGGGACAACCTGGCGGTGCCAGAAGGGCTGGTCCACAGGCCAGTGTTCGACTGGTTTTTGGCTGTTTGTGGGACAGTTTTATGGTATAGTGGGCTGGTTTTTACTGTTGATTTCCCTGATATTACCACAATCATTGCTTGTAGCAAGTGCACATGCATGCGGTCTGCAATACCCAGGACCACTGGAATTATGCAAGTAATTATGGATTTGCCACATAATTCATCATCTGCTGCCTAATCTGCAGATTTTAATGAAAACAAATTTGTTTGTAGCTCAAACAGTTCAAAAGATACTAAAAACGGGGCCACCAAGTGGAAGGCCTTTGCAAAGGTTACCTGGTCACCCTTCTGCTCCTTATTGCTGTATTTGGATATTAAGCTGGTACTAATGAGGCGCAACCAATGCCCGGACAGTATTAACAAATGTAAAAATGACAAAATAATGAAGTAATAATATTACAAAATGAGCCGCATTACGCTGCATAATTAGCTCTTTCTTGCCACATAATTTACTGAACTCTGCCACATAATTTGGCCCTCCCTTGCCGCATAATTCCAGTGGCATTGGCCATACCTTGCAAAACAACTAATGCAATGTGTAAGTCCTTCCCCGATTTGCAAATGTGGGCCACTTTTTTAGCTACCTGATTTGCTACAGGGGCCACTTTTATTTTGGTGCCTGGGCCTGTTTTCTGTCCCAGTCCAACCCTGCCTCCACTTATGACTACCTTGTAGGTCACACAATGAGGCTGCTGTCATGAAACACCCCCTTCACCACAGGGACAGCGATGCAATTGGGTGCATACGAAAACGATGGCAATTGTGTGCATACGAAAACGATGGCAACTGTGATCCTGAGTACAATGTGGAGACAGGGTCAGAGATGTGACTACAAAGGGCTTCTTGCCCCCCTATTTCGGCAGAACCAGAGAAAACCAGACACTTTCTAACCTACACCTTCCTCCCATTGCACTTCAGCAGCCCCAGCAAGGCACATGCATTTTCTACCTACACATGCCCAGGGCGAGCCCCACTACTCCTCAGCAGCCTTTGAAAGGAACAAGCAGATGGGCCCAAACAACCTCACTCTCTCCCATCCCACACCATAGTGGCATTAAACACTGCCCCTCCTTTCCCAACTGCTCCACTTCATGAGGCACAGACCTGACAGACCCCTTCATTTGTAGCATACTTGTGAGCAACATGAGGTGCTGCCTTCTCTGATTACCTCAGTCTGTGAGGAAAAAAAAGACCATAGAAAGGAGCAGATATATCTGTTTCAAGGCTCCCAGCTCCAGGTAAGGCTCAGACACATTTTATGAGGGCTCTCTCTCTACCCCTGGTGCCTCTCTGCTTTGAGCCATATTTAGTATGTGTTTTGTGGTCATAGAGTGGTATTGCCTTGAGGCACCCCGTGGGTCCGAGAGTGGTATTGCCTGAGACACCCCTCAGGTCAGAGAGTGGTATTGCCCTGAGGCACCCCTCGGGTCCAAGAGTGGTATTATTCTGAGGAACCTTGTGGATCAGAGAGTGGTACTGCCCTGAGGAATCCTGCGGGTTAAAGAGTGGTAGTGTAATGAGGCATTCCGCGGGTCAGAGAGTGGTATTGCCCTGAAGCACCCCATAGGTCATAGAGTGTATTGCGCTGAGACACCCCACAGGTCACAGAGTCGTATTGCCCTGAGGCACTCTTCGAGTCAAAGAACCGAGGTACTGGCTTGAGGCACCCCGTAGGTCACAGAGTGGTATTGACCCGAGCCTGAGGCACCCACAGATCAGAGAGTGGTGTCATAAGGTTTCTGCACATACACAGAGCTATGCACAGGAAAATGGGACCCCGGAATACAGTGGTTTGCCACCATATACCGTAGCACCCAAAAACCCCAACCCAACTAGCTTAGCATCCCATTAGCACCCAAGTACTAATGTTTGGACAACCCAGAACACGGTATCTTTATCTCAGGACTCGCAGAAGCAAGAACACTCTTTCGTCACTCACTCGTACTTGTCCACAAGATGCGTAGGAAGAGACACTGGATAGGTTAAAATGTTTATTCCAACTTACGTGCTCTAATGTACAGTACACGTGTCAGTACTAATAGCATAATGCATATGACTAATATAAGCAACATGGTTACAATTCCATAGAATACAAACGGGAAAGCATCTCAGAGCTCAGTGGATAAACGTATAAATAACATTACCACCCTCCCCTTGCAGTAAGATAGTTTATTATAATAATAGAAGACCTCTGGGCTTTGACTAGCGAACCCCCATACCTCAGTCTCTAGATGCAGAATTACATCAGCAGGACATCATAGCTCTTCTCACTGAAAGGGATTTCTCCAAGTGTGTTAAGCGCTAGTAAACCACAGTATTAAAAGCATACCAAATTCTTCATGGCAATTGCACCTAATGTTATGTCTGGGTGCGCGAGACTGGCCATATCAGGAAGAACCAAAATACATTGTTATGCGACCTTGTACATGTTTGTGCAGACTGAGCCCAAAAAGGTGAACAACAGAAAATGCAGACAGTGCAAAAGAACTTGGCACGAGCAAAGGGCGAGGAAAGCCCGGCTCAGTGTAACGTGCGCAAAGAAAAGCAGCATGGCAGCCAGGCCTAGGCCAACATAACAAGGCAGGTAACAATCCACAAGACACCCTCCCCTGGTCAGTCCAGCGGCCAGGACAGAGGCCCATCAGAGGAAAAACACAGCCGTTGGAGCACAGGGAGCGCCCAAACGGCGAAGGGCAGGTCAATCCATGAAAGTGTAAGTGCAGAGAAAAGCCATACCCTCCAAGAGTTCATCATTGGAATTGTCAAAAAACATAGATGCCATCCAATCCATGAGATCAAAAGAGCAGGAATGCTCCTCAACAAAGGGAGCATCCAGAAGCAATGCGGGACAGCTTGCGTGATAATCGAAACAGCTTCGTTGTAGGAGATCCTGGGCAGCCGCCCAGATATCCCATTGCGCCAAAATCCCCAGTGCAGCCGCACGCGCCATACAGCCAGCAACGGAACAGTCCTGCTCATGGGCCTCTAAGGGACCCATCAACTGAACAAAATCCGGAACAGACAATGACGAATTGGAGAGGCAATAATCCAGAGTCCAGGTGAAAGGACAGCGGACACAAGTCATCACAGGTTGCACGCAAGTGAAATACGCAAAGCGAAATGAAAGAGTATATGACACACTCAGTGTCGCCAATGGCAAGACACCAAAACCGGCCAAAAGTCGCTCACGGAGCAGCTGGAGGCGTTCTGGATCGAGGAGGTCCCATCGGGGAGCAGCCATTGCGCAGAAAGCAAATTAAGAGCAAGACACCAGCCGCTAAAGCGAGAATCAATGGGAAACCGCCAAAGACACTGGAAAAAATAGAATGTATGAAAGCCGGGATTGCACCAAAAATAGTTTGGAAGGAGGACACCAAGCCCGACCCCACGACCTTAAAAAAGTGTACTAGGCCTTCAGTGTTAGATGCGTTAAAAATACGATGTATTAACTCCCCAAAATGTTGGGGGAGATTAGTGTTTAAAAGGGCCTGTATTTCACTGTGGGTACTCGCCACCTGGAGAATGAATGTCTCCCGGGCGGACGTGAGCATAACTTCCTCGTTTAATAATAGTGCCTTTATTCTGCTCAGTCTATTGAAATCTGCTTCCATGGTAGGGATGGAAGGCCAAATAGAGATATCAACCTTGCCATGAGGGGGAGGAAAAAGCACATTTTTGCAGCAGACAACCCTGTGCGAAACTGTTACAATGTAAGGAATGCCAGCTTGCAGGCCACAACAGTTTTCGTTATTTAAAAGTAAATAACTACCATTGGAAAGGAGAGTGAAAGTAGGTGAAATAACAGGAGCAGGAATACCTTTCAGCACACAAGCAAGATTAGGAGCGGAAACGCTACATGAGCCATGCAATTTAATGTGTTTACAAATAAGCGAATGACCCATAGTCGAGTCGCAGTACTCCCCCGTGAGAAAGACTTCCTTGCCGTCCCGAAGGCATTTATACATGAAAGGCAAGGACCAGAGTTCATGCAGGAAAGCACTGCCCAAGGGCCGGTAACGGCCCACAGGATAATGTTTCATGCAGGAGTCAAATTCAAACAAGGAAAAAGGTAAAGCGATAACCCCATGGACTAGCCATACAGCAGAATCGAGTTCTGCAACAGAGAACGGCAAAGGATCCATCTTTTCGATATGTAATAGAGTGTAAGTTGCATCTTTCATGGACATAAATTGCTGTTTGTCAGTTAAGTTAAAAGGTAGAAACAAGGCAGAGGTGTTCAAAAAATGCCAAGGAACTTTACCTAACTTGAGCGTTTGTAAAGTCCATGCGAACTGCATAACCGAACGCAATTGATTCTGCCCATGATATAACACAGAAACATCATCTTGTACAATATCAACAACAGAGGACACAATATTCTCCAAAGTATAAATGCGAGAAGACAGGGTATTAATACTATTGTCAACAACAGCAAGCACCTTTTCCAAATTTGCTTGATCTATTTCCCGAAGACGGGAAGCAGCTTCCATTTGTGATAGCTTCCAGAGTTCATTATATGTTTCATAAATGAATCTTTTAGGTCGGGGACCACGAGGTCCCAAAACAAAGTCGGACAGATCAATATTGCCTGAAAGGAGGGACAAATGTTGTTTAACAGAATCAAGGGACGAATGTTGCAGCCATTGTTTGCATAATTTACCAACAGAATATGTAGTGACAGTACGGGAATCAGTAAATCTCGGATCAGGCCTATCCTGTGTGTAACTAGCTCCTGAGTCGTGAAAACGCATTTGACATGCATTAGATGATATAGGCCATACCAACCAGGGTGACTGATCTAGCTCAGAAACATTATACGAATTATTTTGTAACAGAGCCTGCAGGGACACGAGGGACATATTGAATCGTGAGCTTTCATTGGGAAAACTCGACAGGGATGGTATTGATGGAGTATTCAATTGTTTAGTGGTTGCTAAGCCCCAACATGTAGTCTGATAGATGGAGACATTGAGGAACATAATTTGTGTAGGGATGAGGCAAGCACGGTGTAATGCCTCGGTTCCCTGTACCTGCCATGGCTTGGAGCCCCAAATAGATTTTAAATCCACTGTATTATCCCAGTACTCATAACCACCCACAGCTAGGGCACTTAGAAAGGAACCTGAATAAAGCAATTTGGTGTGTGTTAACATAATTTTCTGAGTTGATGTGTTATTTAGTCTAAAATAATAGGATGCAGGGTTCGACCGATTAAAATCAGTGAAATAATTAAACTTATTTCGAAGAGTTTGAGAGCTACCTGGCAAGGGGTTTGGACAATGTTCCCATTGGGTATAGTTAACAGAACTACGCAGGGCACTGGGCTTATGGAGAAAATGATTACCCCAATGTTGGTAACAATACAAATCGGCATAATTAGCAGAATTCATATATAGATCTTCAGCATTAAAAGATGCATAATATTTTAAATCGGCAAACAATGCTTCAACGGCATGTACATCCCAATCATCAGAATGAATATTATTTTGTACTACATCACCCATTGAAACACGAAGGACATTAGGTACATTAATAATTTCCGTCGGACCATGGATCTGATAATTCACTGCATCCCATACGATGCCATCAGCAACTGGGAAAGCTGAAATGTTCACAAATGTGTGGTCACGCTTCATGATGTGAGACGAGGAATGAGGAGCCAAAGTTCCAGAAACATAGTCTACAGCAGAGCGTTCAGGTAAATAGTGACCATTAATTAGTAGAAAAACACTGTGACAAAGCCAATGGACATGAACAAAAATATCAAGAAAAGTACCAACCAGATGTATGTCCAGGGTGGAATCAAAAAATTGTCTCTAAACCAGGATATAAAAATACTGAACTTGGATGGAACTTTTGAAGATGTGGAATCCGAATCAAAGGAATAACGAGTCTGGCTTAGTGGCGATATTGGTTGATGTGCCACCGATTCAGATGCAGGATAAGTATACTCGTCCTCGTCGATGTTGGTGGAGAGTTGGGGATCAATTATAGTTTCAGGCAAAGTAGAGGATTCAGGCAAATCAACCATCTCAATTACAGCATCAGCGATCGTTCGTGCAGATGGACTATGAACATATGTCCGATAAATGGCAGGACAAGAGACCGCTGGTGTGACACTATTCAGGATCGGCCAGGCGCTGTAGCTTGACATTTTCCACTGAGATGTATCTGTTCTCCTTGCGACCAGGAAGCGGTGGTAAAATGACTGTACGTGTTCCCTTCAAGCCCAGAACTGGAACCGGTGCACGAAAAGAGGGGCCGAATTCTTTTTTGTTTTCAACCTTTTCTCGAACCAGTTCTCCAACCTTTGGAAGCCAGCCGGCTACCGGAATCTGCAACGCAGGATCTGTGGCTGAAGGCAAATGTGTAGTTGCAAGTTTGTCTCGGGCTTCTTGTAAGTCCTGTAACATAGCAGAATGGTTATCTACATCAAACTTGGCGGATTGCGCCGCGATGTCTGGACCCTCAAGGTCAGGCACAAACATTCTTATGCCAAAGAGCATTTCGTATGGGGTCCGCCCACCCAGAGGTCTTCTAGGGAGATTATTAAGTGCACGCTGAACGGTATACAAATGGGCCAGCCAGTTCCTGCCAGTACCTATAACCCTAGCTGTTAAGGATTGCTTTAAGTCACGGTTCATTCGTTCAACGATAGAGTTGCCCTCAGGCCTATACGGAGACGAAAATTTCACCCGCACCCCAAGCGAAGCCATTGCATCCTTGTAAGCCCTAGAGGCAAACGCTGGACCTTGGTCCGAATGGAAGGTGCCGCATGCGAAAATTCCCACAAAGACACGCAAATCCCTGATTACATTTCGGGCGTCAGCACTCCGTTGTGGCCAGACCCAGAGAAACCGTGTGCACGAGTCCACTGCCACTAAGATGTATTTATAGGCAGTGTCTGATGAGAATGGACCGCAGTGATCCAAGTAAACACACCCAAAGGGTCTGTTAGCAATGCAGAGCGGGGTTTGTGGTGGACGTGTTACCGTTGAAGGCTTAATCTGTTGACAAACGTCGCAAGAAAGCACAAAAGCACGGGTGTCTTTATATAACCCACGCCACCAATAACGCTGCTGCAAGATGGAAACCGTAGCTGACACACCTGCATGAGCAGAAGCCATGCCTTCGTGTGCAGCTGATATCAAGGCACTCCTGCGGTCCGCGTTGGGGATCAGCCGATCTCCAACGTCAGGTATCGTTACATAAGGAACCTGATCGGGACTTAATGTGTAAGAATACTTGGAAGGGAAACCTGTAGGGTAATTATTACCTTCCTTGGTTGCAGCAATAGCTGCTAATATAACAGGGTCTATTTTAGACATGGACCTGGTAACCGCTGCTACTGAACACGTGACTACTGCTGAACGGGCAGCTTCATCTGCCAGATCGTTACCAATAGCGTGTGCGCCCACCCGCTGATGGCCTAAGGTGTGAACCACCTGTGTGAGGGGCAGACGTTGTTGCAATTCTGCCACTCGAACCCAAAGCATTTTATGCTTAATTGTGCTCCCTTTGCGTCCTTGTAGTCGTTTTTCGACCAGAAAAACAGATTGTCATTATAAGACTGTACACAGTAAAAAGAATCACATACAATAAGAGTGGTCTCATCCTGAGAAGCGAACTCAAGTGCAAGTAGCAATGCATGCAGCTCGGCCAATTGTGCGGTACTATCTCCAAGTGTGCGAGTGTGCACTACAGAGGATTTGAACTTTCCATCTACAAAGGAACCCGCAACAATAGCACATGCAGCTGAATAAGCGTGCTTGGACCCAGTGGCCGGCTGCGCCGAACCATCGGTATAGATCACACATTTGTAATCCTCAAGCGGTAATAAAAACAAAGGAGGAGGATGAACGAATTCATACTGCAAAAACTCCTGAGTCTGCAGAGAAGAATCAAAAACAAAAGTGACGTCCGAAGACGTCAAGGATGTAGCCCATTGTATCCAACGGGGATGCATTGCTTTTGAGTTCGGTACACTTGCCTTTGTTACTGCCTCTAGGGCAGGACAGGGTGTTACCACTAGAATCCGCTTTCCCTGTGCCAGTGCGCGTTCTTTTAGAATCGCCATTTGCACTGCAGTTAGAACTTTTTCGACAGAGGTAAAGCGCAATTCAGCGGAAGTGTACAGATGTGACTTGTATGCGATGGGTACTGTATCACCTTCATTAAAGGTTAAGTATGTGAATCCCACCGCCCCCGGAATTATTCTAATCACCAGGTTAGTGTGGTTATCACGAGTCAAAAGATATTTAGACTCCAAAAGGTCTGTCTGCAAAGACTGCAGAATTGAGGTATGCTCAGGCAGCCAGCAAGACCTTGAATAAGTAGGTTGTATCAAAGCATACAAAGGCTTGATACGCTGGGCATATTCGGGAATGTAAGTACGCCCAAAATTCAAGAAACCCAGCAAAGACTGAAGTTTCTTCAGAGTATTTGGGGGCACAAATGTGCACATTTTTCCAAGAAATGGGGGCTAAGCCCTTACCTTCGTTGTTGAGCTCATAGCCCAAGAACAGAACTGTAAATTCAGCAATGTGTGATTTAGCAAAGTTACATTTGTAACCCTGCTCCGCAAATTCAAGAATAATGCGGTCCACACGGGACAAATGCTGAAATAATTCGTCGTCCGTCAGATAGATGTCATCTACGTACGAACATGCGTCTTGATCAATGTCATTTAACAAAGAAACAACACGGGCGGCGAATATACCCGGACTATTCTTTTAGCCCATGGGTAAACGCCGGAACTGGAATAATTTACCACCGGAAGTGAATGCGGTCCATTGACCACTCTCCGGGGCTAGGTTGTGCGTGTAGAAACCGTTTGAAAGGTCAAGTGTCGTTTTGTATTTTTTACGAACAAGACTGTCTACAAGCGCAGAACTGTGTGTATTTTGCACCGCAAAGTTCCGACAATGAGTATTTAAATGCCGGTAATCCAAAACTAAGCAGTACGATCCATCGGGTTTAGAAACCACGAAAAGGGGATTGTTCATAGGTGATACGCATGGTTCAATTACTCCCTGATATTCCAACTGTGTCAGAATTTCGGAGACGGGGCCTTTTGCCTGCCGTTTGATGGGATATTGGGGTTGTGGCTGCGGTAGTGACCGCAAAGGTATTGCATGAGGAGGTGATTCTTCATCCCATCCCACATGGTTGCGGTATAACGCTGGTGCCAGGTACACAGCCCACTCAGCTGCAAGTGCTTCGGCTTTGTCTTTTGGGACGTGCCGTGAGAAGCTTGGAAGGATTACCTCCTCTCCTTTATGTGCAGCTAAAACGAATGGGGGTGGCCAATCCACCTCTGCTAACAAAATGTCATATGAAGAGGTTAGATTTTCCCAAAAAATCCCTTTTATTTCACGCGGTATGTCACCTTCAATTTGTATGACTATATTATATAGTCTGTCAGGGGTGCCACTCTCGTGTCAGCTGTCTCTACAGTAACGAATGTTTCAGTTGCTGTCGCCTCCATATGAGGACGTAGCGCCTCCCGCACTATGGTAACTTCCGCGGCGCTGTCTAGGAGGGTCACTGCCCACGTCCAATTCTGGAGTCTCGTTCTCACGGTCTGAGGCATATTTCGCTGTGACAGCGGCAACCTTTTTCTTCTGAAATTGCGGTCGAGGAAGATGAAAGTCTTCTGCTTTCCCTCTGACTTGTTGTCGAGGTTGGTCTCGCTCCTGGGGAGCCTCTCGGCCCTTCCTCTATCTTGCCGTCCTCCTCCACCAGCCTGTGACGACGTCTGGGCCTGTGAAGAACGAGGAGAACGCGTATCAGAGCTCTGAAACCTTTCTGGTGATTTAATCCTTGACCTATCACGTAAATCATAAGTACGTTCAGAAGAAACCGAAACTGGGGAAGCGCCTCTCGACCCCGGCTTCTTTTGTTGCTTACCCTGTTTTTTCTGTCTCCAACTCTTTTTAGTGAAGACCGGTTTATCATCTTTCTCAGATGCACTTTTAGTTTGTGTAACTTGTGTTTGCGATTGAGTTTGCATTTTTACAAAAGGCTTGTTGCCCAGGCTATTTCTTCCAATTGTTTTATAAGCCCGGGCAATAATTTTCGGTAATTCGCGGGGCCTGTCCAACTCTGGGACCAAAGCCAAAGCATTCGCTACTTGAAAGTTCATAGCATCGCCCTTGACATTTCCAAGGATCAGCTCAGCTACTACATCAAACACTCCCACTAGTCTCATCCCTAATTCCACAGCCGCTTCAGGGCCATGTTCATCCTGTACTTTTTTAATTACAGAGGGTAGAACCGTCATGGAAGGAGTTCCAAAACATTTTGAATAAACTGCTGCGAATACCTTACCCCAGTTTTCACATGATGTCAAATCGGGATTATGTCTTTTGGCAAACTTATCGTGAGGATGCGGTGTTTATCTACTGGGGATGTATGGGGAAACACTGCTTCTATCTGATCGAACTTTTCTGCAAGCCAGTAAGGATAGTCGTCCTTATTTTGTGGACGTTTGCCCATCACAGAATTTACCATGACAGGACTTATGGTCACTCCAGCGGCTATAGCTGGTTGGCCTGCGACTACAGGAGCAGCTCCATGTAGACTACCTGTAACGTATGTCACTAGGGCTCGATGCACTCGTACCAATTCGGTATGCATAGTGCGCAGTTCCGCAAGCGGTAATGCCAGATAATTTGGATGCGGGGTATACCCGGCCAATACAGGCCAAGTGGCCCCCTGAATTGACAAGGGGCCTAAACGAACTGCGGTAGTTGGTTGTGGTAGGGCGCCATTAAACCAAACACGGTGCTGCCAAGCCGTGAGAGGTACTTCAAGAGTGGTATAGGGTCGATAGGCAGCAGGAATAGCGGTGGGCTTATATTCATGAAACAGATTATCATCTGCCTCCACCGCTTCAAAAGTGATCCATGTGTAAAACACCTCAAAGTGGTAAGCCGGATCGGCTTGAACCACAAAGACCAAATCGATCCCTGTATCAGGCACTCCATACACCCGTAAGTGGTCTCGGAGTGCCCCTCGACTATGTGCAGCAATCGCCACACCAGCCATGACTAAACAGATATATTCGACAACCTAACAGGGAGCACAAAAATGGGTCTGTTAACTAACCTTTTTTAATAACATCAAGCTTGAAAGAACCTATAAAACATTCAATATAGGAGGTATCACCGTCACATACGCCTCCGGAAGCGTACGCGAGGGGTTTGTGGACAAGCACAAGTACTACTCAAGCGTCTCGCAGATAAGCCGCTCCACGGTGGTCGCGCCATGTCATAAGGTTTCTGCACATACACAGAGCTATGCACAGGAAAATGGGACCCCGGAATACAGTGGTTTGCCACCATATAAAGTAGCACCCAAAAACCCCAACCCAACTAGCTTAGCATCCCATTAGCACCCAAGTACTAATGTTTGGACAACCCAGAACACGGTATCTTTATCTCAGGACTCGCAGAAGCAAGAACACTCTTTCGTCACTCACTCGTACTTGTCCACAAGATGCGTAGGAAGAGACACTGGATAGGTTAAAATGTTTATTCCAACTTACGTGCTCTAATGTACAGTACACGTGTCAGTACTAATAGCATAATGCATATGACTAATATAAGCAACATGGTTACAATTCCATAGAATACAAACGGGGAAAGCATCTCAGAGCTCAGTGGATAAACGTATAAATAACATTACCACCCTCCCCTTGCAGTAAGATAGTTTATTATAATAATAGAAGACCTCTGGGCTTTGACTAGCGAACCCCCATACCTCAGTCTCTAGATGCAGAATTACATCAGCAGGACATCATAGCTCTTCTCACTGAAAGGGATTTCTCCAAGTGTGTTAAGCGCTAGTAAACCACAGTATTAAAAGCATACCAAATTCTTCATGGCAATTGCACCTAATGTTATGTCTGGGTGCGCGAGACTGGCCATATCAGGAAGAACCAAAATACATTGTTATGCGACCTTGTACATGTTTGTGCAGACTGAGCCCAAAAAGGTGAACAACAGAAAATGCAGACAGTGCAAAAGAACTTGGCACGAGCAAAGGGCGAGGAAAGCCCGGCTCAGTGTAACGTGCGCAAAGAAAAGCAGCATGGCAGCCAGGCCTAGGCCAACATAACAAGGCAGGTAACAATCCACAAGACAGTGGTATGGCCCTGAGGCACCACACAGAACAGAGAGTGTTTGCCCTGAGACACCCCGCGGGTCAGCGAGTGGTATTACTGTGAGGAACCCTGCAGATCAGAGAGTGGTATTACTGTGAGAAACCCTGCGGGTCAGAGAGTGGTATTGCCCCGAAGCACCCCACAGATCAGAGAGTGGTATTACTGTGAGGAACCCTGCGGGTCAGAGAGTGGTATTGCCCCGAAGCACCCCGCAGGATAGCGGCTGAAAAGGAGGAAAAGCGGCTGCCTGTGAGCACTCTTAGTGGAAGGATCCAAGGCCTGAGACGTCACGCTTGTGGTGGAGAGACCGGATATATAAGAACACAGCGTCAGCATCAGAGGATGCCAAGAGCTCTTAGAGGATCACTGCGGCGTCACCGCCCTGATCCAATACCGTTTGATTCCATCGTTTTTACATGCCTGCCCACCAAAGCGCTTGGACGCCTCGTCAGGGGTAGTAAGCGCTATATAAATACAATTTACAATTACAATTACAAGCCTCCATGAGCACAATCTAACAGGGTCCAAACCAGCAAAGAGGGGAGTTTAACAACTATCGAGTAACCCAGACTCAGGCTGCTGCATTGCAAACTACGCCCTCTCTGACCCAAAGGGAGGGGGCGTGTCTGGGAGAGGAGGTGGGCGGGGCTGCGGATTGTGGTTAGTGCACTGGACATCTGAAACCTCACCTTTGCATAGTTCATGAAATGCAAAGCCAACGAGGTGCAGCAAAGTAAAAACCCCTGAAGTCCTGACACCATGTACCCGTGTGGCAATGAACTGTGGCCAGGGTCGGATTGGTAACGCGGGCACTCGGGAAATGGCCGAAGGGCCGGTAGCCGAGTTCTAGCTGTGGGCTGCTTTTTTGGGCAGCATGGGGGCTGTCTGTGCTGTTAGGATGCCGCCAGCGGCCCAGTGGGTGCCTGAGTGGCCTTTCTAGAGGCAGATGGGCAGAGGTATCACTCCCTTTCTCTCGCTGTGCCGGCCCATTAATGTATGTTGATTGAGCGGGGGCAGGGGGCCTGAGCAGAAGTGGTCTCACTTGCATTCATGTGTGGCTCAGCAGTGTGAACTAATCTGTGCATTTTTTTTTATATCTAAGTGAAGTTAAAACATGCCCCCCATCCCCTTTCTTTTCATAAAACTTCGCTGAAGCAGTGTTTTGCGGAAAGGCAATACGCAAATGTGGGCCACTTTTTTTGGGTGTGCCCGGGTCGATTTTTGATCCCAATCCAACCCTGACTGTGGCCCCTCCCAAGGGACTGAACTGGGACCGCTGCAGAATAACTGAACTGTGATCCCTGATAAGGAACTGCAATATGGTGCCTTAGAGCCACTGATATATGATCACTACAGGGGCACTAAAATATTATAGTGACTGCAACACTAAATGTGATAGCTTCTGAGTTCCTGAAATGTGCTGCATATTACTGAGGATTTAATAATGCTGTCATAAAATCATGTATACACTTAGGAACTAAATCCTGTTGCTAACTGAGCTGCTGACAGGTGATACCTATTAAATTTCTCAACTATGACCAGAGACATTTTAAGGCTCCAACCTTCTGAAGGGGCCCCTGGTAAAGCGATCCTTCTCACAGTCTCTCACTTTTATTCATTTCTCTATCAGAACTCTCTCCTCCACACTCCACCGCTGAATCTGTCTTTTTCTATGCAGTGTCATTTTAAGGAGTTTTAGGACCCTGGACAAGACATATTTCACAAACTGTTCTGTGAATGTTTAAGTATAAGATTGTTTGACATTTTGCATGCGTGATCTGTCACAAAACAGGCAATAAAATTCAAAGATGTTCCGTTCAGGGGGCCCTCAAGTAAGTCTTGCCTGGGACTCCCAAAATCCTTAATATGACACTGATTATGACGTCTTCTAAGGTCCTGAAATGAGGCACTTACTGTGATACTGACTTATGATATCTATAACATTTACATCGTGTGATGTCTTGTGAGGTAATGTAATGCCTGTCTAGAGAGGTGTCAAACATGGTATGTACTTGGGTATTGCATTTGGAACTAAGTAAGTGCTTGAAATGTCCTGCTTGTTAAAGTGCTGACACAGAGTACCTAATTTAGATGTAGAATGTTGAATCTAGAGGGGTATTAATAAGTGACATCTAACTAAATACTAAAGTAAGCTGTCTGATACTGAGGGACTGACCTCTGACCCCACCAATGCACTGGAATGTGGAAATTACTGATCCGTGCATATGTTGTGTGCAAATAGCTGATCACTGGAGCAAAACAGCGCAGTGTGCTAAGGGAACTGAACATGTGTGCCTTGGGAAAGGGCCCAGGCATGCAAACATGGTGCACAGCACCCTTCATCCCTGATGTCAGAGTAAAAAATACAAAAATCAGTGTCACACCTAAGCATGTCAATTATTTCTCATCCTGTGCATCTATCGCATGCGTCGTTTATCACCACAGTTTACATAAACTCGTGCATAATTTGCATTACGCTGTCCTAAACTCACAACATTTCTGGATTTTGTGTTAAAAACGCGCAAAATGCCTAATGTGTCGCCCAGTGGAGACTGGTCTGAGCAGAAATGGGTCCCCGAGAGACACATTCTGGTTGAATCAGTCCCCTGCTGGTGTGACAAGTATGGCCTTGCCTATAAAAGTCATGTATGATACCAGTCACAAGGTTCTTAGAGGTGTTGGAAATTTGCACAATTTACTTTCGCGTAATTGTGTGACTTGCAAATCTGTCATTTTGCACTACACTGTAGCATGAAATGCGATCTCACGTCAATGTTTGCGAAAGGACGCATTTAGACAAAAGTTCTATAAACATCGGTCGCTGCCTTTCTATTGATTTCGTACATTCGCAGTCAATTTTCACTGCTCATGGCGCGTATTTACACAAAGTTGCGTAATGGTATAATTTCCGGAATTTTGCATGAGGTGTCATGTAAAATTACCGAACTAACACAAATTAAACAGGTGGAAGTAAAATTTTGCCCAGGACTGGTTTTAATGCACCTTGCGTAATTTTGTGTACTTTCAAGTAATGTGCCATAAATTTCGCAAAAGTTTGGTAAATGAAAAATTAAGCAGATTCAGCATTTTTTTGACCCTGGGCGTAGCTGGCGTAGCGGGACTACGCGGAGGTCCACGGAGTTGGGAACAAACTCCGCTCCGCTCCGCTCCGCTCCGCCACCCGCCTCCACCCTCCCTATTAACAATTAATTAGACATTAATGAAAACTAAAACAAAAAACACTTACCTGTATTTCGGCGTCCCCAGCCTGCCCTCCTCCTCTTCCTCGCCGTCTCTGGGTGATCCTTGGGAAAACTGCGCATGCGCGTGCACCCGCGCATTTCTTGCGAGACTGCGGAGCGTGCAGAGATTTGCCTACTCCGCGTTCTCCGCGGAGTAGGCAAATCTCCGCACACTCCGCGGGCAGAGCGGAGTTCTCCGCCCGCGCCTACATTTTTAAAACTCTTTTTTCACTGTAGCTTGTCCCCACTAACACCCTATTGGCAGTGGTAGTCACAGCAAAAGCATCAATATCTTACTCTCGGTTCTTAGACTTGAGAGAGGGTCTGAAGTGATACCTCCGTGCAGTGAGAGTTGGGAACCTTGCCCTCACACATCTGACCTCGGGCCAGGCCTACATCAATGTCCCAGTAGGAGCAGGCCTACAGGGCTGAAGCTGAGGCAGAAGTCAAGGCGTCCAGCAGCAGCCTTGGTGGCACCTGGGTACTCAAAGGCGCTCTGGGCAGAAGCGAAGCCCCCTACGTCACCGGCGGTGTGGCGGTGAGGTGGAAGACGCCGCTGGTACAAGTGCCCTGGAGCAGGAACATCTGACCTCCCGCTTCCTCTCGGCTGTGCAGGTCTGCTCATAGTTCTAAGCAACTGTTCTACTTTTGTTTTCACTCAACATCTTCATGCCTCTCTGAAAGGTGTGACATTACTGGGGTGAAAACAGATCACCCACCTACCCTGGGTAGACACACATTTGTAGGATTAATGGCAACACCTACAAGGATATATTAGTTGCAAAGACATTGGAGTAAGGAAATGTCAGAAAGAGACTTACCAAGTGTGGCAGGCTTGAAGAAAGAAGAAGAACATGGGCAGACAGACATACAAACACATACATTCATCATTTCAACGCATACGTTGTATGGATTCATTCAGGCCCCCTGAGGGCCTCACATATTGTTCCCATCCATTAAATCAATGTGTGGGGATAGAAATGAGACCAGACCTCCAACAACTGTGCCCAGTTGATGCTGTTGAAGGCCTTCTGGGCACTGACCTGTGGTCCTGGCAGGAGGTGACAAGTGTCGTATGTGATAAGATGAGCGCCTCGAATTCCATATATGACTTCACCTCGAATAAACTACCATTGAACACAATCCTACAATAATCCCTTCTCAAAGGGCTATCCCCTTGACTCCATCACCAAAGCAGTCTTTGCCAACGTAGCTTAGATAGAAAAACATTAATAAAATGTCTGG
Organism: Calotriton arnoldi; assembly: GCA_963921515.1. Taxonomy (NCBI): domain Eukaryota; kingdom Metazoa; phylum Chordata; class Amphibia; order Caudata; family Salamandridae; genus Calotriton; species Calotriton arnoldi. The sequence continues at coordinate 842,057 of CAWUFW010003928.1, read as the reverse complement.
ACTCTAGTGTGTTCTTGCCTCATAAAGGTTCTCTGAACATCTTGACTAAGGAGAATATTGTGAATTAAGTACACTATCATATGTATATATGGCCCGTACCATCATTCACTGTAAGGCAAGAGAGACCAATAGAAGGAATCTTTTATTTGCATCCAACGTGACACAGACCAAGAGTGATGGAGAAGTGACCAGGATGCGTCCAGAATGGCTGCTCTTCACCCTTACCTGTTGTGTTGGTCAGCTTGAAGGTGATTGATTTATCTGGGATGCCGCATACGTTTCGGACGGACACTTGGCATGTATAGCTGGCATAATCCTGCGGCCGCAAGTTCTTCAACTTTAGGACTTTTGTTTCTCCCTGTAAAGTCAAAAGGAAGGTCACCATAGCAATGTGGGATATACCAGCATTAAACATGCCATCAAACTGTATTATAAAGAGCTCTGTTTGGAAATGTTTTACACTTAAAAGGCTTTACTTGATAACAAAAAGGGACCTTTTAATTTTAATATGGCTCAGCTCCACTGCTGGCATTGTGGACGGAGCAGGGTTCTGAGTGTTATCTCACACTCTACAAACAGTTAGCAGCTTCGCAACACACCTACGACAAACCTCAGGAGATGATTGACTTACCATAAGATCAAGGCGACTTCTTGGTTTCATTATTTACATTTTTTAATAGCTTTAATGGCAGCGAAGGTATATTGCGTCAGTGTGAGCATGTCACAGAAGATGAGGAGGATGACAGGGTGTTAGAAAGAATAACTTAATCTACACTGAACGTTCAAAGGATATCTCCAATCTTCTCATGGTTCTGTGACATTCCAAGATGTCACCCTTTGCATCAATTCTTCCTATGACCAGGAAGTCCTCAGTGACTTATAACACACTTATAGGTTATGGCCGTGGGACTTTATCCACTGCAAATGATGAAACATTGTGGTTTGTACATAGAGTGAAGTTTTGTGATGCCTTCAGGAATTGAAGTGATAAGGCTCATTGGACCACTGCCCTCCCTTCCTCATTTTTCTACATGTGCTTCAGAGACAAAAGTTCCATCTAACCCAGGTTGGTAGAGAGTCAGGATAATCCGCTCCGGACAACCCTTAACATTTGGAACTAAAGTGTTTTGATCCCAACCTGCCGTTGGATCTATTCTGAGTTTTGAAGTCACAGAAGGAGGTTCTAACTTCTGAACAGCACTGCACGTCCCTAGCCACTGCTTCTTACTTTGTCAACCAAATGCTGAAACGGGCGTCAAAGAGAGATCTGAATCGCATATGCCTGAGGCAGGCATCTCTAGCAGACAATTCGAGACGGACATTAGTGCGTTCACCACTCCTAAGGCTTTTCACTATTTCACCTACGATGACAGATCCATTGAACGGTTCATGCTCAACTCTTGATCTAGGATCACACGGTGGCCCCATGCCAACATTCACCCAGTGGCGTAACGAAACTTGAGGGCCCCCCTGCAAAGTACATGGAGCCCCCCAACCCTTAGATCTCAGCAGATGGATTATTCCGTCATAACGGTGACGGATATCCCATTCGCCAAAATATAAATCCCATTATATCCTATGGGATTTATATTTCAGTGGACTGGATATCCGTCACCGTTGTGACAGAGTAACCTGTCCGCCGAGATCTAAATCAGGCCCGAAGTTTCAAATTAGTAGGTAGTCTTTCAAACGTGGGCAAAACCAAAAATACTTAATCTAAGCACCAATGACAATTCATAATTCTCAACAGACGTCAAAACTCCTATTCATAGGTCCCAGGGGCATATTATCAAGCCCTTTATCGCCGCGCTAGCGGCTCATTAACAAGCTGCAGCTAACGGGCCTTAGCGTGAGTTTTTTGGCGATAGCGGCCGTTTTTTTATCTCTAAGCATGTCAGCGATATATATCGCTAATGACATGCAAAGTAGGCGTTCCTGACTTAAACTCCATTGAAACAGCCGCAAACACAACTTCCCTCTATTATCAATGCCCGCGAAGCGATAAGAAAAGTCGCGCTAACCGCGCTTATCGCTGGAATTTAACGCCTGAAAAAAACTTGCCTTAACCATCTTGTCAATGGGGGGTGGATTGTTAGGTTAAGTACACACTTGCCTATTAGCAAGCTTTTCATTAGCGCAGTTAATTTAGCGCTGGAATTCTAACGCTATTGCTGGTTTTACTCGCTATCGCTGGATTTCCTATCGCCTTTGCGATACGCATTGATAATATAGCGCTATCACAGCGAGGAAATCCAGCAATGGCCGGCGATAAAAAATACAGCGCTAAGCGCGCTTTGCGATAATTATCGCAGATCCTTGATAATATGCCCCCCAGTCTTATACTCACTTCTGCGCTATATATTTACCTCTGCTAAATCGTCAGAGGTAAACATGGAGGAGATGGCACCCAAGAAAAAGCCAACTCCTTGTTGAAACCAACTAGTAGAGTCAGTCGCGGCTGATGTCGGAGCAGAGTGGTGGGGTGGGGGCAGGTGGAGGGGACAACCATAACAACACAAAAAAAAAAAGAACTTACCTGAATGCCCGCCACATCGCCGCCCTTATGGCTCCACTGCAGCACAGGCTCCCAGATTCACCTGGGGCCAATCCTAACGCTGTTCTCATGCTGCTGGCAGCATGGAAGCAGTGTCAGGACTGGCCTGAGTACCCTCGATTTGCGCTCCCAGAAAGACTGGAAGCCTGTGCCTGCTGTCTCCAACCCAGCAATGCAGCTGGGATTGGAGACAGCTCAGTATGCATGTCGGTTTGGCCGTCTTAAGACGGCCGGCCAAATCGACATGCACACTGACAGCAGTGCACCTACCACTCCTCCTGCATGACGATCATGGATTAGGCCCCGCCCCCCAAGACTTGGCAAGGAAAGAAAAATAAAACGATAATAAACCTGCTTTATTATCATTTAATTTTTCAAGTTTTGCAGCTGCTGCTGCTGGCAGAGGGCCCGTGGCAACGCTCCTCCACCAAAGCGAAGGAGCCGCCGCTGAGTAGAATTCTAGGAGAAGCTGCTTATATTCCGTAACTCCTCACTCATCAAATTTCACAAGTTGTGATAGCCACAATTCTAAGAAATATATTTGGGAATAGGACAACAATAGTTTATCTACTGAGTAGCCACAAACTAAGCCTTGGTAGTAATCCTATTGCATTAGAAATGAGTAATTTCCAATTTGGATGCATTATTTGTGATGGTAATTTATGCATTACATTCTAAAAGTTGACGCTTATACGGGTTCCATTATTTAGTGGTAATAGCTCGGGTTCCCTGATTATTTCAGTGTTTCATGAATCTGACAGGCAGTGGTGAGACTGGTTCATGGGGCGCTGTATCTTTGGGTAAAGGGGCAGAGTTGTGTTTGAGGGTGTGGCCCAGGGCAACGATATGCACTGTGACACCAGCTTAGGAGTGAAAAGAACGTCTAATTCCTTTACACAGTCAATGCTCTAAAGACGTTGGCTTATTTATTTGCGGAACATGACGCATAGTAGGACACAGAGAGGCATATTTATTACAATTGTGGCTCAGGGCAGCGCAGAAAGCCAGCTTGCTGCGCTTCCCTGTATCACAGGGTAAGTGCAGGTATGCGCTGCAGTGCATTCCTGAACTTTCCCTTGCGCTGGTGCCCTTTTGGCAGTCTAGCGCCAATGCAGGCCCCATTGAACCATGGTGGAAGGGTGCTTGTGTTGTAGGCAGGATTCCTCTTTCTACGTCTGCTGCAGAATGCTGCACACATACACAGAGGAAAAAACTAAGGTAAATACAGATATTTCTCCTTGTTATGCCTCTCCTCGGGAGGCGTATCTTTTTGGCGCATTCACAGGTTTACAAGTCAATGTAAATCTGGGAATGCATCTAAAACCATGGGAGTAGCGTGGAAACACGCATAGCAACGCCCATGGAACGCCTCCCTTGCGCAGAGTAAGGCAACACAGCCATTTGTACTGGGGGAGTTTAGTGTGTCAGTTGATACGATTGGCATATTAAAACTCTAGAAAATGTTGATTTAGAAAAAGGAGGCATGTATCTTCTTCACCTCTCATAGAGAACAAGTCAGTGGAGGTGGTTGATTTCCTTACACCATGTAATTGTGGCAATAATTGACATTTATTTTTTCCACTGGTTTTATGGTGCCCACTGACACCCTCTGGATGCAGCACAGGTGGATAATTTCAGAAGAAAGTTGCGCAGAAGTGCAGTCTTGAAGTTCAACACTCACTGATGACATCTCTGGACTATGGGCTAGTATACGTTGGCAGCAGAACATTGGAGTCCCTGGACTCAGGGGAAATGTTACCAAACCATAAATGTCTATATTTTCATCCAGAAGGGGCACGAAGCAGGTGAGAGTCAAGCCTCGTTTCGGGCGGGCGGGGCTAATTGAAGAGCCAGGTCTTTAGTTTCTTGTGGAACTCAAGGAGAGGAGGCTCCAGGAGAAGGCCAGGCCTCCGGATCCATTTCTGTGTATGTCTGGGATGTGTGCGAGTAGGAGTCCAGCTGAGCAAAGGTGTCTGGAGGGTTTGTGGAAGGAAATACGACTGTTTAGGTAGGCAGGGTTGATTTTGTGCAAACCAAGGCCTGCAAAACGCAGCATAACTCTGAGCATAACAGGTTACCAATGCAAAAGCATTATACAAGGAAAACACACTTCTTTGAGCACAACATGTTCTGGTTCAAAAATAAGTGTGTACGTCATACTTTTTCCTGTAATTAGTATAGATGTATAGGACCACCAAAGAAAGTTGACAATCTTCCAGAAAGTGATCTGAAGAAATAAGTAACAAAAATATGCATTTTATAAAGAACATTCCCCATCCAACAATTATCTCTGATTAATTTAGTGGCTTTAATACTGCTTGTGCTGTGGGTCTTAGAGAAGAACTGAAAGCTGGCTGTTATAATGTATGTTATTATGAGGTACTGTTACTGTTTATTTCGGAGTGACGCCCTCATCGGACATCATAGCACCATATTGGTGCCTTCCTTCATGGATGTAGTTCAATTATTCATTGCATAAGAGAACTGCTTAACCCTGGGAGTTCACATCAACTATGTTGTTTTTAAGATAGCTCATATTCATGGCAAAGCAATTAGCATGTTCTAAAATCGCCAATTGAGTGGCATTCATTTTATCTCAGAAGGCATGAGCCATGAATCTGGAATCATTTGCCCAGTCGCGCACCCCAACCAGGTGTGTTAACCCACTAAGCTCCATTGTTTGCGACTTGTGCATGCGTGCAGCCTCAAAGAAGTATATGTTGTAGCATCCTGATGAGCAGACTGTAATCGGATGTATGACGATATCACGCATGCATTACATCGCATGCCATTAGATCGCGGTTTTAACAACGCAAGTCGTTACAACGACTTGCGTTGGAGGGCGCTGGACTTAGGAGTAGTTTAATTTACTATTCCAACTCCAGCCTATGTACAGTAGGGAAGGTGTTGGATAGTAAATCAAACTACTCCTTGTCCTATAGCGCCCTCCAGTGCAAGTCGTTGTAACGACTTGCGTTGTAAAAACGCGATCTAATGGCATGCGATGTAATGCATGCGTTCTAAAGGTTGTTTCCCACTGTAATCATGCCTTTGGTCAACAATCCGGCAGGACACTGTCTAGACATGCAATGATGAATACTTAATGAGGGTGTTATCCTGCCAAGAAAAAATTGACCGAGAATTGACAAAAAAAGGGCAACATTTTTAAATATCTTTAGAAAAACTGGTGTAAGGTGCTTTGCACTGAAATCTGTTCAAACTGCTTGTTACTTTGTCTCTTTTTAACCCTCCTTTAAAATTCTCTGTAAGTAGTTTATAAACGTAAAATTTCCAAAAAGATGTTTGTTCTAATAGCATTGGGTGTGTCCAATATATTTAAAATGCACAGTTTGTGACTATTTTGTAGTATTGGCTCTGAGGTTTACTCTGCCACCAACTGTTTGAAGTATTTGCTCTGCCTCCATTCCTTGGTGTGTCAGTCCCCACAAAGTTCTGGTCTAGTTGCGCCCCTGTGTGTAACACTTGTGTGTACCCTAATTTCGTCTTCTGCAACCCCTTTCCCTACTGTATATCTGCATCAAAACTGAATCCTCTATCTAAGCTAATCCGTAGGCATAAATGTAACACCACATCAAGTTTTGTGTGTTTTTTGCTCCCTGAGCCACACACCAGTGTATGAGTGGGATTAGGAATCTAGACTGCGGGGGGCAGATTTACCAAGGACTTGTGTTGCCCTTCGTCATGCAAGGCGACGCAAGGCAGCGCTGGCCCTTAAGTGGGATTTACTAATCCAAGCAAAGCCACCTTGTGTGGCTCTGCGTGGCTTAGTAAATCCAGAGTAACGCAGGGCAGCACAAATCGCATTCCATGGGTGTAGCATGGGTGTTCTTGTGCAACCGCCCATAGATTTTGATGCAATCCCAGATTTACTACGTTCATGATTTTGTGAAAATGGTATGGCATCCCAAGTGAGGTGTAACCAGGGGAAATATCTCTATTTCTCCTCGTTATTTCTCCTTTTCACGCTTGCTGCAGTCTGCAACACATGTAGATAGAGGAAAATGCCTCTAATGATTGTTTTTGTGCAGGAAAGTGTGCCTTCCTGCACAAAAACAATCCTGCCTGTAATGTAGGCACTCTTGCACCATACTGCAAGGGTGCCTGCATTGGCACTAGGCGGCATAAAGTGCGCCAGCGGAGAAATGCTCCAAATCTTAGAAGATATAGAGCATTCCTGCTCTCTCCCTCTCAATCAACGCAGCGCAGCAAGTTGTCTTGCTGCCTTGTGATGCATGACGTCTTTGCAAATCTGCCCTTGAGAGTGGATTCAAATAGTTTGGTTAGGTCTATATTTGTTTTATTTGTTCTGACATCGTTCATTCACACTAAAATAACAGGCGTCGAGCACCCATGCAGCGTTTCTGCCGCATATGTCAATCATACCCTGCTGTTGTCAGGAGTGTGGACTCATCATCAGTACCCTTACTCAATAAGGGGAGAGTGTGAACCTTAGAGGTGATGTCATGGGTGGTATCCAAGATAAGTTGCAAAAATATACTCATCTATGGGCCACAGCTCCCGCTTGCACTTTCTGATGAGTTAAGTATCACAGCACCTTTTTGCACGGTATTGTACCAGAATATTGTGATCTAAAAATCATGTGATAAAAATATGGTGTCCTAAATACTGACATCCACACAAAGTAGAGAGCCAGCTAGAGGAAAGCCCATGCAGAGGAGAAGCCTTATCGAGGAGGATTTCTGTTTAGTTACAGTTGATCTTTTGCCAATTGTCTTGCTTCCAAGAATGAACCGTATTAGGAATGGCAAGAAGCACTCGCACACCCCCGGGAGGAGGCGATACGCTCCCGATTTAGATTGATACAACTAAAGATCTTGCACAGGACATTGTATACATGCACTACACTAGTTAAAATGGGTATAACTGACTCGTTGCAGTGCCTCAGGAGCTGTCGCCAAGTAGGTACGTTTTTACATCCATGGTGGGACTGCCCAACAATACGGAAATATTGGAATAAGATTGTTACACGTATGCTGACACTGTGCGGGAGGGAAGTGGTGACATCACCCCAGTGGTGCTTATTAAACATTTGGGAGAAAACACACCTAACGGCAGGAGAACAAACCTGGATCACACTAGGTTTCATGGTAGCAAAACGCAACATTGCAAGGAAATGGCGGGCGGATTCTGGACCTGCATTTCGGGACTGGGAGGTCGATATGGACTGGTGTATGCAAGCGGAAAGAGTAGTCTATAAAGGAAGAGGCTGACCACAAAAATGGACTAAGACCTGGGGGAGATGGAACGAAAGCAGAGGGATGCTCTGCCTGCCTGTCAGCAATAATCCCCCATCCGGGGAGCAGTGGGGCCAATGTAATGTTAAATATAAAACTGATAACTGTGGTAATATATAAGAGTGATGAGGGGCAAAACACACAATACTGTATTGATAATAGACGTCTGTCCTGATGTATGAAAGACATGTATAGTATGAACATGTGCCGATTGAAGCTTTGGTTTTTGTATCTTGTTTTCTGCCAAACTGCAACAAAAAGATTTATTAATTTTTTTTTAAAAAGAATGAACTGTATTAAACATTGGTGCATGTTGTAAGAGATGTGGTCATGGTTTTTCCACCTGGATCAGAAACTGGTGTAGAAGGTGACACCAAAAGAGTGAATCATTGAGGTTTAGGAGTAAAAATAACTGTTGAAGAAGAGGGAGAATGGAGAGGGGTCCTTCTTAAGTCCTTCAGGGAGTGATTGCAGCTTGGATTGAAAAGAGGTCATTCATAGATCAGCAAGTACAGAAGTAATAACTGTCCGTGTAAGGGGAAAGAATTCTACCTGGCTCTCATCCAGGAGACTGCCTGAATCCAAGGTCAGAAGCCGTAACATTATTATAGGCTTAGAGCCCGACGTAGCGGGCTCTACTAGCCATTAAAGGCCCACTACAGCGTAGGGAGGGCCTTTAACAAGGAGCGGGCCTTTAATGGTCGGTAGAGCCCGCTACAGAGGGCTCTAAGGCTATTAGAATATTCCACCCCTAGAGGGCAGAACATTCCAATTTGTAAAAACAAAGGCCGTGGGGAGGGACGGGGGGGGGGCAGGGTGTTTAAGTGCCCTGGGGCTCCGAAAGGTCTTTTTTCACAGCAACAGCTGTGAAATGAAAGACGCATTGGAATATTGCTCTCCGGGCTTCTACCGGCCATTAGAAGCCCGGAGCACTCCATTGTCTTCCTTGGAGCGCTCAACATTCCAGTGTTCTAAAATGTGTTGTGAAAGTATGGTGGGTTTGACATTAGAGAACTATAGTATTTTAGGAATGAAGGGTCAAAGAAGAGTTGAGTTTTTCAGTATCACTGAGTCTCATTCAGTTAGAGAAGAACTTTGAAATTAAGTAGCGCTCAACTGTTTTCTAGTTAAGTCTGAGATATCCAAATACCACATACATGTATGGGGTGTCTGGCCAGAGGGCAGTTGTAAAGATGAATGTATGTCACAATATTGCGGATTTAAGGGTTCCATCTGGTGAATGGTGCCACAATGAGAATGGGAGGTCATGTGGCAACGCTGGTATGACCTTGGCAAGTCTTTGGGTTACTGAAAGCACAGTGACCTTGAAGAGATGGTTGTTGTGTAACCTCACTCTCTGACACATTGAATTTAGAGTTGACTAGGAACTATGGGGGTCATTACGATGGTGGACGGACATCCGTCCGTCCGCCATCGTGCCGGGCCTTGGGACCGTCCGCCTGTACTGCGTCAGTCCCGCACATGAGATTATGATGCGACTGCCACCGCGGCGGTCGCATCCTGCATCTCTGACATTGTGGAGGGTGCTGCTGGCTGCAGCACCCGCCGCAATGTCCGAAATGCACTGTTTGCATTTCCCTGCACTATGTGGCAGGCACCACACGGTGCCTGCCACCTGGTGCAGGGAAATGTAAGGGGGTACCATATGTACCCCCCCAGTGCACACCCACCTCCCCCAACACCAGGGGGGCCCGCTACGGGCCCCCAAGTGCAATCCCCGCCAGCCTGTAAATGGTGGTTTCACCGCCGTACACCGGCTGGTGGGGAGGCAGCAACATAATATGGCGGACAGTGCCTGTTAGGCACCGCCACGATATTGTTGATGCAGGGTGGGTCCGCCAGGCAATCGTAACGATTGCCTGTGGCGAACCTGTGGTGGACGGACTTTGCATCCGCCAGCACACCGCCCACCATTGTAATTTGGCGGGCGGAGAAGTGCCTTACGATGGCGGTGAAACTGCCACCGGCAGGCTGCCGGTGGCTCTTTCACCGCCATCGTAATGACCCGCTGTGTGAGATTCACCAATGTGCATTTAATGCAGAATGTGCATTGCGCTCCTGCAGTAAGTCACAAAAGGAATCTGCAAATGCAAGCAACTCGATGCATGAGAGCATATTGAGTAATGCAAACTCACTTAGCCTAGGACATTTTCAGACTTAGCTGGGAATATAGGTGCTTCGGGTACCGCTTGTTGCACATACCACATTCACAGAGAGATGTGAAACAAATTGTGCTCACCCGCCCCTCCCTTTCCCAATGCGAATACCGACCTCGCTGTGGGAAGGACATTGCAGATCGGATATTGAATTACTTATTTGTTTGGTAGAAACACTTTATTAAAAATAAATGGACATAAGCTTCAGAAAAGCCAGGAATTTATGTCTACACTGTATACTCCGGTCTGTTTAGATTGAACTATATGGCTACGCTTGAGAAAGTTAAAAATATCTTTAGCAGATGGAATATTTTGCCTCTTTCGATTGTGGAAAGGCTAGCGTTAGTCAAAATGTTAGTATGCCTCTTTCCATTTTCTAATTCTCTAATGTCCCGATCAGAATTTCTAAAAACATTTGTAGTCAGGCAGATAGCTTAATTTGTGATTTTGTTTGGAAAATCAGTGTCTCCAGTTACAATGAAATTGTCTTCAATAAAATAAAAAATATGAGAGGTTAGCATCTCAGCATTTAAGGATATAAGAGCATGCCACTTCGATGGATGTGTTATCTCGACTTAATACCCCTTTGATCTTGCCGATTTTTTATTATTTACTTTGAGGTACAGTGGTTCTAAATGTTGTATTTCATTTACCTTCCTTTCGTATGATTTTTAGGTTCCCCAAAATTACACGTTATAAAGTAAGAAGAAATAAGTTCTACAAGGAACACAACATCAATGAATGTCATGATTATCTGACTGTAGAGGTTTAGTTTTGTTGGTTTAGAATGCAGAGATTAGAACATGGAAGAACTTGGGGTATAACAGGATAGTAGATTTTCAGAATACCTCAGTTTGGTAGAATTGGGAACAGTTGGGTATCCCTCAAGATGGTGAAGGAAGTAGGCTATGCATTAGTTTTATTAAAATTAGGACTAGTCTTCATCAACATTCTGCCAGGATCAAAGAGCTCCTAGAGGGGATTTTGAGAAGACTATTTAAATAAAATTTGAGGGGTAGGGTGTCGATATCGAGTTTTCGGCTTCAATCCCTCTCCTTTCTTCACATTTAGATAAAGTTGAAAAGGAGAGAGGAGTGAGTCTGACTTTGAGTGAATGGGATGAGATTTCACAATTTAATTATAAGCTTCTTAAAGAAGCAAATTTGAGAAGAATTGAGTTCTTTTCTAGATGGCTTCTTTTTATACCTCTAAAGTCATTAATAAATATTACCCTCCTTCTCCTAGTAAATGTTCTGGATGTCAGCAAGAAGGGACCAGAGATTGAGTCTTAGGGTTTTTTGGGATCAGCTATTTTTCTTTTTTAAGTGGTCAATTGAATATTGTTCTCTGTCCCAATGTTCGTGTTATTCTGTTTGGTGACTGTAAGAAATTGGGTTAATGGTTGAGGGGGGTGAAACCCTACTCAAGCAGGAAGCACAATCCTTGTCAGGGTGAGGCACATGCAAACCCTGAATTAACCTATGCTCAACCCTCTGGTAGCTTGGCACAGGGCAGTCAGGATTAGCCTAGAGGTAATGTGTAAAGTATTTGTGCAACACTTCAAACAGCAACAAAGTAAAAACACAACGCAAAAAGTATCCCACACCAGGTTAGAAAAATAGAGCACATTTTAATAAATAAAACAAGACCAAAACGACAAAAATCCAATAGGTAGAACCGGCGATATATAAGTTTAAAGATTTCAGTTAAAATAGAGCCAAAAGCACAAAGCGCCAACTGTGGATATCTGGTCATGCCAGAATGGGACAAAGTTACAAGTTCAGACCGACTACAATGGAGTGTGGGTCGGCTACAGGAATCCAGTTAGGCCTGCTGAACAAGAGTACCTTAAATCCTGGTTGCAGAGCGTTGCAACATCCTGCGTCGAGGATACGTTGCGCAGCCAAGGCGATTTGAGGTCCAGGTCAGAGATATGTCATGCAGCGTCAGTTTTGGGGAGCTGCGAGGCTGCGATGCAAGGTTCTGTGTCATCATTGAGGAGACCAATGACAAGGAAAGCTTGCAATGCAGAGTCCTGCGTAGAGTATGCATCGTGCACCAGCTGGTTCTGAAGAGAATGGGGGGGATGATGATGCAAAGTCCTGCATCGTTGTCGAGCCTGCCGCTGATGAGAGGCTTGTGATGCGAGCGCCTGCATTGGGGATGCGGCGGTTCCGGTGAGGCTGCGGGCTGCAAGGTTGATGCAGAATCTTTGCAGCAGAGGCGAATCGCCGATTCTGTTCTGAGTTGCGCCACACAGCAGAGGAGATACTTCGGTTCCGCTGGGTCCATAGATGGGCTGACAGAGCACCATCAGGCCCAATTCCAAGGGTCCCGGACTGGGGTGGCACAACTTGGCAGGGTAGAACTCACAGCTGCAGAGTCCAGATGCTGATTACAAGAGACTAGCCCTTGGAGTCTCACTCTGGTGGTCCTGGTTACAGGTTGCAGGCCCTGCCCTTTTCACCCAGGCAAAAGGGCAGCAGGCAGCAGTCGTTCAGGGCAGCAGAGTGGCAGTCCTTTCAGCACCACAGCAGTCCTTCTTCCTGGCAGAGTCTTCAACAGGTCCAGAAATGTACTGAAGAGTTGGTGTCTGAGATCCAATATTTATACCTGGTGCCTTCTTTGAAGTAGGAGACACTTTGAGAGGTTTCCACCCCCCAGAGGTGCTTGAAATTTCCTGCCTCCCTGCCCTGGCCTCATTTTATCTGGGGTCACAATAGACTAATGTCAAACCCCTTTTGTGAGTGTGCTCAGGCAGAGGCTTTGTGATGTGCAAGTATGGTAGGTGACAGGTCCTCCCCCTCGTTCATTCAGAGTGGCCAATACTGCCAACTCTTATCTTCCCTTTGTCTCACTGTCTGGGAGCAATACACAAAGACCAACTGCCAGCTATAACTAGTCATGTGACACAGAAACAGGCTTCAGGCACTAAATGGTTAGGACAAGAAAATGCCAATTTTCGAAGAGCAGCATTTTCAGAATTGTGATTAAAAATCAGGCTTTAACTTAAAGAGGGCTTTTGATTACAATTCTTTAGACACCAAACGCGAGATTCCCACCTGTTCCAAATTGAAAGTGATCACTTATTAAATGTAATAGGTTAAACCAATGTTATCCTATGGGAGAGGTAAGCCTTTCAGTAGAGTTCCTCCACCCTTCCCTCTGGGCTGTTCGGGCCTAATCTAGGGGGGGCTTATACGTATTAAAAAGGAAGATTTGGGTCTGGTAAAAGGTTTATTTTACCAAGTCAAAATGAATGTTAAAAACTGCACTCACTAGCTTTAATGGCAGGCCTGGGACAGGCACAAGTGCTGCAGGCCCATTAGTAGCATTTAATTTACAGGCCCAGGGGACATGTAGGTCCACTTTACTGGGGACTTATATGTAAAATGAATATGTCAATTGGGTAAAAGCCAATTTCACCATGTTTAATGGAGAGAGCACAGGCATTTTAGCACTGATTAGCAGTGTTAAAATGAGCAAAGTCCTAAAACCCAACAAAAACGGGTTAAAAAAACAGGAGGGTGAATAGAAAAAGTTGGGGGGTGACCCTGCAGAAAGGGCGAAGTCCAACAGTCATGTTAGGAATTTGTCCTTTCAAGGGTAGAGCACAAGTATTTTTTTTTAATCTTTGTCTATTGCTTGCTCATTGATACTACAATAGTGGAGATCGACAGACAGTACTTGCCTGGAACATTTGAAGGTAAAAATGGATCGTGTGGCTTATTTTGAATCGGTTTACGCAAAAAGGAATAGCCAAATAGATAAATATTGGACAATATGGCACAATTCAGATCTTTAAAGGTACTGTTGCACTTTGTCACTTTATTTTATATTAAATTTGATTGATTTAGTAATAGTGTTATATACAGGTATTTTAAGGAATTAGGATCAACTGTGTAATCAACGTTTTGACAATATTCTAAATTCTGCTGTGGGAATTCCAGATGTAGTCTGTGATAATTGTTGGAATCTCAATGTATTTCTTGTTTTTATTGTTTGACTTTCTGAATCTACCCAATAAACATGTTTGAGAATATTAAAAAAAAAATTCACAGAAAGGCCAGTCCACTAGGGCAGCGTACACTTGGGCGTACCTGGGGGGTTTACATGGAGATCCAGAGCTGTATTGCAGGCCCCTGTGAAGCAGTGCTCACGTGCGACAAAAACACTGCCGTGCATGACGTCACTTCCGCTCATATGAGGAGAGATCTTTCACTTTTTCCTGGATTGACCCTTTAATGACTCCAGATAAATATTCTTCAGGATCCAAGTAGGTAGAGCTCTTAAAGGAACAGTACTACCCATTAACCCACAGGGAACCTGCACAGCATTACACACAAAACAAATCCATCCTATGTATTGATCCAATTTTAACCTGTCAGAGCACAATCTGTAATTCCAAGGATTGTACAGCATCTCAATCAGTGATACAGTACAGGTTGTGCTCTGTCAAGTAGGTAGAGGGCTGCGCTCTCTGGTGGCTTGAGCGGGTTCCTGTCCCGCCCCCTACATGGCCCATGGGTACCAATGGATACTAAAAGAATCGGTGAGTACACTCTGCTTCAGTATTCAGAGCGGCCTGGGCTACGAAAGGCAGTCTAGTCTCTCCTCCCATTACGCAAGACCCAGTTGTGAATTACAGCCTGCATGCAGGGAGCGTTTGCGGGCACATGTGAACACTGGCGCATGCTTCTTGCAAATGTGCATGCAACATTTTATGAATGTAGCCCTTAAACAAGTGTAGGAGAGCTGTTTTATGCAGGCTTAGAGGCAGTGGCGCTGGAACAGTTTTTAGAGTGGGAATGCTACCAGCAATGCTACATCACTGAAGTCACAGGGATCGTGAAACATCCATGCACCACACAAAGAAAAACTGTAGCAAATGAACCAAGCCCATTTGGCAGGAGAGTGGTATGGGTGTAGTATGCAGCTGGTGGTGAATTTTGGCGAACACTGTTGCAAATATATCACTAACGCATGGTGTGGTAGTGCACTGTCATTTACAGATCGCACATTTTCCATTGAAATAGCCACAACATTTGCACTGACATGCAGTTTTCTGATAAAACTATACAGTACACAAACAATGATGTGTGGAAATCGGGTTTCAGCGAATATTTGTCATTTGCACATCACCAAGTGTCTTGATTTTGTCCTGATCATACTTCAGAATTTTAAAAAAAGTGCATTGTTTGTGCTTTGCTAGCTGATGTGTTTTGAAATATTTATAAAGTTTCATTTACATACATTAAAATCTTGTTGTATGTTGAATAAAAATTACATCCTACAGCATTTCCTTTCTCACTCCCTGTACACCAGCAGGATTCTCAGAGAGTTCACTTAGAGAATCCTCTAACTTTGCACTTGAAGAAAAAGAAGTAAATACAAATCCCCATGTTAAAAGAATTAGCAGCAATTTGTCAGACAACATAGCCTGATATTTGACTTCGGTCTTGTAAGTAAGTATTTTGGGGCATATCTACAAGGGCTGGCGATAAAATTATCGCCGCTTTAGCGTCTGTTTTCGGACGAAAAGCGGCGATAATTTTAACGCCCTATTAGCAAGGACACGCTAACGCGTGAATCCATGCTTCTTCGCCCTTTCACATATCGCCCAGCTTTGCATCTCTAATGAGATGCAAAGTGGGCGTTCCTCCCCAGAATAACGGGAGAAATGTCGCTAAGCGACATTTCTCCTATTATCAAGCCTCACGCTACGAAGCATGGCGACAAGAAAAGTAGCGATAACCTCTGTTATCGCTACTTCCCTTACGCCTGCTTTGACACTGACTTAGCCATGATATCCTATGGAAGGTGGATATCATGGCTAAGTATGTGTAGCCCTATCAGCAAGCTATCGCCAAAAGTTGTGCGATTATCGCTGGATTTCCAGCGATAATTGCACAGTTGGCAGTTTGCGCTCTGAATTTTATAGCTTGGGAGATAAGCGTTGCTGATAGCACGCTATCTCCGCGATAAAATTCAGAGTTGGCCGGCGATAATTATCCTCACGCTAAGAGCGCTGAGCGATAATTATCGCCAGCCCTTGTAGATATGCCCCTTTATTGTATGGTTAATAAAAACCTTTACATATCAAGTACACATATGGTAAAAAATAAGCACAAACAAGACAAAAATGCAAAAGATTGCAGTTAAAAACTTCACAGGGCAATGATGTATCGGTTAAGGTGATACTACAGACGTTTAAAAATAAGGCATCACATGGCATTCGTCTCTGCTCTAAAGCATGGGGTAGTCTGCAAAGCGCAAGTTTCGTTGTAAAAGCCTAATGCCATAGAGTCATTGTAAGCAGTAAAAACTTCCCATGAAGTAATTTTACAGAAATTAAAAGTGCAAGGTTCCTTTGTAAAAACACAATGTCATGGAGACCTTACAAGTCATCAAAACACCCATGAGGCAATTTTACAGACGTTTTATAAGTTGCATCATGTAACATTTGACATTTGTCTAAGACATGCTGTATTCCCCCAGGAAGAATTCATCCTGCTCAGAAAGAACCATAAAGTGCTTGAGTGCCTTTATAAAAGCAAAGAGTCACAATTCAGAGTGTCGAGGCTGTCATTGTGTGTTGCCAGTGCAGCAAGTTTCTTTCCTACTATGTCTGTGTATCTTACAAAATGACAGTTAGTTGCATATTCACCGGTTCGAAACATGCCCAAACCGCCTGTCTACAGGTCCGGAGACCTCTTTAGTGAAAGAGAGGCCGTACCATTGTTCTTCGTTCAGCCAGTAGTCCATTACAGATAAATATTAAGTGTGGCAGGTCTTTCTGCCCCGATCTCCACAGGCGACAGTGGGGGTTTTTAAACTCCGTTTCCAGGGTGGTTGATGTATGGGCAGGGGTAAAATGCCCAGGCGGTATCTCGGAAATTTCTCCTTCACTGACTTGAGAAACCTGTGTGAAAGTATAGTTGTGGGGTCATTGCAACCATTTCTCCTTATGGTATTGCAGATAACTGGTGTCTGGGGTGAGCATTAGTAGCATGTAAGATTGTGATGTTTCTTTTCTAAACATCCAACTCATTAGTGCACAGTTCTACATCCAAAAACTGTATCTTCTGATGGCTATAATTCATAGTAAATTACATGTTATCTACATTAGCATAAAGGTATGCTTTTAAGTCATGGTACCACCAAACGAGCGGGACTGCGATGGGTTCCAGATTCGCTCATTCCTATGCCAAACTCTTTATGGGGTAGTTCGTGGAGGAGCAGGTCTGGGGCCTAAATAGGACACACTGGATTGAATTAGCCTGAACAGGATCCGTAGCTGATTTGCATGAAATGTTCAGGGCCAGAAAGAACTGCAGTTCAGATAAGAAGTATGGAATGTTCAACTTAGTGGGTGTAACCAGGGTTCACACACAATAGGTCATGACCCAAATGCGGGTGGTGGCACAAACCAAAACGGTGGAGAATGTTGAGAACCTGAACGATATCAAGAAAAAGGTTCCTTATTAGAGGCTATGATGCACAAACCATTCAAATGGCCCATGATAGAGCAATGAAGTTGGATAGACAAGCCACACTAAGATAACAGGCCTAGTGGTCGCTCGTATACAGATATTATCAGACCTATTCTCACATATGGTCAAAACATAAGTGATGTAAGTAGGGTACTCAATAGACACTGGCACCTCTTAAAGGAAGACACTAAGGGGCATATTTACGAGGAAGTGGCGGAGCGTGGCGTTAGACTCCTTGGCTTAACGCAGCGCTCTGCCACTTCTGAAATGCAGGGCTGCACCGTATTTACAAGTATACGGTGCAGCCCTGCGTTTCCCCCTGCACTGGCGCTAATTTAGCAGCCTAGCGCCAACGCACACACCCTTGCACCATAGTGCAAGGGTGCCTGCATTGCAGGGAAAGATTGTTTATGTGCAGGAAGGTGTCCCTTCTGTAGGAAAGTGGGTTTCTGTTGCAGTAACCCCCCCAATTTTTGCCAGACTACTGATGCACTTATGACTTGATGTGCCCTGGGTCCCTGCCAATCAGGTTCCCAGGGCCTGTGTTCTTTCCCCAAAACTAACCCAATTGGCATCTCTGGCCACAGGTCAGCCCCTGGTAAATAGTACCACAGGTACCCAGGGCACTGTGACCAGGGAAGACCTCTAAGGGCTGCAGCACTTATTGTGCCATCCTTAGAAGCCCTGTACCTTTACATACACACACACTGCCTTTGCAGGCTGCGTGTTCTGGTACAGAACAAAGTGAAGAGTCGACCTGGCACACATGCCTGTGTGCAATGCCTACAACCCATTGCCCTGGCATAGATCAGTCACCCCTCTAGCTGGTTGCACTATACCAGTGGTGAGGGTACAGGTGCATGAGCCCTGTACCCCTACAGTGTCAAAGTCCATTCTTAGACATTGTAAGTGCAGTGCTGCCATTAAGAGTATATGGTGCTAGGAGTTTGTCATTGCGAACTCCACAGCACCATAATGGCTACAGTGAAAACTGAGAAGTTTGGTATCAAACTTTTCAGCACATTAAACCCACACTGATGCCAGGGTGGGATTTTATGAAAAATGCACACAGAGGGAATCTTACAGATGCCCCTGAAAACGAACCTACCACTAGTGTCCAGGCTGAGTGGCTGCTTTCAGCTGCCACCACCAGATATGTTTCTGGACCCCTGGGTCGAGAGCCTGCTGCTCTCTGGGGCCTGAAACAATGCACATCCTGGGACGAGGTGCCAAGCCTCCTCCCCCAGGATGGGCAGGGTTCACGAAGGGGAAGCTTCAAAGGCTTGCCGCCTTTGTGAGCTTCCCCAGGCCACTTGCTGCTTCCAGCAACTGGTCCCCACTGGTTCTGACCCCCACTTTGGGCGGGAGAACAGGAGGGAAAAACAAGTGAGGAAGAGAGGTGTGCCACCTCTGCCAACTCCACCCCTCAGGTGGGGGAGGCGAGGTGAAGCACAACTCTCAGTCCCCGCCATCTTGCAGATGGGGGGACTCAGCCAACCAGGGACAGGCTCATGCCCCCCTCCCACTGGAGGGTGGCATAAATGGGGGTGTACCCATCCCAGGGAAGGGACCCATTGGTCTCTGCCTTTTACCTACCTGTAACACCCCTAAATCTAGTATTTAGGGGCACCCCTGAACCTTCCTTGCTTCCTCAGACAAGAAGAAACTACAAGAAGAAGAAGGACCAAACAGCTGTGCAGCAGCTAACAAGAGGAAGACGCCCACTGACTTGGCCCCAGCCCCACCAGCCGGTCTCCCCTTCAAACCTGCTCCTGCAAAATCCCGGTGTGTCCTGCAGCCAGCAACCTAGAAAACCCCGGAGGACCTGCCTGCCTTCAACCACAAAGACTTTGTCTCCTGTGAACAATGGATTTGTTCATCTGCAACCTCTGGCTCCGGCCGGACACCGCGGATCCGCCCCACTCTGCACCCGCCATCCACGGCCCGAGCTCAAGTGAGCAAACACCACAAGGCGGTCCCCCCGGCGATCCTGACCCGAGATCCGGCGGCTCCTGACCTGCCTCAAGCCTCCAGCCGACGCCTGCAGCCTAAATCCAGAAGGTCCCCCCAAACGCGACCAGGAGCTGGTAAGAAGATCCGACCCCAAAAGGCACCCCTGCACCCGATGCCCCACGGCCTTGGGTGCCCAAACCGACGGTGCCTAACCAACCCCTAACTTCCCAACTTACCTCTCGAAGTGGTGGTCGCACCCAGAAGACCCTCGTCCCCAAGCCTGCAGTGCCTTTGCAAACCGGAGGTTCCCCATTGAAAACAACAGGGCGCCCGACGTCGAAACAGCACCCTGCACCCGGCCGCCCTAGTGCTGCTGAGGGTGCACCTTTGGTGCTTTTGTTTCCCCATTTGCCCTGAGCTAAAGTCCAGGAGCTTTGCTCCCACACCCAAGTGGCCTGCTTGCCAGCAGTCACCAACCGGAGGCCCCCTATCCCCCATTGGATAACATTGGGCCTCAGCACTCTGCACCCGGCCGCCCTAGTGCCGCTGAGGGTGTAACTAGAGTGCATCCTTGACCCTGGGGGACCCCTGAGTTTACCCCCAGAACCTCATCTCCCACTACCAAATACTTACCTCAAAACCGATAACACTATTTTCCTCCATAGGATAACATTGACTGTTTTTCTGTGAAACGTTTCTAAGTATGGAGTTTGAAAACCTGAAGAAATTCTCTAAAATTACACTGTTTAACAAAAACGATTTTACTTACCTGTTTACAGGAAATGTCCCAGAGTAGTATCCAGGTATACTACTCTGAGTAAGAAAAGTAATCCAAAAGTAACTTACCTGTAATCTTACTGAAAATCCCATTCAAAGTATATGTACTGTATTCTGAAAAGCACTGCATTATCAGTAACACTACTGTAATCAAATCAAAGTACATTTACAATTGCAATCCAAACTGTGTTACAATCTGTATATTTACTGCAAAGTACTTATCACTTACCTCTGCCAGGCATGCTTGGTTCTAGGAAATAAAATACCTAAAAGAATATTTTTTATACAAAACAATTGGTCTGAAGTTCAGTCTTTGAGTGTGTGAATTCATTTGCTGACTGAGTGTGTACAACAAATGCTTAACACTGTCCTCTGATACTGCCTTACTGCTCGACCACACTACCACAAATAGAGAGTGAGGTGCTATCTAACTTTACTTCTGCCTACCTTTGGGGTTCCACTGGACTCTGTGCACACTATATCTCACTTTGGTTTAGTATATACAGAGCCAGCTTCCTACATTGGTGGATCAGCGGTGGGATATACAACTTTGCATTTGTTGGACTACTTGCTTACCACCTGATCACACGACAGAACTCTTAAATTGTCTTTAGAATTCTGATTTTTCAAATTGGCATTATTTGCAAAACTACTAAAAGTCTTGTTAGGGCCTTGGTTAAGTCCCTTTAGAATTTTAGAAAATAAAAAGTCACTTTAGCTAGGGTTAGAGGGGTTAGAAGTTTTTTAACTATGTCTCAAAACAAGAACCCAGCTGTTAGTGAAAATAACCACAATGCCATAGAGGACCAGGTTGAGGAGCTTGACCTCACCCCTTACCTTCACTTGTCTGTCAAGGAGGTATGGTCCTTATGCAAACTTAAAAACATAACCTGGGGTCCCATCCCACCAAACAAAAGCTCCAGGAGCTGTTGGCTGGGTATGCTAAGCACCACCCATCTGAAAATGGTAAAGACCAGTCAGATGAGGAAGGAGGGGAAGGGGATGACCTGGTAGATCAACCCCCTCCACTTCCTAGGGAGAAAAGGGTTCAAGTACCCTTGATTCCAAGAATCAACCTCTCAGTACCTAGATCCCACACAGGTGGGTCAGGCACTACTGAGGACATTGAGGAAAGCCTCAATGAGGAGGACATCCTGCTAGCCAGGCTGACCAAAAGATTAGACCTAGAGACCAGACTCCTGGCTCTAGAAAAAGAAATAGCAGAGATGGGCCTAGGACCCATCAATGGTGGCAGCAATTTACTAAATAAGGATAAAGAGCAATCTTTTGATCCTAAAATCCCCAAAGGATTGCCCCTAAATGTGAAGAGAGTGATGATATCACAAAATGGTTCACAGCCTTTGAGAGGGCTTGTGAAGCCAGAAGAGTCAAGAAAACTCACTGGGGGGCACTCCTTTGGGAACTGTACTCTGGTAAGTGCAGAGACAGACTTCTGGCCCTTAGTGGGGCAGATGCTGGCTTATGACCTCATGAAGAGAACTCTGATTGAGGGATTTGGACTCACAACTGAGGAGTATAGAATTAGATTCAGTGGGGGCTCAAAAAACCCAGAGTCAGCCCTGGGTGGAATTTGTAGACTACTCAGTTAAGACACTAGATGGCTGGTTGACTGGAAGCAAAGTGCAAGGTCTTTATAATTTGTTTATGAAAGAACACATATTAAGTAATTGCATTGATGAAAAGTTGCATCAGTATCTGGTAGACCTAGGTCCAATTTCTCCCCAAGAATTGGGAAAGAAGGCGGACCATTGGGTCAAGACAAGGGTAACTAGGACGTCCACTGGGGGTGACCAAAAGAAAGAGGTTACAAAACCTCCCCAGAGGAAAGACAGTGAGCCTCTAAAAGATAAAAGTAAGGAGTCCCAGGTAGCCCCCCAAAAACCTGACCAGGAGGGAGGGCCCAAAGACACCTCACAAACTAAAACTGGGTACCAAGGTAAGAATTGGGATCCCAACAGGGTATGGTGTCACAACTGCCAAAAGGCAGGACACCACACCAAGGACCCTAGCTGTCCTAAAACAATTACAGCCCCTAGTGTAGCTCCAGGGGTTGCCAGTGTAGCTTTAGAGGGTGATTCCTCAGATGAGGAAGCTCTCATAGCCTTCAACTGGCAAATGGGCCCACAAGGTGAGTTGGAGATTCCAGAGGGGAGTAGACACTTCCACCACCTACTGGTAAATGGAATCCCAGCCCTTGCCCTGAGAGATACCTGTGCCAGTCACACTGTGGTGCATGACAGGTTGGTTCTCTCAAACCAGTATGTCCCAGGGGAAACAAAAAGAGTAAGGACTGTCCCAGGGGGTGTCACTGTTAGACCTGTGGCTGTAGTGCTCCTAGAAATAGCTGGGTCCCTTAGATGGAGAAAGGTGGTAGTCAGTAAAGACCTACCCCTTAATTGTCTCCTTGGGAATGACCACTCAGAGGTTGGTCTGAGCCAAAGAGAGGTACTGGTCCAATGCCAGACCTCACCCAAGAAACCTGGGGGGGCTCACCCTGCAGTTAGTGCAGCTAAGCCCCAAAAGAAAAAGAAGAAACAGTGTAGGAAAGGTGGGCAACTGTTAGCCACAGTTCCAGTGGGCCAGGGAGATTCTATCCCAGTAAGGGAGAACTCCAAAATTGGCACTGGTGAAGTCCCCCCATGCCAACAAAAAGACCTGACTACTCAGGCAACTGTCCAGCCTGAATTGGTGGCTCCTCAGCTGGCAGAACAGAGGGTGGAAGAAGGGTGTTCACTACCAAGTGTAGTGACCCCCCACCCTAAAACAGCAGACAGGCCCCCCAAACCCAAAGAAGCCTGTAAGTTAGCTACTCCACCTTCCAGTGAAGAGCTAAAGGTGTGGTTCTGGGCACTGACAGCTGTCAGTCGCCTTTGCTGGGTGTTAGCCTTCATGGCAGCACTGTCCTTGGCATGGTGGCCTAGCCCCCTGCCAAATAGCAAGTTAGGCCCCCTGACCCTATTGGTCATGGTGGGGTTGCTCAAGCTGTGGGTGACCTCTGTGGGTAAGCTGGGCTTTGCCCTAGCTAAGTTAGAAATTGCAGAGGAAGGAGCCTCTGAACCAAACCTAAAAAGATGGGGTAAAGAGCTAGGAAAAGAGCATTGGGAATTTGGTCCTGAAACTGTTGAGGTAGGGCAGCTCCCGAAAGGGACTGACCTGGACAGAAGGATGTAAGGCAGAGTAGGCCCTGCAACTTTCAAACCACTTCCTCTACTCTTCCTCGCCTGAAAGACTAGGAAGACTCTCCCAGCTTTGGCTGAGTCTCCTGGCCTTTGGGCTGGGGGGGGCTTGTGTAGAAAAGTGGGTTTCTGTTGCAGTAACCCCCCACTTTTTGCCAGACTACTGATGCACTTTTGACTTGATGTGCCCTGGGTCCCTGCCAATCAGGTTCCCAGTGCCTGTGTTCTTTCTCCAAAACTAACCCAATTGGCATCTCTGGCCACAGGTCAGCCCCTGGTAAATTGAACCACAGGTACCCAGGGCACTGTGACCAGGGAAGACCTCTAAGGGCTGCAGCACTTATTGTGCCACCCTTAGAGGCCCTGTACCTTTACACACACACACACTGCCTTTGCAGGCTGCGTGTTCTGGTGCAGAACAAAGTGAAGAGTCAACCTGGCAAACATTCCTGTGTGCCATGCCTACAACCCACTACCCTGGCATAGATCAATCACCCCTCTAGCTGGGTGCACTATACCAGTGGTGAGGGTACAGGTGCATGAGCCCTGTACCCTTCCAGTGTCTAAGTCCATTCTTAGAAATTGTAAGTGCAGTGCTGCCATTAAGAGTATATGGTGCTGGGGGTTTGTCATTACGAACTCCACAGCACCATAATGGCTACACTGAAAACTGAGAAGTTTGGTATCAAACTTCTCAGCACATTAAACCCACACTGATGCCAGGGTGGGATTTAATGAAAAATGCACACAGAGGGAATCTTAGAGATGCCCCCTGAAAACTAACCTACCACTAGTGTCCAGGCTGAGTGGCTGCTTTCAGCTGCCACCACCAGACATGTTTCTGGACCCCTGGGTCGAGAGCCTGCTGCTCTCGGGGCCTGAAACAATGCACATCCTGGGACGAGGTGCCAAGCCTCCTCCCCCAGGATGGGCAGGGTTCACGAAGGGGAAGCTTCAAAGGCTTGCCACCTTTGTGAGCTTCCCCAGGCCACTTGCTGCTTCCAGCAACTGGTCCCCACTGGTTCTGACCCCCACTTTGGGCGGGAGAACCGGCGAGAAAAACAAGTGAGGAAGAGAGGTGTGCCCACCTCTGCCAGCTCCACCCCTCAGGTGGGGGAGGCGAGGTGAAGCACAACTCTCAGTCCCCGCCATCTTGCAGATGGGGGGACTCAGCCAACCAGGTGAGGGCTTATGCCCCCCTCCCACTGGAGGGTGGCATAATAGGGGGTGTACCCATCCCAGGGAAGGGACCCATTGGTCCCTGCCTTTTACCTACCCGTAACGCCCCTAAATCTAGTATTTAGGGGCACCCCTGAACCTTCCTTGCTTCCTCAGACAAGAAGAAACTACAAGAAGAAGAAGGACCAAACAGCTGTGCAGCAGCTAACAAGAGGAAGACGCCCACTGACTTGGCCCCAGCCCTACCAGCCTGTCTCCCCTTCGAACCTGCTCCTGCGAAATCCCGGTGTGTCCTGCAGCCAGCAACCTAGAAAACCCCGGAGGACCTGCCTGCCTTCAACCACAAAGACTTTGTCTCCCGTGAACACCGGATTTGTTCATTTGCAACCTCTGGCTCCGGCCAGACTCCGCGGATCCGCCCCACTCTGCACCCGCCATCCACGGCCCGAGCTCAAGTGGGCAAACACCACAAGGCGGTCCCCCCGGCGATCCTGACCCGAGATCCGGCGGCTCCTGATCTGCCTCAAGCCTCCAGCCGACGCCTGCAGCCTAAATCCAGAAGGTCCCCCCAAACGCGACCAGGAGCTGGTAAGAAGATCCGACCCCAAAAGGCACCCCTGCACCCGACGCCCCACGGCCTTGGGTGCCCAAACCGATGGTGCCTAACCAACCCCTAACTTCCCAACTTACCTCTCGAAGTGGTGGTCGCACCCAGAAGACCCTCGTCCCCAAGCCTACAGTGCCTTTGCAAACCGGAGGTTCCCCATTGAAAACAACAGGGCGCCCGATGTCAAAACAGCACCCTGCACCCGGCCGCCCTAGTGCCGCTGAGTGTGCACCTTTGGTGCTACTTTGTTTCCCCATTTGCCCTGAGCTAAAGTCCAGGAGCTTTGCTCCCACACCCAAGTGGCCTGCTTGCCAGCAGTCACCAACCGGAGGCCCCCTATCCCCCATTGGATAACATTGGGCCTCAGCACTCTGCACCCGGCCGCCCTAGTGCCGCTGAGGGTGTAACTAGAGTGCATCCTTGACCCTGGGGGACCCCTGAGTCTACCCCCAGAACCTCAACTCCCACTACCAAATACTTACCTCAAAACCGATAACACTATTTTCCTCCATAGGATAACATTGACTGTTTTTCTGTGAAACGTTTCTAAGTGTGGAGTTTGAAAACCTGAAGAAATTCTCTAAAATGACACTGTTTAACAAAAACGATTTTACTTACCTGTTTACAGGAAATGTCCCAGAGTAGTATCCAGGTATACTACTCTGAGTAAGAAAAGTAATCCAAAAGTAACTTACCTGTAATCTTACTGAAAATCCCATTCAAAGTATATGTACTGTATTCTGAAAAGCATTGCATTATCAGTAACACTACTGTAATCAAATCAAAGTACATTTACAATTGCAATCCAAACTGTGTTACAATCTGTATATTTACTGCAAAGTACTTATCACTTACCTCTGCCAGGCGTGCTTGGTTCTAGGAAATAAAATACCTAAAAGAATATTTTTTATACAAAACAATTGGTCTGAAGTTCAGTCTTTGAGTGTGTGAATTCATTTGCTGACTGAGTGTGTACAACAAATGCTTAACACTGTCCTCTGATACTGCCTTACTGCTCGACCAGACTACCACAAATAGAGAGTGAGGTGCTATCTAACTTTACCTCTGCCTACCTTTGGGGATCCACTGGACTCTGTGCACACTATACCTCACTTTGGTATAGTATATACAGAGCCAGCTTCCTACACCTTCCTCCACATAAACAATCTGAAATGGCATTTTGTAGCTTCTATTTGTGCTGCTGAATGCAGCACACATAGAAGTTGCAAAACATCATTTTTTTTTATTGATTGTTTATGTGCATGAATGGACATCGTCCTGCACATTAACAATCAATGCCAGGGTAAGACCAGGTTTTCACTGGTCTTAATTTTGGCGCTGCCCCATATTTACGCTACCCTTGTAAATATGGGGAAGCGGCAAAATGAATGGGTGTTGCGGTGGAACGCCCACCACAACACACATTGCCCGTCCCTTTCACACTAAGTATAGCGTGAAAGGAGGCCTTATTCACAAGGCGGCGTTAAGCCACGTTAAGTGGCTTAACGCTGCCATGTAAATAAGGCAAAGCTCCTATTGCCACTACAACGCCAGAAAAAGTGACATTGTGGTGGCGATAGGGGCTTGTAAATCTGCCCCTAAGATTGAAACACATATCTCCAGATAGCCGAACATTACCCTCCGAAAGGGGAAAACACTTAGCGGTCTCATCAGCCCCAGTTATCCAGATAACAAGCCACAAGGGAAATGGTTAACTCCACAGACAAAAGGTTTCCACAAATGTGGACAATGTACGATGTGCAGGATTGCCACAGAAAATAAAATGTTTCAATACAATGACACCCTCAAATATCATATTAGAAGTTACATAAATTGCACAACACGTTATGTAGTTGATATGTTGTTCTGCAGGTGCAGCAAGATTTATGTGGGTAGTACAGTGAGGATGGTCAAGGAAAGGGTGATGGAACAATTTCGAGCCGTGAAACAGGGGGATTCCAAATATCCCTTTGCCCTAAATACATTGACATGTATACAGCA
Source organism: Calotriton arnoldi (assembly GCA_963921515.1). Taxonomy (NCBI): domain Eukaryota; kingdom Metazoa; phylum Chordata; class Amphibia; order Caudata; family Salamandridae; genus Calotriton; species Calotriton arnoldi. The sequence continues at coordinate 814,843 of CAWUFW010003928.1, read as the reverse complement.
AGATGTACATAGGGGCTGCCAGTTCCATGGGCTAGAAATGGTGCCGCAAAACAAAAGAGGAGGTAAACGAGAATTACAACTGAGACGACAGGAAGCCATTTGGATGATGTGACTTAAAGCTGTGGATGAGGGGCTTAACATCAATCATGAATTGCATTACTTTCTGGTAATACAAATTGTAGTTTGCCGTATCATTGTGATAATGTCTACCGTATGACAGATCTTGATGCATGGAAGGGATGTGTAATGGTTAGATGATTTACGTTATATGGAGAGTTTACAACAATCAATAACATGTGATGTATAATTTGACAGTGGGACAATATTGACAGCTTACTGTATATGCCTTTTTCCCTGAGGGCATGTTAGGATCATCTTTATTCTTTACTCTGACTCAATTTATCCAACTTATTTAATCTAGGGGTCAGAGTGTCGCCAGGAATATGGAGTTTGACGTTTTGATAGACAGAAGCAGACACATCACTGACTCTAATTTTAGAGAAGATATTTGCGCACATATATTACGTCTCATGCAGATCCCAATACTGGAATTGGGATCCCGCATTGTAAATATTATTCCAAATGAAACATGACAGAAGGGGTCCTGCAGCGAGGTGACCTCTTAGTAGTACAGACTGAAGACTCAGGCCTGACTCGCGGACGTGTGGTGTAGGTGTTAGAAGTTATGATGGGAACACTGTTATTATTCTAAAATTAATAACACTTTTCGTTTACAGAAGAGTTCCTTAAACCATGTGACATCGGATGTACAATCGAACCATGAATGTTTGGCGCGAGCACGAGAAGATTTTATGTACATTTGGTTAATACTTCAAGAAGGAGAAGGACTAGGCAAATAAGAGTCCTTTCAAACTTATTTTTATAGGATGCACGACTCAATATTGACAATATAGGATACTTCATAAAACAGAATTTTAGCCCGGCTAATACACAGTAAGGGCCCTGCACCGCCAAGAGTCGCTACCGCCCGTCCGCCAGATTACAACTTAAAAGTGGTCTGTCGGGTGGCGTGGCAGTCCGCGGCGGTGCCTTTGGAAAAGGCATTGTAATGGGAATGCCACATAAGGTCCTTGCCATGCAGGAACTGGTGTGCATCCACATGGCGTGAGGCACCAGGGGGCCCTGCAGGGCCCACTTTGTTTCCTCCCTGTCACACTTTTCATGGCAATGGAACTGCCATGAAAACCGTGGTGGAAAGGAAACTTTTAATATGCTTCGCGGGACCACAGCGGTCACGCCAATCATATTGAGACCTCAGGACCCCTGCACCACCTCCAGGGAATAGCGGTTCCATGGTGGTCCGACCATCCAAGTCGTAATGGAGCAGTCTGACCGCTGGTCCAGTGGTGGCAGGACCACTGTTACCGCACGGCCACAAGTCTGGCGATCCTCAGACCGCCAGACTAGTAATTGGGCCCTTAGGGAGTAATATAACCGGCTTTGTTCTATTTATATAAGATAGCGTGCGGCAGATGATAATGTTAAGATGGCCGCCAAGTTGGGCTTTGTACCGAAGATGTTTTTTAAGAAACAGTCCGTTGACGTGCGTGTCACGGTCCAATCGAAATTGTGCATTTACGGGTGTCCCAAGATGGCGCTGATTCTACATGCCAAAAACCCAGTGACCTAGCGCGGCAAGAGCACTCTCTCAAAGGTAAATAATATCATGGGCATATGCGTGCAGTTGAGGGGAATGCCAGGAGATGATTTTTAGCAGTGCGGGAAATGAAGCCTAATTGCATGATGCGGTAAGTACAAACGTAATGCAAGCCCATATGTGGGAGGGTTATGACTGAAATGCGGACCGCGAGTGTCGGTTGCCGTCTGTTATGTGTCAAACAAGGTGAGTGTAAACCTAAGCGGGGGCACTGACAAAGCAGGAGTACGCTTTTAAGATAATTAACCCCATACAGAAAGTATACGGAGGATGGGTGAAGCCTGATTTGGAGTGGTGCGGGGAATGAGAGAAAAACGTGAGCTCGAATGCGTAACTGACAATATGAATGGAATGTTTACCGCGAGTGTTGGTCACTGTCTGGGAGGGAACGCAATAGTAAGAATTCCTCTCATGCCAAACGTAGGTTCTGTGCACCGAGTAAATGAGTGTCTGCTATGACAGTGATGACTAACTATGGGCTTTTGAGTACAGTAAGGTGGGAGATACTGTGATGCAGGGCTTTAAGTGGGATGAAAAAACTGGGGGGGTCTCTAAAAAGGGCGTGGCAAATATAATTAAGGGTGTGGCTTAAAAACACGTAAATTAAAAATCTGTGCTTAGCATACTGTGCCGCCAGACTTATATTTTGCTGTTTCTGTAATTGTATCTAGATATATGATACAACGAGTAACATCCTGCCTACAACAAGTCAGGACTATTGGCTTTGTCAATGGTCGTTAGTTGCATAAGATAAATAAGCAGCAACTATGGCTTGTTGTATATAATATTGAAAAAGCTTCGACTTAAAGACCTGGTGACACCAAGATAATGTTGCTGCTCCCGAGTTTCAAAAAGAGAAGGGAAATCCAGAGAGAAAATGACTCTCTTTAAAGGATTTCCCTTCCTCTACAACGCTCACCTGGCATGACGTCATGCCGTAACCTCCACTAGTGAGAAGTGAGCAGTGTGAGCATGCGCACATCGATGTGCTCACCTGGCATGACGTCATGCCGTAACCTCCACTAGTGAGAAGTGAGCAGTGTGAGCATGCGCACATCGATGTGCTCACCTGGCATGACGTCATGCCGTAACCTCCACTAGTGAGAAGTGAGCAGTGTGAGCACCGCACATCGATGTGCATGCTGTCACTGCAGTCCGAAAAAAACGGACCGCCTGTGCCAGGGCACAAAACAGAGCCCGATAGAGACCCGTTTAGAGGCCCCCTTTAAAAAACTGCCGGTGCTCAGCGCCGGTGAGACCCGGCCCACTTAAAGCCCTGCTGTGATGCATGAGTGTGATGCCATTGGACGGAGTGATTAGGTGAGATGGTGCCGTTTATACTCCGAATACTTTCTACTAAGATAGTAACTACTGAACTATTGTGACCTTAGAGAAAGAATGAGAATATTCAGGAACTGAACATAACGCGATGGATGATACAGACACAAATGGCAGTGAATGGAATGTAAAAGTTGAAATCGGTGCTTTTTACTGTGAGAAACAATAGTGTGGGCTCCCCAGTGGTATCTTACATTTGGCAGACATTTCTTTTCAGACAGGATGACTCACCTTTAGAAGAGCGTCCCAGACAGCACATACGTTAGCTGGGCGCGATAAGGTAAGAGATTACTTCACATAATGTTGATAATAAGATGAAAATGACATAAAGTGGCAGGATTTTAAGGTGCTCTCATTCATCTACAGATTTAGTAGATCAAAGATATAATAGGATGTAACACGTCACATCATGACAGGCCCAGGTGCGTCCTGCGGGATCCCATATGATGATTATGGGCGACTGCCTGTAACTAACAACGGCGCCCACGTGTGCATGAAATTGGGCGACTACTTCACTCTAATACTAGCTGGTGTACACTGTAGGTGGTCGCATATACTAGACCTTGATATTATATCACTAATTCCTTTGCTTTTGAGTGATCTGCAAGGGGTTGGCAGGAGCCAGTTTTAGCAAAGAGTTTGACTTACAGCATCACATGAAACTGTGATCACGCACGCTAACTTTTCGAGCACGAGGAGTCTTTGGGTCTACGACCCAGATAATGGAATCTAAAGTACTCAGGTACCCCTCCCTAAAACTTTGTAATATTTAAGATTATAGCCCTGAGGAAGTCTTCTGCAACATTGTCAGCAAAGACGAAACACGTGTTGGCGAGGGTGGAATGGAAAGACAGAGTGGAAATAAAGAACAAATTGCTGATCCCACAAACTCAACGTTGATTCATTGAGTGCTCGGAGACTATTGTTGTTACAGGAATAGATGGCTGCTGCAGGGTTCTTTAGGAAAGTGAATTTGGTGTAGATTTCTGGTTGACGGGAGGAGGGAGCTGTCCTCAGGGTTGTCCCATCTGTCGCTTCTCCTTTGCACTGTGCCGCTTTGTCCCTCTTTGAGTCGAGGGGGACTCAGCAGTGACGTGTAGGCCCTCGGAGGCCAAGGACCAGGTGTTGTTGCTGCTTTCTTTCTTTTTGTTAGTGTGACTTGGACCCCTTTCTTTGCCCGACCTCATTGCCTCCAGGCTGTGTTTGTTTTAACTCTGATTCCGCAAGGGTTCTGTAAGGGTCTCCTTAGTCTTCCCTGGTGGAGTAGGTGGAGTTGGCAGAGTAGAGCTGCTAGGAATGGGCGGTTTAAGTGATACAATTCTTTGTTTTGGAGACTTCATTCTGGTCTCCGCTCAGCTCTGGTTCGTGCCAACCAGCCCACTCTTCCCCGTTTCCAGGTTGAGATGTATTGCCAGCGCCGCCTTTCCTCCACCCTGTAATAAATGAATTACTATGCCTTGCTGAGTTACGAGGGAGGCGTGAGCACACTGCCCAGGTGAGGGTTGACAGGCTGTTAGGAGCTAGGCTGGGATGTTGATTTCCTGAGGTTAGCCTGGAGCTGAGGGCTGGTTGTCCACAATTAATGCGACGAAAGCAATATGCTGCGCTTTCTAATTATCCTGGCACTGCCTAATATGCCTTAAGTTGTGACCCAAGTATTAGAAGATTAGCTTCTCCTGAAGTGTGCACTGAGATGCCGCTGCTTCAGTCCTGGCATTGGCCCTTCAGGTCAAGCTGTGCCATGCAGGGGTGCAAGTGCGGGGGAGCACAAACAGAGTGCAAGCGGCACCATGGACCTGGCAGGGCCGCCTCCGTGGTCTGCTGGCTGTACCCTTCAGGGGAGTGCTAACCTCCCCCAGCGCACAGCGTACCAGACGCTGCAAAAGTGCTGCAAATTCACAAGGGCGTCACCTCAGTATGTGGCGTCTGTTGGCATCTGCTGAGGGGAGACAGTCATGCAGCCACCACAAAGTGCCCGGAGTGGGGAGGGCAGAGCAGGACAACCAGGGGTTGGAGCTTTTCTCTGGGATAGGGCGTGAGCGCGGGGTGTAGCAACATGCTCAGCGGTGTGCTCTGCTGCAGGTTGGAGAGTGCTTAGTGAACAGGCGTGAAGGGCCAGGTGTGCAGCGTACAGTGGCTATACCACGAAACGGGCGGTAAGCCGTAGGCCTGATGCTGGCTGCCAGTCCTCCCCAATCCCTAACCCCCCTGGAGAACTACTGGGCTCAGAGTAGGCTCTACCCGGGGTGGAGCAACTCCATGGACGCTGTAAATAAGGGTGGGCGTAGTTCGCGAAGTAGCGCTACGCGAAGCTACGCAAAGTGCAGTTCGCACTACGCGAGCTACCCGTAGCACTACGCGAACTGCGTAGTGCGCTGTTCGCAATGATTGCACAGTGCCGGATGCTTGTCCGCACTGTGCAATCATTGAAAACGGCATCTTGCACAGTGCGAGCTGTCTTTACTGCCGCTCGAGTAGATTTTTACTCGAGCGGCAGCTTTCAACGCGGACTGGTAGTTTCTCATCGCGAGCGGTCGCGAGCATACGCGACCACTCGCAATGAGAAACCTGACCTCCCGCGTTGAGAATCTCGCCGGGAGGTTTATTTTCCACGCTCGCGATCGGCAACTTGATGTTGCTGATCGCGAACGAGGAAAAGTCTCGCCGGGATGTCATTTTGCTTGCTCGCGGTCACCAACTTGACGTTGAGGACCGCGAGCAAGCAAAATGACCGCTGCACTACGCTACGCGTGTTTGCACTGTGCTACGTGCAATTCGCGTTGTGCGAAGAGCGCAAACTTCGCAAACTACGCTAGCGTAGTGCTTTGCCCAGGGTTAGCTGTAAACCCGGCAGCCGCTGCTCCGCTGCTCAGCTCCGTTGCTCCGCCCTCTGCTGCTCGACTCTCGCTTCCTCTCAACCCGACTCTCAGTGATTAACCTCTCTCTCTGAACAGGGAACAACCACCAGCCCTGGCACATTGCTGTTCGACCGGCCCTAGTAAGAAGCACCGCTCCCGCTTTTGTTACAGGGGGCTGATATTGCAGCACTGCTGCAAAACCGGCCCACAGTGACAAAAAAGGCCCCCCCGGCCACAAACCCGACCCCCACCCCTCCAGGGAAACGCCATGTGCCCGCTATGGCCAGTCCAGCCATGTCTTTGAAGCGGCAAATGCGACAAGATAAAAGCAACATTTACAGGCATCTTTTTTGTTGATTCACCTTCTGAACTTGAGCATGGTTATTTTGGGGGTGCTGCAGCACCCCCATACCCCTCTACTTCAAGTGTCTATGCTCAAAAGAATAGAGGATGGGGATAATAAAGATGTAAGGTAGAGGGTTCACACACTAGAAAAATAAGAAAAAGTAACTTGTGTTTCCAAGCGACAGCTAGGCTACTGGGTGCACATTTACAATTACAGATGCATTGCGATCAAAATAATGATAACAAATATATAAGGTGTGCTTAAGTGTCTCTTAATGATAAAGTAACGGTTTATTTTAACTCATCCCAAGATTACTCACATTATCAGCTTCGGAAGAATGAAAAGCTGAGTGACATCTGCTCGTGTGCAAACACATGACTTGCATGTTACTGAACGCTTTGCAACATGCGCTCAGACCACTGAGCTATAGTACCATTTTGAAATATTTTAATAGAATTGGCATTACCAAACAATTCTGGTTCTTGGTTTATCAATATTAGTAGCGTAAAAAAGGCTGAATAGATCACTAGAGTGTGTGACACTGCTATACACAGATCTCTGCAGCCGAGGCTTTAACCGAGCGAGCCAAATTCCCTGTATCCAGGACCAATGGATTTATACAATTGTGTGGCCGTGGCGTTTGCCGCATAATTATGGTTCTGCAGCATTTGCCATATAACCCATCACCTGCTGCATAATCTGCAGATTTTAACCCCAAAAAAATGGTTTCTAGCTAAAACGGTTCATAAGTTACTAAAAAACGCAGCAACGTATTGCAGCACAGTGAAAGGCCCTTTGCAAAGCTTGACTGGTCACCTTTCTGTTGCTTCTTTCTACCTTGGGTGTCAACCACTGCCTCTCATTCCACACACCCACCAGAGACCTCCTCTCAACTGGCCCTGGCCGCCATCCCACGTCTCCGCAAGACCACGGCCGGGGGAAGTTCCTTCTCCTACCTCGCCGCCAAGACCTGGAACACCCTGCCTCTCCCCCTCAGGCAATCTCCGTCACTGCCACTATTCAGGAAGGACCTCAAAACCTGGCTCTTCGACTGAACCACAGTGTCTTGTGACAGGCCTGCAATCCCCCCTTTCCCCCCCACATCCCTAGCTCCTTGAGACCCTTACGGGTGAGTAGTCTCGCTTTACAAGCCACTTGATTGACTCAAATGTGTACCAAGGAGGCGCAACTCGTGCCCAGGCAGTATTAACAAGTGTAAAATGACAATATAATGAAGTGATAGTATCATAAACCATGCCACATTACACCACATATTTTTCCTTTTCTTGCTGCATAATTTTGTCAACCCCACCACATAAATTGGATATCTCCTGCCGCATGATTGCAGTGGCTCTGCCTGTATCTAATCCATAGCCATGTCTTTCACAGTCTCCTTAGAGACCGAGGAAAGAGCAGGCAAGCAGCACATATAAAGCCATGCCTCTGTGAGAGAGGTGTCATTTTGTAGGGTTGTTAAGGGCGGCGTGGGGTGGTGTGTTTAACAAATTTCTGTAGTACAAGAATTTTAAGCTATTCAGGGACTTGTTGACATGAGAATCTGTGGGAACAGACAGATTTGAATTTAGTGGCCTTTTCTGGTTGGCGGCATAGGGTTTCCTATCCACATTTTTGAAGGAATTCTTCCGGGACGAAAACACCAAAGGAGAGTTATAACGAGTTGCAAACTTCACACACGTAATTACCATTAACGAGTGGTGGCACCCGGCCAGTACCGTGCAATTATGAGCCTGGCCCCTCAGAATGGGGAATAATGGTGTGCGCACTGCCATTATTGAGCGGCACTCCGCCTGATATTTCTGAGAAGTTTCCCGCTGGCCCCTACCACCCGTCCTAAGCGGGTCGCACATGGTGCCAGGGGCTTCTCTGTTGAAAGAGGTGGCAGGACGGGAGTTGGGAGAGTAGGGCCGAGAAGGGGGGAAACTGCCCTAGCAGGGACTCGCCCCTTGCTTTAGAAAGAGGTTGGGTGGGTACGGGGACAGAGGCAACCCACCCTTAGGAGATTGTAGCGGGCAGAATTTGCAGCTGGGAAAACCGGGTGCAAAAACACGGCCCATTTGTGACCGGGCAGAACGGAAATCCAGACATACTGCTCTTCCTGACTCGTGATCAGGCCCCAGTGCTCGCGTGCTGACTGAATATTTCTGAAACACTGGGAGGAAAAGCTCAAGAAAACTGACGTAGTGTTTTTTCCCCTGAATCACACACATATTTTGCGTGTTTGTATGAATAGCAGGTGCAAGCACGATGCACCGAAGAAGGTGGAAAGCTTGGGTGACGCTGTCCTTTGCTGAGAGAGATGACTCTCCGGCGCGGCTGGCCCATGACCCAACCAGTGCTGCAAATGTACTGAAAAGATAACCAAGGGAACAGCAAACCGCCCTCGCGCCAGGAGCCGCAGATGTCGGCCTCAGCAGAGGCAGGCCGCAGCTAATCCCAGAGCACGCGCTCTCATGTCCGGATTCCCGCTCATTAGCTCGAGCCACGGCTGTATCGATCTCTTCGCGCGCGCGCGCGCGCGAGGAAGCGCCGAACCCCGGCCCTTGTTTGTGAGCTTGTGATGCGCGTGCAGGGAGGGCGGGGCTGGCCCGGGCTTTGCCTGAGCGTCTGTGGGGGCAGAGGCAGGCAGCAGAGAAGGCGCCCATGTCTGCCACCACTGGGCAGGATCCAAAGGGGATGATGCCCTGGCTGTGAGGAGCAAACAGGGGCATTGCTTCCATCGTTGCAGGCGGTTCAGTGGCGCCGGGGTCCACAGCCTGAGGAGCCGCTGAACCCTGATTTTAGCTCTTTTTGTGTAATTTAGACAGCAGCCAAAGGGCCCTTTTTCTTATTTTCACTAGGACCCATAAAGCACTGGCTATGTTACTGGATAGGCAGGCAGCAATGAGGAGCAACTGATGCCCGTCAGCGGGATAGGAGGATCCGGAGACGGGGGCTTATTTATGAGAGCCCTTAGGGGTGCATGCGTGACGCAGGACTCTCATAAAGATTTATGAAGCCACGCTAAGCCACCCTGTATGGCTTTGAGTGGCCTCATAAATCATAAGTAAGTAGATGCAGTTTAAATCGCTGTGCTGCCTTACTCGGCGCTCAGGAGGTGTTCTATGGTCTTTGCATTGGGCTTTCCTATGCAGCCAATACTTTAAATGGGCCGGTACTGTCTGGTACGGAGTACCGGCACTTTTTTATTTTGAGAGGGAGAGTTCCGGCACTTCTCAAGAGAAATGCTATACTTTTAATTGGAGAGTACCAGCACTTCTCAGAAACAAGCAGGTACTCAGGTGCAGAGTACCTGCATTTCTATTTTTCCATTTCAAGCACTGTACCCAGCACCCATGGAATTTGATGCTGCCCCAGATTTACAAAGTGATGTAAACCTGGTGAAGAGCCAGATCTGTACGCCTCCAGAGGTGAGGCGTAATGAGGAGAAATATGTTTATTTTTCCTCGTTTTTCCTCTTTTCAAGAGAGAGGGAGAGGTGCGGCAAATGATGAGTATGAGAAAGAGGGGAAGAGGATGGAGCCACCGCTGAGGCATCGCTCGAAGAGAACCCGTACCCTGCTGCTGATCCTGTTCTCTATATCAATGTGTGCAGCACTCTGCTGCATGCACAGTGCACTCCATATATACATACATGCAAGTACACATACATGCATCCACACGTACATACATACAGATGTACATACATTCGTATATACATGCTGTAATCATTCTTTAACCGTCCTCTAGAATGAAAGTACTGTTACAAGATTGACTCTATTGCTGGCATGTTAGATGATTTGCTTTCCATCAGAGGTGAAGCGCTATGACAGAAAGCACTGGCAAAGCCAATAAGTCTGATGCAATGAAAAAAACAAAAATAAGACAGGATTGCTTTCTGTATGCAATGTAGGGCCGGCGTTTAGCATGTGCGAGCTGGGCCCACGCCCAGGGCGCCGACCTCCAGTGGGGCGCTGGAGCTCCCTGCAGCAGTCCTCCTCCCATTTAGGTCCAAAGAAATGTGTGTACTTTTTCTGAAGATTGCTGGCACCCATGTGGACTGCTTTTTGAGTGTTTTTATTTTTATGTTGCCCCTTATCTTGGCCCCTGTCACATTCTTTCTAATCCTCCCAAATTTTCAATACATAGACAACTAAAGAGAAGGGGCGAAACACATGCCCCCGCAGCCCCCGCGGTGCGGGGGGGCCCCCAAGCTCCAGGGGCCCCCTCAGCACAGCACTCTGGCTGCAGAGCTCCTGATTGAGCCCGGAGGGGGCCCTTCCACGTGCCTTGCAGGGAGGCCCCCTCAAGTTTCGTTACGCCAGTGCTAAAGAGGATGAGTGGGGGTGCACCAAATTTGGTTTCGCCCAGGGCACTCCCTAAGCAGCAGCGGTTTCTCGTGCAGGGCGGCGGGGCTCCGCCCCCTTTACTTTCACCCCCCCATCACCATCTCCAAAATAAAACCAAACAAGGTTGCTGAACTACATGCACTCATGGCTAAATACTTCTTTATTTTTTTCCGTGTTGGGGCCATAAGCGCTGCAAACTGCCAGTCTGACACTCAGCCTGAGCCAATGCCGCTGTGTGATGGTGGGTGAACTATTTACCGGGCTGACGAGCTCACAGCCCTGATGCCTGTGAGGTCATCAGCTCGGCAAAAGCATAGCCCAAAGGATCAGTCTCCACCCCCTGATGACGTGGGAGTAAAGTTAGTCCCGGGCGCTTCAGGCTAAAGCCCTGTAGTGCCGGGGCTTCACGCCAATCAGGGAATGAAGAGCATGGCTACCCCACCCATTTCCAACTCGTCACGAGGGGTTGGTCCCACCCTGTGACGAGTACGCAAAGGGTGGGGTAGAGGCTGAAGGCAGGCGGGAAGCAGACAAATTGAGTCTGCGCAGTTAGTTATCAGTATTCTCGAAGACACACTGCGCAGACTCGAAGTGTCTGCGTCCCATGCTGCACTTTGCGAGGGACACTATTAGAGCCGGGTGATCGTAGGTGCATTACGCGTGTATGGCACTACATAGCCATGGGCTGTCTGGCAGCCAGGAGCCGACCCCTGGACCTGGTGGCGGCATGGAGGGAAGGTGGTGCAGGTGTGATTCAGCGATACCAAAGGGGATGATGGACGGAGCGCTAGAGCAAATCAAACACTCAGCCCCAGTCAACTGATCTGGGTTTAATCCATCATCATTCTTTAGCTCACTCCACCACCCCAGTTCAGACATGGCCATATGCAAATCAGTCTGAACCTGTGCCTCATGGGAACAGTCCAGCCCGAACTGCCTAGCCATGTCTTCCCTGGACCGGAAACAAGCATCCTGGGACCGGTTTCGGGTTCAAAACCCTCATCAGCCAGGCTATCTTGAATCCAGTGGCAAAGTGAGCAAGGGACCCACATCTGGGCATACCCTGCCAACTCAGGGCGAACAAAGCGATATCAAAGGGGATGATGGACAGAGCGCTAGAGCAAATCAAACACTCACCCCCAGTCAACTGATCTGGGTTTAATCCATCATCATTCTTTAGCTCACTCCACCACCCCAGTTCAGACATGGCCATATGCAAACCAGTCTGACCCTGTGCCTCATGGGAACAGTCCAGCCCGAACTGCCAAGCCATGTCTTCCCTGGACCGGAAACAAGCATCCTGGGACCGGTTTCGGGTTCAAAACCCTCATCAGACAGGCTATCTTGAATCCAGTGGCAAAGTGAGCAAGGGACCCACGTCTGGGCATACCCTGCCAACTCAGGGCGAACAAAGCGATACCAAAGGCCCAGATCTTTGTACTGGGGTGAATGTATGACATTGTTCTGCATTCTGTCCATCAATTGTTGTTTTTGCATTTGTCACCCCGAGTGGGACGGGTATGCCCAGACGTGGGTCCCGTGCTCTCCATGCCACTGGAGTCAAGCTATCCTGGCTGATGAGGGCTGAAAGCCCGAAACCGCTCCTAGGATGCTTGTTTCCAGTCCAGGGAGGACCTGGCCTGGCAGTTCGGGCTGGACTGTTCCTATTGGGTGCAGGGTCAAGACTGATTTGCATATGGCTGGGTCCAAACTGGAATGGCATGGTGAGCAAAAACGATGGATTTAGGCCCAGATCTTTGTACTGGGGTGAATGTATGACATTGTTCTGCATTCTGTCCATCAATTGTTGTTTTTGCATTTGTCACCCCGAGTGGGACGGGTATGCCCAGACGTGGGTCCCGTGCTCTCCATGCCACTGGAGTCAAGCTATCCTGGCTGATGAGGGCTGAAAGCCCGAAACCGGTCCTAGGATGCTTGTTTCCAGTCCAGGGAGGACCTGGCCTGGCAGTTCGGGCTGGACTGTTCCTATTGGGCGCAGGGTCAAGACTGATTTGCATATGGCTCGGTCCAAACTGGAATGGCATGGTGAGCAAAAACGATGGATTTAGGCCCAGATCTTTGTACTGGGGTGAATGTATGACATTGTTCTGCATTCTGTCCATCAATTGTTGTTTTTGCATTTGTCACCCCGAGTGGGACGGGTATGCCCAGACGTGGGTCCCGTGCTCTCCATGCCACTGAAGTCAAGCTATCCTGGCTGATGAGGGCTGAAAGCCCGAAACCGGTCCTAGGATGCTTGTTTCCAGTCCAGGGAGGACCTGGCCTGGCAGTTCGGGCTGGACTGTTCCTATTGGGTGCAGGGTCAAGACTGATTTGCATATGGCTGGGTCCAAACTGGAATGGCATGCTGAGCAAAAAACGATGGATTTAGGCCCAGATCTTTGTACTGGGGTGAATGTATGACATTGTTCTGCATTCTGTCCATCAATTGTTGTTTTTGCATTTGTCACCCCGAGTGGGACGGGTATGCCCAGACGTGGGTCCCGTGCTCTCCATGCCACTGGAGTCAAGCTATCCTGGCTGATGAGGGCTGAAAGCCCGAAACCGGTCCTAGGATGTTTGTTTCCAGTCCAGGGAGGACCTGGCCTGGCAGTTCGGGCTGGACTGTTCCTATTGGGCGCAGGGTCAAGACTGATTTGCATATGGCTGGGTCCAAACTGGAATGGCATGGTGAGCAAAAAAACGATGGATTTAGGCCCAGATCTTTGTACTGGGGTGAATGTATGACATTGTTCTGCATTCTGTCCATCAATTGTTGTTTTTGCATTTGTCACCCCGAGTGGGACGGGTATGCCCAGAAGTGGGTCCCGTGCTCTCCATGCCACTGGAGTCAAGCTATCCTGGCTGATGAGGGCTGAAAGCCCGAAACCGGTCCTAGGATGCTTGTTTCCAGTCCAGGGAGGACCTGGCCTGGCAGTTCGGGCTGGACTGTTCCTATTGGGTGCAGGGTCAAGACTGATTTGCATATGGCTGGGTCCAAACTGGAATTGCATGGTGAGCAAAAAACGATGGATTTAGGCCCAGATCTTTGTACTGGGGTGAATGTATGACATTGTTCTGCATTCTGTCCATCAATTGTTGTTTTTGCATTTGTCACCCCGAGTGGGACGGGTATGCCCAGACGTGGGTCCCGTGCTCTCCATGCCACTGGAGTCAAGCTATCCTGGCTGATGAGGGCTGAAAGCCCGAAACCGGTCCTAGGATGCTTGTTTCCAGTCCAGGGAGGACCTGGCCTGGCAGTTCGGGCTGGACTGTTCCTATTGGGTGCAGGGTCAAGACTGATTTGCATATGGCTGGGTCCAAACTGGAATGGCATGGTGAGCAAAACAACGATGGATTTAGGCCCAGATCTATGTACTGGGGTGAATGTATGACATTGTTCTGCATTCTGTCCATCAATTGTTGTTTTTGCATTTGTCACCCCGAGTGGGACGGGTATGCCCAGACGTGGGTCCCGTGCTCTCCATACCACTGGAGTCAAGCTATCCTGGCTGATGAGGGCTGAAAGCCCGAAACCGGTCCAAGGATGCTTGTTTCCAGTCCAGGGAGGACCTGGCCTGGCAGTTCGGGCTGGACTGTTCCTACTGGGTGCAGGGTCAAGACTGATTTGCATATGGCTGGGTCCAAACTGGAATGGCATGGTGAGCAAAAACGATGGATTTAGGCCCAGATCTTTGTACTGGGGTGAATGTATGACATTGTTCTGCATTCTGTCCATCAATTGTTGTTTTTGCATTTGTCACCCCGAGTGGGACGGGTATGCCCAGACGTGGGTCCCGTGCTCTCCATGCCACTGGAGTCAAGCTATCCTGGCTGATGAGGGCTGAAAGCCCGAAACCGGTCCTAGGATGTTTGTTTCCAGTCCAGGGAGGACCTGGCCGTTCGGGCTGGACTGTTCCTATTGGGCGCAGGATCAAGACTGATTTGCATATGGCTGGGTCCAAACTGGAATGGCATGGTGAGCAAAAAAACGATGGATTTAGGCCCAGATCTTTGTACTGGGGTGAATGTATGACATTGTTCTGCATTCTGTCCATCAATTGTTGTTTTTGCATTTGTCACCCCGAGTGCGACGGGTATGCCCAGACGTGGGTCCCGTGCTCTCCATGCCACTGGAGTCAAGCTATCCTGGCTGATGAGGGCTGAAAGCCCGAAACCGGTCCTAGGATGCTTGTTTCCAGTCCAGGGAGGACCTGGCCTGGCAGTTCGGGCTGGACTGTTCCTATTGGGTGCAGGGTCAAGACTGATTTGCATATGGCTGGGTCCAAACTGGAATGGCATGGTGAGCAAAACAACGATGGATTTAGGCCCAGATCTTTGTACTGGGGTGAATGTATGACATTGTTCTGCATTCTGTCCATCAATTGTTGTTTTTGCATTTGTCACCCCGAGTGGGACGGGTATGCCCAGACGTGGGTCCCGTGCTCTCCATGCCACTGGAGTCAAGCTATCCTGGCTGATGAGGGCTGAAAGCCCGAAACCGGTCCTAGGATGTTTGTTTCCAGTCCAGGGAGGACCTGGCCTGGCAGTTCGGGCTGGACTGTTCCTATTGGGCGCAGGGTCAAGACTGATTTGCATATGGCTGGGTCCAAACTGGAATGGCATGGTGAGCAAAAAACGATGGATTTAGGCCCAGATCTTTGTACTGGGGTGAATGTATGACATTGTTCTGCATTCTGTCCATCAATTGTTGTTTTTGCATTTGTCACCCCGAGTGGGACGGGTATGCCCAGACGTGGGTCCCGTGCTCTCCATGCCACTGGAGTCAAGCTATCCTGGCTGATGAGGGCTGAAAGCCCGAAACCGGTCCTAGGATGCTTGTTTCCAGTCCAGGGAGGACCTTGCCTGGCAGTTCAGGCTGGACTGTTCCTATTGGGTGCAGGGTCAAGACTGATTTGCATATGGTTGGGTCCAAACTGGAATGGCATGGTGAGCAAAACAACGATGGATTTATGCCCAGATCTTTGTACTGGGGTGAATGTATGACATTGTTCTGCATTCTGTCCATCAATTGTTGTTTTTGCATTTGTCACCCCGAGTGGGACGGGTATGCCCAGACGTGGGTCCCGTGCTCTCCATGCCACTGGAGTCAAGCTATCCTGGCTGATGAGGGCTGAAAACCCGAAACCGGTCCTAGGATGCTTGTTTCCAGTCCAGGGAGGACCTTGCCTGGCAGTTCAGGCTGGACTGTTCCTATTGGGTGCAGGGTCAAGACTGATTTGCATATGGCTGGGTCCAAACTGGAATGGCATGGTGAGTAAAAAAACAATGGATTTAGGCCCAGATCTTTGTACTGGGGTGAATGTATGACATTGTTCTGCATTCTGTCCATCAATTGTTGTTTTTGCAGGTGTGATTCAGGCCTGCGTTGTTAGCATGCAGAGTCCAGATGGTGTCCTGCAGACTCCCAACGCCGAGGTGAGTGGTTTGTATTTTACGGCTCCGTCTGTCCCTGAAAAGGTTTGGTCAGCAATTGTGTGTGTTTTGGTGTTTCCGTTTACCTCTTCATGCATTTCTCCGCAGTTTTAAATAGCAACTGCGAGAACTCGACCCAAAGACACAGCTAATGTTTTTTTGTACACCGGCATGCACGCACCTAATTAAAAGTAAAAGTAGTCATAATTTTTTAAATACTGGCATTCGAACGCATATATTTTAAAGTCATTTCATCATACGCATGGTAATGGTTTTTGTACTCTGAAGAGTTGTGACACAAAATGTGCCTAAGATCATACAATTTAAGTTAGGAAGCCCCGATTTATCCACGGTTTTCTGGTTTCACTTTACAAATCAGCCAGTAATTGGGAGTCTATTAGCCTTTCCTTGTATTAAGTCTTTGGTTATTACCTCTTTGGGCATTTTCTGTATTTTTTATATGACGACTGTGACCCAACAACCTGAGGGCAGCCCTAATGTTTTTTGTACAACTGGCATGCTTAAAGCACGTATTTGATTGAAAGTGCTTTCATACATGAAAATGAAGGAAAAGAGATTTGGTGAGACATAAGGTTTGCCTAAGATCGCATAATTTAAGTGGGGAAGTCCTTATTTATCCATGTTTTCTAGTTCCACTTTGTACAAATCAGCTAGTATTTGCGATCGTGAGGTATTGCTAATGTTGCTCAGAACTTTCTCTATAATAATCTAGGCCACTTGCAGGGTCTACAGCTGTCTTGCCTTTTAGTTAGTGCACCAATGGTTCATATTTAAAAACTCTCACTTCAATAAGCACTTCAGTGCAGTGTTGCAAAGGTAAACATCAAGGAGATTCCACATATGTTGTAACATATAGGGAAATTAGCAGATTCTATGTGACAGGTGGGCCCCTTGTTTATGGTAAATGCGTTTTAGCTATGAATGTCATGGGGCCTAATGAAACCTAGAAACATTGAACCATGCTATCGTATGGGCAGTAGTAGAATAGAGCTATAACTGTGGGGCAGTTAAAACTACATCATGTTATTGCATTTACACAGAAAATGGTGATTGGCCTCCCAAAAAATGCCGTGCCGCGCCCCCATAACTTGCCCCCCCACATGCCCCACCCCCAAAGGCCAAGCTCAGCCCCACCACCCTCAAACGTCACCAGCCGCCACTGTCCCTGAGCAAAGCCCAGCTATGATACAATGCATCTATGAGGTAACAAATTTTAAGTGTGACGATTCAGTGAGTTTTTGAGATGTAAAGTATTTCCTCACTCATTACAATGGAACCCCATATAAGGCAAAACAATATTCCAAATAGTCAATAGCATTAGGGGAGAGAGAGGAACGCCGCTATGAAGCGCCAACGCCCGCTCTCTGTATATTGGAAAGAACTGATAAGAATAGGTCATGCAAACAGAGGCACTGTCAAGACAGACCTAAAACAGTGTGAGCTCTGTCTACTCTCTTACATCTCCTGAGCAATAGAGATATGATAAATGTATGGCTCTGAGCTCGCACAATAGTAAGGCAGGATGTGTTTGACCTGGATGAAAAACAAACTTTGTAAAACCCTGAGAGTTAGCACCTCCCGAGCTGCAGCACTGCCAATTAACAGGCTATAGAGATTTATCATCTCTATAACTGCAACGCTGCCTGTAAACATGTTGTGATGGTGGTGGTGGTGGTGTATGTCCCAAGTCTACAACCTACAGAGCTTCACAACTACTAGGAGACAGACCCTCATCTCTGGTGAATGTCTCTCAACATCTCAAGAGCAGAGGCACTGCCAGTAAGCTCTGGACACAGGACTACTACCCTGAGGTTTAGAACCCTCTGTAGGACAGCACTGCCAGTGAACACACTCTGAGCAGCACTGCCAGTGAACACACTCTGAGCAGCACTGCCAGTGAACACACTCTGAGCAGCACTGCCAGTGAGCACACTCTGAGCAGCACTGCCAGTGAACACACTCTGAGCAGCACTGCCAGTGAGCACACTCTGAGCAGCACTGCCAGTGAACACACTCTGAGCAGCACTGCCAGTGAACACACTCTGAGCAGCACTGCCAGTGAACACACTCTGAGCAGCACTGCCAGTGAACACACTCTGAGCAGCACTGCCAGTGAACACACTCTGAGCTCTGGAGATGGCCTCTGTCCTGTGTGTAGCACCTCTACAGGTGCAGCACTGCCAGTAAACACACTCTGAGCTCTGGAGATGGCCTCTGTCCTGGTTTTAGCTCCTCGGTTACCGCAGCACTGCCGGTAAACGCACTCTGAGCTCTAGACATGGCCTCTGTCCTGGTCTTAGCTCCTCGGTTACCGCAGCACTGCCGGTAAACACACGCTGAGCTCTGGAGATGGCCTCTGTCCTGGTTTTAGCTCCTCGGTTATCGCAGCACTGCCGGTAAACGCACTCTGAGCTCTGGAGATGGCCTCTGTCCTGGTTTTAGCTCCTCGGTTACCGCAGCACTGGCAGTAAATACACTGTGAGCTCTGGAGATGGCCTCTGTCCTGGTTTTAGCTCCTCAGTAACCGCAGCACTGCCAGTAAACGCACTGTGCGCTCTGGAGATGGCCTCTGTCCTAGTTTTAGCTCCTCAGTAACCGCAGCACTGCCAGTAAACACACTCTGAGCTCTGGTGATGGCCTCTGTCCTTGTTTTAGCTCCTTGGTTACCGCAGCACTGCCAGTAAACACACTCTGAGCTCTGGAGATGGCCTCTGTCCTGGTTTTAGCTCCTCGGTTACCGCAGCACTGCCAGTAAACACACTGTGAGATCTGGAGATGGCCTCTGTCCTGGTTTCAGCTCCTCGGTAACCGCAGCACTGCCGGTAAACGCACTCTGAGCTCTGGAGATGGCCTCTGTCCTGGTTTTAGCTCCTCGGTAACGGCAGCACTGCCGGTAAACACACTCTGAGCTCTGGAGATGGCCTCTGTCCTGGTTTTAGCTCCTCAGTAACGGCAGCACTGCCGGTAAACACACTCTGAGCTCTGGAGATGGCCTCTGTCCTGGTTTTAGCTCCTCGGTTACCGCAGCACTGCCAGTAAACGCACTGTGAGCTCTGGAGATGGCCTCTGTCCTGGTTTTAGCTCCTCAGTAACCGCAGCACTGCCGGTAAACACACTCTGAGCTCTGGAGATGGCCTCTGTCCTGGTTTTAGCTCCTCGGTAACTGCAGCACTGCCAGTAAACACACTGTGAGCTCTGGAGATGGCCTCTGTCCTGGTTTTTGCTCCGCAGTAACCACAGCACTGCCAGTAAATACACTGTGAGCTCTGGAGACGGCCTCTGTCCTGGTTTTAGCTCCTCAGTCACCGCAGCACTGCCAGTAAACACACTGTGAGCTCTGGAGATGGCCTCTGTCCTGGTTTTATCTCCTCGGTAACCGCAGCACTGCCGGTAAACACACTCTGAGCTCTGGAGATGGCCTCTGTCCTGGTTTTATCTCCTCGGTAACCGCAGCACTGCCGGTAAACACACTGTGAGCTCTGGAGATGGCCTCTGTCCTGGTTTTAGCTCCTCGGTTACCGCAGCACTGCCAGTAAACGCACTCTGAGCTCTGGAGATGGCCTCTGTCCTGGTTTTAGCTCCTCGGTTACTGCAGCACTGCCAGTAAACGCACTCTGAGCTCTGGAGATGGCCTCTGTCCTGGTTTTAGCTCCTCAGTAACCGCAGCACTGCCAGTAAACACACTGTGAGCTCTGGAGATGGCCTCTGTCCTGGTTTTAGCTCCTCGGTTACGGCAGCACTGCCAGTAAACGCACTCCGAGCTCTGGAGATGGCCTCTGTCCTGGTTTTAACTCCTCAGTAACCGCAGCACTGCCAGTAAACACACTGTGAGCTCTGGAGATGGCCTCTGTCCTGGTTTTAGCTCCTCGGTTACCGCAGCACTGCCAGTAAACGCACTCTGCGCTCTGGAGATGGCCTCTGTCCTGGTTTTAGCTTCTCAGTAACCGCAGCACTGCCAGTAAACACACTGTGAGCTCTGGAGATGGCTTCTGTCCTGGTGTTAGCTCCTCAGTAACCGCAGCACTGCCGGTAAACGCACTCTGAGCTCTCCAGATGGCCTCTGCCCTGGTTTTAGCTCCTCAGTAACCGCAGCACTGCCGGTAAACACACTCTGAGCTCTGGAGATGGCCTCTGTCCTGGTTTTAGCTCCTCAGTAACCGCAGCACTGCCGGTAAACACACTCTGAGCTGTGGAGATGGCCTCTTCTCTGGGTTTAGCTCCTCAGTAACCGCAGCACTGCCGGTAAACACACTCTGAGCTCTGGAGATGGCCTCTGTCCTGGTTTTAGCTCCTCAGTAACCGCAGCACTGCCGGTAAACACACTCTGAGCTCTGGAGATGGCCTCTGTCCTGGTTTTAGCTCCTCAGTAACCACATCACTGCCGGTAAACACACTCTGAGCTCTCGAGATGGCCTCCTCTCTGGGTTTAGCTCCTCAGTAACCGCAGCACTGCCGGTAAACACACTCTGAGCTCTGGAGATGGCCTCTGTCCTGATTTTATCTCCTCGGTAACCGCAGCACTGCCGGTAAACACACTCTGAGCTCTGGAGATGGCCTCTGTCCTGGTTTTATCTCCTCGGTAACCGCAGCACTGCCGGTAAACACACTGTGAGCTCTGGAGATGGCCTCTGTCCTTGTTTTAGCTCCTCGGTTACCGCAGCACTGCCAGTAAACACACTGAGCTCTGGAGATGGCCTCTGTCCTGGTTTTAGCTCCTCGGTTACCGCAGCACTGCCAGTAAACGCACTCTGAGCTCTGGAGATGGCCTCTGTCCTGGTTTTAGCTCCTCTGTTACCGCAGCACTGCCGGTAAACACACTCTGAGCTCTGGAGATGGCCTCTGTCCTGGTTTTAGCTCCTCCGTAACCGCAGCACTGCCGGTAAACGCACTCTGAGCTCTGGAGATGGCCTCTGTCCTGGTTTTAGCTCCTCGGTTACTGCAGCACTGCCGGTAAACACACTCTGAGCTCTGGAGATGGCCTCTGTCCTGGTTTTAGCTCCTCGGTTAGCGCAGCACTGCCAGTAAACGCACTCTGAGCTCTGGAGATGGCCTCTGTCCTGGTTTTAGCTCCTCGGTTACCGCAGCACTGCCGGTAAACACACTGTGAGCTCTGGAGATGGCCTCTGTCCTGGTTTTAGTTCCTCAGTTACCGCAGCACTGCCGGTAAACACACTGTGAGCTCTGGCCGCCGCCTGGCAGCTGATGTTGTCAGAATGCTCTTTTGATCCCACCAGACAATGCCTGGGTTGATGATTCCTGTTAATAAGGCTGAGTAAGGGAAGATATCGATCCCCAGTGTTTAATGTATTAAAGATGTACATCTCTTGTCAGATGAAGACGTGATTGATGAATGAAGCTACTTGCGAATAAAGCTGATGGCAGGCTGGTTGTTGAATGCAGATTCACTCATCGGCCCCTGCTTTTCAGGGGGGCTCATTGTGCTTTGAAGGTCATCTTTACTCTGCCAGACTGCAGTAGTAGTAAAGGTGAGCTGGGCCAGGGAGATACTCAGTGCTAGGACGGAGGGTGCGGGGGGGGGTAAGTAAGAGATGAATGGGTTTTATTTGGTCGTTTCACTTTTGGACGCCCTGTCACATCTCCGCTCTGTCATAACTTGGATTATGACATTGATGGAGCAGGGAAAATAAAACATTTTAACCCCTAACAAATTTTATAAATAATTAATAAAATGTTCGTTTAAATGTATTAATCAACACTGTATGTGTGGGAAAGGTAACATGCCAATGTGTGTGCTAAATAATCTATTAATGGATGTCCGTGTGTCTAATTATAACGTAAAAATAAATGCGTACTAATAAAAAAATAAATGCATGTTTTTGTGCTTCATAGAAATAAAACGTGTCGTTGCAAAAACAATAGTGATGGTAAGTAAGGAACAGCTTAAATGTTGCTTCTGCTAGGTAATAACTAATTGGGGTACATAGATGACGGGAGGGAAACGAAAAGGCTATTTTTCTCTATTTTAATTATGTTTTGTTTGCCTCAAATTAGTGCTTCTAAAGTATAACCGAGTGGCGATATAAATTGGCCGCCAGTGGGAAGATGTGCGCAGGCGCAAGGGGACATGTGACACGGGATGAAGTCGGAGAAAAAACTAAACCTCGTGATGTTACTGAGAGGCTAGGATGCGAGAAATGGTCAAGGCTGATGTGACCTAATTGAACTGATAGTGTGCTGTGATGATCAGCAGAAGACCCGTGGGAAACCAGTTTAAGAGAAAGGACAATGACTGCGGAGTTCTCGAATGTATCGAAAGAAGTTACAAATGTACTGATCGAAACGGATGGAAACATGTCTTGAGCGTATGGGAAAGGAAATGATCCAAGGACCATTGGATCCAAGAGAACTTGATTAAAAGAATGAATAAGATGACATGCATGGACCAATGAAAGAAAAGCGTGTTATTAATGTTGCAACAATTAGTTAGCAAAGTTAGAATTAGGGTATAAGAGGGCCTACTCTTAGTGGGAGGGGGTCAGTCGGAGTTGCAGTCACAGTCAGGAGCGGAGTTGGAGAGTCGTGTTGGTGTTGGTGGCTTCCAGTGCTGGGTGGTCCTGATCGATCCCTTACTGAGCGGGAGATGCTGAAAGACTGTTAGATGAGACGGGTTGCAGGTAGCTGATGCTGACGAGCTGAAGTTGCTGTTGCTGTCTTAATTTTCCAGTTGAGTATGAGAATCAGGTTATTTCTAATTCTTAAACTTAGGTTAGAAATCATTAGTCTAAATTAGGAAGGTAGGCAGGTAATTAGAGTTTTGGCTTCATGGCAAAAATTTCCTTTCTGCAATAAATTGATTATGCTTAATAAATATTTGAATTTAAGAATGAATAATTGAATAAAGTTTAAATTCTTTCTCATGCTTTTAAAATTATATAAAATTTAAGATTCTTTAAACCAAAATGACTCAGTGGTTATTTTCCTAAATGATTGTGACATCAGTAATTGGTTATTGTGATTCAGCTGGTCTTAATCACTATGAACTAATTTTTTACATGAATGATTCATCGACAAAACAATGAGCAGGAATATCTTAAGAAATAACTAAAAGAAAGCGACAAGTTAAGGTAATAAGATATCCCGGCTCCTTCCAGCGGTACATAAATGGTGTTTCTCCATTTAGTTCTCATGCTTCTCCTAGGAGTACAGAATTTCATAAAAGTGTAAAGGAAATCCAGGTGTGTGCATGTGTGTTAGGCGATGTTTATGGGCCCCATCGTCATGTGGATGTGAGAAAATATAGTTTGCCCCTGGATGACCTATAAGTGACCTAGGAGGAGAATAGTTTTTATTGTACGCGCTGCATCAGATTTCTTGGTAGCAGAGTTATGGTTTTCTATAGATTAGTTTAGTGATTATTGTTTATTGATTATTGATTATTTTTGATGACTAACACTATATGTTGAGTCGTGTTATGTTATATGTGAGTTTTCACGCTTCTGGGATGTAGGAAGTGGAACACGTGTGGCAAGAGAAGTCACATGGAATTTGGTACATGGTCTGAATTCATTTTGGTAATAACACAGGTTGTGTTATGTTAGGGATTTTCTGTGCGAAAAGTGTGTAATTGAAATAGCAAATCACGTTTACTTGTGAAACTTTGGCCTTAATTCTCAGGAGCCTAGTCTCCACATGTGTCTTATCCCCAGAAAAACGAGTAAATTGTTTGCTTGAAAGAAGGGTAAGGTAGAGGGAAGTGCTACTTTACCGTCGAGAGTAAATAATTCTGTGGTAGGGTAGAGGTAAGCGCTGCCTACTGGAAATACAGGATTCTTGTGTAAAAGGACAAAGCTGTCACTTTTGTTTAGCGAATCAGACTATGGAATTGTTTTAATTGTTGTAACTAACGAAGAAAACAGCGAAAAGAAAAAATTGCCGATAAATTTTGTAAAGGAGGGGTAAAAGAGTAGAAGTGACGTAGAACAGTGCCGCGCTAGGATTGGATAGTGCGCTAGTCACGTGAACACGGAGCAGGAGTGACGTAGAAAAGTGCCGCGCTAGGATTGGTTGGTTCGCGGACGAAGGGAATTGTTCTGATTGGTACGTTAGTGTGAGTCGCGCTGTAATTGGTTGAAGTTCCGTACACAGAACAGCGTTAGCATAAAGAGAAAAACAAATAGAAAACATGCCGTATTACGAGTATGAAAGGGAGAGAACGTCATGGACGACAAAATTAAAGAATTTCTTTAAGAAAGACAAAAAGGTTGTGACTAGAGAGGGACAAGTAATTCCTCCGCCGAAATCAGCAGCTTCACATATGATGCTGAAATATGGATATCATACGTGCATATGGTTGGAAAATTGGGCAAAATATACGAAGAAAGATGGTGCTTTAGCTTTCCCTGAGAATGGTTCATTTAGTGTAGCGGTTTTGCGAAATTTGCGAGAAAAAATGTGTAAATTGGAACCTAGACCTAGACCAACACAGTTTGAGGCTTTGACGGAATGGGAAGATGAGATGTATGAACGAGAGAGATTCAGAGGAATGAGAGATCATGAGTTTATGCCTGGAAGATTGTGGGGAGTAAATCATGAGGACAGAATAAAACGATGGAGATGTGCTAACATGACAGGAGGTTTGTTTCCAGCTTTTACAGATGAGGAAGGGAATAAGAAAAAGCGGACTGAGAAAAAGAAACATATAGAGAGAGAAAAGTATATGCATGAGAGCGAAACGGATGACGAGTTGCTGGAAGATATTTTAAATAGAAATCCACCTCCGTATCAGCAGAGTTCTACAGTGGTGACACCAAATGCGCCGCTAATAGAGACTATGCGAAATAAAAGCCCGGAAAAGAGAATTGAAGTAAATAGGTCACAAGAACAAATGAGATCTTCTCAAAATGAAGGAATAGAAAGCGACAATGCAAGCGAATTAGCAAGGACCACAAAAGAACTAACTGAGAAGATTAGAGAATTAACGAAGAATATGGAAGCAGTCACTGTGCCTGTAACAATAGGTCCAGTAATACCCGTTTTTGAGAATCAGAAAATTGATGAACGATCTTTGGTAATTCCCATGAGTTCACAATTTCAGAGAGAAAAAGAAAGGATGGAACAAAGTGCAAGTACAAGTAATTTGGCTAGTAATTACAGACCAAGTCCACCTACAAATTTGACGGTAAATGAGTGTAATGGTAGGAAAATGCATATGGTAACATAATCTGCAACAGAAACCCCTGAAAAGAGTGGTAATTGGATAGAACTAAATAATACACCCATAGGTCCGACTCCTGATGAGTTAAATGAGTGGATGAAGGCATTTAAAATAAAAGAACCAGAAGAAAAACCATTAGATGTAATTAGGTTAAAAATTGACATGGAAGAATTAATTCTAGGAACGATTGGTACCGAAAAGATAAAAAATTACCAGGATGATGAAATAATGTTTCTGTGCAAAAGTATTACATGGAGGGCAAAGAATTTACATGACAAACTAGAAGAAGTAGCCAGTGAGATTGGAATAGACTTTGCAAAAGTGAAAACGTTGCAGAAACCATACAGAGTAGACTTTTGTGAAAAGGATATTGAAAATTTGAACACGGCAGGAAGGCTGACACAGATAAAGGAGTTAATTGTGTTGTTGAGAAAATGGGGTGATGTGGACAGATGGAAGGTTAGATGGACAAAGAAGAATGAGAAAAGTACAGACAAAGGTTCATTGGCCTTTATGATAACTGAAAAAGAATCTGTTGCCAAAGAATACCCCATGAGAGAAACTCCAGGTGGTAGTTACGTACATGTTCCCTGGACTAGGCAGGACATACTGTCATTTACCAATGACTTTCCAAAGTTAAGAGAGAAGCCAGTTGAGTGGTACCGACAAGTAGAGAGGTTTGTAAAAGTCTCAAAAGTGTTGTGGATAGATTTAGATGGATTGTTTGACATAGTGGTACCAACAGACTTGTGGTCAGAATGTAAGATTACGGTTGACTGGCCAACTACAGAATATCCAAGAGATCCTAAGACAGGAGCTCCAGGTCCTGATGTGATGAAGAAGTACGATAAGGTGATTACCTTTTTGAAGAATAAGATTCCTCCTAAAGAGACAGATTGGGTAAAAATCGATAGAACTACACAGGAAAGTAAGGAGTCTGTACATGCATATTATGAGCGATTGTTGTTAGTTTTCAAACAGTATAGTGGTTATGAAGAATTGAGTGAAAAAGACATGAGTCATTTTGTATACCGATTTGTGTTTGGCCTGAAACAAGAAATAAGTGATATGATTAAGCAACACATGATAAACTGGCAGAATGGAAGTGTAGATGAGGTGCTGAGGTATGCTAAGTATTGTAGTGATGAAATAGAGAGTAAACAGCGTAAGTTGAAAGAGAAGGCAATGTGGGCACAGGTGAAGGTGGCAGAAAAACAAGAAGCTCAATTGGACAATAATAATGGAAATGAAACAGGACAGAATAAAATGCGACCGAACATAGGTAAAGGAAAGGGTCAAGTGAGTCTAGAAGAGGCCAAGAAGAAATGGCCATGTCATAATTGCGGAAAATTAGGGCATTGGAGAAACGAGTGTAAGTTCCCACCTAAACCTAATCCGGAACATCAATCATTAACTCCACAGGTGCAGAATGAGGTAGTTGTTCAACAAAGTCAGGTGCCGCAACCACCACTTCCCAACACTGTTAACCAGCAAAGATACAGTACAGAAACAGGATTCTACGGAGGAGAGCAGGTAACACAGTTGCCGCGAGCAGCTAACATTTCTCAGTATTGGTTGCGTCAGAGTGAGGATGACCCGGATGAAAGATTCTGACGGTGCGCAGGAGAGGGGAAAGAGTGCGTGCTTGGCGCAACTCTAGAGGTAGATCAGTCTGGTCCCTTTGTGGATGGAGAAGTGAATGGTGCAAATGTAACATTCCTTGTCGATACTGGAGCTACCCGTTCTACTGTTAGATCAGTGGAAATTCCAAACCTTCCTCTCTCAGGTGAATACATCCAAGTAGTAGGAGTAGCCAATCAGCAGATTAAAACCCCACTTACTGAATTGGTGGAAGTAAAAATTGGTTCTTTTAGCAAAATGCATAAATTCGTAGTGTGCGATTGTAGTCCTGTAAATCTTTTGGGTCGTGACCTTTTGTGCAAGATGAATTGCACAATTTATTGTACGCCAGATGGAATAGGATTTCAGACTTCAGATGAAGATGTTTTGTATAAAGTAACTTTGATGAATCAAGAACCTGAAACGAATGGTTTGTTTCCTGCATTTGATGCAGAAAAACTTCCAGAAGAACTAAAAAGTGCAGTAAAAGAAAGTGTGTGGGATTTTACAGGAGAAGACATTGGATTAATGAAAGAAGTTGATCCCGTAAAAGTGACAGTAAAAGAAGGGACAACTTACCCGAATACGCCACAGTACAAATTAACTCCAGAAATAATTGAAGGAATAACTCCTGTGATAAATAAGATGATTGAACAGGGAATTCTAAAAGAAATCATGAGCAGTCCATGTAATTCACCTATTATGGGACTGAAAAAGCCAAATGGAACATATAGAATAGTACAGGATTTGAGAAAGATCAACAAAATAGTTGTGCCCTGTTGTCCAATAGTGCCAAACCCTGCAGTAATTCTATATCAAATTCCACATGAAGCTGAGTGGTACACTGTGATAGATTTGTGTCACGCATTTTTCTCTATTCCTTTGCATCCAGATAGCCAGCCATTATTTGCGTTCCGGTTTGGAGAGCGTATTTTGGCATGGTGCCGAATTCCTCAGGGGTATACAGAAAGCCCCTCAATCTTTAATCAGATTCTAAAGAAATCTCTGGAAGATTTGAAAATGCCAGAAAAATCAGTGATGGTGCAGTATATCGATGACCTGTTGGTGGCATCGAAAACCAAAGAAGCATGTGTAAGTGATACAATTGCTTTACTGAACCATCTAGAGAAAAGAGGACATAAAGTGTCTCCTTCAAAATTACAGTTTTGTCAGAAAGAAGTCCAGTATTTAGGGCATAAAATTGAGAAAGGAGTGCGAAAGATAGCGACAGAAAGAGTAAGAATGATTCAAGGAATGAGAGCACCAATGACTCAAAGAGAGGTAAGAATGTTTTTGGGAATGGTTGGATATTGTCGACAGTGGATAAGTGGTTTCTCTTTGATTGCAAAACCATTACAAAAATTGACCAAGAAAGATGTAAAAGACCCTTTTGAGTTAAACAAAGAAGAAATGAAATCTTTCAAAGAATTGAAAAAGAAACTGTGTGAGGCACCTGCATTAGGCATGCCTGATTATGAGAAGGATTTTGAGTTGTACTGCAGTGAAAGAGATGGATGTGCGTTTTCAGTACTGGTACAAAAACATGGAACAATGAAAAGACCAATCGCTTATTTTTCAGCTGTTTTAGATCCTATAGCAAAAGCATTGCCTGGATGTCTGAAAGCAGTTGCTGCTACTTGTGTAAGTCTGGAACAAAGTGAAGGTATAGTGATGGGGTATCCACTGAGAGTATATGTTCCCCATTCAGTAGAAATTCTTTTGACAAGAACAAAAACACAGTACATGACACATAGTCGGCTGACTAAGTACGAAAAAGTCATCTTGAGTGCTGAAAATGTGACCATAGATAGATGCATGAATGTAAATCCTTCTACATCATTGCCAGATGAGGAAAATATAATTGAACAGGACGAAGTAGATCATGATTGTCTGAACGTGCTGGAATATTGCACGAAACCAAGAGCTGACATAAAAGATGAACCGTTAAAGGAATCTGATTATGTCATGTTTGTGGATGGCTCATGCTTGAGAACAAAAGAAGGAGTTTTAAGCGCAGCTTACGCAGTGTGCACAGTGGCAACTGTGATGGAAGCGTCTTGTCTGAAAGGAATAAGGTCTGCACAAGTTGCGGAACTGATTGCTTTGATTCAAGCATGTAAATTAGGAAGAAATGTACGAGTCACGATTGTGACCGATAGCCAATATGGTTTCGGCATCGTACATGACTTCGGTCAGATTTGGTCACAAAGAGGATTTTTGACATCTGCAGGAACACCTATCAGAAATGGAGATTTTGTTAAAAAGCTGCTTGAGGCGATACAGTTGCCTAAACAAATAGCTGTAGTGAAGTGCAAAGCGCATAAGAAAAACGAAGATTACATAGCCGTTGGCAATAATTATGCTGATGAGATCGCTAAATATTGTGCAGAGAACATGGTGTCCATGAACAAAAATAGAGAAAGGGAGCATGTCTCTTGTCCTTTGCTTTTTACTAATACTGTCGAGACATGGGATGAAGTAAGGCAGTTACAAGAAACTGCAAGAGATGAGGAAAAAGATTACTGGATAAAAGCAGGATGTAGAAGACAGGAAAATAATGGTGTGTGGGTATACAGAGATGAAAGACCAGTTATGCCTGATAGCATGATTGCAGACATGGCACGGATGTACCATGGACAAGCTCATATTGGGAGAGATGCAATGATCAGACTTTTTAGACAAACCTGGTATAACCCAAAATTCAGAGCCATTGCTGAAAGTCTTTGTCAAAGATGTCTTATTTGTCAGCAGTTTAACCCAGGAAGAAAAACAGTAGTGAGTCTAGGAACAATAGGACGAGAAGGAGGTCCATTCACTAGAATGCAGTTGGACTTTATAGAGATGCCCCCTAGTAACAGACTAAGATATGTTCTAGTGGTCGTCTGTTTGTTCTCTCGTTGGGTGGAGGCATACCCCACAAGAAGGAATGATGGAACAACAGTGGCAAAACTTATGCTGCGAGAGTTCATTCCAAGGTATGGTTTTCCAGTCACGGTTGAGACAGATAGAGGAACACATTTTCAAAATGAGTTGATCCAATTGATTTGTGAAGCATTGAGTATTAAACAAAAACTACATTGTGCTTACAGACCAGAGGCTTCTGGGGTAGTAGAGCAGATTAATGGAACAATTAAAAACAGATTGGGAAAAATGTGTCAAGCTACAGGACTCAAATGGCCGGATGCACTGCCTCTTGTTCTGATGACCATCAGAAGCATCCCTGAAAAGAAAACTGGACTCAGTCCTCATGAGATGATCATGGGATGAGCAATGAGACAAGCACACGTACCTGTCAACAAGTTATTAACTATAACTGATGATCTAGTACTGGATTATTGCAAGGGACTGGCTGATGTGGTGCGTTCTGTGTTTCATCAGGTTGGACCGGATGCGACCACTCTTGAAAGAAAACCAGCCCACGACTTGAATCCAGGAGACTGGGTCCGTATAAAAATCCACAGGAGAAGAAACTGTCTAGTTCCTCGCTGGGACGAACCACGACAGGTAATCCTAGTAACAACGACTGCAGTCAAGTGTGCAGGAGTGAAGAACTGGGTCCATGCCAGCCACACAATCAGAGTTCAAGAGCCTACTGATCGGCATGTGAGTCGACGTCTGGAAGTGTGGGATAAAAGTTTAACGGCTGGGACAACAAGAATAAGAGAAAGGGTGCCAGAACTTGAAGATCGACCTGAAAGTCGACATCTGGAAACCCCAACGGCAAACACCTCTAGAAAAGAAGAAGAAGAAGAAGAATAAGAAGAAGAAAGAAATTCAGAAATTCCAGAACTTGAAGATCGACCTGCAAGTCGACATCTGGAAATATCTGACACAAATTCAGAATCTGATGATTCAGTTGAAAACCGTGAAGAATTTCAAAGGAGAACTTGGGGTTATAAACCAATTAGAGAAGAAACTGAGCAAGAAATTGAGTTAGATGAACAACCAAGTACAAGTTATGGTGGAAATCCTTCAGAAATAATATTAATAGATGAAGTAGGGAAAGAAGTACACAAAAAGTTAGAAAATCGAGAAGAACCCCGAGGAGCAATAGGGACAGATAGAGAAACAGAAGAACAGGGAAATTTAGAAGCAGAAAGGGAGGAAAACACCAAATCGGAAGAACACCGAGGAGGGACAGTAATAAGGGAAAACAAGAAGGAAAAGACAGATCCACCAGTAGGAGATGACGAGATCATAAGTTTCAAAATAAGAGACAATAGTGAAACAGTTGAAACAGAAACAGAAGAAAGTGGAGAAGAGGAAAAGGCAAAAACTGAATCAAGAAAAAGAAATTGGAAATCAGAAAGAGAAGAAAGAGAAGGTGAAGCCAAAAGGCCAAGAAAAGGAGATAATTGGCCCAACAGCTATATAAGAAAATTGAGATATAGAATAATAAGAGCGGGAGACGAAAGTGCTGAACAAGTGAATGAAGTAACAAGTCAAAAGGGACAAGAAAAACCCAGTGGAAAAAGATTACAAAAGTCCAAAAGGACAAAGAAAGTGAATGCAAAGTATAAGTCACCTGAGTGGCTGTATATTGCACTAACAGATTACAAAGAAGAAGAAGAAAACACTCACGAGAACCAGAGACTGAGAAGTCGGATGGGAAAAGGTGAGATGCAACAAACTTGAAGTGAAGACTTATAGTGCTTCTGCCGGACATGACAATTTTACTGGATGTGACAAATCACCGGATGTGACAACGAAAGAATTCTGGAGAGAATTAAAAGAAAGTACCAAGCAAAGACTTTTTGAGAGCAGAGTGGCATCTAAGTCATTTCTGAGGTGTAGTGACACAATTTTCTGAAACTTAACAAATAGAAAAAAAAGAAAAATGGAAAATAATAGGGATAGAAGAGATAAATGTGAGTTTATAAAAAGATGGTGCAAAATGTGCTGCTTTTGTACAGGGTTATTAATGACCATATGGATAGTTTTAGCAATCACAATTCCTATTAGTTTAGCTGTGATAGAAGCAAAGAATGATACTAAACCAGAAAAAGAAACTAATATTAAAGAACCAGTTATTTTAAGAAGTAGTGCAGAGTTACATAAGGATAAGTCAGTAACAGACTTTTCAAAAAATGTTTTTACAAAATTGTTGTACGAATATGTAGAGACAATGGATGTGAGAGATTGTTATGTTTGTATGCAGTTGCCTGCATCAGTGTCAGAAGGTGTGACTTATCATCACCTACCTCTAACTTATGGAATAACATGTAGTGTAATTGCAAGTTTATTTTATAAAACAGGTAGATTAGAATCTTATTATACTGACATAGATAAGATTTTTGCAAACATTCCAGTAGTACCAGAACTTAACAAAGTAAAACCAGCAAAAGTTTTAGGAGAATTTTTTTTAGAACATAGAAAATTAACATTAGAAGAAATAGTTAGTAACAACCTTACCTGTGAGTTAAAGAAAGAAGAAAAAGTATTTTTAGAAATGGTTGAAGAAAGAAGAATGAAATTTCAAAAAGAAGCAATAAAAGAGGAAGGAAAACATCTATGGACGTTTGAGGAAGGAAATCATGAAGGAAAAAGATAAATGCAGCAATGACATTAGATTGGCCGCAAACAGGAAAGTTGTGTTTTAGGAGAAATAAGACAGTCTATGACAATTACTTTGTAGGTTCCAATATCTGCCATGACAATTATCAAATTCTGGGAGGTTGGGGATTCAAAGGTGGAAAAGATCCAATATTTCCAGGTATCTATTATATTTGTGGGAATAGAGCTTATTACAGGTTACCAGACCATTGGTATGGAACTTGCTATGTAGGCCTGGTCTTTCCAAAAAATTTTCACATGGACAGAGAAGAAAAGGGAACATACAAGATGATTAATAGCTTTACACGTAGAAAGAGGGAAAGTTTTTCAGAAATTGTAGGTGATATTTTTGGAGCATTGATACCAGCAGTGGGAATATCTTTGAATGCATTTAAAATTCGGAAGTTATCCACAGTAGTAGATCGTTTGTCTACAGATACTGCGGGAGGGTTCTTAATGGTAAATACCGAAATGGTTGCCATGAGAGCTATGGTGATGCAAAATCGGCTTGCCCTTGATATTCTTTTGGCAAAAGAGGGTGGAGTCTGTGGAATGTTGAAAGTCCAACATTGTTGTACTTACATTCCTGATAAAAGTGAAAATATACAGAAGTATATTACAAATATTACAAATTTGCACAAAGAACTAGTTCCACTGGAGGTTGAAAGTGTTTTGGGAAAACTTGGTAGAGGGTTTTCTTCAGTAGCAAATTGGTTGACCAGAATGAGTAGACTAATGATAGGGAAAGTTATAATAATAGCAACTGTAGTAATACTGTTAGCCATGGTGTTGAAAATAGTATTAACGTGTGTAAAAAGAAAAGTAAGACAAAATAAGATAAAAAGAAATAACAGAATAATGAAAGAGAGAGAGAGAGAGAAATGGGTGAAATTGAGTTGGAGAAAATGAAAGAAAGCATGTATAAGGAGACAAAAAGGCAAGATGAAGAAGAAACAGATGTGTAAATGACAGAAAGCAAAGGATAAAAGACATGCTGCCTGAAAAGAAGTATAACTTGGGTTTTATGTGGTGATTTAAAAATCACCAAAGGGGGAGTTGATGGAGCAGGGAAAATAATTTTTTTAACCCCTAACAAATTTTATAAATAATTAATAAAATGTTCGTTTAAATGTATTAATCAACACTGTATGTGTGGGAAAGGTAACATGCCAATGTGTGTGCTAAATAATCTATTAATGGATGTCCGTGTGTCTAATTATAACGTAAAAATAAATGCGTACTAATAAAAAAATAAATGCATGTTTTTGTGCTTCATAGAAATAAAACGTGTCGTTGCAAAAACAATAGTGATGGTAAGTAAGGAACAGCTTAAATGTTGCTTCTGCTAGGTAATAACTAATTGGGGTACATAGATGACGGGAGGGAAACGAAAAGGCTATTTTTCTCTATTTTAATTATGTTTTGTTTGCCTCAAATTAGTGCTTCTAAAGTATAACCGAGTGGCGATATAAAATGGCCGCCAGTGGGAAGATGTGCGCAGGCGCAAGGGGACATGTGACACGGGATGAAGTCGGAGAAAAAACTAAACCTCGTGATGTTACTGAGAGGCTAGGATGCGAGAAATGGTCAAGGCTGATGTGACCTAATTGAACTGATAGTGTGCCGTGATGATCAGCAGAAGACCCGTGGGAAACCAGTTTAAGAGAAAGGACAATGACTGCGGAGTTCTCGAATGTATCGGAAGAAGTTACAAATGTACTGATCGAAACAGATGGAAACATGTCTTGAGCGTATGGGAAAGGAAATGATCCGAGGACCATTGGATCCAAGAGAACTTGATTAAAAGAATGAATAAGATGACATGCATGGACCAATGAAAGAAAAGCGTGTTATTAATGTTGCAACAATTAGTTAGCAAAGTTAGAATTAGGGTATAAGAGGGCCTACTCTTAGTGGGAGGGGTCAGTCGGAGTTGCAGTCACAGTCAGGAGCGGAGTTGGAGAGTCGTGTTGGTGTTGGTGGCTTCCAGTGCTGGGTGGTCCTGATCGATCCCTTACTGAGCGGGAGATGCTGAAAGACTGTTAGATGAGACGGGTTGCAGGTAGCTGATGCTGACGAGCTGAAGTTGCTGTTGCTGTCTTAATTTTCCAGTTGAGTATGAGAATCAGGTTATTTCTAATTTTTAAACTTAGGTTAGAAATCATTAGTCTAAATTAGGAAGGTAGGCAGGTAATTAGAGTTTTGGCTTCATGGCAAAAATTTCCTTTCTGCAATAAATTGATTATGCTTAATAAATATTTGAATTTAAGAATGAATAATTGAATAAAGTTTAAATTCTTTCTCATGCTTTTAAAATTATATAAAATTTAAGATTCTTTAAACCAAAATGACTCAGTGGTTATTTTCCTAAATGATTGTGACATCAGTAATTAATCACTATGAACTAATTTTTTACATGAATGATTCATCGACAAAACAATGAGCAGGAATATCTTAAGAAATAACTAAAAGAAAGCGACAAGTTAAGGTAATAAGATATCCCGGCTCCTTCCAGCGGTACATAAATGGTGTTTCTCCATTTAGTTCTCATGCTTCTCCTAGGAGTACAGAATTTCATAAAAGTGTAAAGGAAATCCAGGTGTGTGCGTGTGTGTTAGGCGATGTTTATGGGCCCCATCGTCATGTGGATGTGAGAAAATATAGTTTGCCCCTGGATGACCTATAAGTGACCTAGGAGGAGAATAGTTTTTATTGTACGCGCTGCATCAACATCATCTGTTATTTACAGCACTTAGAAACGGTAGACGTGAGGAACGCAGCGCTATATAAAACGCAAGGCATACTTATAATAAATATCAACATCTGGCAGCAATGGATGTATATTGATCTGCAGCTGGATAATGACCTACATATATGAACTACGCAAGTTAAATGTATGACTGGATTGGAGGTTGAACATCACCAGTTGTAAAGCATTGGTAAATGCAACCCAATTCCCATATGCCAGACGAGAGCCTAAAATACAGGCAGCTGACGTCAGAGGTGACTCCACACCCACTTAACACAAAAGGACTGCACACATCACATGCAGAGCTCACAGCAAGTCACTTTGTGAGGTTCCCCTGTTCCAGAGCACGCATCCACTGCTCAAACAGAACATTTACTCACTTGAAAATCTAAGCAATAGTAAATCTTTTCACTAGTGGACGGCAATTCTTTATGAACGGCATACATGGCTTTACATTAATAAAACAAGCATTTGCCAAGCCAATTGGACGTGCCTTTCAGTGACTCTTAACAACCTTTTGCCTTTGCCAATGATTTTTGTCGATGCTTTTCCTCATCGGCAGAAAGAAAAAAAGCTTGTGCCCGATGTATAACAGCATCAGCAAAAAAGAAGAAAAAAACTGCGCAATGAAGCATATGCATTTATGCTTCATCAAGGATGTGTCCACATGCATCTTAATGATAGAGCATCCCCAGTGTCACAACACTTGGTGGCATCACGCCTGTGCCACGACACAGCGTCTATTTTGTTTCTTGATTTCATTTACTATTCCAAGATGGTGGACACCCATCTTATTGTGGTAAATTAAAAATATAAAAAAGTATGTCAAAGTGTTTTTTTAAAGAATTGAGCAACCTACTAATAGGAACACAACAGAGAGGGGGGGTTCAAAGGTAGAGTGAGGGGGAAGAGGGAGAGGAGACAGAATATGTGCCAAAGGGAGTGGGGGTGGAGAGTAATGGAGAAGCTGTTTGGGTGGAGTGTGTTTGGGGGGAGTGTAGCTATGTTTTAAAGAAAGAAACTAGGAGGGGCGGTGAAAACAGACAAGCTGAGGATGGGAGAAGGGCACAACAGGGTGAGTGTGAGGGGTGATCAACGGGGATTTCAGAGAGGAAGCAGCAAACAAGGGAGAGAATAAGAAAGCACACGCACTCACATGGAGTGCTGCAGAAAACAAGTAGTTCCTAGAATGTAAGTAGTGGAGTGATACAATGCACCCACTCAAAAGAATGGTTAAGAAGCTAAACTCAAGGACAGGGACAAACACAAGAAGAGGAAGGATGGTCAGCGAATAAGAAGAAACAAATGAGATTGACAAGAAAGCCAACCAATGATAAGCGATGGGCTGGCCCAAAGCCTTCTGTAAGTGTTGATATTGTCCACAATAGTTCTTCGACAACAGACAGTTAAAAGCTATCTGTAGGCGAGACCTAAAAATGCTACTGGTGCATGTGATTAAAATCAATATGTGCAAATAGCCTTGCATTTGCACTTACTGGGCCTGATGATGAGTGCCCCGGAGGGATAGTCTGTGTTTATTGCACCCAATAAAATCCTACACCTCGGGGTTTAGAAATATTCAGGTACAATAAATAGGGCTTAATCTTGGTTTTTCTCTGTAATGGGAAAAAACAAGCAGAGTTGGGTGCTGAGTGTACCAAAATTTTGATTTCGTCTTCATGCAACTGGCTGCAGTCTGCACTAAACGCAATCACCAAATGGCTCCTTGGCGCTGAAAACTAGGCAGATAGAGGGGATCCAAGACAAAGTGATATGACAGAGGAAGGTTTTCACATCATGCCTAGAGACCAAATGGTTTATCTAGTTTTTAATTTTCAGAGAAAGTCTATTCCAGAGCCTGGGGGCTAGATGACAAAAGGAACGACCCCTTTCCCAGACTGGCCCTCTCACGGCACGCATAGCAAGGACGGATGATCTGGACGTGGGACTGGCCTGGCCCACACAGATGTGTTATAAACCTATGGCCAGGCCAACACAAATGTGTGATAAACCTCTGGCCTGGCCCACACACATGTGATAAACCTCTGGCCTGTGTGATAAACCTAAGGCCTGGCCCACACATATGTGTGATAAACCTAAGGCCTGGTTCACACAGATGTGTGATAAACCTATGGCCTGGCCCACACAGATGTGTGATAAACCTCTGGCCTGGCCCACACAGATGTTTGATAAACCTATGGCCAGGCCCACACAGATGTGTGATAAACCTATGGCCTGGCCCACACAGATGTTTGCTAAACCTCTGACCTGGCCCACACAGATGTGTGATAAACCTCTGGCCTGGCCCACACACATGTGATAAACCTCTGGCCTGGCCCACACACGTGTGATAAGCCTAAGGTCCATCCTCGCTTGCCCATTGTAAGTCTTGTGAGCCGGGCAGAGAGACTTGGACTTTACACTTTATTTGTCAATTAACCAGTGGTGGTCTAGCCGGGCTCCGTAAGCATGCTGCAGAGATCTCTATACACTGTAGATTCAGAAGAAGGCGGTTGAGCACGCCTAACTAAAGACTATTAAATAATACAGTTTGGACAATCTGTAAACTGAGTGTGTCTCATTAGGGACAAAAGGCATACATTCGCGGGGGAGCCTCCGCACTTGGGCGGAATCTCCGCAATGAGAATTCTCAAGTGCAGGTGCTCCTCTATGACAGCGGGGCCTCCGCCACAAGTGGGGACGCCCTTTGTGAATCAGGCCCAGTGACGGCTGGCATGTACCAAGAGGGGGCGGGGAGGGGCGCAAAAAAAGCCACCCTTGATCAGGCCCATCGTCTTTCTTAGGATTCTCAGGACATGAAAGCAGGAGGAGACTACTGCATTCACCAGGTGCTTCGGAGAAGTGTCCTGATCATTGACCATGCAGAGGACTGACGGTTTTGGGGAAGCAGATGTGAGGGGATCCATATCCACAGGTCCTAACATGCCGTCTCAGCAGGATTGGCTGAGACCCAAACTCAAGTAGCTCATTCTTTCCAGCATTTAGCTTTAAAAAGTTACCACCTATCCACTGCTGAACACGTGTCTGACAGGCTCTCAGCATGAGTGAAGACCTAGCGGCCCGTGAGTGTTATCAGCGTAAGACAGGGCACATACCCTTGCGTAGACTGATAAGTCTTCCGCCAACATGGTTAAACGCTCTGCCTAAAGATTTATTCTCACAGCTTTAGGGGACAGGGTTTCAGTTACCTGGCTTGGCCAGATGAACTCAATTCACCTTGACAAGTATCTGAGCGTGACTTTGAAAACCAGTGCCTGCTGCCCACAAGTTCTTCGTTATCCGGTCCTACTTGTTGACACTTTACTCTCATCCATGACCTGTGTTTCGCAAGTGGACAATCCTGCTGGGTCTGGTGGCTTAGTGGACTAATGCGTCCACTGCAGCGGTCTATGTTTGACCTCATGGTCACAGGTTCAAATCCTGGTGGGTCCACTCAGCCTTTCATCCATCTGAGGTCGATAAAATGAGTACTGTTGGGTAACAAAAAATGATCTGTTATTTAGTGGCAGATACCTATGGGTGAATGTGCGCTT
Source organism: Calotriton arnoldi (assembly GCA_963921515.1). NCBI lineage: Eukaryota > Metazoa > Chordata > Amphibia > Caudata > Salamandridae > Calotriton > Calotriton arnoldi. The sequence goes on along the minus strand of CAWUFW010003928.1, from coordinate 776,169 downwards.
TATAAATACACGTGTTATGTTTACAAATGCATGTTATAGTGCTGGTAGCGGACAGATCTAGGCCTGAAAAACCTCTAGTCACCTCAATGCAAACAGAGCTAGGCTGTCACAAAAACATGCATGTGCAGGCATTCTGCAAACAAAACAATCAGTGAATAGATGAGTCTCTCCATAAACCTCTGTCAACTCTGGACTACACTTTGCTGATTTAAAATAAGTTATGTAATTACTGTATATACCCACGAGGATCACAGTCTACATTTTTTTGCTTGAATGTACCATTATCTTTGGGGTCCACTGTGGGGGTTTTCTGCCTCAGCAATCACTAGCTTTTTTATTTGCCGTGGATATCACCTTCAGCTCAGTTGCAGCTACACTGGTAGTACGAGCGTGACCTGGCCTTTCCAGGTCCCTTGAAATTTGAAGGTGGTAATGCTGTATTTTGTTTTTAATTCTTTTCACAACTGTATTTATTGAATTTATAGCAGAAAATAAACAATGAACCATGCAACACATATTCCCCAGCCATGCATAACCAATATTATAAATAATTTGATCACATGATAGACCATATACAAACATAAAGACTCTATAAATCGTTCCACCACATGTCCCATATCTCATGGTATTTTTTTCATCCACCTCTGAGACCTGTACACAGATTCCTCCGCCTTTGCACAGTAGTCCATCCCTTGGAACCATTTTTGTGAGGGGGGGGGGGTCCTTTCTGATCACCAATGCCTAGCAATATTCCTCTTGGCCACCAGAGGACCAAAAGCAACAAACATCCTGGTGGTCCTTGGCACATCCCCTTTGTCCATCAGTCCTAATAGCAGTCTCTTGGGTTTGCGTTCTACGGCCTACCCGCTATCAGAGATATTGCGTCGTGTATGCGTGACCACGCTCTCGGAATAACCGGGGACTCCCAGACTGTGAGATAAAAGGTACCAAAGGCCTCACCGCATCTTAAACAGCGCGGGTCCATTTCAGGTTTCATTCGGTGCAATCATGATGGGCTATATTTAGCCCTGTTTAAATGTTTCGGTTGGATGAATTGCAAGTGCATGGACACCAAGAGGACCATGGGGGCCATCCTGGCCTCTGTCCAGTCAGTGTCCACCAAATCACCCACCTCCTGAGAAGATCTATCCCTCAATTGTAGGATAGGATCCGGAGTGTTAGTCACCAATGTGCGGTATATCCGAGAAATTACTTTATCAGCCAGGCACTTTAGCATGACTCTGGACTCCAATGGATTAAGAGTGGCTAATGAGGTAAGTTTCCTGGCATGGGCCCCCAGGGCATGTTGGAGCTGTAGATAGCAATAAAATTGTGTCTTCTGCATATCATATGTCTACACCGGGTCCTCGAATGAATGTGAACCCAGTCCCAGACGTCAACGAGATGTGAGACACGAATCAGGGCCCATGCCCAGAAACCAGACCACTGTACTGTGTGCTTAAGCCATGAGACGTGTCAGAGGGTGGTCTACGCCATCAGCAGCCCCCCCTACACAATCCAGCGAAGGGCTGCCCGCCAACACTTCAACGTCGTTGCAGTGACTGGGGGAAGGTCAGGCCCGTAGACTAAATAAAGTATTACCAAGTCGTCAATGTATTCCAAATCATTAACCAGCAGCACCTGGGCTGCCCAATAGTACAGCCACACATTGGGAAATCCAAGGCCCATAAGGAGACAATACACACTTCCTGAATGCTATCCTGGGAGGCTTCCCAGCCCAAAGAAACATCGAGATCTCAGACTGTGGTGACCGCAGGGAAGCGTCTGGGATATTGTAGGGGTAATTCTGCAGCCCCTACAATAGATGTGGCAGGGATATAATTTTAAACAGGGCTCCTCTGCCAGCCAATGAGAGAGGCAACGACCCCAATGCCTTCATCTCTCACTTAATCCAATCGAATAGCGGGTTTGTGTTCATATCCCAAGCCCACTGCTTCTTCCGTGAGATCCAGGAGCGGCCCGTGCAGGTAATTATTTATTTAATTTTCCCTCGTCGTCGTCTGTTGAGTGCCACCGCACCCGCCCCACCGCTCTTACCTGCACAGGTCGCTCCTGGTGAGATCTGCATGCCAAGATTCATAAAATGGTCTATGGCCAGGTGCAGTCTAGCGGATGCTTCCACATTCCCACACTCCCCAGCCACCGGCACATACAGCGATTTACATCACTGAACGTGGAGGTCAGAGGCCTCCCGATAGGGTTGTAGCACATGCATCAGCATAGGTACCGATGTCTCAGGGTCTTGAATATAAAGAAGGATGTGAGTGGCATAAAATCAGATCCAGTGCTCTCTAGGGACCCCTCAACTAAACCTGGTCGGGGCGTCCCTGCGGACCCACTCCACCAAAGGTTCAATGGTCAAGGAAAATAAGTGGGGTGAACGGGTACATCCCCGTCTCGTACCCCTCTGTAGAGTGAATGGGGAGCACAGAGACTCATTTAGCCTAATCCGTGTCCATGGGTCAGCAAATAGAATTTGTACGCAGTGACGGAAAACAAGGCCAAAGTTTATACGATCCAACAGTGGAATAGTCGGAAATCCCAGCATACAAAATTGAAAGCGTTCTCAAAGTCAATTGACTCTAAGCAACTATCCATCCTAGCGCTTCCAGACCGGGCCATGGCAATGCTAGTCTCCACAGGCAATGATGCGTTACGTGGCCCAGCAGAAAGCCATTCTGATCATAATGAATAATAGTGCGAGTCACGCTGGTCAACCTCTTTGCCAGTACTTTAGTTAATATCTTGGTTTCTAGATTTATCAGGGATATGGGACGATACGAAGAACAATCCATAAGGGATCAACCCTTCTTTAGTACCAATGTAATAAAGGCCCGTTTAAGGTCATATGGCAACACCTGTGTCAACTTCTCATACAGTACCAACAAATGGAGTGAATATGCAACGTTACATCGCATGTTTTTTTTAACGCATGCCATTACAACGCGGTCATTACAACGACCGCGTTGTAACAACGCATGCCATTACAACGCAAGTCGGAACAACGACTTGCTCTAGGAGGGGCGCTGGATGTTGGAATAGTATAATTTTCTATTCCAACTCCAGTCTGTGCAACAGTAGGGAAGGTGTTGGATTTCAAATCCAACACCTTCTGACCCCTAGATCAAGTCGTTGTTCCAACTTGCGTTGTAATGGCATGCGTCGTTACAACGCGGTCGTTGTACTGATCGCGTTGTAATGGCATACGTTGTGTTGCATGCGGTGTAAACGATGTTTCCCAATGGAGTATCAGATGTGAAGTATATTTCTTTACAAAATTCAGACAGGAACTCGTTGGGGCCTGGTGCCTTCCCCAAGGGCAGGTCAGTGATAGCCGCTGCCACTTCCTCAACAATCAGAGGGGCTTCCAGTGTTCGCCAATCGGAGTTGGACAAGCAAGGGATTGGCAAATCCTCAACAATAGGGTCATCTTCATCCGCCAGGGAGGGGGCCTTAGCTGCATACAGGAACCCATAGTAAGAAGCAAATTCTTCAATGTTTTGGTCCGGGTCTGTAAATAGTCCCTTCACCAACCTCGACTCCAGGTCCTATTGGCCAGTAAAGGAGCTTTCCAGCTTTATCTCCAAAATCATACTATTTATTCTGCAGGGTCATATTCACCAGCGCAGCAGGGTCTAACAAATTCCGTCATAGCGTGAGGTGGGCAAGCTCAAGATGCCGCTTTGCCCCGCCATCTGTCTGTTCAGAGTGCACCCACTCCAGTTCACCAATGGAAGCCTCCAACACCTCGACCTTTCAAGCTTTCTCCCTGTTTGTGCTGGATTGATACGCCATAACCTCTCCTCTTCTCACTGTTTTCATTGCCTCCCAGAGCGTGATCTAAGAGGACACCGATCTTGTGTTCCTCTCAAAAATAGTCCTCGATTAGGTCCTGCACATGTTCTGCAAACTGAGGGGCAGATTTACAAGGAAAGTGACTCAGTGCGTGCTGCAAGCCATTTGGCTGCGCCGCACTGAGTCACTTTCAAAGCACAGGGATGCGACATATTTACAACATTTACAACATTTAGCATCTCTGTGCTTCCCCCTGCGCTGGCGCACAAACTGCTGCCATGCACCAGCGCAGGCACTCTTGCACCATGGTGCAAGGATGCCTGCGTCGTGGGGAGATTGTTTATGTGCACATAAACAATCAGAAATGGCGTTTTTCAACTTCTATGTGTGCTGCATTAGCACACATAGAACTTGCAAAATGTCATTGTTTTAATGATTGTTTATGTGCAGGAAGGTTTCCTTCCTACACATAAACAATCACCAGAGGCTATTTCCTCTTACTATGTGTGCTGCAGACGCATTCCCAGGTTTACGATTTCTCGTAAATCTAGAAATGTGTCAGGCTTCATGGGTGTTGCGTAGGAACACCCACAGCAACACCCATTGAAAGCCCCTTTCACGCAAAGTGCTGCGTGCAAAGGGGTCATATTTACAAGGACAGGAAAAGTCACGCAGGGTGGCTTTTTCAGGCAGTAAAATTTGCCGCCGGTGGTTCACAAAAAGTGACGCACCAGTGGCGCAAGGGGCTTGTAAATCTGCCCCTGAGTGTCTCAAAGCCATTACCTTCTCCATCTCCATATCCACCTTCCTTTAGGCCCCCTACGTTGGATGCAGATTTCCATAGGGGCTTGGTCCATCGGGTATGCTAAAGAATAAGCACAGTCTCCATATAACCCATTTTAGCTGCAGGCATGAAAAAATAGCTGTCTCGCTAGTGATCTAAGCGCAGCAAAGTGGTGTGTAGATTCTGAGTTTGTGGGATGCGTCACACACCAGACATCTGCGATAGCCAATGACGCAGCCCGGTCAGTCAATATATGTGTTCTACGAGTGGTAGTACCCCATGTGTCCTGATAGGGGTCCATCACTGAATTGAAATCCTCACCCTCTATCGTAATCCCCACAGGTAACAGAAGGATTACTGCTTCCATTCATTAGTGCATGCAAAGTGTCTGTCACCAGGGTAGGTGGTGCATATATCAATGCGAATATCCATTTAATGTCCCCCATGGTACCCTCTACAATGGTGAATGTCCCTCATCCATCCATGTGGGTCCTCGTAATCTGTTCAGGGAAGTATTTATGAATAAGATTGCCCGTGCCGCGAAAGTTTGTAGTGTTTCCCGAATGGCAGGGTCTGGTAAAACCGTTACAGGTTAAGATCTTGCATCTGTTACCCAATAGTTGCATTTTTTGCAGCAGAATAACACATGGTGCATATCGGTTGAAATCTTGAAAAATCGCTTCATTTAATCTTATTATTCAGTCTATTTACATTCATTGAGAGCAACCTGAAAGTGTCATATGAAGGTGTCATGATGAGCCCTTACCTTCCTTCCGAATGCTAGAGCTAAGGACGTTGTGCAGTAGCACAAAGAGATCAAAGAAAAAGGGAACCAAACAAACTCATAAACCCAACTCAACCACCACCCCAAACTTCTAGAACCGAAGCAGCTGTCACCACTCCCCAACTCAAAACCCGATGGAAAGGGAGCATGGTCCCTTAAGGCTCCTCGAGCGTCCTATAAGATGGATAACTGTAGCCGACCCATCAAGTAGACAAAATGACATGTAAATAACAACAAATCCAACAGCAGTCATGACCCCATCCCCACCCCCGACCAGACCCCATCCGCCCCCATAAGAAGCCCCCACAGTTCACAGAAGGTTCCTGACCATCTATCAAAGCGACACAGGAACAACATTGTCAAATCCAATACCACACTGAGCCCCTTCCACCTCCACGAGCAATACCAGAAAATACACTCCCAGGTTTCAACAAAAGGATATGAAGGATAGTCCGGGCTCTCAGCACACAACTCCAGTAGCCCCACCAGCTCATCCAGAATTGAGGATCATTCACTGCCCTCAGGCAGGCCTGTCCCCTTCACACTCATGTTCCATCAGCCTGTCAAACCTCAACCCGAGTCAGCGCCCACCAGTCCTGGGCCGTCCATGTGCATATCCAAGGGTTCCACACGGCAAGCCAATCCCAAACGTCCAGTGGCCTTTTGAAGAAGGGAGTCATACCATCATGGATGACCTTCCGTTTCGCCAGCTACAAGAGCATATATGTGAGTTGCAGTACTCTTTGCTTTTGCTTCTCCAAGAGAATTGACCCGTCTCTTGTTGCACTTGGAATGTGTAATCCGGGAAGATACTAATCTTCGCAGAATCAATGTGTAGGTTCTGTGACAAATGAGAATATCTAAGTATCATGTCCCTATCGCCATAATTCAGGGGGGGCAATTATGGCTCTTGTCGGAGCCCCAGGAGAAGGCCTCGCCGCTAGTGATCACAGTGCCCGTTCAATGACAAAGCACGAGGACAGGGCATCAGCGGGTCAGCGGGCATCCAGGTATGCAGCCAAGATTCCAGAAAATCCTTGTGTCGTTCCCTCACTCTGCAACCCCCACAAAGTGATGATCATTGCACCGGGACCTGCCCTCAGCATCATCGACATAACGGTTCAAGCGACCCATCATTTCTTAAAGCCACGAGAGTTTTGAGATCAACATATGTACTGTGCCCTCCACCGTGGATTTCCCATTCTCTGTGTCCATCACTCAGTCTGCTATTTTGACACAGGAGACCCACTTCCAGACAGACCCCTCGCAGATCTGAATCTCCAGCATAGTGAGGGAGTCACAAATTGCTTGTAATATGTTCTCTGTGGTTATTTTGCCCTTGGTCTGCTCCGGTGGCTGCAGACCATCATGAGAGTGGTGCACCATGGATGCCGTTCTGGTGAATTTATCAATCTTGGTCTGCTGGGGGGGATGTCCCACAGGCTGTCTTCCCTGAGGGCTCTGGCCAAGCCGGTATTGTAAAGTCCAGCACCCACCAGTCCCTTTCCACCATCTCCACATACAGGTGGGAAGTCAAGAAAGCAGGCAACAGGAAGCACCTAACAGTGGGTCCACAGCATCAGCTGCCTACAGAAGGACAGTCCATAAAAAAGGCAATGGGGTAATGGGGGGATCTCCATGCCTCCGCCCCCCAAACCCAGGCCGCAGCAGTGTGCTCACAGATGTCCAAGGCGTGGGTAGATACCACAATCATCCATCAAAGGGTGGCGGCTCTACATCGCGGTGAGTGCCCCCCTCTGCCCTGCCACTGGCTCCAGTCCTGTAGGTCTGTCAGGCCCAGGCAATCACCCCGTGGCACTGCAGACCCCCTCCGGGCCGAGGTTTGCAGGAGGGTTCTTCTCCCAGGTGTTATAGGGGCCCTCAGAAGTGGCACAGTCCGCCCTCAGCGGCCGGGTACCTTTTAATGAAGTGCACCCAGAGAGAGGTGCATGTAGGTGTGCACAGCTGCACCTGCTCGGCGACTCTACGACTTTTGAAGTAAGCAGGAGACAAAGCAGTTAGATTTCTAGCCATTGCTTCACCTGTCTCTGTGGTGTGAGACCCAGCACACTGTCCACAGTGGCCATCCTGCCAGGGTGCATCTCAGCCTCTGAACTGTATTGAAAGTAAACATATAACCAGCTTCTCACTATATAAACCAAATAAGATGGCCGGTCTCTATAGAATCCTGAGTGTGGGGTGAAGTATGACTCAGGTCCTGGTATTCAGGATTTTCGGGACCCAAAATCTGCACAAAAAAAACCCAAGAGCGGCTTTCAAGTTGTAAAGACTTCAGCCAGGACTAAAATGTAGACCAACCCCCAGATAATGTGAGTATGTGGCACACCTCTGGCACCAGCCACTTCCAGGAGCTTTGTCGTCCAGTCCACACCAACAGAACAAACCGGTGAAGTCGCCAAAATTCCGGTGGCTCCGTAATGTCCTACTCTCCCTGGATCTACCTTCCTATAGATCTGAGTCTTTGAAAGAGATATACGGTTCATCATCACAGCCCCTACAGATCTTTCTTTCTCTGCCCAAATTCGGCAGGTGACAGCCTCCTGTTTCAGCAAATTGAGAAATCTGCAGAAATGTTTACATCTGCTCCTGGAGGATTGCCGCAGAGTCATAGTCCATGCCACTGTGACATCTAGGCTGGACTATGCTAACGGCCTCTATTTGGGCCTGCCAGTGTACCTAGTTAGAAGACTGCAGATGGTACAGAATGCGGCTGCGAGACTAATCAGACGTGTAGCATTTCGTCATCATATCTCTCCGCATATCAAAGAGCTCCACTGGCTGCCGGTGGCAAGAAGAATCGAGTTTAAGGCTCTGACCTTGGCATTCCGGACAGTTCATGGTAAATGTCCTAGTTACCTGAAACGAGGGTTATGTCGCTATAAGCAAAATCGCTCATTGAGGTCCAATTCTCAAAATCTGCTCCGTACTCCACGATTTATGAAAGCTCGGCTAGGCGGCAGATCTTTCACGGTAGGGGCTACCAAACTATGGAACTCTTTGCCAAACAATATTCGCCATATTGATTCAGAGCCACTATTTAGGAAAGCTGTGAAAACTTGGCTCTTTAGCTTAGGTTAGTGTTCTTAGGGTTTGCTTTTCTGGTCGCCTCGGCGTGCCGCCTACTGCTAGAGCGCTGGGACACCTCTGTTTGAGGTAGCTGTCCGCGCTTTATAAATGTTGGTATTATTATTATTACTTCAGCACATCCATCTTTGTGTATCCTGGTTTGCTACAACTTTAAATCTATGGCCGCAGCTGGGAACTGAGCAGAAAGATTATTTATAAGTGGGAATGTACCTTTCTGCGCTCACGGTGCAGCGTAACTCTTTAAAAATGGCGCCCACCCTGCCATGTCTAAAGGGGAACAAATGAGGGCACGGCCATGGAACCACTGAGGATTCCAGCACTGCGTTCAAACCCGCTTTCTATGCCCTTACTATGAGTGACCAGAAATTACGGGTTGTTACTACCCAGTGGTGGCTGCCACCGAGTAGCACGGGTGGGGCAGGGCGTTATAGAAAAATAAATTAAAATAATGACTCCCCTTGCTGCTGGACCGCCGCCTCGCCTTGTGTTGTCCTCTTCTGTTCCTGCTTGAAGCTGGAAGTACACCCAGGCTCCCCTTAGTCAATCAGAACGCTGCAATGCAGCGTTGTGATTGGTCGGAGCGCCGTGGTTCGGTGCTCAGACAGGCAGCGGGAGCCTGAGCTTGTTCCCCACCAGGCTGTGTAATACAGCCTGGTGGGGAACATGCAAAGTGCGCATGACTGTTTGGCCAGCCCAAAGAGTCATGCGCACTTAAGTGCCCACCACTCCTCCCCATAAACCGGAAAGAAAAAGATAATAACATTGTGTTATTATAATTTTATTTTTCCTTTATCCACTGCTCAAAATGCAGTGGGGAGACACTCCTCGGCCTTAGCAAAGGAGCTGCCGCTGTTAATTCCCAATGCAGCAGTACCGCTGTTGGGGGCCTTGGTACTTACCGGGGAATCCCAAGTTGATCCCCTATGGATCCCTACTCAATGTCTAATAACATGCAGAAATGTGTGCTACTTTACCAATTTCCACCTGCAAACTAGTGGTCGAAGTGTGGGAACTGTGATGCTGAGTGCAAGGGGGCAGGGCGAGTGAGCGTCTGTTAGTGGTCAAAGGTGTGGCTAAAAGCCAAAATTGTCTGTAACTTTTTTCGGGTTTTCACCTTCTGGTAACTACATATAAAATAATGCACCGCTTAAATGAAAATGAAATACAAGTTGTTTTTTAGTAGGAAATGCACATACATAATGAAACCTCTATTAGTTAATGCACTGCGTCAGAGAGCCACAGAATTGAATCCTGGTTGATGCAGTGAAGAATAGTGACTTGTGTATGTTGAGAGCTACAATGTCCCAGTCTGTGACAGAAAGCACTATGAACATATAAGTCATTATTTGAAACTTGCAATACACACAGCATAAGATAGGATGCTATAAAATGTGCAAAAAGGCTTAAGATAAAAAGTGTTTCCAAAGTATAGATTTTTTGCAGACTGTACATAGAGCAGTCTTTTTTATAACTATCTTTTAAAAGCACACACTTCACAGCTTAGCTGGTAGCTCTCTTACAGTACCCCTCAAAAAGAATAAATGTGTGTCTTCAGGAAGCTTCAAGTGATTTCATCAATTAAAGCCAATACAGGCATCCAAGCACCCTTTACATTTACAGAATGACCAGGTGCGCACATTTAAATTTATTTCAGGCAGCAGGCACCCTGGCAAGAAGGCTTGTTTAACTGTCTGCCCCTCCCTCGGCTTCACAGCACAGGAGACTCCCTGCCTTACACTTCAGCTGAAGCATTTCAACTGTCAGAATTAATTATCCCAGGACAGGTGTCTTTTCATAAGAAGTAGGGGTACTGTTTTTCTAAAATTAAAAAAGTATGTGCACGCCGTGCCCCTACTATCCCCCCCACTTCGACCAATGCTGCAAACCTGTAGTCCCGATGCTTTTAGCACCATGTATTTTTTAAAATTAATTTATGAGTAGTTTTATACAATGTGAACTAGACCTATATTGTGGCACCGGGTGTTGATCGACTGCACACTGATTAAAAATATAAAATAAACAATATATTAGAGTCCCCTGGAAGAATGAGACAGATTAGCACTTTTCCAGCAACAATTAAGACTAGAGGTCTTTGAATTCTTTCTTGAAGATTTGAGAGTTAGGAAGAGCTCTGGTTGGGGGTGGGGAAGAGGTGCTCCAAATCCTGGGAGTCTTTCCAGAAAAGCATGGGTTTCCTGTGTTTTCTTCCTCCAAGACAGGACATTCTGACATCTTGGTGTCAGAGCTCCTCAGAGAACCCTTTCTGCCTGAGATGATCATGTTCTGGCTCAGGTGGTTTGTTGCTCCATCTTGGATTCAGATCTCCTCAGAGAACCCTTTCTGCCTGAGATGATCATGTTCTGGCTCAGGTGGTTTGTTGCTCCATCTTGGTATCAGAGCTCCTCAGAGAACCCTTTCTGCCTGAGATGATCAGGGTCTGACTCCGGTGGTTTGTTGCTTCATCTTGGTATCAGAGGTCCTCAGAGGACCTTTTCTGCCTGAGATGATCATGTTCTGGCTTCGGTGGTTTGTTGCTCCATCTTGGTGTCAGAGCTCCTCAGAGAACCCTTTCTGCCTGAGATGATCATGTTCTGACCCAGGTGGTTTGTTGCTCCTTTGAGCGCAGCTTTGTGTGAGGCAGGCTAGTCAGACCTGCCATGTTGCTTCGGTTTGCTTGCCAGTTGAGTGAAATTAATAGTTTGGCGACGTGGTTGAGTTTTGTGGCCACTGCACAGACAGCTGCCATGAGTGGTGCCAGGTTGATTTTGGGAATACCACAAAGCAGTGATTTGCCCTAATCCAGTCTTGAAAGCAGTAGACGGAGCATTTGCATGTGCTTGTTGGTTGAGGTTTATGTCTAATACAAAGCCAGGTGATATAGCCCTGTATATGGGATCACTGACAGAATATTGGAACCAAAAATATCGTGTGGACAGAATATCATGTCAAAAATATCGAGGACTAAAATATTGAGAAGGTACGTGCAAATAGGTAAGTATAAATTTACTATTCTTAACTCCACATCTACGTGCCTTGAAGATACATATATCATAAAGGTACACATATGTGGAGTTATAAATTGTAAAACGTTACTTACCTACAGAAACTTAACTTTGCAATATTTTTGTACTTGATATTCTTGACACAATATTTTGTCTACAATATTTTTGGTTTCGATAGTTCTGTCTAAACACCTGTAGATGATCTCTGGATTGTGGTGAAAAGTGGACACATTGTTGAGCCACTGTTGCACTGGTGTGGAGCAGTTAGGGCACAATACGTGGTATGTCTTGGAAGATTAGTCCCCAGTAAACCATGAAGCATTACCACACCCGGGAATACTGGGTTCGGTAAAGCCAAACCTGTTGTGATCTCGATAGACGTTTGTAAACAGAGTAACCAGTCATATTTGGAATAACGAGCAACTCGTGATGAGGGCCTTATTTGCAGCGTCCCAGCGGTGTGCTGATAGCCGTACTGCTGTTAGCTGCTTGGGGCTCCAGCTGAGGTCAATAGGTGTGGGAGCTGGCAATTGACAGCTGTTATTGCCTGCAGCTAGGGACCATGATGCCTGATTAAGTCGCAGTGCCCTACCAATATTGAACACATCCTTTCCACTATAAAGCATGGCATCTTGTTTCCAGTCATCTCTGCTGCTGACTTCTGCCCTAACATTGCAAGTAAAGAGGATGAAATTTATCACTAGCCTTCAGAGCATGTGGTTGCATCGACAGGTCAGCTCCCTCCGCCCAGCTTCAGTTCGTCAATTCGTGCAATAGCAGATTTTTAAAGTCAGGACCGGCCCAAGCGTGGTCGATGCATGGGGTTTTCCATTGAGATGTACTGAACAGATCTCTCCTTTGAAGAGCAATCCAATTTCCCTCTTGTAGGTGTTTTCTTTCTGCCTCTCCATCTTGAAGGTGTGACTTTAGTCTGATGCTAAAAGCAATAGAGCAGCTTATGGGAAGCCTTGAAGATTTCCCAGGGAGGAACTTCGCGCAGCATTGATGTGGTGCGATGTGAGCGCAGCCCACCTGTCAATCAATGCTTTATTGCAAAGGGAGTAGGAAGAAGCAAGCACAGTGGGGAGCAGGAGAGAGTAACGCGGCATTAAAGCAAGCGAACGGTTAGAAGTGGATCTCTGCGATCAAATCCATGAGTGACGATGAGGTAGGGAAGGTGACTCCATTCCAAGGTCACGTGTAAGAGGTTACCTGAGGAGAGTGAGTAGATCACAGGATCTGAAGAGGACTACGCCGGGATAATCAGTCAACAAGGGTCATACTATACAGCTACAGTCAAGATGGTGCTTTTGTGTTTCTTTAAAAAAGAATAAGGCTGAGATTTGTTTCTGAGATACAAAAAAGATATGTCACTGATGTGCGGGGGGTGCTCCCTGACTGTGTGGGACATTTCTTTCTTTTCCTGGCTGTGATTGCTGTGCCTGTCACATGAAGAAAACAGCACAGAATGGCCCGCCCTAAAGAGGGTGGGCTTCAAGCGTTCAAACGCTGGGATGCGTGCGGCAGATGGCTCGCGGGTGGTTCGCTTCCCAAGGCAGAGTCAGCTCAGACCCCACTCATGGAAACAAAATGGTCCCCCACCTCTAAACATGGCAGGAGACCACAAGATTCTTGGATGGGAGCATTTGCTGTGATTTTGCAAATGCTCCTTACATGCTGGATCGGACCCTTGTTAATGAGGCGAGTGTCGCGGTTTCCAAGACCTGCTCCAGCGCCTTTTTCTACTTCTATGAGTTTAACATTGCAGCACATAAGCCACATGCAGGTCCCGCCTCTATTATAAGAAGGGTGGTAACATACCATCATGGAAAATGTGTGGAAAATCACACTTCCTAGCCTCACAAAAGCCGCTTCCCTACGAGCCACAAGGCGATCCTGGTTCTCACCCTACAGTTCCTCAGAATGCTTCTGAGCCAACAATGTCACCACCTAAAAGGGTTTACTTCAACAATAGGTCCTCTGGAAAAATCTAACAAGTCTAAAACTAAAATATCTTAAACTAATTGTTCTTAATTTACGCAACAGAAATCCAAAAAAACAAAAAAATTAATGTATATGAAAGTTTGCAGGAGGGAGGGCGGACAATAGATCACAGCAGTCTTAAGGGAAAACCCACTGAAGAAAAGGGAAAGACAACAAAGAAAAACAAGGGAGCAGAAGGGACCAAAAGAGGTGTTGTGAGGGTGGTGGCAAAATGCTTGACATTATAATTGCATGTAGCGTAGTTTAGCCCTGCGACATTTTAGAACTTTCATCTGAGTATAAATGATGCGCGTACCAAGAGGAGGTGCTGTTTTTGATCCCACCCATCCAGCGTATCTCAATACCTCAAGTGTATTGAATTGCATCACTTCAGAAGTTAAGGCGCCTAACACCCTTTTACATACTCTTAGATGGCTTTGTGAATCAGCCCCGAAATATCCAACTCACTAGTAGTAAAAGTGCAAACAGGGCACAGTCCTTTCACTGTGTACTCATTGGATATGAAGGATGTAACGTCACCCAAATACTTCCATTTTATTACCATTTTAGAGGTTTGGGTGATTCACAAAGGCAAGTAAAAGTATACTCTTTCACGTACTCTTGCCTCTGAATGAAAAGTGATACATCGATAAAAACTACTAAACAGACTGTCATAAAAAATATCTTTAATTGAAATCGAACAGTATAAAAGAGGGAAGAATGGCATCTGCCTTGGGAGGAGGCCCCGCAAAGGGGTCTGGAATATTGAGTAACATAACATAAGTATTTGTAAAGCGCATGTTCACCCTTCTAGGCGCTGAATAACAGATGTTTATTGTTACCCAACGGTACTCATTTTATTGACCTCAGATGGATGAAAGGCTGAGTGGACCAACCTGATTTAAACCTGTGACCATGAGGTCAAACACAGGCCCCTGCAGTGGACGCATTAGTCCACTGAGCCACCAGACCCAGAGTACTAGATAAGGCTTTCCAGGAGGAAAAGAGAACCAGCACAGAGACAAGAACGGAAAACAAATCTTTGCAGTACAGGAAAAGCACTTCCGGGGCACAAGAAAGGTAGTTTATTGAAAAGAACGGTCTGGTAAAATGGAGCGTAATGTAGGAAGGTTCCAGAACAGGAGAAACAGAGACAATGAAGTTGGCATCAGGGGGAGAGGATGTGGCCTAACGGTTTGAGCTGTCGAACTCGAAGCTGGGGAACCGGGTTCGAGTCTCGGCAGGGACATTCAACATCCTGTGATTTTGGTCAAATCACTTAATCTCCCCGTGCCTAACAAAATAAATGTATCCGTCTGTAGCGCAACTGGTGCTCATGTAAAGCGCTCTGATACCTTCGGGTCTAGCTTGCGCTATATTAAACTCCCAATAATAAAAAATAAATAAAATGGGTTCCCCACAGACACATTGGGGTGGAGGGGGGCGGTACCAAGGCAACAGACACACCCATAACAGCGCAATGGAGGAAAGGTGACAGGTAATGTGGTAACTGAATGTGGGAGACTATGTGGCAAATTCAGGCACAACTGCAATTTGGCTTGGAATTTCCCACCAGAAGAAAAAAACTTTTTGGGATTATTTTAAAATGCTCAGAAAGTGTTGCAGTTCCCTAATGTGCATGCCTGTGGCAGTGGCGGCTGGGGGATTATGAAAGTGATGAGGCCCAAAAGCACCATCCAGCACTCCGGCCTTGCCAACCCCGGGCCAGACTTTCACATCGCACACAAGCAGACATGCATGCACACACAGTTGCAGGCACGCACACAACAAACATTCACATGTACATACACATGCACTTGGTTCAGTTCAGTATCAACTTTATTCGATTTAAATAAATTAGACCATAAAAGCACAATAAAAAGTACCTAAAAAACATTAAATATCCGTCAAAGTCTTTAACAGTACATTTTAAAAACAGGTCATTTAGAACATCGTCAAGCCCTAGCGCACCCCGGTTTTTAATTTTCACTCGATAATATTGCATGTTCGAGTACAAGCTAGGGGAGAGTAGAAAGGGAGGAAAGGCAAAAACCTCAACTAAGGGTCTGCTATGCAATCCTACTAAGCTACTTATTAGTTTAGTTCGTTCTTCTGTACAGTTTCATAATAGCAATTTAAAAAATTCACTAAATTACACATTTTATAATATATTTTATAAAAATCTTTTAAAAACAAGTTAATAATGCATCGTAAATTAGTTAGTTAATCCCTTTTAGGATATTACACAGAACTAATCATAAAGACTGTAAGATTTTCTTTCTCGCGTAAAAAGCAGCCACAAAAAGCTTGACATTCCACAGCAAATCTCAACAGTAGGCAATGATTGTAGGACGAGGTAAGCAGGGTGGCACTGTGTAAACTGTAACAATTTTAAAAGGGGAAAAATGTAGCGTTTTCTCCACTTACAATAAAATTTACAAAAAAGTACAACATGCATGGTACTCTGTGCCGTCGTACTATCACAGGGACAGTTTCTTAAGTTTGATGACCAGTCATTCATTTCAGGAAAACGAATCAAATGGTGGAAAGTATCCATTGTAAAGCGAGTCAGGACAAATCTATGCCTAGAGTTAGAGTCAAACCTGATTCCCCAGCTCCAAAGTCGGCAGCTGTGACCATTACGCCAGATCTTCTTTTTAATAATAATTAGTCCCTAATTATGTACTGTGCGTGACTCCAGTACCACCACACTGAAAAGTAGCAACTACGCACACATTCATACTTCTGGGCTGTGGGAATAAAGGCCTATTGTTCGTTTTTCACACATGAATGAGGAATAACATCCGGAATCCGTATTTCCACACCGAGTATCCGTTTTCATGATCTCATCATTTGGCCGGTTACTTCTGTTACTGGTTAAATCTGGAATTACTCAGCCCTCAAATGAGTTTTTTATTTTTAGCAAAACAGTTATTGCATTTCCAGCATGGAAAGTGTTTTCCTCCAGATAAAGTTCCATCTGGGTGGTACCGCTTCTAAGAAATGAGATCAAGTGAGCAGATCTATTGTGTCTGCCTTCTCCAGCAACAGTTAACCAAGTTCATGTCGCTTGCTTCAGCAGGTATTTATAAAGGTTGCAAGTTTTCACATCAAGTGGGCTGTTACTGACAAGGGATATTTTCACAAAAGCAATTATGAGTATGAGAAGTAGTACTACAAGAGTACTCTTTTAGATACTCTTACATGACTTTGTAAATCGCACCAGAAACGTCCAACTGTCTGTTAGTGCAAGTGCAAAGAGGGCAGAGTCCTTTCTATCTGCTTGAACTGTATACAAATATTCCCTGAAAATTCCTGTTATTCCCATTTGATATGTTTTGGTGATAGTTCACAAAGGCATTAAAAGAGTGCTGCAGGAAAACTACTTTACGCCAGTTCACAAAGGCACTGAAGAGTATGTAAAAGAGTACTACAAGAGAACTACTTTACACCAGTTCACAAAGGCATGTAAGAGTATGTAAAAGAGTGCAACAGGAGAACTGCATTACGCTAATTAACAAAGGAATTTAAGAGAATTGAAAAGAGTGCTACCGGAGTACTACTTTACGCCAGTTCACAAAGGCACTGAAGAGTATGTAAAAGAGTACTACAGGAGAACTACTTTACACCAGTTCACAAAGGCATGTAAGAGTATGTAAAAGAGTGCAACAGGAGAACTACATTACGCTAATTAACAAAGGAATTTAAGAGAATTGAAAAGAGTGTTACAGGAGTACTACTTTACGCCAGTTCACAAAGGCATTTAAGAATATGTAAATGGGTACTATTGAGCACTACTTTACGCCAGTTCACAAAGGCATGTAAGAGTATGTAAAAGAGGGTTACAGGAGTACTACTTTACACCAGTTCACAAAGGCATTTAAAAGAGTGCTACCGGAGTACTACTTTACGCCAGTTCACAAAGGCACTGAAGAGTATGTAAAAGAGTACTACAGGAGAACTACTTTACACCAGTTCACAAAGGCATGTAAGAGTATGTAAAAGAGTGCAACAGGAGAACTGCATTAAGCTAATTAACAAAGGAATTTAAGAGAATTGAAAATTGTGCTACCGGAGTACTACTTTACACCAGTTCACAAAGGCACTGAAGAGTATGTAAAAGAGTACTACAGGAGAACTACTTTACACCTGTTCACAAAGGCATGTAAGAGTATGTAAAAGAGTGCAACAGGAGAAATACATTACGCTAATTAACAAAGGAATTTAAGAGAATTGAAAAGAGTGTTACAGGAGTACTACTTTACGCCAGTTCACAAAGGCATTTAAGAATATGTAAATGGGTACTATTGAGCACTACTTTACGCCAGTTCACAAAGGCATGTAAGAGTATGTAAAAGAGGGTTACAGGAGTACTACTTTACACCAGTTCACTAAGGCATTTAAAAGAGTGCTACCGGAGTACTACTTTACGCCAGTTCACAAAGGCATGTAAGAGTTTGTAAAAGAGGGTTACAGGAGTACTACTTTACACCAGTTCACAAAGGCATTTAAAAGAGTGCTACCGGAGTACTACTTTACGCCAGTTCACAAAGGCACTGAAGAGTATGTAAAAGAGTACTACAGGAGAACTACTTTACACCAGTTCACAAAGGCATATAAGAGTATGTAAAAGAGTGCAACAGGAGAACTGCATTACGCTAATTAACAAAGGAATTTAAGAGAATTGAAAAGAGTGCTACCGGAGTACTACTTTACGCCAGTTCACAAAGGCACTGAAGAGTATGTAAAAGAGTACTACAGGAGAACTACTTTACACCAGTTCACAAAGGCATGTAAGAGGATGTAAAAGAGTGCAACAGGAGAACTACATTACGCTAATTAACAAAGGAATTTAAGAGAATTGAAAAGAGTGTTACAGGAGTACTAATTCTGCCAGTTCACAAAGGCATTTAAGAATATGTAAATGGGTACTATTGAGCACTACTTTATGCCAGTTCACAAAGGCAAGTAAGAGTATGTAAAAGAGGGTTACAGGAGTACTACTTTACACCAGTTCACAAAGGCATTTAAAAGAGTGCTACCGGAGTACTACTTTACGCCAGTTCACAAAGGCACTGAAGAGTATGTAAAAGAGTACTACAGGAGAACTACTTTACACCAGTTCACAAAGGCATGTAAGAGTATGTAAAAGAGTGCAACAGGAGAACTGCATTAAGCTAATTAACAAAGGAATTTAAGAGAATTGAAAAGAGTGCTACCGAAGTACTACTTTACGCCAGTTCACAAAGGCACTGAAGAGTATGTAAAAGAGTACTACAGGAGAACTACTTTACACCAGTGCACAAAGGCATGTAAGAGTATGTAAAAGAGTGCAACAGGAGAACTACATTACGCTAATTAACAAAGGAATTTAAGAGAATTGAAAAGAGTGCAACAGGAGAACTACATTACGCTAATTAACAAAGGAATTTAAGAGAATTGAAAAGAGTGTTACAGGAGTACTACTTTAACCCAGTTCACAAAGGCATTTAAGAATATGTAAATGGGTACTATTGAGCACTACTTTACGCCAGTTCACAAAGGGATGTAAGAGTATGTAAAAGAGGGTTACAGGAGTACTACTTTACACCAGTTCACTAAGGCATTTAAAAGAGTGCTACCGGAGTACTACTTTACGCCAGTTCACAAAGGCACTGAAGAGTATGTAAAAGAGTACTACAGGAGAACTACTTTACACCAGTTCACAAAGGCATGTAAGAGTATGTAAAAGAGTGCAACAGGAGAACTGCATTACGCTAATTAACAAAGGAATTTAAGAGAATTGAAAAGAGTGCTACCGGAGTACTACTTTACGCCAGTTCACAAAGGCACTGAAGAGTATGTAAAAGAGTACTACAGGAGAACTACTTTACACCAGTGCACAAAGGCATGTAAGAGTATGTAAAAGAGTGCAACAGGAGAACTACATTACGCTAATTAACAAAGGAATTTAAGAGAATTGAAAAGAGTGCAACAGGAGAACTACATTACGCTAATTAACAAAGGAATTTAAGAGAATTGAAAAGAGTGTTACAGGAGTACTACTTTACGCCAGTTCACAAAGGCATTTAAGAATATGTAAATGGGTACTATTGAGCACTACTTTACGCCAGTTCACAAAGGGATGTAAGAGTATGTAAAAGAGGGTTACAGGAGTACTACTTTACACCAGTTCACTAAGGCATTTAAAAGAGTGCTACCGGAGTACTACTTTACGCCAGTTCACAAAGGCACTGAAGAGTATGTAAAAGAGTACTACAGGAGAACTACTTTACACCAGTTCACAAAGGCATGTAAGAGTATGTAAAAGAGTGCAACAGGAGAACTGCATTACGCTAATTAACAAAGGAATTTAAGAGAATTGAAAAGAGTGCTACCGGAGTACTACTTTACGCCAGTTCACAAAGGCACTGAAGAGTATGTAAAAGAGTACTACAGGAGAACTACTTTACACCAGTTCACAAAGGCATGTAAGAGTATGTAAAAGAGTGCAACAGGAGAACTTCATTACGCTAATTAACAAAGGAATTTAAGAGAATTGAAAAGAGTGTTACAGGAGTACTACTTTACGCCAGTTCACAAAGGCATTTAAGAATATGTAAATGGATACTATTGAGCACTACTTTACGCCAGTTCACAAAGGCATGTAAGAGTATGTAAAAGAGGGTTACAGGAGTACTACTTTACACCAGTTCACAAAGGCATTTAAAAGAGTGCTACCGGAGTACTACTTTACGCCAGTTCACAAAGGCACTGAAGAGTATGTAAAAGAGTACTACAGGAGAACTACTTTACACCAGTTCACAAAGGCATGTAAGAGTATGTAAAAGAGTGCAACAGGAGAACTGCATTAAGCTAATTAACAAAGGAATTTAAGAGAATTGAAAAGAGTGCTACCGGAGTACTACTTTACACCAGTTCACAAAGGCACTGAAGAGTATGTAAAAGAGTACTACAGGAGAACTACTTTACACCTGTTCACAAAGGCATGTAAGAGTATGTAAAAGAGTGCAACAGGAGAACTACATTACGCTAATTAACAAAGGAATTTAAGAGAATTGAAAAGAGTGTTACAGGAGTACTACTTTACGCCAGTTCACAAAGGCATTTAAGAATATGTAAATGGGTACTATTGAGCACTACTTTACGCCAGTTCACAAAGGCATGTAAGAGTATGTAAAAGAGGGTTACAGGAGTACTACTTTACACCAGTTCACAAAGGCATTTAAAAGAGTGCTACCGGAGTACTACTTTACGCCAGTTCACAAAGGCACTGAAGAGTATGTAAAAGAGTACTACAGGAGAACTACTTTACACCAGTTCACAAAGGCATGTAAGAGTATGTAAAAGAGTGCAACAGGAGAACTGCATTAAGCTAATTAACAAAGGAATTTAAGAGAATTGAAAAGAGTGCTACCGGGGTACTACTTTACGCCAGTTCACAAAGGCACTGAAGAGTATGTAAAAGAGTACTACAGGAGAACTACTGTACACCAGTTCACAAAGGCATGTAAGAGTATGTAAAAGAGTGCAACAGGAGAACTACATTACGCTAATTAACAAAGGAATTTAAGAGAATTGAAAAGAGTGTTACAGGAGTACTACTTTACGCCAGTTCACAAAGGCATTTAAGAATATGTAAATGGGTACTATTGAGCACTACTTTACGCCAGTTCACAAAGGCATGTAAGAGTATGTAAAAGAGGGTTACAGGAGTACTACTTTACACCAGTTCACTAAGGCATTTAAAAGAGTGCTACCGGAGTACTACTTTACGCCAGTTCACAAAGGCATGTAAGAGTTTGTAAAAGAGGGTTACAGGAGTACTACTTTACACCAGTTCACAAAGGCATTTAAAAGAGTGCTACCGGAGTACTACTTTACGCCAGTTCACCAAGGCACTGAAGAGTATGTAAAAGAGTACTACAGGAGAACTACTTTACACCAGTTCACAAAGGCATGTAAGAGTATGTAAAAGAGTGCAACAGGAGAACTGCATTACTCTAATTAACAAAGGAATTTAAGAGAATTGAAAAGAGTGCTACCGGAGTACTACTTTACGCCAGTTCACAAAGGCACTGAATAGTATGTAAAAGAGTAGTACAGGAGAACTACTTTACACCAGATCACAAAGGCATGTAAGAGTATGTAAAAGAGTGCAACAGGAGAACTACATTACGCTAATAAACAAAGGAATTTAAGAGAATTGAAAAGAGTGTTACAGGAGTACT
This sequence comes from Calotriton arnoldi, assembly GCA_963921515.1. NCBI lineage: Eukaryota > Metazoa > Chordata > Amphibia > Caudata > Salamandridae > Calotriton > Calotriton arnoldi. The sequence continues at coordinate 754,461 of CAWUFW010003928.1, read as the reverse complement.
ACTTTACGCCAGTTCACAAAGGCATTTAAGAATATGTAAATGGATACTATTGAGCACTACTTTACGCCAGTTCACAAAGGCGAGTAAGAGTATGTAAAAGAGGGTTACAGGAGTACTACTTTACACCAGTTCACAAAGGCATTTAAAAGAGTGCTACCGGAGTACTACTTTACGCCAGTTCACAAAGGCACTGAAGAGTATGTAAAAGAGTACTACAGGAGAACTACTTTACACCAGTTCACAAAGGCATGTAAGAGTATGTAAAAGAGTGCAACAGGAGAACTGCATTACGCTAATTAACAAAGGAATTTAAGAGAATTGAAAAGAGTGCTACCGGAGTACTACTTTACGCCAGTTCACAAAGGCACTGAAGAGTATGTAAAAGAGGGTTACAGGAGTACTACTTTACACCAGTTCACAAAGGCATTTAAAAGAGTGCTACCGGAGTACTACTTTACGCCAGTTCACAAAGGCACTGAAGAGTATGTAAAAGAGTACTACAGGAGAACTACTTTACACCAGTTCACAAAGGTATGTAAGAGTATGTAAAAGAGTGCAACAGGAGAACTACATTACGCTAATTAACAAAGGAATTTAAGAGAATTGAAAAGAGTGTTACAGGAGTACTACTTTACGCCAGTTCACAAAGGCATTTAAGAATATGTAAATGGGTACTACTGAGCACTACTTTACGCCAGTTCACAAAGGCATGTAAGAGTATGTAAAAGAGGGTTACAGGAGTACTACTTTACACCAGTTCACAAAGGCATTTAAAAGAGTGCTACCGGAGTACTACTTTACGCCAGTTCACAAAGGCACTGAAGAGTATGTAAAAGAGTACTACAGGAGAACTACTTTACACCAGTTCACAAAGGCATGTAAGAGTATGTAAAAGAGTGCAACAGGAGAACTGCATTAAGCTAATTAACAAAGGAATTTAAGAGAATTGAAAAGAGTGCTACCGGAGTACTACTTTACTCCAGTTCACAAAGGCACTGAAGAGTACGTAAAAGAGTACTACAGGAGAACTACTTTACGCCAGTTCACAAAGGCACTGAAGAGTATGTAAAAGAGTACTACAGGAGAACTACTTTACACCACTTCACAAAGGCATGTAAGAGTATGTAAAAGAGTGCAACAGAAGAACTACATTACGCTAATTAACAAAGGAATTTAAGAGAATTGAAAAGAGTGTTACAGGAGTACTACTTTACGCCAGTTCACAAAGGCATTTAAGAATATGTAAATGGGTACTATTGAGCACTACTTTACGCCAGTTCACAAAGGCATGTAAGAGTATGTAAAAGAAGGTTACAGGAGTACTACTTTACACCAGTTCACTAAGGCATTTAAAAGAGTGCTACCGGAGTACTACTTTACGCCAGTTCACAAAGGCATGTAAGAGTATGTAAAAGAGGGTTACAGGAGTACTACTTTACACCAGTTCACAAAGGCATTTAAAAGAGTGCTACCGGAGTACTACTTTACGCCAGTTCACAAAGGCACTGAAGAGTATGTAAAAGAGTACTACAGGAGAACTACTTTACACCAGTTCACAAAGGCATGTAAGAGTATGTAAAAGAGTGCAACAGGAGAACTGCATTACGCTAATTAACAAAGGAATTTAAGAGAATTGAAAAGAGTGCTACCGGAGTACTACTTTACGCCAGTTCACAAAGGCACTGAAGAGTATGTAAAAGAGTACTACAGGAGAACTACTTTACACCAGTTCACAAAGGCATGTAAGAGTATGTAAAAGAGTGCAACAGGAGAACTACATTACGCTAATTAACAAAGGAATTTAAGAGAATTGAAAAGAGTGTTACAGGAGTACTACTTTACGCCAGTTCACAAAGGCATTTAAGAATATGTAAATGGGTACTATTGAGCACTACTTTACGCCAGTTCACAAAGGCATGTAAGAGTATGTAAAAGAGGGTTACAGGAGTACTACTTTACACCAGTTCACAAAGGCATTTAAAAGAGTGCTACCGGAGTACTACTTTACGCCAGTTCACAAAGGCACTGAGGAGTATGTAAAAGAGTACTACAGGAAAACTACTTTACACCAGTTCACAAAGGCATGTAAGAGTATGTAAAAGAGTGCAACAGGAGAACTGCATTAAGCTAATTAAGAAAGGAATTTAAGAGAATTGAAAAGAGTGCTACCGGAGTACTACTTTACGCCAGTTCACAAAGGCACTGAAGAGTATGTAAAAGAGTACTACAGGAGAACTACTTTACACCAGTTCACAAAGGCATGTAAGAGTATGTAAAAGAGTGCAACAGGAGAACTACATTACGCTAATTAACAAAGGAATTTAAGAGAATTGAAAAGTGTTACAGGAGTACTCTACGCCAGTTCACAAAGGCATTTAAGAATATGTAAATGGGTACTATTGAGCACTACTTTACACCAGTTCACAAAGGCATGTAAGAGTATGTAAAAGAGGGTTACAGGAGTACTACTTTACACCAGTTCACAGAGGCATTTAAAAGAGTGCTACCGGAGTACTACTTTACGCCAGTTCACAAAGGCACTGAAGAGTATGTAAAAGAGTACTACAGGAGAACTACTTTACACCAGTTCACAAAGGCATGTAAGAGTATGTAAAAGAGTGCAACAGGAGAACTGCATTACACTAATTAACAATGGAATTTAAGAGAATTGAAAAGAGTGCTACCAGAGTACTACTTTACGCCAGTTCACAAAGGCATTTAAGAATATGTAAATGGGTACTATTGAGCACTACTTTACGCCAGTTCACAAAGGCATGTAAGAGTATGTAAAAGAAGGTTACAGGAGTACTACTTTACACCAGTTCACTAAGGCATTTAAAAGAGTGCTACCGGAGTACTACTTTACGCCAGTTCACAAAGGCATGTAAGAGTATGTAAAAGAGGGTTACAGGAGTACTACTTTACACCAGTTCACAAAGGCATTTAAAAGAGTGCTACCGGAGTACTACTTTACGCCAGTTCACAAAGGCACTGAAGAGTATGTAAAAGAGTACTACAGGAGAACTACTTTACACCAGTTCACAAAGGCATGTAAGAGTATGTAAAAGAGTGCAACAGGAGAACTGCATTACACTAATTAACAAAGGAATTTAAGAGAATTGAAAAGAGTGCTACCGGAGTACTACTTTACGCCAGTTCACAAAGGCACTGAAGAGTATGTAAAAGAGTACTACAGGAGAACTACTTTACACCAGTTCACAAAGGTATGTAAGAGTATGTAAAAGAGTGCAACAGGAGAACTACATTACGCTAATTAACAAAGGAATTTAAGAGAATTGAAAAGAGTGTTACAGGAGTACTACTTTACGCCAGTTCACAAAGGCATTTAAGAATATGTAAATGGATACTATTGAGCACTACTTTACGCCAGTTCACAAAGGCATGTAAGAGTATGTAAAAGAGGGTTACAGGAGTACTACTTTACACCAGTTCACAAAGGCATTTAAAAGAGTGCTACCGGAGTACTACTTTACGCCAGTTCACAAAGGCACTGAGGAGTATGTAAAAGAGTACTACAGGAAAACTACTTTACACCAGTTCACAAAGGCATGTAAGAGTATGTAAAAGAGTGCAACAGGAGAACTGCATTAAGCTAATTAAGAAAGGAATTTAAGAGAATTGAAAAGAGTGCTACCGGAGTACTACTTTACGCCAGTTCACAAAGGCACTGAAGAGTATGTAAAAGAGTACTACAGGAGAACTACTTTACACCAGTTCACAAAGGCATGTAAGAGTATGTAAAAGAGTGCAACAGGAGAACTACATTACGCTAATTAACAAAGGAATTTAAGAGAATTGAAAAGTGTTACAGGAGTACTACTCTACGCCAGTTCACAAAGGCATTTAAGAATATGTAAATGGGTACTATTGAGCACTACTTTACACCAGTTCACAAAGGCATGTAAGAGTATGTAAAAGAGGGTTACAGGAGTACTACTTTACACCAGTTCACAAAGGCATTTAAAAGAGTGCTACCGGAGTACTACTTTACGCCAGTTCACAAAGGCACTGAAGAGTATGTAAAAGAGTACTACAGGAGAACTACTTTACACCAGTTCACAAAGGCATGTAAGAGTATGTAAAAGAGTGCAACAGGAGAACTGCATTACACTAATTAACAAAGGAATTTAAGAGAATTGAAAAGAGTGCTACCGGAGTACTACTTTACGCCAGTTCACAAAGGCACTGAAGAGTATGTAAAAGAGTACTACAGGAGAACTACTTTACACCAGTTCAGAAAGGTATGTAAGAGTATGTAAAAGAGTGCAACAGGAGAACTACATTACGCTAATTAACAAAGGAATTTAAGAGAATTGAAAAGAGTGTTACAGGAGTACTACTTTACGCCAGTTCACAAAGGCATTTAAGAATATGTAAATGGGTACTATTGAGCACTACTTTACGCCAGTTCACAAAGGCATGTAAGAGTATGTAAAAGACGGTTACAGGAGTACTACTTTACACCAGTTCACAAAGGCATTTAAAAGAGTGCTACCGGAGTACTACTTTACGCCAGTTCACAAAGGCACTGAAGAGTATGTAAAAGAGTACTACAGGAGAACTACTTTACACCAGTTCACAAAGGCATGTAAGAGTATGTAAAAGAGTGCAACAGGAGAACTGCATTACGCTAATTAACAAAGGAATTTAAGAGAATTGAAAAGAGTGCTACCGGAGTACTACTTTACGACAGTTCACAAAGGCACTGAAGAGTATGTAAAAGAGTACTACAGGAGAACTACTTTACACCAGTTCACAAAGGTATGTAAGAGCAAGTAAAAGAGTGCAACAGGAGAACTACATTACGCTAATTAACAAAGGAATTTAAGAGAATTGAAAAGAGTGTTACAGAAGTACTACTTTACGCCAGTTCACAAAGGCATTTAAGAATATGTAAATGGGTACTATTGAGCACTACTTTACGCCAGTTCACAAAGGCATGTAAGAGTATGTAAAAGAGGGTTACAGGAGTACTACTTTACACCAGTTCACAAAGGCATTTAAAAGAGTGCTACCGGAGTACTACTTTACGCCAGTTCACAAAGGCACTGAAGAGTATGTAAAAGAGTACTACAGGAGAACTACTTTACACCAGTTCACAAAGGCATGTAAGAGTATGTAAAAGAGTGCAACAGGAGAACTACATTACGCTAATTAACAAAGGAATTTAAGAGAATTGAAAAGAGTGTTACAGGAGTACTACTTTACGCCAGTTCACAAAGGCATTTAAGAATATGTAAATGGGTACTATTGAGAACAACTTTACGCCAGTTCACAAAGGCATGTAAGAGTATGTAAAAGAGTGCTACAGGAGTACTACTTTACACCAGTTCACAAAGGCATTCAAAAGAGTGCTACCGGAGTAATACTTTACGCCAGTTCACAAAGGCATGTAAGAGTATGTAAAAGAGGGTTACAGGAGTACTACTTTACACCAGTTCCCAAAGGCATTTAAAAGAGTGCTACCAGAGTACTACTTTACGCCAGTTCACAAAGGCATGTAAGAGAATTGAAAAGAGTGGTGCAGGAGTAGTACTTTACTCCAGTACACAAAGGCATTTAAAAGTGTGCTATAGGAGTACTACTTTACACCAGTTCACAAAGGCATGTAAGAGTATGTAAAAGAGTGCTACAGGAGTTCTACTTTGCACCAGTTAACAAAGGCATGTAAGAGTATGTAAAAGAGTACTACAGGAGAACTACTTTACACCAGTTCACAAAGGCATTTAAAAGAGTGCTACCGGAGTACTACTTTACGCCAGTTCACAAAGGCATGTAAGAGAATTGAAAAGAGTGGTGCAGGAGTAGTACTTTACTCCAGTACACAAAGGCATTTAAAAGTGTGCTACAGGAGTACTACTTTACACCAGTTCACAAAGGCATGTAAGAGTATGTAAAAGAGTGCTACAGGAGTTCTACTTTGCACCAGTTTACAAAGGCATGTAACAGAATTGAAAAGAGTGTTACATGAGTACTATTTTAAACCAGTTAACAAAGGTATGTAAGAGTACTGAAAAGAGTACTACGGAGTACTACTTTACGCCAGTTCACAAAGGCACTGAAGAGTTTGTAAAAGAGTTCTACAGGAGTACTACTTTACGCCAGTTCACAAAGGCATGTAAGAGTATGTAAAAGAGTACTACAGGAGAACTACTTTACAAAGGCTGCAATGCTTTTGTGACAAGGCCACATAGGCTTGATTGTGCATGCTAAGCATCTCTTCCACCGCAGTAGGATCAGGCTGGGTCTGTTTCTATTTACGCTCTCTTGTGTTCTACTCCAGTTCCACAAATCGATCCTTATCAGACGTTAAATGTGTTTTTAAGTGGAATTCAGTTACACAGTGACTATCCCAAAAGTATGAGCTGGAGCAGGACCTCCTCGACTATCCCTGCTCTAGATGGTCATTTAAGACCTCAACGTTTTGGGAATCACTAATACCATTTCGGCGCTCCACGTACGCACTACATTCCAGCAGTCGTGCAATCAGCCCCGGAAAAGTTAACCTGGTTTCCTCATCTGTGACCACCTCAAGGGTGTAGCTGTCAAGGGTGCACCAGGTGCAGTGGTAGCAGTGCCCATGGCTCTGAGGGTCCCACTGCACCCTGATTATAGCTATCTTTTATTTCCCAACAGGGAAGCTGAAGAGCCCAATTTCCTTGTTTGCAACAGGATCAGTGGCATCCCTGCTGTGCCATTGGACAATCCAAAAAGCAGCGGCCTTTTGACAGCATTGGACAATACACAGGGAAAGCAGATGGTACAGGATGTACCCCAGAAAAAACAGAAGGCCTCATTTATGAGGTTTTGGCGCAGGGCAGTGCCGCAAGGAATCTTGCTATGCTGCCCTACATCAACAGAAAAGGGCAGGAATGCACCGCACCTATAAGATATTGTGCACTGCTGCATTTTTCCTCTGCGCTGGTGCACAATGGGCTGCCATGCGCAAACGCAGGCACCCTGGCGCCAGGGTGCCTGCGTTGCGGGGCTGAATGATTTTGTGCAGGAGTGTCCCTTCCTGCACAAAATTAATCAATTCAGATGATTTCCTCTTTCTATGTGTGCTGCAGCACACATAGAAAAAGGAAAAAATGAGGAAAAATGAAAACATTTCTCCTCGTTGTTCCTCCCTGTGGCGTTAGATTATGACGCATTCCCAGGGTTACGATTTCTTGGAAATGTGGGAATGTGTCATATTCCATGGGTGTTGCGTGGGAACACCCACAGAAACACCCATGGAACGCCCCTTTCACGCAGTGTTCTGCTTGAAAGGAGCACATATTACAAGGCCATGACAAGCCACGCAAAGTGGCTTTACGTGGCTTTGTAAATATGCCGTGGCACATTGAGCCACTGGAACGCCAAAAAAGTGACGTTCCGGCAGCGCAAAAGTGCCACTAGGGCCTCGTAAATGAGGCCCTGAATGTGTGTTCTTAAATAAGATAGACAATTATTTAACTTCTTATTGCACCTGACGAGTATCAAGCTTCCCAACACATCGTGCAATTATTACGTTATTGACTACATTGAGGAATTAATGAGATTTTGAATACACAGGGTGATTATTAAGCTTTCACGTGCACAGGGCAATTATTGAGTTTCTGACTACACAGGGGAATTAATGAGACTCTGAATAAAAAGGGCTATTATTAATCTTTGAAATACATCGGGCAATTATTATGCTTCCAAATAGATTGCGTAATTATTAAGCTTCTAAATAGAACGTGCAATTATTAAGCTTCTAAACAGAACGTGCAATTATTAATCTTCTAGAACGTGCAATTATTAATCTTCTAGAACGTGCAATTATTAATCTTCTAAATAGAACGTGCAATTATAGAACGTGCAATTATTAATCTTCTAAATAGAACGTGCAATTATTAATCTTCTAAATAGAACGTGCAATTATTAAGCTTCTAAATAGAACGTGCAATTATTAATCTTCTAAACAGAACGTGCAATTATTAATCTTCTAGAACGTGCAATTATTAATCTTCTAAATAGAACGTGCAATTATTAAGCTTCTAAATAGAACGTGCAATTATTAATCTTCTAAACAGAACGTGCAATTATTAATCTTCTAGAACGTGCAATTATTAATCTTCTAGAACGTGCAATTATTAATCTTCTAAATAGAACGTGCAATTATAGAACGTGCAATTATTAATCTTCTAAATAGAACGTGCAATTATTAATCTTCTAAATAGAACGTGCAATTATTAAGCTTCTAAATAGAACGTGCAATTATTAATCTTCTAAACAGAACGTGCAATTATTAATCTTCTAGAACGTGCAATTATTAATCTTCTAAATAGAACGTGCAATTATTAAGCTTCTAAATAGAACGTGCAATTATTAATCTTCTAAATAGAACGTGCAATTATAGAACGTGCAATTATTAATCTTCTAAATAGAACGTGCAATTATAGAACGTGCAATTATTAAGCTTCTAAATAGAACGTGCAATTATTAATCTTCTAAATAGAACGTGCAATTATTAATCTTCTAAATAGAACGTGCAATTATTAATCTTCTAAATAGAACGTGCAATTATTAAGCTTCTAAATAGAACGTGCAATTATTAATCTTCTAAACAGAACGTGCAATTATTAATCTTCTAGAACGTGCAATTATTAATCTTCTAAATAGAACGTGCAATTATTAAGCTTCTAAATAGAACGTGCAATTATTAATCTTCTAAACAGAACGTGCAATTATTAATCTTCTAGAACGTGCAATTATTAATCTTCTAGAACGTGCAATTATTAATCTTCTAAATAGAACGTGCAATTATAGAACGTGCAATTATTAATCTTCTAAATAGAACGTGCAATTATTAATCTTCTAAATAGAACGTGCAATTATTAAGCTTCTAAATAGAACGTGCAATTATTAATCTTCTAAACAGAACGTGCAATTATTAATCTTCTAGAACGTGCAATTATTAATCTTCTAAATAGAACGTGCAATTATTAAGCTTCTAAATAGAACGTGCAATTATTAATCTTCTAAATAGAACGTGCAATTATAGAACGTGCAATTATTAATCTTCTAAATAGAACGTGCAATTATAGAACGTGCAATTATTAAGCTTCTAAATAGAACGTGCAATTATTAATCTTCTAAATAGAACGTGCAATTATTAATCTTCTAAATAGAACGTGCAATTATTAATCTTCTAAATAGAACGTGCAATTATTAATCTTCTAAATAGAACGTGCAATTATTAATCTTCTATTTAGAACGTGCAATTATAGAACGTGCAATTATTAATCTTCTAAATAGAACGTGCAATTATTAATCTTCTAAATAGAACGTGCAATGATTAAGCTTCCCAGCACTTTGGGGAATACACGAGATTCGAAATTCCAAGAGTGTTTGAGCTTCTCCCTGCACTGGGGAATTGATGTGATTTTAAATACAGTACAATTAATAATCTTCAAAATAAAAGAATGATTTAATAACAATCTCCCTGCACAGGACAATTAATGATCCTCTAAATGCACCAGGAAATTAACAGGCGCCTGATTACCACGGAAAGTATCGAGCGTCTAATTACCTGGGTAATTGAATGCGCTCCTGATTACATAAGGAAAGTAATGAGCTCGTGGTATAAGGGGCAATTAATGTTCTTGAGGCGAACAGATCTATTAATGGACTTCTAATGAGCAGGAAACATTGACCAGCTTTGGAATGCACGTGTTTATTAATGATCTAAAAGCACGAATAATGAGCAGCTGATTTCATTGGGGGTGTTACACCTTGTAATATTTGATAACAGGCTGACCACAGAGACACTTAATGAGAGAAACACAATCAGCAACTAACAAACTGATGCTGACACAGGGCCTTGCAGAGCTGCAGGATGCCTTGGACAATTAATGCTCACCTGGTTGCACAGGAAGTTAATGAGGGCAATCTTGATTTAAGTGTAACGTTCAGGAGCTGCTAGAGAGATGCAGATTAGGGCTGAGCCTGGAAGCTACATTTAACATGGAACATCACATGCCCTGTAAACAATATCGAATGTATACCTCATGCTTAAGCTCGGTGAAATATACAACTCCATGTTCAGTTTTAATCATCAAAACAAAGAAATAATTAACACACATTGTAAAATAAAACGACTTTAGTGGTGAAACCCTCCATTTCCCACATAGCTATAGTCTATTAAATATACCATGTGTAGGATCACTGAAAAAATACAGAGAACGAGCTATACTTCTGGCACTAATATGGCAAACTGCTAAAATTGGTGAGTTATCAGTGGCGCAAACTATAACTCCCGTCTCCCTTCGTGCATTGCGTATTACATCACACATGACATCATCGCATCACAGCTTGCAGTTCTTCCAGAGAAACTGTTTCCTCTTCTCCTTCACCCTGTTGCTGCTTTTTAATTTCCACTCAGGGGTACTCATCTGAGTGCATGGCTTATGGGTGTTTCATCATTCCACTTGTAACAAAAGAATACACCCCGGGATGCCCTATCTGCGGGAACTTGTCGCGCAATTTCATGTCAATTTTCGTGCATTTACTTTCTTCTTCCCTCAAGATTTATGTGAACATTTTCCATATTAGGGATCCTCATGAAACAACATTCTGCTTTTCCGCCCTTGGTAGTTGTGGCTGCTTCCAATATATCATCTTCTTGATGTACCACAGCAGATGACAAGCCTTGACTGGGCTTTCTGCTGCCTGCTTGCTCTGTCCAACTTGTTGTTTGCACATTTTGATCACACCAGAGCTTCTCCTGCTCACTCTCTGAGCAGAAATTTAAAATGGTGTCCTTCAAAGAGTTTTTTCTACAGGCTCTAGATTTGTTTTATGAGTTTGGAGTGTGTAACCATTCAGATGCCTCTTCCAGGAGCGGCCCGTGCAGGTAAGAGCGGTGAGGCGGGCGGTGAGGCGGGGTGGGGGCAAACTCGACAGACGACGAGGGAAAATTAATTATTTATTTAATTTTCCCTCGTCATCGCCTGTCGAGTTCCCCCACCCTGCCCCACCGTTCTTACCTGCACGGGCCGCTCCTGGCCTCTTCTCTCTTTTTTGGTGTCGTTTCAGGATTGACAGATCACCCACAGCTCATCCAATATGAAACAATGCAGTGGTGCACAAGTCCTTTGCCTGGTCCATGACTTTCTTGCAATCGCAGGGCAAGGCTTCCTTTCCGAGTTCTGCAAAGCCAAAACCGAGTTCCACAAACCCCATACATTTTTCAAAGTTGTGTTTGGTATGAAAACGAATAGTGATATATTATTTGAGGGTAGGGGTTACTTAAATGCCTAAGTGCAACTTAAAGTTGCACTGGTAGTGATATATTTCAATTTTTCCATGTATTAAGCCACGTAGGATTCACTGTCCTGGGAACCAGAACTGTGGTGCCAGAGTGAACCGCGGAGGGACCAGGGATCCATAAGGCCCACAGCAGAGGTTTGGCTGCTTCCTGAGAATATACTGGTCCCAATTCGATCCGGACTTTTCTGCTCGGATCATTGTACTCCTTGCCATGTCGAAGCTCTGCAGCTAAGGAAATCGTTTAGTTTTATGTTCCTTTGCAATGGTTTCTGGATAGGAAGAGCAGGAGAAGGGAAATCCAGAGGAGTATGAAGAAGAGAGAAGTGAAGAACTGGAAGATGCTCCGGCTCAGGGTTCAAGATCGCCACCAACAAGGCCCTGTGACCAACCTACTAAAGGTAGCCAACTCCCAATGTGGCTGGTCAACCGCTGCAGTGCACGGCCTTTGGGCAAGGACAGGGGGAGTCTGCCACAGGGCGCTATGCCCAACGCGCCATTGGCGACCAACACTATGCAAGGTGACCCCCCCAATATGCAAGGTCTTATGTTGTGCACAGAGGGGTTGGTTGGTGGCCCACCCTCTGGCCCGGTCCTATGACTAACACGCTGGAGGCAGTCGACCCCTCCCTGCAGATGGCCATCGGAGATTTACAAAAGTGTTAACCCTTTAAAGATCCCTCTGCAGCATGTGTTAATGCTTATATCTAAAAAACTGCAAAACAAATTGTAGTATTCTCTCTCTTTGAGAAATAATGTAGCTAAAGTAGCACAGAAGCACAGAATAAGTGGGAGAATAGGCCTTGTAGAGCAGTAGGCATGTAGGGAGTGGAGCACAGGCAGCCTTCAAAGAGAAACGACAAGGACACAAGTACAAGCGGTAGTGAACAGCGTACCAAATAGCACGTGCACATGTATCGTATTCCATAATCACGTGATTAGCTTTTTTGTTGAAAGTATTACGTAATGCCGTGCTTATGCAGATGTGTTATTGAATATGCAAAATATATGACGTATTTACGCTAAGAAGTGTATAAAAGAAACTGGCCGCTCATTATAAGTCGAAGCTCAGAGTCCAGTTCCACAGAGCTGACTGACCTTCCACATATGCTTATATTAAACTTTATACTATATTGCCAGCAGAAGCAGTGTCATTTTTTTCTTTCGTCCGGCAACAAGAACTAATCCATAGTCTAGGAAAGATCTTGTTCAGAGTAGGTGTTGTTCAGACTTTGAACGTCTGAAGGTAAAATCTTGCTGATTTAGCCAATGCTGTCACAAGGTCTTAAAGTCAATAGTCTCACCCAGTAAGATATCAAGAGAGGTTTATATGAAGCTGAATTTTTGAAGCATTATGCCAGAAATCGTAAGGCTGAAGCACCAGGACAGGTTTTGTTCAATTTAGATTCTGGAGTGAACAAAAGAAATGTATTCTTGAGGGCATTGAATTGTGGATGCTTCAAAATTCATCTACTTAGGTTTGCATTCCAGGGACAATTTCAGAGTAGAAATGGATTCAGGTGAATCTAGTCTGAGGTAGATGTTTGTGCTGTTCACTTACTGATGGAAAGAGACATCTAGTACCTCATTATGAGACACTCAGTAATACTGAATTAGCCGGTAACAGGAGGTACCAGCGGAATCGGAACACCCATCTTCAATGTTCCAAATGAAGCATTTCAGCTGCAGAAGCAGCCAAAATCTTCAGGTGGAAATTGAGCTGAAAATGCGTAATACCCTGTGGAAATCATAATGGTAATACTGAACTATCCAGTTACTCCTTCTTCTCAGGGTCCAATTCGTGGTGGGCCTGTAATTCCGCATCCTGGAATTACCAGTGCCCAAGTATCAGTAATTCTGGGTGTGAAATTGAGTGTTGGTAAACCTGGTGTAATGAAGCGCATTGATGTCAGGAGAGATGTCCATTACCATCTAACAAAAAGCATTTGACGAGTCATAAAATACATTCTACCAACCTTAGCTTCTCCCCTCTCGCGCTCTCATGCTTGAGTAAAGTGCTCTCTCACACTGACACACTCTCCTGTCAGCTCTGTCACACTAAAAGCAGGCACCCTGTTTCTCCTACATTGTCATACCCTCCCAGAACCTCCATGCAATGCACACACACCTACCACCCATGCACAACTATATACGCCTTAATGCCACACACCCCATGTACATCAGCATCCTCCAACAATCCATCCGAAAAGGGTTTATGGGGAGCTAACTGCCCTTTCTACTAGGCTCTTGAAAGGCCACCCCATATGGCTGCACAATCTGCATGTGAGTGAGTGAGTGTGTGAGTGAGTGAGTGAGTGAGTGACTGAATGATTGAGTGAGTGAGTGAGTGAGTGAGTGAGTGCATGAGTGGGTGGGTGGGTGGGTGCATAAGTGAGTGAGCGAGCGAGTGAGTGATCATATTTATATAGTGAGCAATTGCGGAAAGGAGTCTTATTTTTCATTGTCGACTATACTACAGCAGCACGCATCCTGGTACACCAGCAGCGATGACAATGTGACACCAACAAAGGTTGCTGTGTAATCAATGCAAAAGAACTAGTAAGACTCTATACATGCCACATTTTCATTGAAAAAGGTAACCACAGAAGGGAGAGTGAACTTTTAAAGGGATTAGGAACAAATAAGGTCCTGTAGTCCTTAATCAGTGTGAAAAAAACATTTTCTGGACTGCACACTTGGAAATGTAGGATCATTTTTTGTTTGTTGCCTGGGGTAAGTAAATCTTGTACCTTAACTGGGTTTCTTCTACAAAAGGACATAAAATAGTTGCTTTTGATACACAAATTGACACCATCACATTTTAGCCCTTCATGAACTGCTACCTTAACTGTACAAGTTCATTTTCCAAATGCAATCCATCAAGAAAACTACAAGCACAAGGACACAACACCACCTTTCACAAATGACTAACACTCTAATTTTAGAAAATGCTGACATTGCAAATAGAGGTCTGTGAGATTATCATTTTGCAAAAGTGACAAACTTCGCAACTTCATTTAGATCCCAATTTCACCTGTAAGCAAAAACTCATACAAGACTTTTTTCAACTAAATTCTGCAGCTAAAAGTAGGTTTTTGTCAGAGTTGTACCCAAAAATGTATATTTTCAGGATTTTGTTCCGCAAATGTATTCTGTCATGATTTTAGGAAATCACATCTTTTTGAGTTATCGCCCCAATTTTACGTCGACCCTACTAGATAGCGCATGCACTAGCTGTTGCGAGGCATATTGTGCTTACCTTTAGTTGGCTTTGCATGTCACTCTCATTTGCCTGCTTCTTATTCATGTTCCAGCTCCTTGTCCCTCCCATGAAGCATTGCCTCCTTAACATGTGTTTTATTTGCCTGGTGTCTGTGCAAGATGTTGGAGAGCTACTTTTTCCTTTGTGTGTAAGAGCTCACAGTGAGTGTATGTGTTTTGGAGTTGTCTCCCTCGTGTAATTCCATCCCCTCTCGTGCTGCCTGTCCCCGCGTGCCCCTCCTTTTTGCCCTCACCTGTGTGCTTCTCCAGGTTGCATCCGCTTCCACCCTCCCCTGTGTTGCTTCCGTGTACCTCTTCCCTCCCCCATGTCGCTTCAGCATCTCCCACCCTCCCTTGTTGCTTCCGCGTCCCCGCCATCCCCTGTGCTGCTTCCGTGTGCCTAGCTAAAAAACATTGGAAAAGCCAATAGGTTACAAAGGTGAGACCTTTAGGCTTTGCCAAAGCTTGTTTTACTAGGTTTGATTGTATATTTGACTCTGGGCATTGGCTGGCTGCTATCCAGGCCCACGGTGCATTTTCTCTGACATGTACACATGGCAAAGATTGGCTGACCTCAATTCGCTTGCTTGACTTTTAGGCAAAACCACAGTATTATGGTGCAAGTATGAATGTTAAATGTTACATGTGGGCTACATTGTAGTTCACCACTAAAATATGACTTTGCGCCTGTCATTGCCACTGTAAATTGCTTTAGGCAATCCTGGTGCAAGCACATGTCGAAGGAAACTAATTGTGACACTCAAAAACCTACATTGGATATTAGCTAAATGACCTATAAGTAATTCTTTGTAGCCTTGCAATTGTACTGGCGATCAAGTGCGTTTCTGATCCTTGTCACCTTTAGCTGCTGGATTCATGAGCCACAGAGTCCCATGGCAGAACAAAGGGATGGAGGTCTTTGATGAGCCTGAGATCTCTTGAACGGGGCAAGCCAGCAAGTCCTTGGAGAACACTTGCGGTAGGGCACAAAGGAAGGTAACAGGCAGCAGGCCAGCACATCAAAGCTGGTTGCAAAGTGGCAGTCCATTCTGTAGCCTAGCACTCAGCAAGCAGCAGGCCAACATAGCAAAGAAGTAAGCAAAATGGCAGTCCTTCCTGGCAGCACAGCAGTCCTCAAGGCAATGTGCAGATGAAGAGCCAGCAGCGTCTGGTTACAAGTCCCACGCAGTGTCTGATTAGATGGGGTCAGAGCTCTAGTACTTATACCCAAACGTGCCTTTGATGTAGGTGATGACTTCAAATGAACTTTCTGAAGTGCACAAGGATCCCTTATAGCCCAGCCCTGGCTCCAGACTACCAGTAGAGGGTAAATCAGCCTCAGGACACAACCTATTCAAATGTAAGTGTCAGTCATCTCTCTCCCTTCCTGCCCAGGAAGGCTATCAGTATGCAGATGAATGCAGATGTATCTCCTGTCACACACAGCCCTTCGTGTGCTGTGACTGTCTAGAGGGAATGCACAAAGTGTAGCTGTCACACAGCCCAGACTTGTATTGGAGACAAGCTGTCAGGCACAAAGAGTCATAAGGACAGAAAAATGCCCACTTTCTAAAAGTGCCATTTCTAAAATAGTAATGTGAAATCCAACTCCACAAGTAAGGAGGATTTATCATTACCATTCTAAACATAGCAAGAATGAGAAAGCTACTACTTTCTGGTTAGGAAATACCACTTAAAAGTATAGAAGGGAATTCCCAATGCTAGCCTTTGAGAGGAGTAGGCCTCACAGTTGTGAGAAACGAAATAGGCTGTCACTACCAGGACATGCAAAACATAAAAGTACATGTCCTACCTTTTACTTACTCAGCACCCTGCTCATAGGGCTACCTATGGCCTATCTTAGGGGTGGCATATGTGTAATAAAAGGGGAGTTTAAGACTTGCCAAGTAGTTTTAACTGCCAAGTCGACGTGGCAGTGAACTGCACACACAGGCCCTGCAGTGGCAGGTCTGAGACATGGTTAAGGAGCTGCTTATGTGGGTGGCACAAACTGTGCTGCAGGCCCACTAGTAGCATTTAATTACAGGCCCTGGGCACATGTAGTGCACTACCAGGGCCTTATAAGTAACTTAAACATGCTGATTGGGTATGAGCCAATGTTACCATGTTCCAGGGAGAGAGCACATACAATTTAGCACTGGTTAGCAGCCTCGAGTCCTAAAGCCAACAAAAAGGTCCGCAAATAGAAGAAAGAAGGCAAAAAGGTTTGGGGTAACCCTGGAAGAAGAGCCGTTTCCAACAGCTCTGAACAACTGCACAGCATGAACTTAGGAGTTTGCAAAATAATGATTCCTACTTCGAGGTTTTGCAAATTTTAGAACACCACAAGTTTGCAGAGCGCGTGAGTCACTAAGGTAACTTGCACTTTTAAGTACGTTTACACTTTTAAGTAAGTTTGCTACTTTTCAGTATTCAGAGTTTCAAAGTTTATTCATTACCACAAATTCGTTAATTAAAACCATCGCCTGACTAAAACAACATTCTTAATAAAAGAAACCCTATTTCTTATTGAATGAAACATGCGCAGTACTTGCTTCAATAAAATAGTGTATTAATTTTTGATTACACAACAACATTCATTAGATGTATAATAATTTCAATTTTTGTATTGTTTTCTCAGTCTGCCTTGATTGGGGTCAAATACTATAACAACAAAGGTAAGAGTGCATAAGATTCTGGGCAAACTAGAAACCTGTTGAAGAATAAACCGGGATAATTTTTAGGTCATGGCAATGTCTCTAGAGGCCGTACTTTTTGTGCATGGAGTGCTGTACAAATTGGAAACATCATAAACGATTATACCATATATAAACACATATATATAAACACATATATATATATATATATATATATATATTTAAGTCAATGCTTCTGGTGCATGTAGAAATAAAGTGCTTTGAATACTATGCAAACTAGGGGTAATAATAGGTAAATTCACAGAATCATTTCTGGAACTTTCCAAATTTTGGGGGAACTAGGGTCGGCACCTTTAGAGCATGTTATAATCGAGCCTGGTTTCAACGCTGATTCACCACAACGACTATCCAACAGTTGTTGCACAGATCAGTTCCAATTACAGAGTGCTACAAAATACTTTAGTATATTCACTAATAGCACTTTGGTAGTAACTTACACTTTTGTAGTAAGCCCAGCACTGCACATTGCCAACCACTGGTACTGGAACACCCCTTCATAAAAAATAATAGATGGACTTAAAAATAAAACCCCATAGGACATTGTGTCTCAAACTGTGGGTTGTGACACATTGATGGGTCACAAGCAGATTTTTGGTGGGTTGTGAATGTCCAAGCAATAAATAAAGATGCCTTTAAATTTTGTATTCATCTCATCACATTTGCTGTGCTTCAGTGACAAAGGTCAAATATTAGGGCATGTTGTCTGACAAATTGCTGCTTATTTTTTTAACATGGAGAATGGTGTTTACAAACTCCTCTCACTTTGCAGGTAGAGAAAGAAAAGAAAAAAAGAAAAGGGGATTATGTGAAAATCTTGCTGGGGTACAGAGAGTAGTTTTTGTACCATACAACAAAATGTAAATACCTGTAAATGAACTGTATACATTCAGCAGTGCGGGAAACAAAAAATGAAGCACATTCTTTTGTAATTCTGAAGTGTGATGGAAACAAAGATTTTATTAGGATCAAGACACTTTTTCTTGGTGATGCAAAAATGATAAATATTCACTGAAACCCGATTTCCACACATTATAATTTGTGTGCAATGTAGTTTTATACAGTTTTATCAGTAAAACTGAATGTCTGGACAAATTTAGTGGCCAGTTCAATGGAAAATGTGCTGTCTGTAATTGCTTTAGTTACATGAGAAAATCGCCTGCTTCATTTCCATTTAAGCTAGGTGAGTCGCGAATGTTTGTCTCGCTAAAAAGTGGTCCATGGTTCCAAATAGTTTGAGAAGCACTGCCATAGGAAAAAATGTAAAATTAAAACATTATTTAAAATACTTGAAAATATAAATAAATATATAATAGTACATATTTAATATTTGATTATAAATTATTTAATAACCTAATAATGTAACTATTTTTTAACTTCAAAGTAGGCTATTAAATATTGTAAAATTAAATAATAAGTACTTTTTAATATGTTTTTATATCAATTTTGAAAAATTCACATGAAGTTGGCAAACTGCAGGAGAAAGCACTGAGTAGAAGCACGCCTCGAGAAAGCATTCCACACAGACCAATCCAATTTCCCTGGGTTTCGACCTATCCTTATATGCACATTTGTAATCAATGCATTGTGCAAAATCGAAATATGGCCTGTGAAAGTTTGTTGAGTTGACAAGCTTTACAAAGCATGTTGACTTCACCAACGTTTGCTAGGTTAGCAAATATGTCTTCAAAACCATGTTGCGGAAAAGTATTTCAGCACATAATTTTTCGCAAGATCATTCTCCCACTACAAATATGTTTTTGCACCGATTTTCTGGAGTAAAACATAATTTTGCAGGATTCTTTTTAAAAAAAATATAGCTTCACAACAATCACAAAATTTCAGCAAATTTGTCAACATTATAAATATTTCAACAAGTTTGCAGGGGGAATTTATTGCAAATTTGCTCATCCCCTAATTATGGTCATTGGCACCTTTACACGAGTACATCTTCGGTGCTAGGTGGAGCGATCTGAAAATCATTAAGTTGGTAAATGCATATCAAGCCTAATACAGACTGATGAAATATTAGTCAGAAGGGATAATATTGTGGAGTCTCACCTGGGTGTATAGGGGTTCATAAATGTCCACGCCGTTGTCCTGGTTGTGAGAGAGGGTCTCAGCGCCCCGTTTCCAGATAAAGCGAGCCGGCGGGTTGGAGTTGACCGTGCAGCGCAGGAAGACGGTCTTTTCTTGATAGAAGCTTCCTCGCACATCGCTGATGGTTTGGTGGATTGTAAGAATGGGCTCGTCTAGATCTGCAATGGAGGGCCCGCAGTTGCAGTTAAGGAACGTCTGGTGACTGGATAGATAGCCTGGTTAGACACGGGGCCGAGGACAGGAAAGGAGGAGTGTGGCTGGGGAGGAGTCGGGAACGGGAAATGCGAGTGGACGGGAGGGTAGAAGCAGAAGGCAATACACTCACAGCCAAAATTATGGATAAGAGCAATGAATGAAGCAATGGACAGACCACATGCTGGATGCATCACATGGAACCTTGGATGAAATCACTTACAAAATTAAGAGGATCAGTTACCTTCCATGATTTTCTGGAAGAAGTCAACATGGCGATGGTCCAAGCATCCTTAATAGGCATTAACATGCAGTATGAAGGGATAATATAAAATTTGCTGCCTGGATGAAGCCAAACAAAGTCATAGCTGGGCAAGATACCCTTGGAATCACAATTGACAACAAAGAAGGAGGACCAACAGTTGGGTGGGGCGAGGAATACCATAAATAGGGCCACTTACGAGGAAGTTATAAGTGGGATTAATAGCATGAACATTAGAACTTGGGATAGTAATGCGGAAATAAACACAGCCAAGAGAAATAACATGGGATTACGGCTGGAAGTGCATCAGCGGAAGAATGCTGAGTAGGAATATCATGAGGCTAGAGCAATTGGGGAATAGCATGAACACAACAAACACTTAAACAACAACAGGAAGGAACAACACAGAAATAACATAATGATAGACTAGCATAGAAATACCACCAGGGTTGTGGTAATAAAAACTTTGAGAAATACCGCCTGTTTTACACAAATACATTGTTACCTCCGAACAGGAATTTCCTGAAGGGAAAATGGGAAATATATGTTTATTTCTTTGTTTTTATATTTGAGTGATAGACATTAGTGTATTCTTACTGTCAGTGTTATAGAAGCACAAGCACGTGGACATAAGAGGCTGCAAAGATTCCACTTTGATTTTGTTGGTCGTGTTGATATACAGCTTGTGGTTTTTTGGAGCTTCACCTTACACCTGTTTTCATTCTTTGTCACTCCTCTATGGGTTCGGGGTGTCTCACAGACTAACCTGTGTCAGTCGATGTGCACACGTCAATATTGAAGCTTCTTGACCTTCCAACCAGAGTCTAACGGAAGAATGAAAATTTCGCTTTTTTGGCAAAGTGAAAATAGATTGGGAAGAAGGTGTCTAAGGTCTTCTTTCATCAAGACTGACCAATACCCTATGAGGTCTTCAAACCAATGACCAGGTTTTAGTTAGAGCCCAATAATTAGGTGATATCCCAGAATGTAAGATGTGAACAAAAACTCCATAAGTATTGCTCCTCTTAGGAATACTTGTCAATACCATTAGTACTACCTGGAAGGCAAAGCATTGATCCTAAACCAAGCCCTACTAGACAAAATGTTACGTTATCTAGATGAATGAGTACCGTTGTGTTCCCTGGGCCCCTATTGACTCTCTCCTGTGTAACACGGATGCACCACTTTCCATTAATGCGCTCCCAGTTGCAGTCCCATCTGGTCTTAGGCACCTGTTGATTGAGGCCTCCAACATGGAGTAAGGTTGGTGCTGATGTTGGTCGCTTAGACTTATTACTCATTGCTGTATCCAGTGGTGTTGGACCATCATTGACTGTCTGGAGGAGATGCCACTAAAATCCTTAAAAATACCTCTGTAAACTAATGGAATCTTTGTATGGTAGGCAATTATTGATGTGCTTTCAAGCTTCTGCAGCACATTACAGTGAGCTCCTTATGCCATGAGTGAGCTATTGAAGCTGAGATAAGAGTTTCCCATGTATGTATTTTAGTCTAGCCTTAAGCTCACAGAGTGCATTTCGTTCATTAACTAGAGATTGCCGTATTGTGAAGGAGAGATGTTCGATGACAAGTCGTACCCAGGATACACTCGCGAGTGATGGTGTGCTTTACAAATCACATAACAACAACAGGGATCAGAAGGTGCCATCCCCTTATGGATGACCCCCATCGTCTTCAGAATTGCCAGTTTAAAGGAAGGAGAAATTGATCAGCTGACATGGTTTAAAAATGCCACAGGAAGTGAGACTTAGATGTCAAGTTTATGGGCCTTTTCAGGAATCATTGTCAATGACAGCTTCCTTGGATGAATGCTCATGTGCATAGTCTTGGGTTTATCATCACTTTGACAATGTGTCTGGACCCAGAATTAGAGGGGGTGATAGGAGGACCTCTTTCCGGGCTGATGTCCCCTTCTTCCTAACTCTGTCTTGGTTTTGTTCATCCGCCCAAGTAAGATGTTCACATTATGAGAAGATCCGGCACAAACCTACAGACCACATAATTTCCAAAGATGTACAACTTGTAATGATATATGGCTGCATGGATACCGTGAATAAGGGTGATTCCCACTGGACTGCCAACCCCAGCACCCTACCAGCCCAAGATATTGCAGATCAGTGTCCTTGGCCCCCAAGCAGCCTGGCTCCCACAGTGCACTCCCAGAGACCAGGGTCTGCAGGTGGGTGCTTCTGGCACCTACCAGCTTTAGAGACCATAGATTGTAGGGGGGTTCCCATGGCACCGAACCAGCCCCAAAGACCATAGACTGCAGCTTGGTGCCTCTGGCACTCTACCAGCCCCAGATACCGCAGACTACAGGCTGGAGATGCTAGTTTGTAAGGGTGATGCCCGTGGCACCCTAACAGCTGCAGAGACCACAGACTGGATGGAGGCTAGCACGTGTGGTGCACTAGAAACCTCAGAAGACAAGAGAAACCATGTTAAAACCCTGTAGAAAAAAGAGTTAAAATGAATTACATTTTTTAAAAGCCTGTAAAATAACATCTTAAAAAAGAAAAACACATATTGGGCCTGATTCACAGAACTAACTTACATCAAAAACGTAAAGTTAGTACTTTTTGGTATTCACAGAATACACTTACTCATTTTGGTATTCACAGAAGGCACTTACTCATTTCGGTATTCACAGAAGTTAGTAGTCCTAACTTTAGGACTCCTAAATGCCTTCTGTGAATACCGAAAGTCTTAAAGTTAGGATTTTTCTCAGTTTAGGAGTAGTAAAGTTAGTAGTCCTAACTTTAGGACTCCTAAATGCCTTCTGTGAATACCGAAAGTCTTAAAGTTAGGATTTTTCTTAGTTTAGGAGTAGTAAAGTTAGGACTCCTAACTTTACTACTCCTAAACTGAGAAAATCCTAACTTTAAGACTTTCGGTATTCACAGAAGGCATTTAGGAGTCCTAAAGTTAGGACTACTAACTTCTGTGAATACCGAAATGAGTAAGTGCCTTCTGTGAATACCAAAATGAGTAAGTGTATTCTGTGAATACCAAAAAGTACTAACTTTACGTTTTTGACGTAAGTTAGTTCTGTGAATCAGGCCCGCTATGTCTTGATTTCCGCCAAATGGTAAATGTCATTCATCTAAAAAAATTCGGATAAACACTGCAGGTGAAGAAATTGCTCAGTATTAGTATTCTATGAATTCGTTTTTCTAAGAAATCCCATATAAATCTGCCTCAAAAGGCATAAAATTGTTGCAATTTCTCAAAAGAAATGTACACAACCATTTAAACACATGGGGCAGATTCATTTCAGGGGTGCATAGTTATGTAAAAGGTTGTGTATTGTGCTTTGCCTTCTTCTGATGAACAGTGTAAAGTAAAAAAAAAAAGAATTGTGCAAAGTAAAAAATAAATTGAACGCAAGAGCAGAGTTTTTTTTAAACTTGCTTAGAATTCTTTAGGGCAGGAGGTCAGTGAACCTTATAAAGAGAACTCTGAAAAAGTTGTCAGGAAGTAGCTGTGAGAAGCCCCGGGGGGGGGGCTGTGCTGCTGTGTCCTCTCAGCGGCATTGCACAGCGGGAGCTCAGGAAACCGCACAACAATCTTGGTCCCAGCTCCGCCTTTAGCATGTGCAAGTGGGCTTAAGCACTTTTTCTAAAGGCTGCAAGCGCCCCTGCCTACTTTTTGTGTGTTTTTCTTTTCATGTCTCTCCTTAACCCCCCCCCCTCTGCTTCCTACTACTCCCAGATTTTCAATACATAGAAAATGAAAGAGAACGGGGGGGGGGGGGAGGGGGTTCGAGGGGGGTGACAAAGTAAAATAGAGGCCAGTTTTGGGAGGCACAGAACTGTAGCTGTAAACTGGCCCCATGTGATGTTCATGCGTCTCTCTCTGTCTGTTTTTAGGTCTAGTCTTGAGACATCTTTCGTTGTCTTGCTTATTATTAAAAATATATAGGTAGACAAATTCATGCAAGGGCTTCCGGTGAGCCCTCTTCACCGATTGGTCTGCTTGAGTGTCATTCACGTTTTTTTCCTCCTACCACAGCATAGGGAAATGGTAAGCCCACTTCATCGATTGGCTCTCTTGCGCTGTGAGTGATGGCATTGTGCATGATTACGTGTCCACAGTTGAGTGAGAAGGAGCACCCTTGAGTGATAGGGCTGGTGTTTCTAGGCTACTGGGCTCCTCCTATATTTTTACATGTTTGCAATTTTTGCTCAAAATTGAAAAAACAAGTAAATAAAACCATAAATTGCGCACTTGCCAAGGCCTGACCTATTGGCTTTTCCAGTGCTAGTTTTAGCTAGGCCATGGGATTTGAAGGTCTTTACTAGTAATCAGAAATTCTATTTAGCAAATTTATAAAGTGCAAGTGAAACTAAGGGATGCTTCACAGCACTAGCTGAGCAGGGGAGGTGCAGGTGGGACAGAAACTGAAGAAAGTCTATTCACATTCTGTGGAATTTTGTGAGAGTTGCCTCCTTACCAAAAGTCAAAGAAACTGAATGCCAGAGGAGGAGGCTTGTGAGTGCAAGCAAACCTCTCAAAAGCCATGTGTACCTCAATGGAGCAGTGGGAGACCATTCCAGGGGTCGAGCTTAAGTATCTGATTGGTCAGAAACCATGAAGGGCTGAGACTCATCCTCAGATCTGGGGCCAGCTGACAGCAATAATAGTGCGGGGGGGGGAACGGGGGCATCTTAGAAGTGATCACTAACAGTATTTGTAGTTGTTATTTAATGCAGAATATTCGTTTTAAAAATATCTTAATTAAACAATTCAATGTATTACTATCTCATCTACTCGATTCGAAATTCTAATTGACCTGCTGCAAAGTAGTGTCCCACCCCCCCCCGCGCCCCTGCACCTGGATGCAGCACATGCTTTGAACACTCAGCTACTTACAGATAATCACAGACACGCAAGGACCGCTCTAGCTCTTACAAAAGCACACCAGCCAGAATCAATAGGCAAAGATGTAACTTGTCATTCCAAGCACTCAGAAGCTACTAGCTGGATCCAGGCGGAACCAGCTGTAACCAGTGAACTGGTTCTTAAGTTGCTGCAAATCGAAACGCGCCTTCTTAGTTCAGCAGAAACCACTGGTCATCTGGAAGGACTGCTGAGCATGAAACAAGGTCCCACTTGTGCTGCCATGTGAGGTGCAGAAAAAAGGGGGTCTCCGTCAACCCAGGGATGTAAAAGACATATCTTTATTTCCAGCCTTAGTACAGCAGCTCGCCGGTTTCCAGGACCGGGCTACATTAAGGTCATTATAGGCAGAAGGCTGAAGGCAATAAAACAAAAGAACAAAAACAGATGCCAGATTGCAAAAAACGACCTCAGGGATAGCAGTGTAGACATGGGAGGTGGAGAGCACAAATGGCAAGCAGTCATTTTGCTTAGGACTCTGAAATTCCTTACATCAGAGCTAGCATTTTCTAAGCACCATCAGTATAGGCATTTAAGGGTCCAAAGGCACACGGGTCGCACTATTTGGCCAAGTAGGGAAGGGAGGATTAGACTTTTAGCCCCTTGGTCTAGAGCTGAAACTCTCAGCACCACTGGTGTGTACACAAATGTGATCTGAGGCCACGGCACCAATGTCATATTGGCCTCATTCTTATTCATTCGTCCAAGCAAAGATTGAATTCAGAATGAATTTTTCCCAAGGACAGAAGGTGATCCAGGTAAAATCCCTTGCAGAATTCCCGCCACGCTCCATTGGCAGATATGTTTATTGCGCTAACTCATATTTTTCGTTGCTGGGTTTCCAGTAGTATTATTGGTTTCTTTTAAGCTTCCTACAAATCTAAACTGGCTTCAAATTGAAACAGAAGTTCTGGTTTCTGATGCCTTCTCTTGAAAATCCTGGGACCCTCTTTAGAATAGGAGCTTATCTGATTGGTCTCTTCGACTGCTTCATGGGCGGTTGTCTGACTTGTCAATTGTCCGCTTACTGTTCCTCGACTAAAGGGATGATCGACCCTGTTGTTCTCCACTGACCAAGGCGAATGCTGCAGCTGCTTTTTTATCCACTGAGAGCTGTGAATGACCAAGTAAGTATACATTTGACCATCATCAGTTGTGTCTTTGTGAAAGTGGACCTTACCTGCTATCTAGTGAGATTTAAAGCACAATGTGATAGGGCACAATGGAAGATGCATGCCGGACAGTGGATGTCAATGGATGCAAGAGCAGACTTGTTTCTTTTTGTAGTTGTGAGTAGCCAAGTACACATTTGTCCTTCGTGAGTCTTGCCTTCTATGACTGACCAAGTACACATTTGTCCTTCGTGAGTCTTGCCTTCTATGACTGGCCAAGTACACATTTGTCCTTTGTGAGTCTTGCCTTCTATGACTGGCCAAGTACACATTTGTCCTTCGTGAGTCTTGCCTTCTATGACTGGCCAAGTACATATTTGACCTTCAGGAGTCTTGCCTTCTATGACTGGCCAAGTACACATTTGTCCTTCACAAGTCGTGTCTTCTATGACTGGTCAAGTGTAAATGTGGCCTTCATGAGTCGTGTCTTCTATAAATGGCCAAGTGCACATGTGGCCTTCATGAGTCTGGTGTTCTGTGAGTTGTCAGGCATACATTTGGCGTTCAGGGATCTAGTTTTCTAGGAATGGTCAAAATATTTGGCCTCAATCAGTCTCATCTTCTGCGAATGGCCAAGTAGACATTTAGGGCCATATTATCAAGAACGGCGATAACATTATCGCCACTTTAGCAGCAGGAAACTGCCGCTAAAGCGGCGATAAGGGGCTTTATAATATGCCCTATAGAATTCCAATAGAAGCCCAGGTTTAATGTCCTTCACGCCAGAACCTGGGCTTCTATTGGAATTCTATAGGGCATATTATCAAGTCATTTATCGCCGCTTTAGCGGCAGTTTCCTGCCGCTAAAGCGGCGATAATGTTATTGCCCGTTCTTGATAATATGGCCCTTAGTCTTCATGAGTCTTGTGTTCTGTGAATGGCCAGGTATACAGACCATGCCGTGCGCAATTGTGTGTTTAGCAGTGACACCACATTTGAAATACAATTATAAAACAATATAATCTTGTAAGATTCTACATCTGGAAAAATATACAAAAAGTTGTTTCTTGATATAAACTATTGTAGGGTATATTTGGAAACGATTTCCACTGTTTTCAAACTACTTTGATCGCGGTGTTTGCAAATTATTGAGGGCCTGAGTTAGAGGTCGGTGGTAATAGAAAATCTAACTATTTTTGGATGAGACTCTAAAATCAGAGGACACTGCACCTGTGGACCCCCCTACCCTCACTCTGTGATAGTGCCTATGGGTAACCCTAAATGTAGAAATCTGTGCTGTCTAGTTCTATGAATCCTTAAGAAAGTACCACATTACATTCAACCCTTGGATCAGCACAGCAGGACATGTGCTATGAAACAGTACATCCTGGACACATGTGTAAGCATTATCTTCACTTCGTCATCGTTTGGAAACAGACTCACAGAAAAGAGATGTACCAAGTCCATTGGAAGAGTAGATGTTAGTATTGGAAAGCCCCCGGCCACTCCATTGACCCCATAGTTCTAAAGGTTAGATATGTGTAAGGGACTCCAGCACTCTGCATTACCTAGGTCTGAACCACCATCTAGGACCAAAGGGGCCCTCACTTGAGAGAAGATGGACTGGCCTTCGTTCGGCCACACAAAATTACCAAAGCATGCGCCTTGTTCATCGAAGGTGAACGCATTGGTAGAGTAAGGGATATCCAGGAAGTGCAAAACACAAAACACACTCTGCTCCTTAGAGGAGAAAATAAGCGGGTTCACATTCAGAGGAATATATATGAACCAGGGTGTGAGAAAAAGGCATTAATACAGAGAATCCAGGCTTCCTTGCAAGAGAGAACTCTTGTTCCTTCACTACCTGGAGCAGCATACAAGAGGCAGTGCCAGCCTGGCACCAGGAAGAGACAAAGTGAGCAGATGGATGGCTCAGCATTAAGCTTCCCCGTAACTAGAAATGAAGGGTGGTGCGATGATAGGTTGGCAGAGCAAGTTCACTTCCAGCGCCCTGCTCATTTGTGCGGCATCTGTGTGTGCTCGATGGCTACAGAAACACCACGGCAATTTGGAAACAAACAAAAATCAATATTGCTGATTTAAACCACCTGGTCACAATTCTGTAGGGCAAAATCTGGTTTCCGCTTCCCTTGCAGTAGACCAGACCAAAGGCTTGATTATCACTGGCCTGAGTACCTCAGGTCTACAAACGCGCTGCACGCCACCCAAAATGAAACCGCAGAACAGGGAACTATCTCTGTAAGAACAGGCATTGACTAGAAAGGAGGCTCTTTAAATAGTGCATGCTGACCCTTAAAGGGGCGGTGCCATTAATGGAAAGTATCTGTGTTGCCCTTTTGACCCTAAGCGGCAGCTAAGATAGTGCAGAGTCCTGGATGGGGGAGGGGGACATTGACACACAGTAGAACTGTGGGAATATGAGGGCAGCTTTGAAATGACTTACACTGCACATCTACTCGAATGGACTTGATGGCGGGTACCCCCACCCCGTTCTCTGCTTTACAATAATAGCGACCCCCCTGCAACCGGTGGATCTTCTCGATGCGAAGGGTCTCGTTGAAGATGGACGTCTCCTGGAACTTGTCGGAGGCGCTGCCAGCGGTCTTCGTCCATCTCACCTGAAGAAGGGAGAAGAGAGTGAGACTGAGCGACCACAAAGAAAGCATCTCATCCCTGTCCCAAGCAAACCCTGCGACCATCACAGTGGATTGAAAGAAAAGAGCGAACAAGGAGAGGTGTGAAGGAGCAAGGCAAGAGAGCCGCCAACTTTAGATGCATGAAGGGAAAAGAAGCAAAAGAGTGACGTCACTCATGGTACAAGAGAGGACCAATCAAGGAGTGTAAAGACATACAGAGAAGGTACATAGACAGGAAAGATACAGAGGATCTAAACCATCAACTAATGTGCAAAAAATTAAAATAAAATGTATGTTTTGAAGGAGCCCCTTCGCATTTCACCTCCTCCTCTGAGGTTTTTGCTTTGTTTGACCCTCATTTTGAGCTCATATGCACCTGGGTATGCCCAAGCTGTAGCCAGAGGGTTTTGGCCTTCTGCTACATCTCATTCCATACTACCCATACTTATGGAAAGTAAAGGTGTCCTCTGAGTGAAAGGCTGACCCGCACCCTCTACCTAAAGCTCTTCTGGCGGCAAAAGAGACAGTGAACCACAAGACAATATACTTTTTAAGTCATGTTTAAATACTATACCAGCAGTGACTTTTATAAAAGTATTAAAAAGAGAGGTTTGGTGTCTCCCAAAGTTTTAACTCTAAGCATCTGGCAGTTTTTGCAATGTGCAGCGGGCAGAACGCCGCATGAACACTTTACAAAACACTTCTTTTGTGCTCAAGCTATGTTGTTTTGAGTGAAGGTCACTTTGGCACAAGTTGTAGCCACAACAAAATAATCACAATTTAGAAGCCGACATCAACTTACTGTGTAGAAGCTAGCTGCAGTGCTTAATTTGTAAAAAAAATAAAAATAAACAAAAGTGCTGGTACCCAAACCTTTCAGAGGAGGCCTCTGCCCACTTCCCCCACTTTCCAACCCACTTCCACCACTGGTGCCCCTGCGCCACCCACTGGCTGTCTGGACACAGTCCAAAGCTTTGGGTGCCCTCACTACCCCTCCAGTTGTTGTTGGGATGGAGGTAGTGGGCTCCAGGATGTCTGGGTGAAGTTGTCCGTTCACTGTTACCTTTTTGAACTGAAAGAGTGCACACAAGCTCGTGAAAAGCGGACTCTGCGGAGTCTCGCGTTCTAGCCCATGGTAGCCACCGCTGATCTTTGAAAGTGGTGGGAGGAACCTGAGCACATCTGCCTTAAGTGGAGTTTGGGTGGAGAGAATGGGGTGAAAATAGGAGGCTTTTTAGAGCATATTTTCCAAAAGCAATATGTTAAAATGTTACTGGTTTAAAGGCCAATTCTGAAGCAGTGCTGATGAGATATTTCAATTCTTCACGGTATC
Source organism: Calotriton arnoldi (assembly GCA_963921515.1). Taxonomy (NCBI): domain Eukaryota; kingdom Metazoa; phylum Chordata; class Amphibia; order Caudata; family Salamandridae; genus Calotriton; species Calotriton arnoldi. Next base: position 724,594 of record CAWUFW010003928.1, on the reverse strand, counting down.
TCAGAAGCAGTATTTATTTGCAGTACTGAATATTATCCCTGGCTCATAATATGTGGACCTAAGTGAAATGCTTTAAGCGCTAAACATTTCATACCTCAGGGGGGAGAGGTTCACCACTGCACTAGGATTCCAGATACAGGATATTGTCTAGATCTTTTCCCAGGTCACCAGCAAGTCATGCCCACTAGAATAGAGGATTTAAGGTGTCCTTTCAAGCTTCAGTGGGGTGCAGCATCCGCTCTGACAGGGGAAAGCTGCTGTACTAAACAATATCCTTTATTCTGTCAGCAAGACCTCTCAGAATGGGTCGTATGTCCCAACCACGCAGGCGTTAGTCACGCCTGCCTTAATAACGTGGTCCAAACAACGGATGCGTCATTTACAACGCATTTCGTTACCACACAAGTTGATACAACGACTTGCCTTAGGGAGAACGCTGGAGTTGGAATAGTATAACTTACTATTCCAACTCCAGTCTGTGCAACAATAGGGAAAGTGTTGGACTTAAAGTCCAACATCAATCCAACAATGCTTTCCTTAAGGCAAGTCATTGTAACGACTTGCATGGTAAAGGAATGCATTATAAAGACGCATTTGTGGTGCGGACTGCGCTGTTAAGGCACAGCGTGGTTCGAGCCGCTGTGTAAAGGTTGTTAATTCTCAGAATGCAAATGACCTATTTCCTAATCCAAGACCAAGTAACAGTGTGACCTTGGATGCTTGGAGCTGTGGGGCTAATCTGACAGCTGGATTGACTATGACAACCCAGACAGGCGCGCCTACATCCAGTGTGGTACTCCAGTCAATCCAGTCAGAGGTTGTGTGGAGGCTTTCCATCCCAAATAATGGGCATTCATCGAAGCCTTGTCACCAACCTGGCGCCACTTGACAATATTCGCGATACACTCATGATTAGTTACTTCATGTATGCAGGCCCAGTTTCTCTCCAACCTAGAAGATGGTTCTGGGAACCTCACCAATGTACCTCTCAGCCTATCCCTGATGCACCACTAGATGCAGACAAACCCGGCTTAGATTCAATGGTAAGGAACTAGAAATCATGGGCTCTGTTAACACACATTTTCACTCCCTGTATCCTATCCAAAGTCACTGGACATCTCCCCATTCACAAAATCTATACTGCGGGTGCGTTTCTTGATAACAAGTCTTTCCTCAACCCCCAAATGATCTCTGGCACCTATTCACAAAGGTTAATTTCGTAGTAAATCTCAGTTTATTACACAATTTACCTCTGGTACACCTGCTAGGTATTCACGAAGAGATTCCTGGCAGGCGTAACCCTATTTACGAGCCCAGAGATCTCCACAATGGGGTAGGAAATGGGTGATACAAGGAACGGTTTGCCTTGAACCTTTGTGAAAACCAAACACATGATTTTTTGTAAGCATTCCAACAATTCTCTCTGAAGACTTTCCACCCTTGAAGTGGTCAGAGATTCACTCTAGCATAGAACTGGAGTGACTCTCCTTTCAGGGTGGGGAGGGGAATGGGTCACCAACAGATCTGCTTGGAATCTATTACATTTAGACATAAATCATCAGGTGGGAATATGTTTGAAGAAGTTTTCATAAAGAAATTTTGGATTGGCTAAATAGAATACTTTATCAATCATGCAAGCAAATTTAAACTGCATCATCTGGCTGATAGGGAGCTAGTGTAAATTTTTGACGTAGTCTGAAGCATGATTGAATTTCTTCAGATTAAACACATTTCATACAATAGCATTTTGCAATCTTTGCAAGGGGTTATGTGTGTTCCTTGGAATGCCTAGGTGTACTTACTTTACCTAATCCAGTCTAGAGCGAATGTAAACATTGGCAAAAGTAACTCCATGTGATAAAGATAAGAATGGAAAGATCCTGCATATACTTTTGAGATGGAAAAAACAGGCTTTGGTAACTGCTGCAGTTTGGTTTTTCTAGAGCTAGTTGTGAATCCAGCATGGTACTTAATGCTGCTTCTACTGGCTCAGGGCAATCGCCCGGCACTGACCACCACGTATTGTCGGATTTCCTCAGTTTATTGTAAATGTGTAATATTTTGAATGTATACGTTTTTAGATTTTTGAGCTGCCTTCGGGGCTGCGGGAGGGGGTCCAAGGCAGGATCATTATACCCTAAACAAGAATTGAGTGTCATCTGCATAGGAGTCGATCGAACTGTTTTCCCTAAAAGAAACCATCAATGCAATTAACAAACTCCAAGTGGGAAAAGACCTGGTCTCGATAGACTTCCTGGAGACTTATTCAGAGCTGAACCGACCATTTGGGCCCCTTTGCTCCAAAAGGTTTTTAATGCTATACAGTTAGGTGGTGAAATTCCTCCAACCTGGAAAGGAGCAGAAATAATACCCATTTTTAAAAAGGGTAACAAAGGGGACCCGGCTAATTATAGACCAATAAGTTTACTAGACGTCCCACAGAAATTGTTTTGTAAGATTATTCTGCTACGTATACAGAGCTGGATGGAAGAAAGGAATGTTATTTCCCACCTACAGGCAGGTTTTAGACCAAGCACAAGCACTTTAGATCAAGTTTTTAAATTTTTATTGCTTATCTGGAAGGAGGTGAAGATATTGAAAGGTCATTTATATGTTGTCTTTGTTGACCTCAAGACAGCCTTCGATTCTATCGATCGTAATAAGCTGTGGGCTGTCTTGAGGGACCTTGAGCTACCTAAGGACCTACTCCAGTTATTGGTTCGACTGCATGATGCTAATTACGCCAAAGTTAGATGGAACCCTGAAGGCAGCCTTACGAATAACATTCCAATCCTCAAAGGTGTGCGCCAAGGGTGCGTATTAGCTCCCACATTATTTACTCTGTTCATAAATGGGTTGATCCAGGATCTCTTTGGATGTGGTGGTGATCCTCCGAGACTGGCAGGTAATCTCCTGCCGGCGTTACTTTTCGCGGACGACACACTTCTCATCTCTAAGACACCTAAGGGGATCCAAAATATTTTGAACAAATTTGCTGACGCATGCAGGGCTAGAGGTTTGGAAATCAACTGTTCTAAAACTAAATTTATGGTTTTCAATCCTTACAAACGCTCTAAAAATAAGTTAATATTGGGTTCTCAACAACTTGAGCAGGTTAAGGTGTTTGACTACCTGGGTGTTAGAATTAATGACAACCTTGCGTGGTCTTCGCAAATTTTAAAGAGTGAATCTACTTTGCAGATAGTGGATTGTGCTATAGTAAGGAGACTGAGAGGCTCATCCTATCGCCCCATTTCCCCTGCACTAGAGATACACAGGGCGAAAGCTCATGGGACAGCCCTATATGGGGCTGAACTATGGGGCATGGAGAACACCAAAAAATTAGAAATAGCGGAAAACAAATTTCTTAGAGCCATACTTAATGTTCCAACTAGTACTCCAATTTTACCACTGCGTCTCGACTTGGGTGTGAAATCTATCTCGTATCATGCAGTCCTCAGAACCTTGATGTTCTGGATAAGGATTTGGGCAAATACTACAGAGATTAAAGTAAGAGAGGCAGTGGTGGAACTTTTAAATCTCCAAAAACAGAAAGGCACCTTGTTATGGTTTTCAAAGATTAAAGAATGGCTGCACCGCTTGGGCCTTGCATCGCTGTGGGAGAACCCAGGTACTATAACTAAAAAGTTGGCCCCCATACTAAAAAAGAAATTCTGGGTCTATATTAATTCTATTTGCACTGAAAGTACATCCTATGTAGTTTTAACAATGCAATTTTTAGATGTAAAATATAGTTTTAATCTTGAACCCTTTATGGATCAAATCGAACCCCCGCATGCACGAGCACTTTATATTCAATTAAGATTTGGTTCACTTCCATTGAATCTCTGGAAATGCAAATGGACAAATGCTGGACTATCGCCTATCTGCCCAATATGCTTAAGTGCAGAAGAATCCATTGAGCACTTTCTCTTCTTCTGTCCTATGTACAAGGCTATCAGGAGAGCTTGGATCATTCCAGTCTGCCGATTGTTCTCTTTCTCCAGGCCAATGGAAGCTCTTCGGATTTTACGATCTGACACTTCACAGTGCATTGTCTTTGCTGTCTCAAGATTTTTATTGTATGCATGGTGGTTGAGATCCAAGGCCCTGAAATGAACTTAATGTGGTGATGTCCTTAGACAACTGACCTTTTTAATCCCCGTATATGTCCTCTTGCCGCTACTTTTAAACTTTTATCTGAGGTGGGGGTTTAAAATGGATGTAGCAATTATTATCTGATTGTCTTTCAAAGTTTTGTATTTAAATGTATGTTTTGTATGCTGGTGTAATGATCATATGATTGGTCAAAATAAACTATCTATCTATATTACCATTAAACATCTGCAGCAGAAAGTTGGGAGAACATAGGTAAAGGTTAAACATGAGGTGAGAAATTATAGATGTCTAAGGTACTCCCCAGAGAAAGAATTTGGGCGAGGAATAAAAATCCCAACTTGATCATTTGGGTTCTTCCAGGCAAAAAGAGGAAAGCCATAAATATTCGAAGACTCCGTTTGCGAGGGATGCCAGGTGGTGGAGAAGGATCATATGGTTGATAGTGTCAAAGTCGGCAAAGAGGACCAAAAGAATCAGGACGCCTCCATCGCGGTCATTTACCATCTTGCGAAGGGCCTCCTAGGTGACAATCAGTTTGTTCCCCAACATGATCTAACGCAGCTTGTATAGGGTGTTTCACACAGTTTGGTAATTATAAGCTGCAGCCAAATCTACTAGTTTAGAGATATATGATAGTGAGATAGGTCTATGGTTCACCAGCTCAGTGGTGTATGTGACATGAGTAGGATCTGTTCTTGTGCCGGACACCAGTGTAAGGGAGCAGCAGTGGACAAATATGAAGGTGCCTGTTATCAGAGCAGCTGCCTGGTTCTGAAACACTGGAGTTTGACACAATAAATAACCCGCCAATCAAAGATATCGAGAGGTGGTATAGTCCAATCTTGATTCTATAACAGCATATTTAGCCATTATTTTTCCATCTTTATAAGGAAACGGCAAGACCTTTCTTCCATTCTTCCTATGAAAAGAGCACATACAACCTAGCGTTGATGCTTCGGTCGAAGGGGATGAGTTCAGATCAGTTTTGGTACCCTGCCTCTGCACTGAGCCTAAGGATTCAGGAAGGATCCCCATCTCCAAAAGCCAAGGGAGTCTAGACACAGATGTGCTCTGACGTTAACCCACATCCCTTCTTGCTCATCAATCCTTGGAGAACTGATCGATCTGCATATAGGATCCGTCTTTATATCATGCAACTTAGTTTAAGCGACTATCAGTCAAGTGATTCCGTTGTGCACTCCCTGAAATTTAGAGAGGAATTAAAATTCAAGGTTGAGAAATTCAGCGATTGACTGGTTATGCTGCCCGTACAAAAGACCTTTACTTAACGATCCATTACTTGTCCATAAGGTTTATCAAACTCTTTCCATCATGTCGGTTTGCTGCCTGATTTCTGACCCTGTATCCGTAACGAGCCAGTGTCGGAGATGGTGTGGGATGGTTTAATGAAATGGTGGCTGAGTGATATCTGTCACTGCTCATCCTCTCTGAGTGCAGACTCCAGTCGTAGTAGGGGTTGTAGAGCTGGAAGCCTTCAGTAGAACAAGAGACGACGTTGACTCCACTCAACAGCACCCCAGAACAGTAAATGGCGCACACATTTAGACATCAGTACGAGGCCATGCAAATGGTAGTAGGTGATGTAGGAAAGTGGGTATCTTAACATAAACTGGTACATTTACTGATAGGGACCGCAATGCCATAAGCCAATCAAACAAATCATTGCTCGAAGCATTGATAAGGAGCCAAACTAGAACCCGGTTCTGACTATTATCTGTGTCTAAATCACTTGAGTACACGTTGTTTCTGTCAAGTCCTCGGGTCAGGGATTGAGGCAACCCACTGGCCTGTTCGAATGCAGGGGGAGCCCCCACTTCAGATATCCACCTGTACGCTACATGTATTACAATCCAATTGTATGTTTCACCCATCCAAGTTCTACAATCAGCTGCTTTCATGTGTTTGATGCCACAACAGCATCTCTTAGCGCTGAGCACTGGATTATTCCGACAAGGGACATGGATTAACCATTAATACTATTGTAATTTCAAAAAATTAGGAATTTAGTGAAGAATGGGTTGGAGCTTTCTCTATATCTAGGGTACAGCCACTGTGAAGTCTTTCCTCTATCTCTAGGGGGGAGGCACTGCAAAGTCTTCCCTCTGTATCTAGGGAGCAGCCACTGTAAAGTCTTTCCTCTATCTCTAGGGGGGGGAGGCATTGCAAATTCTTCCCTGTGTATCTATGGAGCAGCCACTGTGAAGTCTTTCCTCTATCTCTAGGGGGAGGCACTGCAAAGTCTTCCCTTTGTATCTAGGGAGCAGCCACTGTAAAGTTTTCCTCTATCTCTAGGGGGGAGGCATTGCAAATTCTTCCCTGGGTATCTAGGGAGCAGCCACTGTAAAGTTTTCCTCTATCTCTAGGGGGGAGGCACTGCAAAGTTTTCCCTCTGTATCTAGGGAGCAGCCACTGTGAAGTCTTTCCTCTGTCTCTAGGGTGAGGGGCAGCAAAGCCTTCCCGCTGTATCTGGGGCAGGGCCACTGGGAAGTCTACTCTTCTATATCTGGGGGGGGAGCAGGCACTTCTTCTTCTTTGCACCCACCTGAAGAGAGGTACCACCAAGAGACTGTAGGCAGCATTTGGACATAATGACCATGTTGGGGGTCCAATGCTGAGGTTTGTACTCTAGAAAAGAGAGGACATCCCTACACAGTGATCAATACATTATACAGAAAGATTTGTTAACTCATGCCCAGATAGATAGACAAAACTAGAGTGGAGGCGGTGCAGGTGTAAATGTAAGGCTTCATGAATTCCAAGAGACTTGATAGCGTCATTGGGAAGCCAAACTCAACAGACATTTTGTAAATTGAGGTTTGAGATGAAGGGGATCGCAGCCTCTGAGACTGAGTCCCCGGGGGTCAAATGGAGAAGGTTCATATGCAGCTGACAGTGTTGATGGAATCACACCCACATCACAACAGAAATGTTAGCATCCAGCAGTCTCATTCCCACACCATAGGATATTAATGGCACTCATGAGTGTAAGAGTGGCCCTCCACCTCCTTAGATGCTAAATATCTTCATCCATTGGAGAATCTGTTGTCCACTCTGCGGGCCCTGGTCTTGAGCACTGGCAGCTGCCCTTACAGGGACGGACCACTCTCTACGCACGCTGGTCCAAGCCCCCCTGGGAGCTAGGCTCTCTTTGTAGGGCTGCCTACCACTGCCTGCCCCTAGAGCCCATGGAACATACTGAAAGAAATGCATCACTACACAAAGGAGTGTCTGCCAATCTCATAAGGGAACCTAACATGCTGCCTTCTATAGCCCATCCCTGCCAGAAGCAGAAAGAGGCAAGGTGGTCTTGTTCTCCTTCAGAATGGAGATGAATAGGTCTACCTGAATGCCAGAATATCAGTAGTCAGTCCATGAAACCTCCTTTGCGAACCCTCTCTTTATTTGCTAGTATGTTATAGCAACCCCAGCTCTCTCCTTTGAATTCCCGCTAGAGTCTGGCTCCCACCCTCTCATTTCAGCACCCAGCGGCATCACTTCACCCATCTACCTTACTTGCCCCATTTACTCCTCTCCTGCGGCTTGGTTGAGAGCTGGAGTTTAGCTGAGCATCCCCTGATTTCTGAAACACTTGATAACGTCAGAGGATAATCCGCCAGTAGAAATTCCTCCACCGTATGGTGGAAAAAAACAAGTTAATTCTACTAGTAGATACTCTCTTCATTCTTCCTTTTTATTTAAATCTTTTCAATTTCTTTTTTTCTGTCTCTTCTTTTTTTCTATCTTTCTCTTCAGCCATAGCTTTATCTATTTCTCTTTTTGATTTCTCTGTTTTGTTTTTCCTCTCTCTTGCTCATCTCTGCCCAGTGGTTAATTTGTTAAAAGATAAATGTCAGGGCTCTCGTCAGGAGGCAGCTTTCACCAGCCAATTACCCCTGTTCAATCAATCAATCAGGGGTTTGTTAAAGCGCGACTACTCACCCGTAAGGGTCTCAAGGCGCTAGGGGTGGGGGGGGTGCAGGTTCCATTCCATCAAGGAGGGGGTCTGTCGAAGAGCCAGGTTTTGAGGTTTCTTGCAAAGATGGGGAGCGATGTTGTCTGTCTGAGGTGGAGCGGAAGGGCGTTCCATGCTTTGGCCGCGAGGAAGGAGAAGGAGCGGCCTCCCGATCTGGTCTTTCTGGTGCGGGGGACCACGGCGTAGGAGAGCTGGGCTGATCGTAGGGTCCTTTGGGGTGCGTGGAATTTGAGTCGGCTGTTCAGGTATGCTGGTCCGGTGCCGTGGAGGACCTTGTGTGCGTGGGTGAGCATCTTGAAGGTGATTCTCGCCTCGACGGGGAGCCAGTGGAGTGTGCGCAGGTGCTGGGAGATGTGGCAGTGTTTTGGCAGGCTGAGGACCAGTCTTGCGGCGGCGTTCTGGATGTTCTGTAGCTTGCGGGTGAGGTTTTTGTTTATTCCGGCGTAGAGTGCGTTGTCGTAGTCGAGTCTGCTGGTGACCAGGGCGTGAGTGACGGTCTTTCGGTGTTCGAGGGGGATCCATTTGAAGGTCTTACGAAGGAGGCGGAGGGTGTGGAAGCAGGAAGACGAGACAGAGTTGATCTGGCGGTCCATTTTGAGCTCGGAGCCCAGGATGATTCCCAGGCTGCGTGCGTGGTCTGTGGGGGTTGGCGGATTTCCGAGGGCGGGGGGACACCAGGTGTCGCTCCAGGCGTCGGGGTTTGGGCCCATGATGAGTACTTCTGTTTTGTTGGTGTTTAGTTGTAGGCAGCTGTTTTTCATCCATTTGGCGACGGCTTCCATGCCTTCTCGAAAGTTGTGTTAGTGCCGCCGAAAACAGAACCAACTACTAACCATGAAAGTGGTGGGAGGATGTGGTGTAATGGCCAGAGCTGCCAACTTCAGAGCAGAGGAACCAGTTTTGAGTCTCGGCCTCAGCTCAACATCCTTTGATTTTGGACAAATCACTAAATCTCCCCGTGTCTACCATAAATGCATGTGTCCTTAACTGTTGCTCATGAAACGCGCCGGTGTTGATGATTAAGTGCCGGTGCTGAGCACCGGAAACCACTGGCTCAAATTAAGCACTGTCTCTGCCATCTTTAATCAATAGATTATGTTCTGTTTCCTTCTCTCACTCTGTCTACTGCTGTAATGTGCTTTCCTCACACTGACTGCAGAGTTTAATGGACTAGATCCAACTCGCGACCAGCAAGCCAGGAGTTGAGACCCTGATCAGGCAGCCGAGGGTCCCACCTTTCAGCAGTCGAAGCAATGAGTAGCCGGAGGATCAGATCAGTTTCACATTAGCTCCATCTAATCCTGTCCCAGATGATGCATTATGGTGTTAGAGTGTATGGCGGGGTGGGAGTAAGGTAGAACCTAAACTGTGCTGTGACCAGTATTGACATCATCCACCTTAACTCAACCTTAACATTATTTACTTTGCAATATCTATATATGTTTATCATTTTTCACATGCTCCTTCTCCATCTTAGGGCCTGATTGCAAGTTGAGGCGTTATTTATCGCCCTTGATCAACAGCGATCCCTCAGGTACGTTATTTGTCAGGTGCAATAAACAACATCTACTGCGAGTCTGAGGGGTTTATGGGGTGTTTAACGCACCAAAATCCACATGCTACGGTAAATGCCGTATGGTTTTGTCTGTTTGACCTCCCGAAATTTAACAAAGGTTGGATTATTTAACGCATCCGATAATTATCGGATGCGTTAAATAAAATCAAACTCATAATTCCATCCTGTGCGTAAACAGGGGTTTATTAATCGCCCAACTTGTAATCAGGCCCTTCGTGTCGTTCTGTCTCTCTTTCTATCTCCTCTCTCTCACTCTCACACACACTTCCTAGCTCACTCTCCTCCTGCATTGCTCCCCTTCATGTCCCTTTCTTTCTCTCTGTTTGCCTCTCATACTGTATCTCCTAATTGATTTCCCTCTATGCCCCCTCTCCCTATTCTCACTGTGTTGGCTCTGTCATTTTCTCTCTCCTTGTTTTCTCTCTCTCCTCATCCCTCTCTCTCTCTGTCTCTCTGTATCTCTCTCTACTTTTTTAGTCTCCCTGCCTCTCTCTCTCTTTTCTCTCTCTACACACACATCATGTTCTCTCCTGTATTTCCTTCATACTCTCTTTTCTTTTCTTTCTCTCTCTAATATTTATATATATATATACACACATATGTGTCACTCTCCTTTTGCCATCTCTTCCTGATGCTCAATTTCTTTCTCTCTCTTCTTTCTCTATGTCTGTATCTTACTCTCCTTTTCAATGTCACGTTCACAATCTATGTTTCCATTTGCTGTCTCTCTCTCTCTCTGTCTCTCTCTCTCTCTCTCTGTCTCTCTCGCTGTCTCTCTCCCTCTCTGTCTCTCTATCTCTCTCTCTCTCTCTGTCTCTCTCTCTCTCTCTGTCTCTCTCTGTCTCTCTCTCACGCTCTGTCTCTCTCTCTTTCTCTCTGTCTCTCTATCTCTCTCTCTCTCTGTCTCTCTCTCCCGCTCTATCTGTCTCTCTCCCCCTCTCTCTCTCTCTTATTTCGCTATGACTATATCTGTCTCTCCTTTCTCAATCTCTGCTTCCATTTGCCCTCTCTCTCTCTCTCTCTTTCTATATATATATATATATATATCTCTCTCTCTTTCTCACTCTCAGGCTCTCTAGGTCTCCCATGCTCTCTCTTATTCCATATCTCTGGAGCCTTTCCTAAGTTTATTTCTCTATTTCCATCTCAGACCTTCTTCCCTCCCACTCTCCTTCCCTCTTTCTTTCCCTCTCTCCTTTTCGGTATCCTTCTCTAGCTCTTTCTCGCCATCTCTCTATTTCTATTATCTCTTTCCCTCTTCCTCACTCTCATTTCTTCCCTTGCCTTCTCTCTTTCTCTCTCTCTCTCTCTCTCTCTCTGTGTTCCTCTCTCTCTGACCCCTCTCATGTTCTCTATCTCTCCCACATCCCTGAAGTCTTGGGCTATGCTTGTCTCTCTATTTCCAGCTCATATCCTCTGCTCCTATGTCTCTATTGAACTCTTTCTATTGTTCTCTTTCTGTGTATCCTTCTCTCGCTCTTTCTATCTCTCTATTTCCATTCTCTCGTCCTTTCTCTCTCATTCTCTTTTATTCTCTCTCCTTCTCTACCTCTCTCTCCCCCTTTCAGCTTCTCTTTTTCTCCCATGCTCTCCCTTATCCCACATCCCTTGAGTCTTGGGCTATGCTCGTCTGTCTGTTTACATCTCATACCCTCTGCCCCTCCCCCTTCATCCAGAAATGGCACAACTTCACACATTGTTAGCAACAGCCCTCTGTGTGAAGTCTGCAGAAAGACAACAGTGTGGGTGTTAAAATGTGTCTGCTGCCTGGAGAAACATGTCCAAAAGCTACAGTACCACATTGTGCGCATTGAAATTATGTCAGGGGGGAGGTGGGGGCTTCATTATACTTGTCTAAATCATATGCAACGAAGGAGACACAGTAAACAAAAAGATTTAACAAATCAAAAAAATCAGCCGCACTGCCTCAGAATGGCGAATGTCTATGGTGTCCTGTGCAGAATCCAGTGGGCTTTTAGAAGTCCTTTAAATTGTAGGTCTACAGCTCCTAACACCAGCTGCCCCATCCCGTTTTCTTTCAATTTCACCTCTAGGTCTGCTCTTTGGCTATATTGGAGGGGACCTTAACCCAAGGGAGCCCTAATAACAACGTCAGTGTCACCCAGGAGCGCCCTTTGTGTCACAAACAATACTATTGGCAAGATAGATTTCTCAAGGAAGTGACATACTCTCCACTTCCTTATGTCACTTCCTGCCTCATGCCATCCTTTTTCTAAATGTTAGGATCCAGCACAGCTGCACACAGGAAACAAACTATTGCTCCTCTAAAGAGTACAGGGACCTAAAGGAAGGTGAGTGACCCCTGGGGACCTTAAAGCTCATTGTATTAAACGGAGGGCCTGATTCAGATCTTGGCGGACGGGTTACTCCATCACAACGGTGAAGGATGTTTCATCTGCCGAAATATAAATCCCATAGGATATCATGGGATTTCTATTTCGGCAGACAGGATTTCCGTCACCGTGGTGACGGAGTAATCTATCCACCAAGATCTAAATCAGGCCCTAAAGCTGTCAGAGCACAGCAAAATCTGAATGTTTAATTTCATGAAAAAGTTTTGGTCACTTTGATCCTGTGAAAGAAACCCTGATGAAGGGTGGATGCCATCAGATGAAACACGCCATTTCGGCAAGTCACTGGAGATAGGACGTATTAACTAATGTGCTTTCAAAAAACTTGATAAAATTATTTTTAATGAAAGAAAAGAAATTGCTTTTATAACTGAATCTTCCTGGATGGACTTTCTTCCTTGATATGGGCGGTCGGTCACCTTTATTTGATGGTTTATTTGACAGTTGGTAAAAAAATTCTTTAAGTTGGCTTAGGATATGATTAAAGGCTGGGGTAAAAATAAAAGTTAGTTGAAGAGTTACACTTAAAATTATTTCTAAAAACATTTTTGAAAAATAAAAAATAAAGAAGTGTGGGGCAGACTCATTAAAAATCGAATACTGCTTAAAATAATGTTTTTAAAACAATCCAATAGTTCTGAGGTAAATGTAAAATGTCATGAATGGTATAGTAAAATAGGAATGTTTCATTTAAAAGATTTGTAATTAAAAAATGTATATTTATTTGTAGTTCTCTGAAGTGTTGAAGTGTAGTGAGATAAAAGGACAAAGATGCTTACCAAATTCCAAAATATCACTGCAAGAAAGAGATCTATTAATTGGGAAAAATGTGGGTTCTTCACAAGTAACAAGGCTGCAATCTTTTTTTCTACTGGGAACCAAATACCTTTATGTAGCACTTGACTTTGGCAGCTAGACAGCAGACCAGTGCAAGGGCTACTGAGGAGAAGCCATGCAGGCTGGTGCTCCAGTCCACAAGCAGGCAACAAACAGCACCCAATAAACCAGTGCCCAGTGAGTGCTTTTACTTACTGACTCTACTCAATACTGTGTATCAATTTACAAATATATACACGATGGCTGTTGGAAATGTATATAGTGACACCCTTTTAATAGTTCACACCCTTAGTGAGCCCTGAAGTTACCCCCCACATATAATAGACTAGGCCTGGGCGGAGTTGTGGAGTTTCACTCCGCGGAACTCCGCGAAGTGCCAGAAACGATGGCGCTGACAAGTGGTCTATTAAAAGACCTTCTCTGAGAGTCTAAGCCTTGCCCCTAACTGTCACAGCCGCCTGATCCTTCCATCGAAAGCTTCAAAGGGCAGGCCCTCCAGGGACTGGCTCCCAGGGTCTGGTTATTCTCCTTTGTTTCTGTGGGATTGAGCCTTCCAAGACAAAGTGCAGTGTGAACAGTAATTGGCACATGCAGAGTCTGCCACTCCCTCTCTTCCAGGAGCAGGCATACTTTCTGACTCATGGCCCTTTTCTGTCGAGAGCCCTTTGATCCTCCAGCTGGCCAGCAGAGTAATTAACTTGGTCAAGCAGGGGGATTCAAGGACCTGAGTCAGAGAAAAAATATGATTCTTGAAGTGCTACAAAGAGTGCAGATATATGGAAATGAATGTCAAATCTGCAGCATTCTGGATCGCAATAATATTGGTGTGTCATCTGAGTCTCTAGGCCTATGACGAACCTACAGTTTAGTGTAGATGTGGTCCCAAGGATATAATACAGTGAAGCCAACAGACTTTCAGTAATCCTTACAGATGTAGACTCACACTTTTAATCCCATTCATATTATTAGGCCTGCCCAGGTCACCACCAACCCCTAAAGGGTCCTTTCTGCCCACGGCTACCTCTGCCCAGATATCAGGCAGAGTCTGCACATGTGCGACCACACACATGGGCATCAGTGTTCACGTGTGACCAACTCAGAGCCTCTTACCCAGAGCAGCAGACCTTATCTTATGAATCGGCAGTAAACTCTCCCACTCCGTTTAGCAGAGCGTACAGTGAGTGAGACCCAGGTAGTGAGACTCGCTCACTGCAGAAGTCCCTAAACCAGGTAGTCCAAAATGCAAAACAATCCTGGATGATTAAATGGGGTATAACCCATTTCTCACCAACACCCGTTATCTAAGAGTACGACACCCTCTGGAAACCTCTGTCTCTTACCGGAGGCCTTGGATGCCCCGTCACCAGGCACTGCAGGACCAGAGTGTCGCGCTCCCGGATGGTGTAGACCCTCTCACTGATGTTGTCCTCCTTCACCACGCAGGCCTGCCCGGCATGGATGATCTGAGCCTGAGCAGGAGCTGCAACAAGTAAGAGAAGAGGGACTCAGTGACCCACTCATGCATGGTCAGATCCAGCACACTCTGAGACATTTTAGGAGGGTCATCTGTTAATCGCAGCCGCTGACGTCAGCAGTCAGAGAGCAGCTGCACAGCCTTGACATGCAGTGAAGATGAACACAGCTGAACAGGGAAGGAGAGTGAAATGAAGCACAAAGACAGAAGGGGACTCGCAGGGAGACAAATATTAAATACACTGCCAAGGGAGAGAGGAAGCCACTAATAGAGAGGGAAGAAAGAGGCTGAGAGAGGGAAGACAGCACAGGAATGTCCAAAACAAATCTAATACAGCAAATTTCAAGTATGTGTGAAGGCTACACCTAGGTTGGGGGGGCATAGACAGACCATCGCACATGCCTGGATAAAAGCGCTGCTACCAAGAGCTTCCTTGCCTATGTAACACCATCAGCCAATTCAAGGTTTTTTTTTTTTGCAGTTTTATATAGCGCAAACTCGTCCCAAAGGTATTGGAGCACTTAACACGAGCACCAGTTACATTACACATTTATTTTTTTGTAGGCACAGGGAGAAATGGGGCCACATATATAAAAATAGCATTTTGCGATTACCAAATAGCGATTTTTACTGAATTTCTATTTGGTAATCGCAATATGCTATGTATGTAGGAATCACCAAAGATTTTGCGATTCCTTAATATTACCTAATAGCAATTCAGTAAATAGCGAATCGCTATTAGGTAATATTACTCAATTCGTTGCTATGGGCCAAAGGCCCATAGGTGCGAAGGGTTTTGCATTAGCTAATTTGCGATTACGTAATTGGTAATCGCAAATTAGCGAATGCAAAGCCAAGGGTGCCCAGGGGCCTAAGGCACCCCTGAAGCACCCCAAAAGAAACAAAAGTGAAATCATGCTCTATGGGCATCTGTGCGCTACATGGCACTTTGAAAAATGCAGTTTGAGCATTCTTCAAAGATTGCACATAGTTACCATCGACTTGAAGTCAATGGTAATTGCATTTTCCTAAAATGCACAGTTTGCATTTGGAAAATGCTTTATACATTTGCTTACAGAATCGGAAATTAGATTCCCTATTTGTATTCGCAATTTTAAGTAATCACAAAAAATTGTGATTACCTAAATTTGCAACTGTAAAGCCTTTCATACATCATGAAAGGCTATTTTGCATTCGCAAACTGACGAATTTTGTGATTCACACTGTTTGCCAATGTAAAATTGTTTCATTCATGTGGCCCCAAGTGATTTGCCCAAAATCTCAGGATGGTAGTGATGCCGAGACTGGAACCCGATTCCTCTGTTCCAAAGTCTGCAGCTCTGGTTGTTACGCCACATCCTCTCCCAAGCTCCCTTTAACGATAGCGCTTTGCATGCAGGGAGGTTTTACGATATTCATAGAGGCTGTGGAGTTTTGCTAATCTGGAATGTCTAATAGTGATATAAGTTATAAAGATAAAATCATGGAAATAGCTGAGAGGGAATTGAGGACACTTTGTTTTAATGTTTTTTAACATTATATAGGAAGTGCTATATTTTGTCTCTGTTTAAGAGTACAGTTCACCCTTAGTTCGCTGTTTTCCTGTTTCTCAAGCAGACGAGGCAGTAATCATCAGATCTTACAGTTTCTGTCAAAAATAGATCGAAAAACGCTAGGGAGCTGCAAAGGAAGTTGACTTGTTTTTAATGTCTTGTTGATAGTATTAATAATTGATGTTGTTTTATGAACTATGTATGTGATAAATATTTCTAATATACAATAAAAAAAACTTCTACTACTACGTCAAGGCTAGCAAGTATTTACAAGAGTGTTAAAAAGGAAAGTGTGAGTCCAGGAATGTAAAGCACTGTTGACTTAAACACCAGTATGGCTGGAGGTGCCTCACCTCACATGGGGCCACTTGGCAGCTCTGCAGAGAGGCCAACAGAAACTCCTATATACAGGGCCGGCATTAAAGCTGGTGACGCCCAGTGCGACAATCTTTGTTGGCGCCCCTCCTCCCCCCATTGACCACATCTGCCACTTTCCCTCACTACCGGCCATTAACACTACCCCTCAAGCCTCCATAACTACGCTCTCTCAGATGCATTTAATTCGTTTTATAGCGCCTCTCATACCAGTGTAGGGTGTCAGAGCACTTTACGTCACACACACTACACAGAGACAATCAGTCATAGGTGTGTGAATCAGTGTATAGGAAAGGTTACATAAGACAGGAGTACCAGGTGTAGGCGTCCCATGTCATCCATACTGGTAGGCAGGATAGTTTAAGAGTGCTTGGTCTGGAGAAGCACAAACTAAGAATTTAAAATGTATCACCATGGTTGGGGGTTCTTTTTAATAATCAGAATTGATTTCTATCCATATTAATCCTTTTTCCAGCATTAGGATAAAGAAAGACTGGGGAAAAATCATAACGCTCTAATCTATACTTTGCAGTGTGCATGCTGCTCTTTGGTGACAGTTAATAATTCACTCTTCTATGTTAGGATTTTAACTTCTAAACTGCAAGTAACAAAAGGAACTTTCAGACAAAAGCAGTAACAAGCGGACCTATTTACATTATATGCACTTTGTGATCTGCATGGTACACATTCTTTGCAGCAGGCATATTAACCCTCTGCGCTACCTTACCATGAGTCAAAACTTCCACTAGACAAACCTCCGATCTCTCTCTAGAAAGCACATTAATCACAGGAGTTATCTTGACATTATTATTGTTGACTGAAAATTGCAAGAGGCCAGGAAAGCGGCAGCAGGTGCTTTTCAAACCATAATAACCACAATATACTTGCAAACACGATGCCCCCACCCGAAGTCAGCGCCTGGTGTGGTGGCACCGGCCGCTCCTAGAGCCGGTCCTGTCTATATAAGAGCAATACTATTATGTCCAGTAGGGTGTTGATGTCCAATGCATAATAGCATTTTTCAGGGATGTCAGGTGGCTCCATGTCACACACAACACCGTGTTCCAGTCCTGGACTTCCACGTCACAAGTTACTGTAGGCCTTGATTCCCTCCAAATGGAAAAAATTAGAGGAAAGTGCTGCTGTATATGCTTTCTAAAACTACACCCAGAACTGGATGAAATGGAGACCCTACCTCAGTGGAGTGCTGGGTATTGCAGCCCGTGGATCACACACCTGACATGTGACCCCAGGCCACACAGGATAACTTCAGCCAGGCCTGGCTTGTTGGCAAACACCAGGTTGGAACTTGTAGTTTTCCTTTCAATTCTGCAACTATGAAATATAAAATCCCACCATGCAGCGTTTTTCCAGTTCCATGCCTGAGTAGTACATCCAGTTCAAGTATTTCATTTGCATTCTGGGATTTGTAGTCCTATTAATCCCTTATAAAATCATGACAAGTCCCTAAATGCAGAGGGGAAACCTGGATTAGAGGAGTTACTCATTCATGGACTTAGGAATCATGAGAGATTGTGCTACTGAATATCGACCTCCAGAATATAGTGTTACAAGAATATCGAAAACAGACAATCGAGGGATGAAATATTGAAAGGTAAGTGCATTTAGGGAACTATATTTATTGTTCCTAACTCCCCTCTTCTCTCTTCCCCTGCCCTCTCCTCCCCTGCCCTCTCCTCTCCTCTCCGCCCCTCCCCATCTACGTGCCTTGAAGATATATGTACGCCGCGGGTACATAAATGTGGAGTTAAGTACAGAAAATCTAGACTTATCTGTCAATATTTTTCAATATTTTGTCCTTGATATTTTTTCAAATCGATATTCTGGGGTCGAATTTCAGGGAGCGCACCTCTGGAAAGACCCTCTCTTGTCTCACCAGCAATGCTGAATAGTGGCGTATCTCTTACCTGCGGCCATCGCGGGCGGCAAACACAGAGATCGCCCGCAGCACCGCCCCTCACTCTTACCCGGAGCCGTTGCGGGGCGGCAAGCACAGAGATCGCCAGCACCCCGCCCCTCGTTCTTACCTGCAGCCGTTGCGGGGTGGCAAACACAGAGATCGCCAGCACCCCATCTCCTCGCTCTTACCCGCAGCAGTTGCGGGGCAGCAAACACAGAGATCGCCAGCACCCCCGCCCCTCGCTCTTACCCGCAGCTGTTGCGGGGCGGCAAACACAGAGATCGCCAGCACCCCCACCCCTCGCTCTTACCCACAGCCGTTGCGGGCGGCAAACACAGAGATCGCCAGCACCCCCGCCCCCCGCTCTTACCCGCAGCCGTTGCGGGGCGGCAAACACAGAGATCGCCAGCACCCCCCCCTCGCTCTTACTTGTGGTCGTCGTGGAGCGGCAAATGAAGGGACGGCCACGGGCGGCAAAAGGTCTAGCTACGCCACTAATGCCGATCGAACTGCAACAATCCTGAGCAGGGGGTCGCCAGACTGCTCCGTGCCAGCCTGACACCAAAATTTCGCTCCAGGGCTTCCCTTTGAAAATGATTCATTATCAGACGTGCTCCTCCAGCTGATTCTACTGGGGCAAGCCAAGATTTGTCAATCCTGCTGACATGGTCTGATCAGGCAGCTCGAGCTGAGAATGCTCAAGATTTCAGCTGATCTCCTGTTCTCACCTCTCTTGAGAGTCCAGATCCCGGCCCCTGATTCCCAGACTATGGCTTGCAGGAGATCTGAAGATGGCTCGTGAAAGGCATGGAGGCTAGGAGGGTGCCCCTTATTGTGGTCTAGGCTTCTGTCCATAGTTCGAAGTTGAGGTGTTCCCCGAGAGACATGGGGTTGTCGTTGCTGACGGTGCACCAAGTTTGTCGTAGGAGTCTGGGCCATCCCGAGTTGCAGTGGCAATGTCTGGGTTCAAGGAGGGGTTGAGACACATTTTGGTGATGAAGGCAACGTCAGGGGAGAGGGTGGTGATGGTCTACCAGATTTCTGCGGAATGCTTGCTGAGGAATCGGGCGTTGAGCAGGATGCATTGGAGCGACTCCAAGTTGTTTATGGTCCTATGGGTGGAGGCGGCGAGGGGTCCAGTGCGGACTGGTGGTCCTGTATTGCCTGAGAAGCAGAAGTGGCAGCAGGTGAAGGGTCCCTTGGTTGATTGCGGCGAGGACATATGGCAGCTGTTGTATTGGATGGTGGGAGGGTCAGGGGTCCTGGCGCTGTGCACAGTCCAGACGCGGGCAGGCTTGCCTTTGGCGTAACAGCGAGCAGCCCTGCAGTGGCCTGCATAAGTAGTCCTGGGAGGTGGGAGTGGCAGGCCAGGAGGCAGGCATGGAGCGTGAGACTGTGGGAGCAGAAAAGCAGCGGCAAGGGGGTGAGGCAATGAAGCAAACGGAAGGCAATGGTACAGAAACAAATTCTAAATTGAAGCACCCTAAACAAACTAAAGCAAACTAAGCTCAAACCTCAAATAAACCAAATAAGCCAACAGAGCCCAACATCAATAAAATTTAGGATTGAAGGTTAGCCCAAATTACCTGGAAGCCATCTCCCGACAGCGGGACCTAACCGGCAGCCTCAAGGGCAGAGGACAGTCGCAGCGTCAGGAGGTGCTAGGCAGCTTAGACAGCAGGGGAGCGGCGCACAAGACCCAGGGGTCAGGGGCTACACACTGGGGCCGCGCACCAGTCTTCATAAGTAGTCCTGGGAGGTGGGAGGGGCAGGCCGGGAGCGGGAATCTGCGGGAGTGGGTAAGCGGTGGCAGGGGGCGGGGCAATGAAGCAAAAAGTACTGAAACAAAGGCTAAACTGAAGCAAACTAAACAAACTAAAGGAAACTAAGCTCAAACCCCAAATAAACCAAATAACCCCACAGAGCCCAACCCCAATAAGATTTAGGAATTAAGATTATCCCAAATTACCCAGAAGCGGTCGCCCGACAGCGGGACTGAAATGGACAGTCGCAGCATCAGGAGGCATTAGGCAGCTGAGGCGGCAGGGGAACGGCGCACAAGACCCAGAGGTCAGGGGCTACACGCGTCAAATATGGCCTGTAATGTTACAGCACCCCCCGCACGCACACGGGTCATCCGACCGAGCGTGACGTGATCCTGGAAGCCAGGGTTTGTAGGTGCCCAACACCCTGTGGAAGTGATTACAAAAACCTTAATCCTAAACATCCATTTCTTTAACACAATTCTCAAAGAACTGGCCCAAAATAACACATATTGAGGAAGGGGGCATTTACAGCAACTGTATGAGTAAACGTATATTGAGCCCAATTAGGAGTTTATTTCATATCAGCTTCACAAAGCTGGTCTGTTATTGACTGCAAAGTCTCCACTTCACATGCCACAATCTGCTAGAGCCAGTGTTACAATAACCCATCATAGGCAGCTGCTTTATAGTATCACCACATATTGCCACAAGAGGGTGCCAGACTGCAACACATGTTCTCTGAAATGCCCTTGTTGCTAGAATAAAAGGAGAGCCCAAATTGCAATACATCATGTTGCCTAGGGCCCCGCAAGCTACGCACTGGGCTCCGTCCTGCAGTCGCAGGAAAGGGGGACATACGTGGTTTTGCTAAACTCTGCCGCTCAAAGGACGAGGAAGCAGAAGCAGTTTAGACTTTCCATATTCACTTGCTGCTGTAATTCCATTCGTGATTTGATTACTGCCTTCACAAGGTGCTTATAAAGAATTCCAGCCGCACTCAGCTTATGGCAAATAACATTTTTCATATTTATTTTACGCTTTCATATTCAGTCACTTTCATTTAATGCCAGTCATACAGTATTTACATTTAACACAGACTATCCATCTTATTCAGTGGCTCTCTTTCAGCTTTATACTTTCATGAAGCAGCACATCACAGGGCATGGGCTTGTGGTGGTCCATCTTAATGAGTGACTGGAGGGCCCCCAGCCTGCCCGCCCCCCCCCACACCACCACCATGGCTCCTGCTTTAATGCAATAGACACCAATGTGCATGGGTAATACGTGCACACACCTGTATTCTGCATCAAGAATATATTCTCTTTCTAGGGAAATCCATCTACTTTTGTGTGTTTCCACCTTTTTTTATCGATTTGAAAGTATGGATTTTTGATCAGAGCTGTGAGTTGCGGTGTGACACACAGACCTCAGTCCCACGTGCTCTGTAAATGGAATGTGCCTTTGGTCCCTCAGCACACCTCCTACTACTGTAGACCTGTCACGATTCTGTCCAGGCACTAGGGCACTTTGAAGTTATTTGAATATGTTTTATATTTCGTATAGGCTGAACCAAAGATTCATATGAGGTTATTTAGATCTGTGCCATACCTTTTGTATCATTTTATCATTTGTCTTCGTTTTTACTTAGAAATTTAGGAAATCCTGTTTAGAGCTGTGGTCTGCAGTGTAGTGTGGGATACAGCCCAACAGGCGTGTTTCTGATGCCACCTTCAATTTTAAAGAAAACACACCAAAATCAGAAAATTGCCATGGTTGCATGGTGCACGTGGAGAGACAATGAGATGAGGCAATGAGATTGAGAGACAATGAGATGAGGCAATGAGATGGAGAGACAATGAGATGAGGCAATGAGGTGGAGAGGCAATGAGATGGAGAGACAATGAGATGAGGCAATGAGATGGAGAGACAATGAGGTGGAGAGGCAATGAGACGAGACAATGAGATGGAGAGGCAAAGAGATGGAGAGACAATGAGGTGGAGAGACAATGAAGTGGAGAGGCAATGAGACGAGACAATGAGATGGAGAGACAATGAGACGAGACAATGAGATGGAGAGACAATGAGCTGGAGAGACAATGAGATGGAGAGACAATGAGATGGAGAGACAATGAGGTGGAGAGGCAATGAGACGAGACAATGAGATGGAGACACAATGAGATGGAGAGACAATGAGATGAGACAATTAGATGGAGAGGCAATGAGATGGAGAGACAATGAGATGGAGAGACAATGAGGTGGAGAGGCAATGAGATGGAGAGGCAATGAGATGGAGAGACAATGAGGTGGAGAGACAATGAAGTGGAGAGGCAATGAGACGAGACAATGAGCTGGAGAGACAATGAGACGAGACAATGAGATGGAGAGACAATGAGCTGGAGAGACAATGAGATGGAGAGACAATGAGGTGGAGAGGCAATGAGACGAGACAATCAGATGGAGACACAATGAGATGGAGAGACAATGAGACGAGACAATTAGATGGAGAGGCAATGAAATGGAGAGACAATGAGATGGAGAGACAATGAGGTGGAGAGGCAATGAGACGAGACAATGAGTGAGATGAAGAGACAATGAGCTGGAGAGACAATGAGAAGAGACAATGAGATGGAGAGACAATGAGATGGAGAGACAATGAGATGGAGAGACAATGAGATGTGGCATGTCTTGTGAGAATGTACAACTTTATTCACAGTAAGTTGCACAGGGCGGCAGTCTGCGCACCCCACTTAATTGTGCATCTCCAAAGTAACACCATCTACTCCGCTTTACATGCCTTGAGTTCTACATATGTGCCAAGATATAGGGGGGAGGAGCGCCTCGGACCCCAGCAAGTATTTATTTTAGGGGCCGGCCTTGGGCTGAGGGAGGAGCTTTGAGGTGTCGCTGTATTTCTAACTGAATGCAAGAGAGCTGCCAAAAACACAAGGAAACCTTTTCATTTCTGGGCTCCATGCGCTGTTGCCACATTGTACCATTCTGTTTTCTTAAAAAACGTGCCAAGGAGTTAAAAAGTGTGTTATTCTGGCAAAAGGTTGCTTTGAAGCCTGCATTTAAAAATCAATATTTGAGGCTAAATAGAGTGCGAGCATGCAGGTGTTTTGATCTTAAATAAACCAGGATTCAGTTCTGTGGCCCTCTGGTTAACACACTGACACCCGCATTGATCACATTAACCAACCGAGGTTTCATAACGCAAAACCGTGCATTTCCCACTGACTAGTTTAACACGCATTTATTTCTTATTGAAGTTGTGCGTTATTTTATATGCAGTTACCGGAAGGTGAAAGACCAACAAAATAGTTATAGAATATTTTTTTTTTTTTTTTGCCATGCCTTTGACCCTGCCCCAAATTGCACTGAGGATGACAGGTCTCATACGTTTTTAATGCACTTTGACCGAAACCCAAAACATAACAAACCAGTTATTGAGTACTCAAAGGCTTACTGTGAGTCTGAGGAACTCCCTATGCCCTTCTCAACAGCGGGCAGGGGCGCAGCTTGGTCAGTAAGTTTGGGGGGGGAGGGGGGTGAGCTTCAGATTTTCCAACAATCACGCTGGCATGTAATGTTAAAGTACGACCAGCAGGGCGCATGAGCGGGGCTAAAGGGGCAGTGGACAGAGACGAATGCCGATTGGTAGGGGCACTAAGTGAGAGAAAACAATATTTTGTCAAATAAACTTTTTTAACTTTTCAAGACTTTCAAAACAGAGAGGGAGAGAGGGTGTGCAGGTTTTGTCTGTCTGTACTTAAAAAGTCCTGGTGAAATCCGACAGACACCTCACCATACCTGACTAAAAGCACCTGTACCCAACTATTTCCCAGAAAATACATTTATAATTATTAAGAAGCCCCCCCCCCTCAAAGCTACGCACCTGACAGCGGGGTGACTCATCTTCTTGAATCCTAAAGTGGGTAGGAGCCAAAACATTCTAAAACACTGCAGATGTCAGTCCAGTGTATCCACCCAGACTCAACTCCTTCTTTGTCTCCTTCCAGACCCCTCGACGCAGCTCTCGGTGAACATGGGGCAATCAGACATACCGTATCATTCCCTTGTTTCTACACACCTACCGCAGCGCCAACAGTAAGCAAGGCCAGGGCTGTCTTGAGGTTGTTACCTTTCAAGTGTGTGACCCGGCACCTCAATTTGCAATAAAATGCTATTTAAGGCCCTGATTTAGATATCGGTGGACAGGTTACTCCATCACGATGGTGACGGATATCCCATCTGCCGAAATATAAATCCCTTAGGATATTATGGGATTTTTATTTCGGCGAACAGTATATCCGTCACCATTGTGATGGAGTAACCCATCCGCTGAAATCTAAATCAGGCCCTAGGACCATATTACACTGTGTACGGGGCTCTGTTGTGGTCCATTTCTGGTAGCCGAGGACAGTGCTGTTTCCGCAGTTGCTGAAATCAATGTCCATATTTATCCTGATGTTTCCAAAGACAACCCCTGGATCTCCTCAGCGGCCAGTGAGCTTGTGAGATGCAGCTAGGTCCTCAGCGAAAAGTACAGTCTTCGATTTTCAGTCCTCAGGCAGAGTTCCAAATATGCACAACATCATCTTGCGACTGCGACTTCTAAGGAACTGCGGTAGCTGATGCTCATTTGATGGAAGCGTAGAATCAAACAGCGACATTTGAACGACTTAGTCGGCATCGTATCAAGAGATTGAGATTTGTGGTGTAGTTTTTCACCTCAATGAAGTGTTAAGAAGCCCCTACATTTTGCCCTTTGCAAACGTCGCAAAGTGTCTAGGTTTAACTGTGACTTTGTTTTCGCATTGCAAGATACGTTTCACCACGCAACAAGAGCGCTTATTCTTCAATCCAATAAACAACGGTGGACAATACCTGCAGAACTTTTCTCTGCAAGTGCCTTCTGCAAACCTTTTCTATGCACAATGGCAAAGTGCTGCAGATTTGTCTTAGCAGCTTTACCTTCTGCAGACCTTTCCTCCTCACAAAGCCATTTACTCAGGGAAAGAACAGTCACAGGGCATTTAGAATGTGTAGGAGCAGGAGCCCTGCAGCAAACCGGGGGGTTCCCGCCCCACCAAACCTGTGGTTCCCTGCTCACTTTAGACTTAGAAGAAGCGATGGGTCATGGGTGAGCCCAGGAGGAGCCTCCGCTGGATCTCCTCGCTTCTCCGGCATTGACCCGCTGCCCCATCTGCCACTTGGCCATCAGGTCAACGTGTAGGTCTCCCACCCTATTTAGGGCATAGAAGCGGTCACTCGTTTTCCCTACCCTGGGCAGTCTCAGGAAGAACAAATGCACAGCGGCTGTGATGCCTAGGGAGTAAGATCCCTCCACTTCAGGGCACTCCATTTCACAACACAAACTCCTGCTTTGGAAGTGTGTTTCTTGAAAACAAAACAACAATTCTCTGCCAAGCAGGTGCAACAAACATGCCCGGCATAGATAAGTGCCTTCAGCAAGCTGCTGCTCTGGTGGCTCTGATGAAGGCACAGAGGTTCCTGCTAGGTAACCAGGGATCTTGAAATATGGCAAGCGGTCACTTGCCAGGGGAGCGAAGACAATGGCCTCCACTGCCCTGGGTGCTGGTGGTCCACTAGCCAGGGTCTAAATGACTCTCTAAGTCCCTCATCCTGAGCAACCTGGCAATCATGTTTTGGCCAAAAGGTACAAACACAGGATTACAATTGTTGCAGAGTTTCCACACCCGCTGTGTGGGAGCTTCTACATACGTTACAGGGAACAAATCCACTGGAGGACTTTACCCTACATAAAAAGCGAGGAATAATGGGTTCGTGCGGAAACAAAGGTGTCTGCATGTAACTCCACGTTTGATACTGGGCTGTAAGGGATCAACCTGTGATAACACAGTAACTCCTGGACCTGGGGCTACTTGTACCCCTGGGCCGTATTACAGTAAGGGTGCCATGTCTCTGTTTTTGCCTCGCGGCACCTTTAACTACATGTGCCGGGAGCAAAAAGGGACAGTGCACCCTGTTAGTTATAACGTGCTGCCCCAGGACTGCCATGGGGGCAGCGCATTACTGAAAGGTAGAGGGGAAGTTTGAAGCAGCTGGTCCGTCTTTCACAGTGGAGGAGGGCATCCGGCCCGCACTTTCAAGAGGGACAGAGATCCTCCCACAAGTGGCCGCAGTGAGTTAGTGACTGGCCTGCAGGGGGGTGTCTCGAGGGAGGGGGGGGGGGGTTCATGGTACCCCTTTTCCCCCTTCCAGAGCGGCGCCCTAATAAGAGAATGGCTCTTTAGGATACGGTCAGCTCTAAATGTGTGCCGGTGCTATCGTTACCGAAGGGGCTGCTATAGCATCTGCGATTCTTCTGCAGTACCAAAGTGCCCAGGGGCACAGAAAGTGGGCACACATGTCCACTGCACCCGTGGGCACTTTACGCAATACAACACGAGCTGTGATATCACCACCTTTGAGAGAGGCAAGGCACTGACAAAAACGAAGGGGAGCACCAAAGAGTCACGGAAACTACAATAAAGGTCCATCGAGAGGGCAGGCATGGGAGACAAAAATGTGGGCACCCAGAGGACGAAGTAAAGCAGAATGAGCTGAGCCCCAGGACAATAGAATTAGAGCGTGTACATGGGGTACCAAGAGGACAGACAGATGAAACCTTCACAAGCAGGGGGAAGACAGAGCAGAGTAACAGGATTAAAAAAGAGACTGTTTGTACAAAGGCGGGAAGAAGAAAAACAAAGGTGAGCACCACGAGGACAGCGAGGGGAAGAATAAACCTCAGCAGCAGGACAAAGAGAATAGGGCTGAGTAACATAACATAAGTATTTGTAAAGTGCACGTTCACCCAGAAGGGCACCTTGGTGCCGAATAACTGATGTTTATTGTTACCCAACTCAATGGTACTCATTTTATCGACCTCAGAAGGATGAAAGAGTGAGTGGATCTGCCAGGATTTGAACCTATGACCATGAGATCGAACACAGGCTCCTATAGTGGACGCATTAGTTCCCTAAGCCACCAGACCCAGCTATGGTTGCCAGGCGGACTGAAAATGGTGCAGACAGGCCAGTGGGACATACAGAGGGAAAACAGAGGGAACCTAAAGTGAGCACTGTGAGCAGCGAGAAACAGATTCAAGTGAGCAGCAGGGCAGCAAGAGGAATGAAAAAGAGCATGTGGTGAGCACTGGGAGGGCAGAGAGGCAGATTCAAGAGGACAGAGAGAGAGAGAGAGATTCATGTGAGTGCTGGAACAACAAGGAGGTGGAAGGAGCAAGCGTGTGTCAAAAACAGAGAAAGAGATGGGAGAACTATATGGAGGAAAAAGAGTCATAGTGATGAACATTAAAAGGACTGAAAGAAATGCAGGTGAGCACCAGAAGGACACAGAGAGATACAGGTGAACACAAGAAGGACACAGAAAGATACAGGCGAACAAACACCAAAAGGACACAGAGGGATACAGGTGACCACTAGAAGATGACAGAGAGATACAGGTGAACACCAGAAGGAGACAGAGAGATACAGGTGAACACAAGAAGGAGACAGAGAGATACAGGTGAACACAAGAAGGAGACAGAGAGATACAGGCGAACAAACAACAAAAGGACACAGAGGGATACAGGTGAACACAAGAAGGAGACAGAGAGATACAGGTGAACACAAGAAGGAGACAGAGAGATACAGGCGAACAAACACCAAAAGGACACAGAGGGATACAGGTGACCACTAGAAGATGACAGAGAGATACAGGTAAATGAAAACCAAAAGGACAGAGAGAGAAATACAGGTGAACACAAGAAGATGACAGAGAGACACAGGTGAACAAACTCCAGAAGGACACAGAGAGAAACACGTGAACGAACTCCAGAAGGACACAGAGAGATACAGGTGACCACTAGAAGGACACAGAGACATACAGGTGAACACAAGAAGGAGACAGAGAGATACAAGTGAACACAAGAAGGAGAAAGAGAGATACAGGTGAACACAAGAAGGAGACAGAGAGATACAGGCGAACAAACACCAAAAGGACTAAGGGTGGGCAAAGCACTACGCTACGCTCGCGTAGTTTGCGAAGTTTGCGCTACTTCGCACTACGCGAATTGCACGTAGCACAGTGCAAACACGCGTAGCTCAGCGTAGCGTAGTGCAGCGGTCATTTTTTGCTTGCTCGTGGTCCTCAACGTCAAGTTGGCGACCGCGAGCAAGCAAAATGACATCCCGGCGAGACTTTTTCCTCGTTCGCGATCAGCAACATCAAGTTGCTGATCGCGAGCGTGGAAAATAAACCTCCCGGCGAGATTCTCAACGCGGGGAGGTCAGGTTTCTCATTGCGAGTGGTCGTGTATGCTCGCGACCGCTCGCGATGAGAAACTACCAGTCCGCGTTGAGAAAGCTGCCGCTCGAGTAAAAATCTACTCAAGCGGCAGTAAAAGACAGCTCGCACTGTGCAAGAATCCGTTTTCAATGATTGCACAGTGCGGACAAGCATCCGGCACTGTGCAATCATCGCGAACAGCGCACTACGCAGTTCGCGTAGTGCTATGCGTAGATCGCGAAGTGCACTTCGCGTAGCTTCGCGTAGCGCTACTTCGCGAACTACGCCCACCCTTAAAAAGGACACACAGGGATACAGGTGACCACTAGAAGATGACAGAGAGATACAGGTAAACGAACACCAAAAGGACAGAGAGAGAAATACAGGTGAACACAAGAAGGCAATAGTGAGATACAGGTGAATGAACACCTGAAGGAGACAGAGAGACACAGGTGAACACAAGAAGGAGACAGAGAGATACAGGTGAACACAAGAAGGGGACAGAGAGATACAGGTGAACACAAGAAGGAGACAGAGAGATACAGGCGAACAAACACCAAAAGGACACAGAGGGATACAGTTGACCACTAGAAGATGACAGAGAGATACAGGTGAACGAACACCAAAAGGACAGAGAGAGAAATACAGGTGAACACAAGAAGATGACAGAGAGACACAGGTGAACAAACTCCAGAAGGACACAGAGAGAAACAGGTGAACGAATTCCAGAAGACACAGAGAGATACAGGGGACCACTAGAAGGACACAGAGACATAAAGGTGAACACAAGAAGGAGAAAGAGAGATACAGGTGAACACAAGAAGGAGACAGAGAGATACAGGTGAACGAACACCAAAAGGACAGAGAGTGAAATACAGGTGAACACAAGAAGGCAATAGTGAGATACAGGTGAATGAACACCAGAAGGACACAGAGAGACACAGGTGAACACAAGAAGGAGACAGAGAGATACAGGTGAACACCAGAAGGATACAGAGATATACAGGTGAACAAACACCAGAAAGCCACGGAGAGATACAGGTGAACGAACACCAGAAGGACACCGAGAGATACAGGTGACCGCAAGAAGGAGACAGAGAGATACAGGTGAACACCAGAAGGACAAACAGATATACAGGTGAACAAACACCAGAAAGCCATGGAGAGATACAGGTGAACGTACACCAGAAGGACACAGGTGACCGCAAGAAGGAGACAGCGAGATAGAGGTGAACACCAGAAGGACACAGAGATATACAGGTGAACAAACACCAGCAAGACAAGGAGAGACACAAGTGAACACCAGAAGGACATAGAGAGATACGGGTGACCACTAGGAGACAGACAGATAAAAGTGAGTGAAAGGAAGACCAAGAAAACAGGTGAGCATAAGGATGACAGAGATTAAGAGATACAATTGAGTGCAAGCAAGATCAAGAGAGATGCAGATGAGAAATAGGGCAGAAGGAGAGATTCAGGTAACAAATCGAAGGACAGAGAGAGAGATACAGATGATGGTAAACAAGACCAAGAAAGATGCAGGTGAGCGGGAGAAGGACTCCGACAGATACAGGTGAGTGAAAGGAAGACAAAGAGAGATACAGGTGTGCACCAGAAGGACAGAGAGAGACACCAGTGATTATTGGAAATACAGATGAGCACCTGGAAGACCAATAGATATACAGGTAAACATTACAAGGACTGAAGAGATTCAGGGAAAAAGTAGAAGGACAGAGAGAGAGATAGATGATAATGAGAATGACAGAGGGATGCAGTTGAGCACCAGGGATGTCAATTTATCAAAATCACAGGAGTAGCTGAAGTGGCATCACACACCCTTTGATCCCAGTGGTGTCACAGGAAGTGGTGTTGAATGACTTTTGATCCTGATTACATCACAGGAAGTGATGCCACTAATTAATTTCTCACATCTACAATAAATCACATTGTTTTAAAATAGCAGGAAAGTAATTAATGCCGCGCAAATTTCTAGTTTAGTTACCACCCATATATTAATTAGGGCTTTGTCACAGCATGCCTTGGATCAACCACTGCCCAGTTGCAACTGGTGAATCTTTGAAGTTATATGTAAACTGTGCTTATAGCTGTGGCATATTCACAAGAAAATAGTGTCCCAAAGCAGCAAAAAACTATTTCAAATATGGAAAAGAGCTCTGATTTTACCACACATGAATATTGTAGTCATTATGTTTTTCCTCAGAAGGATGAATGGCTGAATCGTCTTTGGCAGGATTTTAACATGTGACCTACAGGTTAAACTCCTCAGCTGTCTACCAATCTACAAAGTTAACAAAGAAGTAAACCGTACATTATGTAGTATTATAGCAACACAACAATCAAACACTAGAGCAATACAACCATTGACACCAAAGCGTGTCAGCAGGTAAAGAAGACTCACATATAACACACTAGAGCTACATCAGGCACTGCCATTCTAATCCAACCCTGACTGACTTCTTTATAGGCAAATTGAATAAAATGAGCACAAAACAATCACAAATGTACTCTGCCTCATGTACCACACAGCATCAAATCTTCCCATCCGTACAGAGTGGCAGCTCGGGCGAAATTTGTGGCTATCACCTACAATCTGCATTTTCAATCCCCTTGCAACATCTCGGGACATGGTACTTCCATATCGCGCCCATGGGTTAGTACCCCATGTAACTTCTCACAACAGGGTACTACACTTCCCGAACTTTGAATACCATAGGATACTCCCCCATACAACCACTGGCGACAGGGTACTTCTCTCTCCCCATTTCGCACCAACACACACACACCAATGTACTACACTCGTATGTCTCATGACGGGGTACTACTCTTCCCCACCCTTCGCAACACAGGGACAGACAATACCAGCACATAACTACACAACACGCAGATAGGTTCTACACACATTCCCCCAAACTGTTAGCTAGACTCCACATGGAGTCGAAACTAAATGCTTACTCATTACTCCCAAAACAACCTACAGGTGAACTATTTTAACTTCCCAACCTGTCTTGCAGCACTAATAATTCAGCGCACCACAACCATAACATAAAATGCAATTCCCAAAAAACTAAATTCAACACAACACGTTTATTACCAATAAGATATATAAAGCACATCAATATGCAGGAACTACCAACCAAAATGTTCCCCAACTTAATCTTTAGTGGTAAAAAGGCACATTTAATTACAGAGGCTCATAAAATAATACAAACTCCGTCAATGCCAAATTTTTATGCCAAATGTTCTTGGAGATAGTCCTACTTTTATTTCTAAATTCACCAGGAGGCCTTGAGTAGTCTTTTTCAATGTATCTAGACCTGTCCCAATCAAACATCATCGTACGACGCTCTCGATAGGAACGGTTGTGGAACACAATTACCACCCTCAAAGTTATTCCTAAGAACCGGAGCTATCCTCCCTGGGCTGACCAGTCCAACAAAACACCCAAATTATAAATAAGCAAAACAGAATGGGAGAAGCACTCAGTACATTAAATCACAACAGTAAGAATGTATCAACAAATGAGATGTAATCATACTCATTAGTTCAACACGTCTTCAAAATAGACAACTCCTTGTTTGATAAAAACTTGTATTCTTTATTTTCACCTTGACAAGTTGAAGTAAGATTTAGACACAAACAACGCGTTTCATCTCCTAGATCCTAGGGCTTCTTCAGGGCACATAATTTGAGTCCAAGGGAATGTAATATGTGTAAAGATAATGTGGTCGTCCAAAATCTCATTACAGTAAAGAGACCCTTCATATTTTCAAAACAGCAGCGACCCTCCTTCGATATCCAAGTCTACATAACCAGCGCCTTCACTCCGACACCCAAGACGAGAATCCAAGACATTGTTGAGGCTCTCTCACAAGCAAGTTGTGCTGCTGTGCCCCCAAGGACTACACCCTCTTCTTTCAGAGACGACTGACTTGTGCCAGAGAGGAAGTCCCCATTTACCTGGTGCTGCGAGATATCACAAGGCTTCTGTCCATCGCCATGTCCACAGCGCTACCGGGGCCATGCCATCTCCTCTGGTCACTCCACATTGGATGACATAGAATGCGCATAATGCTTTAAGCGTTTTTTTTTTTTAGAGTTTTATATAGCGCAAACTAGTTCTGAGGAATCGGGTATCAGAGCGCTTTACATGAGCACCAGTTTTGTTACAGATGGACACATTCATCTTTTGTTAGGCACGTTGATCTTGGAGACTGCGTGCCGTCCTCCCCAAGCTCAGGCAGGTCTCAGGTACTCACTAGGATTCTTGCTTGGCACGTACTACATACCCCTCTGAGCCCAGTTCACATGACACGAATTAGGAAGGAGTGATGTGCAACCGTCTCAATACACTAACACCAACCGGGCACACAGGACCCTCAATAGTCCTGCACTAGCCTGAATATTCACCAATGCTTCTCCTTATGTGACCGTCACCGTTGAATCTATACCTGCCTGAAGCTCCATGGGTTATATCAGAGTTATGTTTACTGTAGATGAGTTTTCCCACTGTCTCCATGGCGCTGTCCTTGGAACACTTTCCCCATAGCTCTGCCTTTAGCTTAGGACCACACACACCTCAGTTTAGAAGTCCCTTCAGCTGGCTCCTTGTTCTTGCCAACCCTTGCCACTGGGCTTCTTCTGCCCGCAAGCTTGAGCTGACACAACCTGCTGGTGGATTTGAGGGCGGGAGGCCTCAAACCAGCGATCCAGCCTCAAGCGGCATTTTACACAACAAGTCTGGAGTCACTAAGGTAGCAGGTAAGTGCCTGATTCACATACTGCACCTTTGAGTGCGTTTCACTTTAACTCCCTACCATTATTACCCACAGGAGGGTGTTGCGGTGCCAGTGGTTGGTCATGTGTTGTGCTGGATATTCTACAAGAGTGTGAGTTACTACAAAAGTGCAGCGTGTGAATAGTAGTAAGCTTACTCAAAAGTGCAACACCTGTTCTTTACAGTGCTATGAAGCTGCACCATTGCACCAGTAACATAGCATGTATTTGGAAAGCACAAACTTACCCCCAGGGGAGTTGCTACCAACTCAATGGACCTCAAATTATGTCTCACCTTAGAATAAAACACATCATTTACTGACAGAGTCCTGATTCACAAAACCATTTCGACTGTAAACCCATGTTTATGGCTGAAAATGGCTCCCTTTATGCATATCCGGTATCTACAAAAAGCCTAGCAGGTGTAAATATATTTACTACTGCGTAGTTTTCCGCCATAACTATGTACAGTTACGTCAGGGTTGTGTAGTGAGGTGAATCAAGGCGTGGATTTCCTTTAGAATTTGTGAATATGCACAAACTTGTGAGCCTGTGAACATTCACAAACTCTTCTCCAACCCTTCCTGCCCTGGAAATGGTCAGAGATTTGCTGCTGCAAACTGGTAGAATTGCTGCAGCAAAGGGCTGCAGTAATTTCCCTTCTAGGCATTGTGGGGGGAAGGGATTTCTCCACTTCTCTAGCGTGAAAAATGTATAACCTTCGGTAAAAAATAAAATAAAAAGTCCAATTGCACAGCTGGGCAGCCTATCCCAAATGCAATTATACAATGGGAAAATAGTATCTTCTAAAAGGTCAGTTGACATTGCAGCTAGTACGCCTGGAAGCCTGCGACTGGCGAAGCTTTCTGGGAGTACTACTGGAAATGTTTAACGAAAGGAGTCAACCCTGCACTCGTTTGTAGTACTACTATGAGTGCAGATGTACTGCTGCTCTTTGAGAATGGAGCTTCGTCTATTCACCGCAGGTAGCTCTATGCTATCCTTCTGGCGAGTCAAAAGACGCAGCTCTCTACAAATACCCATATAGTACTAGCAGTAGTAGCAGTAATAATTATAATAGTAATAATCATCATCCTCACCATCTTCATCCTCATAGTCACAAAATTAAAAATAATAAAATTAAACAAATAAAAAAACAATAATAATAGTTATGAAATTATCTATAAATAAGTCCTTAAACAACCACAAGACAGGAAAACCGCAGAAATATGAATAAAAAAGTCATAAATTGGAAGCAAAAACCCTTTGTTAGGTGATATTTAACACATGGAAATATACACGACTAAAGAGACAGCAGTAAACCAATCGAGCTATGTCTGCACACCTCTGGATATATTGTGGGCTCGAAGGAATTGTGCCTTTGTACCTTTCAATCACGGCCCAAAAAGCAAGAACCATTTCAGCAAGACGCGCCTGACTGACCCTTGAATACAGACAGACAGCTCGTGGAAGTACACCTACTATACACCTCAATTAAGGATAGCAGACACAACGGCGGATCTTCGAGGCCAAACCAAAGGACCACCAAATAAACCTGCCCTAACATCTCTGGCTTTGTTCATGCCTGCTGGTATAGACTTCATACTGCTGTGCTGCTGCTGGCTGCCTACTTATTAATCCCGTCCGGGGCACCACTGATAGACACGTTGGGGTTCTATTCACAAACTGCATTTTGTAGTACGTTTTATAGTACTACAATTGCTCTATAAGGCACTACAAAATTCTATTCACAAGCTCTGCCTTTCCTTTCTTTTTCTGTGCGGAGATCTCCGCCCGACTGCGGAGTCTCCACACAGAAATGTGTACATTTTAGTAGTAAATGACTATAGAACAATGGATTAGGGAGGAGTTTAGGGTGGGCTAGAGAGGGGTTTAGGGAGGGAAGTGCACCCACCCACAATAGAGTAAGCCCATTGCTATTCACAAACTGCACTTCTAAAGTAATTACAGCCTAAATGGGACCGAAAACAGTAGAAAAATACTCCAGCTCAGAGCTGACATAAGGCAACCACTGGTATTGCACACACTGTCATAGGAAACAAGCATTTGCAATGCAACAGGTCTCGCATGTACGCAAGTTTGAGCTATTGGCATTGTAAATGACAATGCCTTTTATCTATGTTTTGATTTTTAAAACATAAATAAAAGACATTGTCATTTACAATGCCAATAGCTTCAACTCGCGTAAATGAGAGACCTATTGCATTGCAAATGCTTGGTTCATCCCAGCTACTTGGCGCTGCCCTGCATGGGAATTCCTACCTGGAGAATGACAATGCTGTCCAGAACTGCCCATTCCTTCCTGACTTCAGTGCCCTTGCATGGCCTCCACTTTTACCCTTACTTTATCAGTACCACAGAATCAGTACTTCGAGGTTATTTTTTGCCCAAATATTCTTCTGGGGGACAGTTCCATGGATTTACAACACAGTCAGTAAATCAAGGCCATTACACTACAAGTCTTTGCTCATAGGCAGGACCACTGGAATAACGCAATATTGTGGCCGCCGCGTTCTCGGAGTATTTACATATTTTCCACACTTGCCGCATGATTCAGATCTTCTGTATCAGTTGCAAACATTGATTCTAGCTCAGATGGATCAAAAGAGGCTTTAAAAAGCATCAGCCTTGGTCCCCCGGGGGGACAGACGCTTTGCAAAGATTAACTGTCACCATTTCGTTGCTGACGGCTGTATTTGGGTGTTAGAGTGCTGCTAATGAGGAGAAACGTTTGCCCAGACAGTACTACTGTGTTGTAAAATGACAAAATAGCAAAATATTGCGACAGAATGTTCCATATTACGCTGTATCATTGCACCTCTTCTGTGTCTGATTACGTTTGTACCTCTCCAGTCCCTGCAGCACCTGTTCTGACCTGGGTCTCAGGCTCTACAACAGCTCTGCTGACCTGGTTCTCTGGCTCTACAGCAGCTCTGCTGACCTGGTTCTCTGGCTCTACAGCAGCTCTGCTGACCTGGTTCTCTGGCTCTACAGCAGCTCTGCTGACCTGGTTCTCAGGCTCTAGAGCGGCTCTACTGACCTGGTTTTCTGGCTCTACAGCAGCTCTGCTGACCGGGTTCTCTGGCTCTACAGCAGCTCTGCTGACCTGGTTCTCTGGCTCTACAACGGCTCTTCTGACCTGGTTCTCAGGCTCTACAGTAGCTTACTGACCTGGTTCTCTGGCTCTAGAGCGGCTCTGCTGACCTGGTTCTCTGGCTCTAGAGCGGCTCTGCTGACCTGGTTCTCTGGCTCTAGAGCGGCTCTGTTGACCTGGTTCTCTGGCTTTAGAGCGGCTCTGCTGACCCGGTTCTCTGGCTCTAGAGCGGCTCTGCTGACCTGGTTCTCTGGCTCTAGAGCAGCTCTGCTGACCTGGTTCTCTGGCTCTACAGCAGCTCTGCTGACCTGGGTCTCAGGCTCTACAACGGCTCTGCTGACCTGGGTCTCAGGCTCTACAATGGCCCTGCTGACCTGGTTCTCTGGCTCTACAGCAGGACTGCTGACCTGGTTCTCTGGCTCTAAAGGGCTCTGCTGACCTGGTTCTCTGGCTCTACAGCAGCTCTGCTCACCTGGTTCTCTGGCTCTAGAGCAGCTCTGCTGACCTGGTTCTCTGGCTCTAGAGCAGCTCTGCTGACCTGGTTCTCCGGCTCTAGAGCAGCTTTGCTGACCAGGTTCTCTGGCTCTAGAGCAGCTCTGCTGGCCTGGTTCTCAGGCTTTACAACAGCTCTGCTGTCCCGGTTCTCTGGCTCTAGGGCGGCTCTGCTGACCTGGTTCTCTGGCTCTAGAGCGGCTCTGCTGGCCTGGTTTTCTGGCTCTACAACAGCTCTGCTGACCTGGTTCTCTGGCTCTAGAGCGGCTCTACTGACCCGGTTCTCAGGCTCTAGAGCGGCTCTGCTGAACAGGTTCTCTGGCTCTAGGGCGTGTCTGCTGACCTGGTTCTATGGATCTACAGCAGCTCTGCTGACCTGGTTCTATGGCTCTACAACGGCTCTGCTGACCTGGGTCTATGGCTCTACAGCAGCTCTACTGACTTGGTTCTCTGGCTCTACAGCAGCTCTGCTGACCTGGTTCTCTGGCTTTACAGCAGCTCTGCTGACCTGGTTCTCTGGCTCTAGAGCAGTTCTGCTGACCTGGTTCTCTGGCTCTACAGCAGCTCTGCTGACCTGGGTCTCTGGCTCTACAGCAGCTCTGCTGACCTGGTTTTCTGGCTCTACAGCATCTCTGCTGACCTGGTTCTCTGGCTCTACAGCAGCTCTGCTGACCTGGTTCTCTGGCTCTACAGCAGCTCTGCTGGCCTGGTTCTCAGGCTCTAC
Source organism: Calotriton arnoldi (assembly GCA_963921515.1). Taxonomy (NCBI): domain Eukaryota; kingdom Metazoa; phylum Chordata; class Amphibia; order Caudata; family Salamandridae; genus Calotriton; species Calotriton arnoldi. Next base: position 687,166 of record CAWUFW010003928.1, on the reverse strand, counting down.
AGCAGCTTGCTGACCTGGTTCTCTGGCTCTAGAGTGGCTCTGCTGGCCTGGTTCTCTGGCTCTAGAGTGGCTCTGCTGACCTGGTTCTCTGGATCTAGAGCGGCTCTGCTGACCTGGTTCTCTGGCTCTAGAGCGGCTCTGCTGACCTGGTTCTCTGGCTCTAGAGCAGCTCTGCTGACCTGGTTCTCTGGCTCTAGAACAGCTCTGCTGACCTGGTTCTCTGGCTCGACAGGAGCTCTGCTGACCTGGTTCTCAGGTTCTACAGCGGCTCTGCTGACCTGGTTCTCTGGCTCTAGAGCAGCTCTGCTGACCTGGTTCTCTGGCTCTACAGCGGCTCTGCTGACCTGGTTCTCTGGCTCTAAAGCAGCTCTGCTGACCTAGTTCTCTGGCTCTAGAGCAGCTCTGCTGACCTGGTTCTCTGGCTCTAGAGCAGCTCTGCTGACCTGGTTCTCAGGCTCTACAGCAGCTTGCTGACCTGGTTCTCTGGCTCTAGAGTGGCTCTGCTGGCCTGGTTCTCTGGCTCTAGAGTGGCTCTGCTGACCTGGTTCTCTGGATCTAGAGCGGCTCTGCTGACCTGGTTCTCTGGCTCTAGAGCGGCTCTGCTTACCCGGTTCTCTGGCTCTAGAGCGGCTCTGCTGACCTGGTTCTCTGGCTCTAGAGCAGCTCTGCTGACCTGGTTCTCTGGCTCTACAGCGGCTCTGCTGACCTGGTTCTCTGGCTCTACAGCAGCTCTGCTGACCTGGTTCTCTGGCTCTAGAGCAGCTCTGCTGACCTGGTTCTCTGGCTCTAGAACAGCTCTGTTGACCTGGTTCTCTGGCTCGACAGGAGCTCTGCTGACCTGGTTCTCAGGCTCTACAGCGGCTCTGCTGACCTGGTTCTCTGGCTCTAGAGCAGCTCTGCTGACCTGGTTCTCTGGCTCTACAGCGGCTCTGCTGACCTGGTTCTCTGGCTCTAAAGCAGCTCTGCTGACCTAGTTCTCTGGCTCTAGAGCAGCTCTGCTGACCTGGTTCTCTGGCTCTAGAGCGGCTCTGCTGACCTGGTTCTCTGGCTCTAGAGCAGCTCTGCTGACCTGGCTCTCTGGCTCTACAGCAGCTCTGCTGACCTGGTTCTCTGGCTCTACAGCAGCTCTGCTGACCTGGTTCTCTGGCTCTACAGCAGGTCTGCTGACCTGGTTCTCTGGCTCTAGAGCGGCTCTGCTGACCTGGTTCTCTGGCTCTACAACTGCTCTGCTGACCTGGTTCTCAGACTCTACAGCCGCGCGCTAAAACCCCCGAATACAAATACCAGGAAGCTGTCGCCATTGTGAAAAAAATATAGTGCCTACCGACTAATGAAGGAGACAGTGTAACGCCGCAAGTAAAAGATCCAGTCCTGATGGGCGGTCCCAAAAGGAGGCAGGGCAGTAACAAGGAGGGACTAAGAAGCCTCATTATCAATCGGAAGCCAGCATTTACCATGGACGATGACGCCAGCCAATGAAAAATATGGTTGGGGCTTCCACACCACTTCCAAAACATACCCTAATACAGCATGCCTCGCAAAGCGAGCAGCGCATGCGCTGCAACGCTAGGCTCGACCTAAAAATGGAGGTAGGGTCTTAAAATAAAACACAATACAAATAATGTTTAATTAAATGAAATCATTTAAAATAGTTAAAAAATAGGTTTGTGGATAGTAATGGACTTACACTTTGTGAGTGGGACGTCCAGTGTTTAATTTGTAAAACAATAAATGCTGGGGCCCAAGGTTTGGCTCAGAAGCCCTGAGCCGGCGCTATTGATGGTCAGTGTGCTAAATACCAAGGCTATGCCGTCTTGATTCCACCTCACACCGCTTCAATCCACAACTAGACACCCCCTTTCTCATCTGCAGGTTCTTTCTCATCCCCTCCGATCGCCTCTTGTCAATTTTTTTCCATATCTTTCTTCCTCCTTCTTTTCCTCTTATATGTTTTTCTCTCTCTCTTGCTCTGAATCAAAGTCTGTTGAGGAAAAATAAAGTGTTGGCCCAAAAATGAGTGCCGGTGGCCCCACCTGAACCCTCGAGGTCCGTTTTCAATAATATCCCGGGCACGTACATTTTGAGAAATTTCACGTAATTTTTTCCAAAATTTCATGAACTTTAGAAAACAAAATATTGCAATGTAGCCGTAGTCAGAATGTTACTAAAGAGAAGGGAGCGGGATAGGGGCAATCAGCCTTGCATAGATGTTGGTGGCGGTCCTTAATGCTCGGCTGGGATGGTCACTTTATTCACATTTCTTATATCCGCACAAACATACTTTCAGTTTACTGGATTTCCTCTGATTCTGATGAGGATGTAAATATCAAATGCCTGGTGAACGCACTTTTATAGCCTGCCTAAGTGTATCTCAGGTAAACGATAAAGGCATTTGTAGTTCTAAATTACACACTATGATTCACAGAAATTATTCCAAGCGGGCAGAGCATCTATAAACAGGGGCATAGCTTCGGGGGGGAGGAGGGGGGATTTAGGGGTGTTACACCACCTTCTAATAAATGTAGTTCCTGATAAATAGTTAGGTACAGGTGCTTTCAGTCGGGTATGGAGAGTTCTGTCGGATTTCACCAGGATTGTTTATATACACGCAGACAAAAACACACCCTCTCTCCCTCTGTTCTGAAATGTCTTTAAAATGTTGGTTATTTTACAAAATATTGTGTTTTCTCTCACTTACCAATCCTCAATCCTCTCCCTTTCCACTGCCCCTAAGGCCCCTCTCATGCACCCTGCTGGTCCCATGATGTAATTTAACATAATATGCCAGCCTGATTGTTGGAAAACCTGAAGCCCCTCCCCCCCAATCTTACTGACCAAGCCACGCCCCTGTGTATAAAAGCAAGAAACGTGCGTACAGAACAGACTTTCCACCATCGTAAATGTATTTGGGGGGGGGTGGCAGAGAGGGGTTTGCAAGGAGGGCAGTGGTTTTTCAGCATCCATTATACTTTCTCATGTTTGTAGACATTTCGCAGGCCGCTTCCCATCCTGGAATCCCATAAAACTGCTCCTGTTAAAAGCAGGAGTAAGCGCCTTCTCAAGATGGGACAGAAAGGAAGCCCCCCCATATTAAACGGGGTGCGGGGGGGGGTCCTACACAGAGAACGATGTTTCTCTTGAAATAAACACAGTTCAATATGGAAATGCGCAAATTAACTCTAAAGCTCCCGCCGGAGGCAAGTATTACATTTGAAACACATTACTTACGCCAAATGTAAATTTACATACTGCAAGGAGGAAGAAGTCTTACACAGGACCACAGCTCTGAGGCAAGGTATGGATGATGGTAAATTACTGAAAAAAGATCAACAAATTTCTTTTTTTCACTGAGCGGGGAGTGCTCCAACAGGCAAAATTCAGACGTACCGAGTCCACTCACCATTCTTGTCCACATTACTACTCGTCCTAACATAGCTAATCTTTCTCATGATGTAAAGTAGCAATACAGCAGCACACCTGTCGCGTAACTTCCAACGCTTCAAAGATGTGGGAAAATATGCCATTTGCATGTCATAGCTATGACAGTTTATTCCAATAGAAGCCAAGGGGCAGATTTACAAGCCCCTTGCGCTCCCAGTACGTCACTTTTTGTGACGCACTGGCAGCGCATTTCCCTGCCCCATATTTACAAGGACAGGAAAAGCCACCCTGCGTGGCTTTTCCTGTCCTTGTAAATATGGCCCCTTTACACGCAGCACTTTGCGTGAAAGGGGCGTTCCATGGGTGTTGCTGTGGGTATTCCCACGCAACACCCATGGAACGAGACACATTTCCAGATTTACGAGGAATCGTATACCTGGAAATGCGTCAGTATGCTACGCCACCCTAGGAGTGGAGGAGCGAGGCGCAACAAGGAGAAATGTTTTCATTTCTCCTCGTTTTTTCCCTCTTTCAATGCGTGCTGCATTCTACAGCACGCATTGAAAGAGGAAAATGCCTGTAGTGATTGTTTTTGTGCAGGAAGGTGCCCATTCCTGCACAAAAACAATCTCCCCATGGCGCAGGCATCCTTGCACCATGGTGCAAGGGTGACTGCGCCGGCGCATGGTAGCTGTTTGTGCGCCAGCGCAGGGGAGAGCACAGGAATGCACATATCATTGTAAATATGTTGGATTCCTGTGCTCTGAAAGTGCCGCAGCGTGGCGCAGCCAAAGGGCTTGCGGTGCCGCGCTGTGGCACTTTCTTGTAGATCTGCCCCCAAATATTTGCCAAGGTGTTAATGGTGCCAAACGCATGAAATATGTCAGGCGTCAAGAAGCTGAGTTCAGCGCATTTCCAATCTGAATTTGGGGTGTTTGTCAGCTGGCCCGCGGAAGAGGGGAGCACGGGCCGCTGGGACCCGAGCATATCCTGACCATCAATGGCTCCTGTTGTTTTTTTTTTTATAAGTTACGATTTTATTTTGTTGCAAATTATTTAATCTAAAAAAAGAACAAACACAGTTTAATTACAATTGCCATTTGATTGATTGAAATGTATTTGTTCTACAATAAAGGACTTAAACACACTGAAGGAATTTTAGCTTAAAAAGATGGATATGTGGAAAAATCCGTTGCTGCCCGCCTCCTAACAGCAACAATCATTTTCAACTCATAATCACTATGTCATCATTCAAACAGCTTTTTATGAAGGGAGCATAATGTCTTTTAACATTACCTGTTTTAATAGTGCTCTCTACAAAAGTACCAAACATTTTCACACTTTTTTATTGTAAAGAAAGCATCAAAACAAAATTAACAAAATAAACTTTCTGGCTTAGGAGTGACTTCCACCTGTAATTAAGAGTAACCTATTCTTTCTAAAGTTAAACCGAATTCAAGAAGTTATAAAAAACCTTTTGCATTTGTGTCTGTGTAAGTTAATCATTCATAACTTTACTCTTAAGTTTCATCCTTGAGCGCCCCCAGGAGTGTGTCAGGGGAGTAGTTACTGAAATCAGTACCATTGTTAACATGGTGTAATCAGGAGATCACACAGAGTGCAGTTGTAGTTCATCTACCTGGCTCATCTAGCACAATTATGCTTCTCAGCAACTGCTCAAATTGTGGATTGAAAGGATAATATCAACAAAATTGATCCTAATTCTTGAACCCCAAGATTGGACTGATCGAATGCGCCTCAGGGTCAGACCCTGATGGGTTCTCGATGTGCTGGAAGGTGATGACTGAGACTTTTGTGTCCTTAGATCTACAATGCAATGATTAAAGGTGGTAATCTGTTCTTGAATTCCTATGCGATGTCAGGCTCTTACCAGGCCTTGCTCCACTCGTCGATTGGGTCTGTCACCTGTGCCACTTTCAGGCACAAACCTGGGGAAAGATGATGTTTTAGGTCTGGCTAAGACACCATTATCCTGCTGATGACAACTATTTTTTAATATAATAACATACAAGAGGAAGACATGTGATAATGTCCAATATATGAGTGACGTCTAGTTTTTTTTCTACCAGAATTTAAGTGAAATGAGGAATAGGTTCTTAGGGTGACTTAGCATGTATGCAGGGGGGTAACACAGGCCCCCGCAGCCCTCGCGGTAGGGGGGGCATAACCTCCAGGGGGCCCCCTCAGCACCGCAGTTCGGCTGGAGAGCTCCAGACTGAGTTCGGAGGGGGCCCCTCCACGTACGCTGCAGGGAGGCCCCCTCAAGTTACGTTACGCCACTGCGTGTATGTGAATTTCAATCATTAATGGGCACTTCGGGGCATATTTACAAGCCCCTATTGCCACCACAATGCCACTTTTTCGGACGTTGAGGTGACGATAGGGGCTTCGCCTTATTTACAAGGCAGCTTTAAGCAACTTAATGTGGCTTAACGCTGTCTTGCGAATAAGGCCCCCTTCCACGCTATACTTAGCGTGAAAGGGGTGGGCAGTGGGTGTTGGGCGTTCCACCACAACATCCATTGATTTTGATGCTGTCCCATATTTACAAGGTATGGAGCAGCGCCAAAAATAAGACCAGGAAATACCTGGTCTTAAACAGGCGATACGTTGAGAAATATTTAATTTCTCCTTGATTTTGCTGTTTCTATGTGTGCTACGTTGTGCAGCACACATAGAAACAGTAAAAGGCTATTGATTGTTTATGTGCAGGAAGGTGACGCTTCCTGCACATAAACAATCAATAAAAAAATGACGTTTTGCAACTTCTATGTGTGCTGCGTTAAGCAGCACACATAGAAGTTTCAAAATGCCATTTCAGATTCTTTATGTGCAGGAAGGGACACCTTACTGCACATAAATAATCTTCCCCCCAATGCAGACACCCTTTATGGTGCAAGGGTGTCTGCGTTGGTGCTAGGCAGCTAAAATTGGGAGACATGGTTTACATCGCATGCGATACATCGCATGCCATTACAACGCGGTCGTTAAAATGACCACGTTGTTACATCGCAAACCATTACAAAGCAAGTCGTTACAACGACTTGCTGTAGGGGGCAGAAGGTGTTGGATTTCAAATCCAACACCTTCCCTACTGTTGCACAGACTGGAGTTGGAATAGTACATTATACTATTCCAACATCCAGCGCCCCCTACAGTAAGTCAATGTAACGACTTGCGTTGTAATGGTATGCGATGTAACAACGCGGTCGTTGTAACGACCGCGTTGTAATGGCATGCGATGTATCACATGCGTTGTAATGTGGCATATTCCTAAAATTAGTCCCAGCGCAGGGGGAAGCGCAGGGCTGCACCATATCCATGTAAATACGGTGCAGCCCTGTGTTTTGGAAGTGGCGGAGCGCGGCGTTAAGCCAAGGTGGCTAACACCACGCTCCGCCACCTCCTCATAAATATGCCCCTCCATTTCTTGTGCATTCACAAGCATATACTGATGGTTGTGATTTTTTTCAAATAAATATATTATTTTTGATAAGGAACAGGTAGGAGCTCATATAGCCATTTCTAGATGAGACATCCACAGGTGGTCGGTCAGGTTTTGCTTTCTACCCTGTACACCGCTATTGTTATTTCAAAGGAACTAAGCCAAGCTATGTGTAATCATAAGACAATGCAATGCATATAAGTTGCCTCTTGAATCTGTTGTTATCAGTAATTGTTCCACAGTAATAACAAGCCATGGGCAGTGGCGTAGCTAGGCACTCTGCCGCCCGTGGCGGTCCCTGCCTTCCTGCCTTTTGCCGCCGCACTGAGGGGCGGGGGGGGGGTGCTGGCGATGATTTTTGCGGCCCCCTCCGCCCTCCCCCCTTGCTACGCCAGTGGCCATGGGAGCACAGCAAACAGGGGGGAGGGGCGCTCCCACACCTTCCAATGCTGGGAGCTAACCCAGTCATATCAGTAAATTAAAGATAGCCTGCACTCTGCAGTGATGAACATCAGGGCTTACGTCGACGCTGCGTGGACTATACTGATGGTACTCCTATCCCGACGGATACCATTCCTTCGATATCTGATACATACTGAGCTATCGTTGCCTTGGTGATTTTGGTGACTATGAGGACCAGCACTGGATGCTAGCCATTATTCACAGAGAACTGGGATACCAGACTTAAGCAACAATGACGTCATGGGTAGCATACTCACTGTGATGAAACAAGTGTCGGCTGCCTGTGTTTATTTGACTTAACATGCAGATATAATAAAAAATGAGATTTTGATTACCTACGGCGGGTGCGGCAATCTTCAATTTACAAATAAAAGAATACAAATTTAGTAGGTGGGTGATGTCAAATCCAGTATGTGTTTCTCTCCCTGCTGATGAAGCTGTGAGTAACATCCCTATTGTCATGAAGCTATAGATTTCATCCGGGAGAGCATTGACACAGAAGAGTTATATTAACCTAAGGAGCCCTCGATTATCTACGGAGGAAGATCTGGTCTGCCTTCATCTCATTCCCACCATGCAGGGGTGAGGGTGCCTTGTATCTACCCCTTGTGTAGAGTGGAGTCAAGACGCCTTGTCTTCATTGGCTGTGTTTGTGAACAATTGTACAATTTCTTCCCACCACACAATGTCACAATGAGCTTTAGGACCACACAAGCTTGTGGTTAAATAGGTTTATTGTAGAGCAAAGGTACATATGACCGACCCCAACTGTCTCCTTTGGAATCCCACTGTTCCCAAGGCAACACAACGCCTAGAATGCCTGTTGGCTGAAGTTCTATAAGTCACTAAGGGCCATATGTATGAAGCCAATTTGCGATCGCAAACGCCGAAATTCGCAGAATTTCGGCGTTTGCGATCGCAAATTAGCAGTGTGCAATGTATCACACTGAAACCCCCTCGCAAAATAAAAAATCGCAAATTTTGCGATTCCCTATTTTACGATTGCATTTAAGGAATCGCTAATTGTGATTCCTTAAATGCAATGTAAGAAGCACCCAAGTTGTGCGATTTGTGCTTAAGGAATCGCAAATTACCACCAACTTCAAGTTGGTGGTAACTTGCGATTTCACTTAGAAATGCACTATTTTGCATTTTTTAAAGTGCCATGTGGCGCACATACATGCCCTTAGGGCACGTATGTGTGCCACATGTGCACACATGCACATTTCAGGGTGCAACAGGGTGTCCTTTGACACCCTGGCACCCTTGAAATTGCATTCTCAATTTGCGATTCTCTAATTGCTAATCGCAAATTGAGAATGTCTTCCCATTCATTCCTATGGGCCTCTAGGCCCATAGGAATGAATGGGGAGGTATTCTTAATTGCGAATCGCAATTTGCGATTCGCAATTAAGGAATATGAAGGATTCGCAAAATTTATTGCAAATCCTACATACATAGCGTTTTGCGATTCTCAAATAGCGATTCGCAAAAAACGCTATTTGAGAATCGCAAAAGGACATTTTGATACATATGGCCCTAAGCATATACATACAACATTTTCCTTCCTAAACAAAAACAGAAATAAGCTAATAACAACATAGCACAGATCCGCAGCATTTACGCATGTGCGGGATTTCATGCGACACACATTTGCAATAAACATTAAAAAAATGAACAGGCCCCCAATATGCACAAAATCTGCAAATGACAATCAAGTTGCTTACAGACATAATCCTCATATTTCTTAGGCATAACCTTTGTGCAAACACTGCGGGGCAGATTTACAATACCTAACGCAGCACGGCGCAGCAAGTCATTTTGCTGCGCTGCGTTAGTTTGGAAAGCACAGGGATGCGACATATTTACAAGAATATGTCGCATCCTTGTGCTTCCCCCTGCGCTGGCGCACAAACTGCAGCCATGCGCCGGCGCAGGCACCCTTGCACCATGGTGCAAAGATGCCTGCGTTGTGGGGAGATTGTTTTTGTGCAGGAAGGGGAACCTTCCTGCACAAAAACAATCACTACAACCATTTTCCTCTTTCAATGCGTGCTGCAGAATGCAGCACGCATTGAAAGAGGAAAGACGAGGAGAAATGAAAACATTTCTCCTCGGTGCGCTCGCTACGCCACCTCTAGGGTGGCGTAGCTTTCAGACGCATCTCCAGAGTTACGATTCTCGTAATTCGGGAGATGTGTCTTGTTCCATGAGTGTTGCGTGGGAACACCCACAGCAACACCCATGGAACGCCCCTTCACAGCAAAGTGCTGCGTGTGAAGGGGCCGTATTTACAAGGAGAGGAAAAGTCACGCAGGGTGGCTTTTCCTCTCCTTGTAAATATGGAGCAGCCCTCTGCGCCACCAGTACGTCACAAAAAGTGACGTACTGGTGGCGCAGGGGGCTTGTAAATCTGCCCCTGCGTCTTTCCTTTTCTTCACTCTCTCCGCTATCATCCCTTTGTACGGATTCGTTGCCCTTCTTCCACAATTCCATCTCGACCTCAGGGCACTTTGTGGCTTTCCGTGTGTTTCACCATTTGCCACCTTCCACACACACAGCAATGCCACGCACATCCAACACTCTTTATGGATTAGACCATTTCGGGTCACCCTTTCTAACTCCAGTTCCAACTCGCACTCTAACCCATTCCCCTTTTTTGAACACTCGAACTTTCAAACCTGTGTTATGTTTGTCAGTATATTTCTCTTGATATTGTTCCACCCTCAATTTCAAAGCACGCTTGTCCACGTTGGCCATTCTACTCATCCACACTGGTGCAAACACAGTGCATGCCACTCTTCCTTTCAACAAATAAAATGGAGTTTCCTTTGTGACAGAATGAGGAATTGTTCTGTAACTCCATAACATGTTTCTCACTTCTTTCTTCCAACATAAACCCTTTCCCAAAGCTAATTGAATGCACTCTCCCAAAACACGGTTAAACCTCTCAACGAAACCATTTTCATGAGCATTATATACAGTTGTTTTATGATATTTAATCCCTTCGTGTTTGAAAAAAGATTCAAATTCATCACAGGTAAACTGCAGCCTGATGTCTGACACCACTACTCCCGGACACCCTTCTTTCCGGAAGATTTCTTCACAAAATGTTATAACATTTTGGGATGTAATGTCCCTGACAAATGCTATCTCTGGCCATTTTGAGTAATGGTCCACCAGAGCAAGAGCAAACCTGCAATCAGGTCCCAAACACACAAAAGGCCCACAAATGTCTATTGCAACCCTTTCCCAGGACCTCTCAGGAACCTTCACCGCACTAATGGGCAATTCAGACACTTTGTGAGTCTACATACACACGGTTCACAATTCTGCGTAAACCTCACAATCTGTTTGTCCGTACCCAGCCACCAGAAATCATTATGGGCCTTTCGTCTCATTGCTGAAATGCCCCCGTGACCTTGATGCAAAAGCTCCAACAATCTGTGACGCACTGTAAAAGGTGCAACCAATCTGTCACATTCACCACTGACAACTCATCCCACAATGGTACGTACTCGCACAACAATTCCCTCTCCTCCTGCGTCAATCCCTCCCGATTGGGTAACTTGTCCATGAGTAATTTTAAGTTTGCATCATTAGACAATTCATCCAACCGCTCATCCTTCCATATGGCTCCTTTACATGCCAGATTAATCTCTGCCACCACCCAATCGTCTTCATTACTATAAGTTTTCACAATCCACATACACATTCATGTGTCCAGGGACATATTTGACCTTGAAAGTATATTCTTGCAGGCTGTATAACCACTTTGCTATGCAAAGTGTGGCTTTTTCTGACCCCTTTGTGATAAATAAATCGATAAGTGGGCGATGATCAGTTCTCAGTTCAAAATGAGTTCCCCACACAAAGGTTCTGTAGTACTGCACCCTCCACCAACACGCTAACGCCTCTTTCTCAATCACAGAATAAGATCCTTCTGCCCCCTTTAATGTTCGTGAAGTGAACGCAACTACTCTTTCCTTCCCCTCATGTTCCTACATCAACACAGCATCTAAACCATAACAACTGGCATCCGTTACCACAATGGATCTCTTCGCAGGATCAAACGGTACCAATACATTGTCTTTCAGTACCACCGCCTTTATGGCATTAACTGCTAGCTGACACTCGTCTGACCACCTTGATCCTTTCTTCATCAACATATGCAACACATGTGCTTTGTTGGAGAAGTGCTGTACAAATTTGGAGTAATACTCCACTAACCCCAGTAAAGACCTTAACTGTTCTTTATCCTTTGGAGGAGGGGATTTTTTTATGGCCTCGATTAACTTCAACTTGGGCTTGATCCCTTTGTTAGATAATGTAGGCCCTAAATATTCCACTTCTTCCCTCTGGAATTTACATTTCCTTATCTCCATCGTCAATCCAGCATTCTTAAACCTATTCAACACCTTATGCAAAACTACATCCTGTTGTTCCTCATCCTCGCCCCACACCAATATGTCATCCTGGAATACCAACACCTTAGATAACCCCTGTAGTCCACTCTGTATGACCCTCTGCAATAAGGCAGATGCAGACACTAATCCGAAAGGCACACGTTTAAACTGATACGCTCCCTCAGGCATGCTGAATGAAGTAATGTGCTTGGATTCCGTAAGTAATTGCAACTGATGAGAGGCACTGGAAATATCCAACGTGGTAAAATATTTGGCACCTATTACATTCATCAGCATCTCACTGATCTTGGGAAGGGGATGCCTATCCACCCAAATATTCTTATTCATATCCCTAAAGTCCATACACATGCAAATCTTTCAATTTTCCTTCTTGGCCAACACAATAGGACTCAGGCACTTGGATGCCTCTATAGGCTCAATTATTCATTCTGTGCACAAACATTTCAATTCTTCAGACAACTGCTCCCTTAAAGCCAACAACACATTCCTTACTTTATGCACCCTTGGCACAGCCGCATCCTTCAAGACAATATGATGTTCAAACTTCTTCAAACACCCCAACTTCTGAGAAAACAATGTGGGATATTCGTTGTCCCATTTTTCTACTTCTGGTTGCTGAGTAGTTAGAAACAAGTTAGCAACACTTGATCTGGATGGTTGGGGTCCAAAATTATCCCTAACGCACTCTGTTCTCTCCATAATAACAAAGTCTTACCTTTCTCAACAACATAGCCCTTTCTTCCTCTGTAAACTAAATCCACCAAAAAATAACCTAATACTGGTAACTTGACTACACAATAACCATGTGGTTCCACATCACTAGGAATCCGCTCACTCATTTTGTTCATGCTTATCCACACAAAGTTGTCCACCAACGTATATGGAGAACAAGAATCTGCCCACTTGGATACCTCCCTTCCATTTACTTCAATCACACACTTAGGGGGATAGTTTGCATCTTCTTTAATGCATTTGCACCCTGCAACTCCACATACAATTAAAACTTCCACAACTTCACTATCCTGTCATCATCATCACTTTCCTCCACATGCTCTCTCACCAAATTCACTCTCCTCTTGTTAACCTCCTTACTCCCTTTCTTGCATACCCTGGAGAAATGGCCAGTTTTCTTGCACTTGTAACACTGAGCATTCACAGCAGAACACGCAGTAGACTCAGTCAAATGGCGCGTGCTTCCACATCTGCAACATTGCTTTCTTGATACCTCCCTTGGGGCTTACTTGTTAGTTTTTTTTTTCCTTTTTGAATGTTTTTTCTAAACCCTCCTTTCTGTACCGCATTCACATTCCCATCCTCTGACGTGTTCTTATCATGACTCTCACCCAACATAACGGGATGTATTCTCAATCCGGCTCGCAATGGATATAGCTTTCTCCAAACTCAGATCCTTCATCTGCAACAGTATCTCCTGGATTTTATGATTATTTGTCCTACTTATCATTTGGTACCTAATTATTTAATCTTGCAAGTCTGAACTTATGAGAAGCAGACAACATTCCTAATACTGCCACATACTGCTCAATAGTTTTACCCATTTGCTGAGCATGTGTAAAGAACTTGTGTCGTTCCACCACTATGCTCATTTTTTTCTCAAAATTCTCTTCCAGTACCCTCATGGCCATCATATACACATCTTTGGGACCTTCCTCGACAATCAACCCATCACCCATCTCATTCTCATCAACATGCGGTATAGGTAAAGTTTGAAGAACTTTCCTTCCTTCAACATCAAGACTATGGGGGTGATTATGATGGCGGACGGACTTAAGTCCGTCCGCCATCATCCCAGGAATCGGGACCGCCTGCCCATATGGCGGCGGTCCCGCACATGCAATTATAATGCGACCGCCACTGTGGCGGTCGCATCGTGCATGTTTACCGTTGCGGCGGGTGCTGCTGGCTGCAGCATCCGCCGCAATGGCAAAAATGCATGTTGTGCATTTCCCTGCACTACGTGGCAGGCACCAAGTGGTGCCTGCCACCTGGTGGAGGGAAGTGTAGGGGGGCACCATAGGTGCCCCCCTAGTGCACAATTCCCATGCCCCTGCACAAGGGGGGCCCACAACATGCCCCCAAAGTACATCTCCACCAGCCTTTGAATGGCGGTTGAACCGCCATTGAAAGGCTGGCTTGGAGCAGCATCCTAATGTGGCGGACGGTGCCTGCTAGGCACCGCCACCATTCTAGGTATGCTGGCCGGGTCCGACATGCAATCGTAATGATTGCCTGTGTTGGACCCGTGGCAGACGGGCTTTCTGTCCACCAGCACACTGCCCGCCATCCTTATCTGGCGGGCAGTATTTGGCAGCACGATGGCGGTGAACCCGCCACCGGCAGGGTGCCGGTGGCGGATTCACCGCTATCATAATGACCCCCTATGTTTTAACATTTCTAACTTCCTTTCCGCCACATAAACATCCCTGACAGTCTCCAAAAACATTTCAAATACCTCTTTCCAATCCTCCCATGCCGTTACTGGAGACCCTGGGTCCTGTACGAACACAGGTGGAGCAGTCACCGATTGCATTGCCATGTCAGAACTACTACACAACACACAAAGCTCCAAATGCGACAAATTAAAACACTTGTCCTTCTTAACAGAACAAACCAACATAAATAAAGTAGACACCATCATCAATGGCCACCTTCTTCTATGTTTTCCTTCAGACTCTATGCGTATTCCTTGAATTAAGCTGTTCACCAGCACAGGCACCTTAGTTCCTTTTGTTTATGTGCAAAAGAAACTGTCCAAAAATAGTTGCCTTCTTTCTATAGTGAGAAACTGTTTACTCTGCAAGGTTCCACAGTCCTTCTTCACTGTCTGCAACCCTGATGAAGATTTGTCCCTTCTCATTTTTAATGCCCACGTGACACTCCTTTCCACTCTTCCAGGGAACAGACGGACGCCGATACCAGGAACCGCCAGTCACGCCAATTCTAGCACCATTCCACCTAAGCTTGCAATCAAAGCCAGCATATACTGGTAATTGCTGGTAAATGTAATTGTTTTCTAATGCGCCTGAGAAGCAAGGATTTCCTTCAGATGTTCCCGCAACACAGCTCACCCGGCGGTGCCTCTATACGTGTCTCACCTGCAACCCCGTGCTCATTAACAAACGTGCCTGATGGACGGGCATACACGCATGGATCGGGTGAGCTGACTGACGCAGCCTCAATTGTCTTCACAAAGCACGGCCGCATGAGCGGGGACCTCGCGGCTAGATATGCAGTCTTGCGCGATGGGCAGTAACTCGTTTTTAAAATTACAGTCAATGACAGCGGGAAGTCCGTCAAAAAGCAGGAATGTTTTTACCTTTTTTTTTTTATAGCGCAGTTCCCTCAGCAAAGAGGTGACACTTTCACCCTGGAACAGGTCGTCCTTGAACTTAACGTAGTGTCTGCCTGTGCCAGTCGCACGGTTACATTCTCATGAGTAACTTGATGGGGCTGGTACCTCCTGCGCTCCTCTCATAGCTATCCCATCTACGTCGCCAGTTTTATGACCACACAGGCTTGTGGTTAAATAGGTTTATGGTAGAGCAAAGGTGCATATGACCGACCCCAGGCAGACGAGCTTCAACTGTCTGCTATGGAATCCCACAGTTCTCAAGACAACACAACATAATGACAAGCCTAGAATGCCTGCCGGCTGAGGTTCTATAAGTCACTAAGCATATACATTACAACAATGAGCCTCTACCTTTTCATCTTTCTAGTGGAGGACTGCTCATTCCATCTCAGCACAGTATATGACTTTACAAACCCATTTCCCCAATTGCTATGCCTCGTTTGGCCAGAACAAGTGTGAGGTCTAGAAATCTATTAACTAGCTTCTTTTTGCAGGTTGGAGCATAATTCCAAGCAGGCATGTTTCAGGTTTTAGGTTTCCACCCAGCACCTCCTCCTGAATATGTATATGATTTTCTACCAATATTCATTTATGAGCAGACAGGGACCATACCATGTGGTAGAAGTCCCCCTCTGAAACCCCACATCTGGGACATGTATCCGCCATGTTCTGGGCAGTCGTTTGAGAGTAAGGTACGCTCTGTGTAGAAAGTTAGATTGTTGCAGTTAAAACCTTGCATTTCTGGAACTTTAGAAGGTGTGACTCAGGATGTGCTTTCAGTCTTCCCAGTTAAGTCAGTCTCCATGTGTGGCAACCAATTCTCTCTAAGTTTGGAAAGTTTTTTTTTTGCTTTTTCAATGAGAGTCTTATAGAATAGCCTTTTCCCCATTTCCCAAGGAGAGAACTAGGTGTATATTTCTCCCCTCAAGATAAATGTTTGGTCACAGCCACTCCCCATTTGCTAAGAGCTTCCCTCTAGGTACTCCATTTCCTGCTCCAGATCCTGAAATGTTCTGAGGGTGCATGAGTTATGAAGATCTCCCACCTCTGAGATACCATGTAATTCCAAATTAATTGGCCTGCCTCTCTGCGGGCCAGTCAGATTGTCTGTCGGGATCGCGTGAGTATACACTGGTTCCATATGTGCCCTTCTTATGCATTGCATCCGGCAGCGCTTGGCAGTCTTTAACGGTCAAAGCAGGACTTGTCAAGCGCCCTGAGGTTTAGAAGTATTCTTCTTAACAGTTCGAAGGAACATACATACCGCTGATATATTTTGCGAGGCCACGGGTTGACTTTTGGCTAGCCATCTGGCAACCCAATGCAGCTGGGCTGCCAAGTACAAAGCCTCATAGTCAGGCACTTTGTTGCAATGCTGCTCTGAGCAGACCCTCCAGGATTTCGCGATTTGCAAAAAAATCGCGAAATCAGCAGTTTTGTAAAAATGCCGCGATTTTTACAAAACTGCCCGCGAAATTTCGAAAATGTTAAAAAAAAAAAAAATTTTACGAAGGGCTGTGAAAACACATATTTTCACCTCTCAATTCCCAACTTTTGGGAAACGGAGGACCTCTTGTGCCCATCTCATTGAAGCGCTCACTTTGTAGAATGAGACACCTCTTACCGGTGGGGGTGCGGTGCAGCAACAGGAAGTTGGCGGGGTGTACTTGGTGCTCAGTCTTGTCTGATAGTACAGTTAATCCCTCAGACACCAGTGGTAAACAGCTATGATGCACACAAACTGAGCCTAGTAACCCTTAATTGCCCTGGGACTACTCCAAAAAGTGATGACAGAGAAATGCACTAGTTTAAACATAGTGGAAAAGATGAAACACTAAGAACGCTGAGAGCATGTCTGGTTTCAGCACACAAAGTTCCACTGTCTCTGAGAGAGCAGCAAATAAGACCTCGGGTTGTAGATTCCCATCTGACTGGAAGTGGACTCTTGGAATGGGATTATCCCCGCACATGCCATTTAGAGATTCTCAAAGTTAAGTAACAGGGCCTCTTGGCAGGGACAGAATTAGAAGGGCAAAGAGGCTTACTCCTGTTTATATAGGATTTCGCAGGAGAGGCTAGTTTCGAGGGCGGTTATCACAGCCGAACTCAGCTTGGTAGTTTGTCAATTAACAACGTCCTTAGCTTTGCTTGCTGTCTCTAGAGTTCCTTTGATGCCTCATACCGTCCAGCGGTTCAAAGGAGTGTGAACTTGCTCCCAGTGTGCACATCTTTCACTAGCACTGGAGTGCCTAGGTTAGCATCAGAGGCATAAGCACAACAACTGGTGATCGTGTGGACATTGTTGCTGCAACAGTCTGACAGAGAAGCCTCGATCAGGTGATGTGGTTTGATTTCATCCACCGCACTTCTGTTGCTGAGGTGTCCAGTGTTCTAGTGGGCAGCGTTTTGGTACTACCTCATTAAAGAATACAGTGCCCATTCAGATATGGGTCCAGCGGTATACGCAAGGTGAAGGACACAGTATGCACAAATATTTTACTTTGCCATGGGCTAGGGGCCATCGAGAAGTGATCCTGATATGTCATATTTCCATTGATCTGAGGTAATTTGCGACCTCTTGACTCTGGAACGGGGGCCCACTGTTGTAGTGCTTTCAAGAATCTGAGCTGCACGTATCTTTTCCAGTCTGGGGGTGACTTCTTCTCTTGACATGGTTGATACCGTTTCCACTTCGGGTTATTTGGAGTGGTCATCAACAATAACTAGGAAATATCTCTCATCTGGAAGACAGACAACACTTGCACTCTCCTGGACCACGGATGGTATGATATATCTTCTCTGAGGAGAAGGGCAAGTGGGTCTGGCGGCCCAGCAACTTGGCAAACCACACATTCTCTCACCATGGCTTTGATCTTGCCATCCACTAGTGGAAAACAAGCACTGTTTGTCAATATTGTTTTGGTGTTCACCACTCCCTGCATGAGCTGTTTGGAGGACTTGTTGGTTAGGGCCATAGGAATAACGAGACAGTCATCCCTCAGGTGAATTCCATCATAAGCCACTGCAGTTTCAGTGCAGATATGGTGTACTGGTGCTTAGTTTGTAAAATAATAAGTGCCGGGCCCCTGACCAGGAGGAAGAGGTGTCCTGCCTCACGGATCCAGGAGGCAGCGGTGACCCGGCAGGGGTGCATACATGGGCGCTAGAACATCCCAGGGGAAATACAGCTCCCTCCTATGAGGTTAGGACTGGAGCTGTGCTTCTGTAGAGCTACAGACACTTTAAACATGCCTAATTCAAAGTGGAATACTTTGCTAAAACAGTTTCCATTGATTTCAGGTTGAAAATGAATGATTATGAGTAACATAAAGTGCCGCAAAATTGCCGCTAAATTTCCATATTTGTGCCGCTAAATTTCCATATTTGTGCCGCTAAATTTGCTAATCCATGCCGCAATATCCTGGGGGGTCTGTCTGAGTCTTTGGTCATTCTGGACAAGTGACAGCAGGGTGGTGTATAGTTTCTTATATGTACTACCTGGGGGTATCAATGGTATACTGGCGTGATAAAATACTAATATTGGTAAAACGACCCTCTTCACTGAAGCCTCCTGCCCATATTTGAAGTAGGCGGAGTGCCTCGAAAGGCTATGCATCCCCAATGGATGCTAACACCGTGTCGACCTTGATAGATTTATATAACGCGAAGCAGTCTCCGGGGGCAACAGTGCTCTTTACTTGAAACAATTATACACAATTACACAGAGAAGATGAGTAAGGCTACAAAGTGTCTCCACAGCCTTTACAAAATGGGGAGACGAGTGAAACACTATGGGTGCAAGCATGCAAGACATGAACAGGATAAGCAGGTTACAGAGGTCCCATGCGGTCTTTTTTTTATAAATCTTTTTATTGAGCTTTGTAAACCTTTACAGCATTTGTGTCATGTTGTATGTTCTCAAGTATACACTGTTTCTTTGTGATCCCTTCTCTGAACTGTAGAGTGGGGTACTTTAGTCTGCTGTAACTTATAACACAGTGCCCACCCACCCCCAATTTCCCACGCGTAGTCTTTACTTGAACAACAGGTCACTTAGTGGCCGCACCACCAGTGCAGTGAGGACACAGGAAAACAGTGGAGTTACATGAATCACACGTGCATGTGGAGTGACTGAGAAATAGTTTATCCAGGAGGATAGACAGGAGTATGCTCAAGTGTTGTGAGCGATCACTGCCAGGTGAGCGGATGGGTACAGAAGAATTAAATAGAAGGATCCTCTCACCAAACAGTGAATTATAAGGGAGGATTTAAAGGGAAACCTTCAAAGATCGCCTTGAATAGAACAAAACACATTTGTTCCACCCCCTCCAAATTCCCCTGCAATAAGCAGCCCATCCAGTTCCTCTCTGAGGTGTCTCGGCAGTAATAAACTCTTGGCGGTGGGGCCATCGACTCTAGCAGACGCATCTGCCTATATAAATAGCAATGCAGGGGGGAGTGGCTTGATGCCAGCGGCAGATGGCGGCACCCGAGTGAAGCTCCCCGGGACGACGCGGACCGCATATACATTAATGGTAAATTAAGGAGTTTGACGAGTTGCGGGGAGCAGCGGAGGATGGGCAGACGCAGCGGACACCCTTGGTGAGCAATTCGGGGACCGGAACCTGGCCTATTTCTGACTTTTACTTCAGCCTGCGCGGATCGCGGATTGCGGCCGCCATTTTGTACGCGATGCTCCTTTGCCTGCTGAACGTATGAGGAGAACCATTTGGCAGCCTGCCACTGTGAGGGCAGCCCATGACAATGCGGTTTTCCTTTTTAAACAGTGAACAGGCAGGTGACAGATGCCTAATGTGCTTGTCTTTCCCCTTTTCTTTGTATTGAGACTTTGTGTTTGCTTACAGTGACATCAGGGAATTTGGTTAAAGCAGAAACAGGTGCATCTGCCATTTTGAGGGCTCTGTCTACTCTGCCTCTAACACAATTACATTAGAAATGACCATGTAAGTCTCTTTAAAGAGAATTTCCCTCTACTCCTTCCTCCTTCTTATAATACCAAATGTGAAATATTCTTGTGCTGCTTTTTTGTTCAGTGTTATTATCACCTTTTTTGCGGTGTATCTTCTATGGAATAGGACTTGGATATTCTATGATACAATTGGGCCTCAATTCGTTTTTCTTTTCCACTGCTTCTTATGGGACGACTGAAAAAACTGGGGCCCCCCCACATCACGCTCCACGCAGTCCTTCATCAAAAACTCAAAACTTTTTACTGAATTTTCCAAAATGGAGGACTCTATGGTTTCTCTATCTAAAAGCTCTTCGCCTACGAGCTCTGTCCCCTCTGCCACGGGGAAGGCTACTACTAAACGTTTGAAAAAGGACCCACCCACTCCACCAAAGCCTTCTTCTCCTGTTTCTTTAGATATGTTATTGGAGGAGATACGAGCACTCTGTCCATTCATGGAAGAAACAAACTCCAAACTGCAGTTCCTTACAGAGAACTGGTCTCAAATGAACGAGCGTCTTACAACAGTGGAGCATAATGTCTGCTCCTTTGGTCTTACCATTGAGAAAGTCAATACTCTTCATTCTCAGGTTTCTTCACTTCAGAAACCGGTTGAAGATCTTGAGAACCGAAACAGAAGAAACAATTTACGCATTTACGGTTTACCGGAAAACTCAGGGGGTTCTGACCCCCTATCCTTCTTCAGATCATTTCTTCCTAAACTGCTGTAGTTGCCAGAAGGAACATTACTCAATATTCAACGAGCACACAGGCTTGGCCGTCAACAATCAGGTGTGTCTACTTCTCGGAGACCAAGAGGAGTTATCCTTTATTTCCTTGAATATACAGTCCTACTCAAGGTTCTCTCAGCAGTCAAATCAATCCAATGAGTCACATGGTCGGGCTCCACTTTATTTTTTGCTCAAGACTACGCTAGAGCCACAGCAAATAGGCGCAAGGAATTTCTCAGCATGAGACCTGATCTACGCTCTTTAGGGGCTCGCTATGGACTTTTCCACCCATGTCTGTTCAAGGTCACCTACAAGAACAAGACTACACCATATGAAGATCCAGTTAAATTACGAAGTTTCATCAATTCGTGTAAATCCGAAGCTATGGACTTTTCTGGAACATTGTCATCTTAGAGCGTTTTGATGTTATTTAACTTTTAAAGTGGTTTCTCTTCTTCCTTTGTTTCAGAATTCTAATTCATAGTTTAGTAGTTCATAAATGTTTATTACACCCTCTTTTAAAAGTTTATCTAGTCCCCCTATTTTATAAATTCCGCTTGTTTCTTAACTATTTTTTCTCTCCCATTTACAGGGTTGTTGATGTCTGCGTCCACCCTACATCCTTGTCATTTGTGAGTTGACATGATCCCTCCTCGCCCCTCATTTTGTTCGGTCCGGACGTGCCATCTGTTCCATGTGGTTTCATCCCCCCCACTCTTTTATGGTGTTCTTAGGTATGTTGTACCTTCTTTATTCTTCAATCCTTCCTTGTCCTTTTTCTATTCCTTTTTTGTTCTTCCCCCTCCTTTATCTTTCGTTTCCCTCTTTTCTTTTACATCTCTACTCATCTCTTTTATTTTCCTTACATTATTCGATTAATTCTGCATATAGTTGGATAGTTTTCTGGTATGTTTTTTGTTGCTTAAAGGTCTGCATTGATTGGTGTCTTCCATATATTTCTGTATCTGTTTCATGTCTTTGAACTTTGTCTCTTGGAACGTCAGAGGTTTGAATTCTCCTATTAAAAGGCAAAGGGTTCTAACTCACCTGCCTAAATTGGAAACTGACATAGCTTGTTTACAAGAATCTCATCTAACAGTAGAGGAATCTTTAAAATTAAAGAAAGGATGGGTAGGGGAGGTCTTTTTTTCACCAGGGGATGGTCAACGGAATGGGGTTTTAACTCTTTGTCGTAAATCGCTTTTCCCAATGCTCTGATAGTGATGGACGATGGTTATTTACCAAATTGTTGATCGGGAATGCTCCGGTTTCTTTACTTAATATATATGCTCCCACCGATGGGGATTCCTCTTTTTAGACTTCCTTGGCTCAACAAATTACACATTGTATTGAAGATAACTTTATTCTTGCAGGAGATTGCAATCAAGTCATAGATAACCCTGGGCGAAGTGCTACGCTACGCTCGCGTAGTTTGCGAAGTTTGCGCTACTTCGCACAACGCGAATTGCACGTAGCACAGTGCAAACACGCGTAGCGTAGCGTAGTGCCGCGGTCATTTTTTGCTTGCTCGCGGTCCTCAACGTCAAGTTGGCGACCGCGAGCAAGCAAAATGACATCCCGGCGAGACTTTTTCTCGTTCGCGATCAGCAACATCAAGTTGCCGATCGCGAGCGTGGAAAATAAACCTCCCGGCGAGATTCTCAACGCGGGAGGTCAGGTTTCTCATTGCGAGTGGTCGCGTATGCTCGCGACCGCTCGCGATGAGAAACTACCAGTCCGCGTTGAGAAAGCTGCCGCCGAGTAAAATCTACTCGAGCGGCAGTAAAAGACAGCTCGCACTGTGCAAGTTGTCGTTTTCAATGATTGCACAGTGCGGACAAGCATCCGGCACTGTGCAATCATTGCGAACAGTGCGCTACGCAGTTCGCGTAGTGCTACGCGAAGCTTGCGTAGTGCGAACTGCACTTTGCGTAGCTTCGCGAAGCATTACTTCGCGAACTACGCCCAGCCTTAGTCATAGACCCCTTTTTAGACCGTAACTCAATGGTCTCTTTTGTTCCCCATAAGGCTCATAAAATTTTTGTCCAGACTATCAAACAGTACAAGCTTATTGATGCTTTGAGAATATGCAACCCTACTACAAGGGAATATACTTACTATTCTCCAACCCATCATACCCAATCTCGATTATATTATTTTTTTATTTCTCATAATATCTCCCAATCATTAATAGATGCGGATATTGGCTCTATTCTAATATCCGATCATGCTCCCACACCACTATCCAACTTGATATTTTACAAAAACCTAATACTTCCAGAAGATGGCGTTTTAATAATGCTCTCCTTTTGGACCCAACATTTACCTCCTCTTTTATATCCTTCTCTAATGAATATTTTTTGTTTAATCAATCTGATATGCTACCTTTTTCTGTTATATGGGATGCTTTTAAAGCAGCAGCTAGAGATTTTATCATTGGTTATGTCTCCAAGAAGCGCACAACTTCGCGTGAACTAACCAAAACCATCTTAACCAAGATAAAGAAACTGGAGCATTCCTACCACTCCTCAAAATCAAAGGATTGTTTATCTGAACTTATAAATGCCGAGTTTCAATTCAATAAGGAATCAACAGATAATGCCTCAACATATTTATTAAAGTCCAGTGCATAATTTTATGGTGGCCAAAACAAAGCGGGGAAAATATTAGCTAATTATCTGAAAGTTAAACATAACAAACTTAATATAGAATCAATTATGGATGAGCAACATACATTGAAATTTAAAGACACCGAAATTCTAAATGAGTTCCTTCACTTTTATAAGACACTTTACATGTCATAAATCCCTCTCTCAGAGCATCATATCTCTCAGTTTCTTTCTGGTGTCCAGCAAACCTCTGACACTCGACCGGATTTTACATTCTTAGAATCTGACTTGTCACAAAAGGAACTCCTTACCGCCTTACAGACACTCAAAAAAGACAAAGCCCCAGGACTAGATGGTTTCACCGGCGAGTTTTTTTCACATTTCGCACAATTGCTACTCCCCAAACTATACAATCTTTTAGATTTTTTTTTTACACTCAGACAGATCCGCTGGCTCTTTTTCAGACGCCGTAATTTGCCTTATTCCCAAGGAAGGAAAGGATTTAAGATATTGCAAAAAATTTACGGCCTATTTCATTAGTTAACATCGACTACAAAATGTTTTCAAAGGCTTTGGCCATACGTTTAGAATCCTATTTACACAAATTATTAGGGAAGGAACAATCTGGATTTGTTAAAGGCCGTCTCATCATAGATAATACCTGTTTATTTTTCGACATTTTGTCCAAATCCTCCCGTTTATCTCACTCTCTAGCAGCAGTAGCCTTAGGCGCGGAAAAAGCTTTGATAGAGTGGAATGGCCTTACCTTTTTCATACACTTAAGTGGTTTGGTTTTGGACCTAAAATTATAACTTTAATATCAATTCTCTACTCTAATCCACAAGCGGAAGTATGTGCAAATGGCAACACCTCTTCATTTTTTTACTTAGGCAGAGGTGTTCGTCAGGGTTGCCCTTTGTCCCCGTTTCTCTTTAATTTAGCCCTAGAACCTTTTTTGTCCAGAATCCGTCAGAATCAAGATATACATGGATTTGATTTTCAAAACACTCACATCAAATTGGCAGCATATGCCGACGATGTATTATTATTTATTTCACAACCCCGGTCCTCTATCCCCGCATTCCTACAAGAAGTTGAATTCTTTGCTTCTGTCTCCGGATATAAATTGAAGAAGGACAAATGCGAAATATTACCTCTAACAAAATATACTTTTAAGGATGATTTTAGTGTCTCAAACTTCACATGGAGCCCAAAATATATCAAATATTTAGGTTTACATTTCACTCCTTCCATCCCAGATACAATCTCTTGTTGTATGGATAACTGTGTACAAAGAATTTTCACATTGACTGCCAAATGGCACCCTTTATACCTATCCTGGTGGGGTCATTTAGATACTCTAAAAATGATGCTAACCCCTATAATACTCTATACAATCTCTAACTTTCCAGTATGCATTTCTTTAAAAAAAAATAAGAAAATAAATTCTGTGTTATCCTCTTTTTTATGGAACAACAGAAAATCATGCATGTCATTATCAAATCTAACACGTCCAAAATCAGAAGGCGTTGTCAATTTCCCTGACTTCCCCATATATTGAAAGTCCTTTTTACTTCGTCAGTCCTCGAGATGGCTCGCTGAGTCTTTAATGGGTTGTCCTTTATGGGTTGAACTCGAGCGTTCTTTTCTTTCCCCCTTCTCATTTCAAGAATATGCATCTTTCACCCGCAAGCCACAATCCCTACCTACTCCTATACTTAAATATACATGCAAAATTTTGAAATCCAATTTGTCGCTAATCCCTACGGATTTAGACTCTTTTTTCAGATCTACATTATGGCATAATGAGATGATATTGATACATGGTAAACCTGTGTATTGGAGATCTTGGAGACAGAGGGGCTTAATTTGGATACATCAACTGTATGTACAAGATGAGATCATGTCTTTTTCACAGGTCAGTAGACTTTTTGACCTACCTACGTCCTTTGAGTCCAAATATAACCTCCTGAAACAAGCTATTCTAACTGCATACGCCCAGTTTACATTCTCCAATACTCCCACCTCCTCTCCTGTTAACACATCACACACTCTTCTTCGTACTAACCCCAAAGCTTCTGTTATTTATAATCATTTACGCACTTCATGCACCACAAGAAAACAAACTAAAGTGGAACTTTCCTGGGAACAGGATCTAGGGGTATGCTGGTCAACGACCCTATGGAACAAAATATGGACTAAAATCAGGAAATCTTCCAGAGCAGCAACCACCACGCAAACACTCTTCTTTATATACAATAGACTTCTTTTCATTCTCTTCTTTAAGCTATGCTAATCTGACTTTTACACCCTATTATTTTGTTCCTAAGTTTCATTTGGATTCATATGACTGTTTATTGCTTTATTGTATTGTGTATTGATACTTTATATTCTCTTAATAAAAAGAAATAGCAATGCAGGTTTACTGTCCGAGAATGCTCTGCAGGGATGGAAATCAATGGCTTATCTATTGATCAGTGATTGGCAGGGGCCGCCTCACATCCCTCCCACCAGCATTTGATAAAGGAAGTTCATTTCTAAAAAAGGTTTCGGGCTGCCTTTCTGATCCTTTCTTTTCAGTCTCCACGCTCTCTGATCCCTTTATTCATCTGTAGACTCGAGTCGTGTCAGTCCAGCCCACTGTACTTTGGCCTCTGTTTATTTTTAGCTGTGGCTTTTGCCACAAAAAGGAAAGTATTGAATAAAAAGTTCACTTTGACAGAGAATACACAGGCACTTTGGATTTGTCAACATAGCATAGGTCAAATAACATATTTCTATAGATTTCCTTGAATCTATGTCTCCCCACTCTATGGCGCTATTGTATATGTTCTGTTTCATAATACTGAATTTACTACACCTATGTGAGCACTGCTCCATGTGCATCCTTATGTATTGAGATACATTGTATGAATTGCTTATTACAGATCTTCAGGTAACTGGAGTACGAGTTTGTAAGTTGCTTATTTACACTAGTGTCATAACAGTTGACCCATTATGGCAATGATGTTGTGCGCTTATATTACTAGACTAGACGAGTCAACGTTCCTATGGAATGAGGTAAGTAGAAACTGTCAGATGATGGGCCAAATGTACTAACATTTGATTCAACACAATGCAGCAAGACGAGGGACACCTTCCTGCACAAAAACAATGCTCAGAGGCATTTACCTCCTTACACATGTGCTGCAGATTGCAACACACATAGAAGGAGGAAATAACGAGGAGAAATAAACATATTTCTCTTCATTGCACCTCTGGCGGGATTGCGTACCATTTTGACACATTCCCAGGTTTACTGGTCCTAGTAAATTTGGGAATGCGCCAAAAACCATGGGTGGAGGCGTGGGAGCACCCATTCTCCACCCATGGAACGCCTTCCCAAGGCAAACTAATGTAAGGAAGCGACTTCCACTGCTTGGTGCTACTCCAGATTGACTAAGTCACGCAGTGCCACGCAAGGTGTTGTAATAGCCTTGGAGCCCTCCATAGCGGGCTCTACCGCCCATTAAAGGCCCTCTCCCTTGTTAAAGGCCCTCATCTTCGGCTCGGGCCTTTAACGCTGGAGCGTTACGTCGGGCTCGAAGGCTATATTGTCTCATTATAAGTCACATGATATTGCTTCACAAGAGAACAATTTTATCCGAACAGTGAGTATCCTTACTGTCACTTGAGCCCCTGCTCCTCCGCTGTCTAAACAGTTCTGCTATCTTTCTTTTCAACATAAAAAAGTCACGGTTTGCTTTGGACATTTTGGTGTATGTGATAATATTAATTTAGGAAATATATGTTCACATTACTATATGCAAGAAAGTGGTGTATACATTTCCCTACTACACTGGCCCTCAATGAAAGAGCTACCCACGAGTCTCTGTGTTCTAGGATTGGACGCGCACAAAAGGCACATTG
Source organism: Calotriton arnoldi (assembly GCA_963921515.1). Classification (NCBI taxonomy): domain Eukaryota; kingdom Metazoa; phylum Chordata; class Amphibia; order Caudata; family Salamandridae; genus Calotriton; species Calotriton arnoldi. The sequence goes on along the minus strand of CAWUFW010003928.1, from coordinate 659,842 downwards.
AGGCGCAAAGCAAATCACAAAGGAAAGAGTGTGCTTAATGCTCTCCTTTGGGATTCGATCGGCAGTGTATCAATACTTTGTGATGGCAACTGTAATCTCAAACCATTGATCCGTTACCGGCTCAAAAAAGGGAGTGCTAAGTAATTTGCGAAGTGGAAGTTAAACCTTCAAAATGGTGCTTGCCAGTATTTGGGGGAGCAGACAGCAGACCTGGGGGACCCCTGCATGCTTCCTCCAATGACATTCACTGAATGCCATTTTTTTTATCCAGAAGGGATCCTGTTGTAAGGGTAAAAGAAGTCCAAGTAGCCGTAGAGTAGATTGTAGAAGATGGTTTATTAAGGCTTAGTTACAGGTTGTCAAGAATGTAAGTTTCAGGTAAGTAAGTTAGTATATAGGAGACAGGAAGTTTAGCCCCACCAGGAGCAGCCTCCCTGCTGCTCAGCCTGCACGCTCCAACTGACACGCAGCACATCACCAGGCAACCATGCATTCCGTGACATCACCAAGCATTCAGCATTCCACTCATCACCAAGTACTCCAGCCAGTGCTTTAAGTGGGATGAAAAAACTGGGGGTCTCTCATAGGGGCGTGGCCACTGTAATTAAGGGCATGGCTTGAAACACTTAAGCTAAAAATCTGTACTTAGCAGGTATTTTGCTGCTTCTGTCCATTCATCCAAATATATAACACAAGTAACATTACACCTACAACAAGCCCGGGCTATTGGCTTTGTCAATGGTTGTAAGTTGCGTAAGATAAATAAGCAACAACTATCACTTCAGTGTATTGAAAATGCTACTCACTCTTGTGGGCTAAGTTGTGGCATAAGGATCGAGCAGCCGACTTTCGAGCTGAGAAAACAGGTTCGAGCCTGACGTTCTGTGATTCAAAAAAGAAATATATGCCATTGTGTAATGTAACTGGTGCTCATGTAAAGCGCTCCAAGTTTGCACTATATAAAACTGAAAAACGAGTCTCTTTGAAGTTACATCAAAAGCAGTGACGGGCTGTACAATTGCGGAGTTAAGTTTTTTTTTTTTCACCTTGAGGGTAAAAATGGAGAGCCCGATAGGACCAGTCTTGACACCTGCTTTTAAAAACTGCCGGTGCTGAGCACCGGCAAGACCCGGCCCACTTAAAGCCCTGACTTCAGCACTCATCCTGGCCAAGCAGTAGGGAAGAGAGGTAAGGAAAAGGTATGGCAACATTTAAGTCACAACAGATACCCTAATTCTTTTAGAGCCCACATCAGAGTCCATTGTTTTTTTTACCACCATGCCACGTCAGACAGGAATCAGCCATATGCAAATCAGCCTTGGTCCTCCTCCAATAGGAACAGTCCTGCAAAGAAGGGAGGCTGCTGTCCCTCAAAGAGCTGCATCCTTGCATTCTCAGCCATTTGCAGTAAGTTCCAAAGAATGAAATAGGCACTTTTGCGACTCCTGCAAACGGGCATGTTGCACTGCAACTAATTAGTAAATGGCTGATTAGGACATCAGGTCAGGTTGCAAAGCAATGGGTGAAAAAAACACCGACTGCGTTGCGACCCAAACTTATTACATCGGGGCCAATGTGTGATAGGGATGTGCGCAGGTTTCCTTCATTACTCAATTGATTGGCTGGTGTTGCACTTCTTATCTATACTGACAAACGGGATAGGTTGAGTCAGGAAATTAATGTGGGGCTCGGAGACCTCCAGGCTGTGGGTTACTTGGTGGTTCTGGAAAGAAGATGTTATTTCTCCGTGCGAGGCCTGGCTGAGGGCCCAAGAGATATTTTACTGCCTCAAGGTGAGTATGAGCTGTTCAAGAGATACAGTTACTAAATCTAAGCTAGTACATGGTGGAGTTAGACGCTGGACGTAGTAAATAAAAGCGTGATGTGACTGTAGACATATAAGGTAAGCGTGTCACTTAAATGTCATGGATATTCTTGGAAGTATGCAAGACTTTGCACCCTACAAGTCCTAGTCAACAATGACAACAACAAAGGTGGGTGTATTGCGCCCCCCCCCCACTGTGCTCCGAGCAAACACTATAAAGGTGTCATAAACATCTCCCGAGCGTTTGCTTGGATATGGTCCCCCAATGGCCCCACGTCATAAGAATGTCATTTTTCCAGTCCCGTGCTTTCATTTAACAATCCAGTTCCTTCTAGAAGTTGCTATTTTGGATTAAAAATGGACCAACAGCAATTTTAAAAACTATATGCTTTGGTTTCTACACAGATATCTCAGGAGTTGAAACATGGCGTCCTATCTGGCTGTACGCTGAACTTAAGTTTTCAACCAGCGTAACTCCCCAGCGGCCTCTCCTGCGGCATCTTAGCGTTAAAAGCGGCTCCATGGCATACCATCTGGCTGTACACTGAATCTAAATTTTAACCTACTCTAAAGCCCCAGAGGCCTCTTCCACAACATCTTGGGGCCTGATTACGATACGGGCAGAAAGGAGTCTGACCGTCAGTCGGAGCCCTCCTGCCCGCATCGTAATCACCGATTTGGATTTCCTTACAACCAAGCCATTTCGATGGGCTCGGTCAGAAGGAAATCCAAATTAGTCTTCCGAATGGCTTATGACGGGCTCAGAGAGCCCGACTGCCATTCGGAAGGCCCACAGTAATCCCCCCCGCCGGCTCTTTCCGACCGAGGGATTACGATGGTAGTTTCCCACTGCCTTTTTGTGCTGGCCTTTCCGGCACAAAAAGGCATTGGGAGACAGCTTTGGGGGGCCCCCATGGGTACTAGGCCGCCAAATGGTGGCCTAGGGGGCACCTATGGTGCCAACCTGTTAATCCCTGCACCCGGTGGCAGGCACCTTGAGGTGTCTGCGACGGGGTGCAGGGATGAACTGCACCCCTGCTCTTTGCTATGAGAGCATGCATTCTGTTCGGAATGCATGCTCTCATAGCAAAGTATAGGATTGCAACCGAACAGGGTTCGGTCGCATCCTAATTCCTGGGCTGGAACCGACGACTGGAGGTTGTTCGGTTCCAGTTCCAGAACAATGCCGGTCGGGCTTGGGTCCGTCCGGCATCGTAATTGCCCCTTAGTGTTAAATAAATGGCAACATTGTGTCTCGTCTAGCTAACATTGAGCCTAAATCTTCAACCACTCCACTGCTGCAGCAACCTCTTCAACAACGCCTTAGCGTTCACAGCGGCAAGATTCACAGGCGAGGGTGGGCCTGACGGTTCGCTTCGCCACCTGCCCTCAGTACTGCAGCGGCCTAGAATAAAGATACTGGTGCCCACCTGACGACAACAAAAAGGCAACATTACTTAAATGAGACAACTGACAAGAACCCCCAACTGCTTATGAGGCGAGATGAAACAGGCCCTAGAGCGCGCGTCTTTCCTCTAGGCCCAGCCATGTCGATTCGCTAATCATTAGCAAACAAGATTAGAAACAAGGTGTTCCACGTGTGATGGCTGATCAATGCTCCATGGTCAGCTCTGTGGATTGGGAGTCGAGCAGGAGGTGGTGGGCCTACACTACGCCTGGGGCGTGGCCTGTTCCCGCTCCCAGACCAAGATGGAAGCGTCTCTGTCACTGTCAGCTTCCGGCGCGAGCGGATGCGCTGAAATATTCATCTGCAGCTACCTTGTAATTGAAAAATAAATGGCTTATTTAATCCTGGCAAGCCTTTCATCTGAGCACCCTGCTGCTGATAATTAATAAACCATGGCAGCCCCTCCCCCTCCGGGCCCAGACGGCCTGTCTGTCTGCGCGCCACCTATTGTTTTATTCTCTTTGTGTTATTGATCCTTTAGACGCGGCGCACAAATTGCCATTTCATAATGCCGGCAAGTTATAGGCACTTTAAGTATTAAGAGGCCTTTTATTCGTTTGAAAGCAGCTGCAGCGCAAGGCGCACCCGGGAAGGACTGCTCGCCCAGACCTCTGTTGACCTGTGCAAGTGGGACAAACGCTGCACTTGATTTTTCATCGAAAGATAAATTCTGCAACTTCATTTTATGTTAAATTGTAGTTCATTTTTACCATAAATAAGTCACTGAAGAAGTTGCCAGAAAAAAAAAAATCAATTCTATTTTTAAGATTTGGGAACGATTTTTCTTATGCATGCGTCATCGTGAATACATCTGATTACTAGGTGCAATTATTTTTTTCTTGCTTGTCTGCCGTCTAACTTTTGCCTCGCGGAAGGCTAGTTTGAGCAGCAAATCCCTCTCGGGCACTATGAGGCTGCATGGTACTGCGGCTGCAGGGGCTGCTCTAGCAATATTCAATTTAAGATTTTGGAGAGTTTATGGAAAAGACGCTGGGCAGGTAACTTGTGCGGCTTTTGTATCCGAGGGCATACCTCGTGTATAACACACAGATGACCGCCCAACCGACATGTAATTGTCATAAAATTTCACGTCATATGTGGGGAAATTCATGCAAATTTGCCCACCCGAATGTTCTACAGGGTGAAAAAAATATTGTTCTCATTCTGAACCGCTGGAGTTAAGCCACCGGCATCTGAGTAGCAGATTTCTACCATGTCTATTGTCCTGTATATATAGCGCCTTCGGAATCAAGGAGCTCTTCCCAGATGGTTCCGGTGTTTCTCATTGGCTCGAGTCCTGGTTTGTGATGTCATGATTATGTCGCCAGTGAGGTGAAGATTAGTCTGTTCGCTGTATTGTTTAGTGGTGTTTAGAGACATGGCACGTGCGAAATTAACTAGACAAGGTAATTTGTCCCCTGGGCCTTTGCTAATTACTATGACCTATTGATTGGAGCCAAAAGACGTCAATTAGAAGCCATTGACGCCTGCGATATGAAGTTAGCTGACTACTGCTGTCCTAATTTGTCGATAGGAAAGGTTTGACACTCACTGGGCACATGGTACATTGTGCCTACTGCAAATAACACCAAAATATACAATGTTAGTGTCACATATGTGACTGCGTTTGTAATAACCAGGACCACTGGAATTATGCGTCAGAGGAGGACAACATTATGCAGCAGGGCTGATTAATTATGTGGAAATAAAGGGTAAATTAGGGGGCCTAATGCGGCACGTTTTGTGACAGCATTACCTGATGATGTTGTCATTTTTACACATGTTAACAGTATCTGCACACAGACATCACCTCATTAGTACCAGGTTGTCACTCAAATACAGCATTAGCCTCTTCCGTGCTCATGACAGCTCCCGGCTGTCATGAGTCACGGTCGGCGTGTGCTCCCGACGCGCGGGGGCCGTCCGAGCCACACCCGCGATCGGAATGTCCAGCACCTAGGCGGAATACCGGCTGCAGCGAAGCGGTTAAGCAACAGAAAGGTGACCAAATCAACCCTTGCAAAAGACCTTCCATTTTGTGGCAACACATGTTTTTGCAATTTTAGTAACTTTTGATCCGTTTGAGGTAAAAAGAAATTGTTAAAATCTGCAGATTATATAGCAGATGAATGGATTATGTGGCAAATGTGACAAATCCATAATTATGTGGAAAATGCAACACTCACAAAATTGCATAATTCCAGTGCCCTGGTTCTAACCCAAACAATAACAGACTACAGGAGGTAGCCCATCTACCCTATAGAGACCAGGGCAAACGTTTATAACATACAACAATGTCTCTGAGGGTATCAGTTAGTAGACAATTTTTTACGATAGCACAGTTAATTGCTGGGAGTAAAGGGAGAGACCAAGGAGACAAAACACAATTCAACAAAAAGCAGTTTTTTGATAGTCGTATATATTTGTTATAATTAACTTCATATATTCAGACATGTGTAAGAACAGCACTGCGTTACATTAATTAGCATGTAACCTGTGGGATACTGTGCACAAGTGCTCGTGAAATGGTGACAGCGCAAGTGACACGTGAGGAAGTATGTACAGCGACACGAGGGGGCGCGACAAGAAAGACAATTGGCCCGGGCCTGACAAACGCCGGCTCTGCACACCCTGCGACTAATTCTAGCACGGCTCCCTGCTTCAAACAAACGACTTAGGCAGTAGCCCTTCCCCTCCGTGGATCCAGCTACTAACCAACGGCCTCCCTCAGTATCTTTGACCTGAGACACCCAAACGTGACCACCTTGGACCCTTCTTAACCAACAGATGCGTACTTACCTGATTCATACAGGAACTCCACATGCCTCCGATTGGGATTTCTATCCCACTCCACGCCACTGTTATTAAAATAAAAGTAACCTGGTCCTGATGGTGGCTTAATCACTCCTACAGGCCGAAACGTCGTTGACTCTTACAGCGAAATTTCGGCGCTAGCTCTCCGAGGATACCCACCTTGATTTCACTTGTATATATTAACATTCATTGTTTGGGTATTCCTACTATGTAAATATTCATCACCAATTGTCTTTCTTGTCGCACCCCCTCGTGTCGCTGTACATACTTCCTCACGTGTCACTTGCGCTGTCACCATTTCACGAGCACTTGTGCACAGTATCCCACAGGTTACATGCTAATTAATGTAAAGCAGTGCTGTTCTTACACATGTCTGAATATATGAAGTTAATTATAACAAATATATACGACTATCAAAAAACTGCTTTTTGTTGAATTGTGTTTTGTCTCCTTGGTCTGTCCCTTTGCTCCCAGCAATTAACTGTGCTATCGTAAAAAATTGTCTACTGATACCCTCAGAGACATTGTTGCTGGTTATAACTCAAGCACCAGCACAGTTTTATGCAACTTTATTCCTGTGCCTTGTGGATCGTGCCATGGAAATGAGATCTAGCCGCCCCCCCGCATTCAGTTTCTATTTCATATCAATGCACCGGTGAGCTGGGGAAAGCCTCATGAGTGGAGATTCTACACCACCTCCTAGGGGTGTGAAGCTTTCTTCTACCTCTAGTAGTCTGGTGTAGAGTGCAGAGCAAGGCAGTGTTACCTGCTTCACTATCATGCGACCACCATTGAAACTTTGGGGTCTCAAACAGGTAAATTTTTAAATGTCCGCACGTGCTGGGAAACAACTTGTTGCATGTGCTGCATATTAATTATGTGATTCATGGAAATGGACTCCATTTCGGGATTTTATTTCGAGGATTTATACAGCTGACAATAGGACCACCGTGGCCAGGGCCGGACTGGGAACAGCAACCAGGCCTGTCAGATTGCTGCTCAACCGGCCCTGGGAGCGGCGGTTGGGGTGGGATGCTAGCAAGAAGCACCGCTCCCTTGTTTGTTACAGGGGGACGATATAGCAGCACTGCTGCTAAACAGGCCCCCAGTGACAAAACCAGCGGCGGCTGGCACAGGTAGTGATGGTGAGGCGGGGCAGGGCGCAGCAGGGGGGGAAGTCGACAGACGATGGAATATGTGTTATTTATTTAATTATACCTATTCCGTTGTCTGTCGACTTCCTCCTGCTCCCACCCGCCTCGCCCCGCCGCCTCACCGCATTTACCTGTGCCGGCTGCCACTGGACAAAACCGGCCCCCATGGCCACAAAACCGGCATCCAACCCTCCGGCCCACCGGGGAAACACCCGGTGCCTGCTATGGCCAGTCTGGCCCTGACCGTGTCGGCATGGAGATCTTGCTGCCACAGATTATTTCTCCCCTGAAGTAGCCGCTGACTTGAACATGGTGGCCATTTTGGGAGAAAAAGGCCCCTAATAAATGATATTTGGCACGGTGCCTCACCCATCAAACTTTAAATGAAGCCCAATCTATTTTCTGGAAAGTACACCTTTTTCAGGACCTTTTTGTTAGCACAAAATAAGGCTATATTTGGTATAAATTGTTGCAAAAGTCATACTTTTCTCACAGACGGAAAAGAAAATATAGAAAAAGACAATTACGCAACTCAGGATAAACAACACAGAAACACATTTTAAAAAAAGCAGCAATCCTGCAAAGCTTTCAAAAGACTTTTACAAAGATTACCCAAGACCTCCAGGAGTGAAAGCCACTCTAACAACCATCTACAAAGTCATACGCGGAGGACTCTTGTACTTCCTGGTGCGTTGCCACCAGATGGGAGCTCTATACAGTAACCGGCTGCTCTAACACTAATGTTAAAGAACAGGGTCTAACAAGGCTTATCTCTGCTTCAGTGTATTCATTTTGTCATCCCACATCTCTGAAAATATGGAAGGGTTCGATGGTGTGGCAGCTGAAGACGACAACACGTATGATAGGTCCCACTGGAATGACTCAGTTCATACACATGCCCTCTAGGTTTTGCACAAGTTTGTCCTAATGCTTATGCGTCAAGTTGGTATACAACTGAGAATGGTATTATGTCCTTTATTGAACGACTGCACATTACAGGAAACCTACCCTGTGCTATGCATTTCATTATGCATTAGGGCAGAGCTCTCCAGCCTTTTCTGTACTTAGAGCTACTTACGCTCACTGAAAATCGTTCCGAGCTACTAACATTACTAGTGTTGTAACAGTGACCACATCTGGACGATACAACAATGGCGACCCTAGGCACGATTGCCAGCAGTGATCACCTCAGAGCGCCTGGCAGCGATACCAGCAGCAATGTAGAAATGTTTGTAAATTTGGAATGTCTCTACATGGGTAATACATGACAGCCGTAGTGGCAATGCCCTTAGCACCAAGGTAAAAATAGTAGTATTGCATGATTTATCACTCAAATATCAGGTTTAAATATATTTTGAAATCCATTTTTCTCCAAATATCAGCCTATGCATTCTGAAATGTACACATATTTATGGCAAATTCACAGGTTTTATTTTTGGGATACATATATTAATTCAACCCAACAAAAGCTTCAAATTTAGTAGGCTGCGGTGTATAGAGTAGAGCTACTTGCAGGTAGCTCGAGACCTACCAGTAGCTCCCAAACTACTTGTTGGAGAAGCCTGCATGAGGGCATTCAGAGTATTCAATTCTTGCACCTCTTTCATGCAACTTAATCCATATTTGACATATCGATGCTTGCTGACAGCATATCCCGCTCACCAGCGCTTGCTCAGGAGACTCACGCTCCTTATATGATTAAAAACGATCCATAAGTTGTAGAGTCATCACCATATGTACAAGCTGGTACACTGACAAAATATCGACACCCAAAATATCCCCATACAAAAATATTGATGCCAAAAAATATCTACATCCTATACTTATAATGGTAAGTACAAAAATATCGGAAAAAATATCGATGTCATAAATATAGTTGTACAAAATATAGTTTTTTATATATACATAAAATAAATTAATAAATATTAAATATATTAAAGAATAAAATTAATTGAAAAATTAATTATATTTAATATACATTTTAACAAATATAACAAATAAAACTTAATTCAAAAAGTTAAACACATAAATAATTTATATATATATATATATTTACTTTAAAACAATTATTTAACTAATAATGTTAATTTATTTTATAATTTTAAAATATAAAAATTTAACAAATATATATATATATATATATACATATATATACCAATAACATAAAATCTATTTAAAAAAAACATTATATTATAAATCAAAATATTAAACTATTTAAACATCTTTAAACTTAAATTTCCCACTCCAGTCAGTTCAACAGTAGGGAAAGTGTTGGATAGCGGAGGGGTAAAAATTACTATTCCCACTCCTCCAATGAGTGCAACAGTTGGGAAAATGTTGGATAGCAGAGGGGAAAAAATTACTATTCCCACTCTAATGAGTGCAACAGTAGGGAAAGTGTTGGATAGCGGAGGGGTAAAAATTACTATCCCCACTCCAGTGAGTGCATCAATAGGGAAAGTGTTGGATAGCGGAGGGGTAAAAACTACTATTTCCACGCCAATGAGTTCAATAGTAGGGAAAGTGTTGGATAGCGGAGGGGTAAAAATTACTATTCCCGCTCCAGTGAGTGCAATTGTAGGGCAAGTGTTGGATAGCGGAGGGATAAAATTTACTATTCCAACTCCAGTCAGTGCAACAGTAAGGAAAGTGTTGGATAGCGGAGGGGTAAAAATTACTATTCCCACTCCAGTGAGTGCAACAGTAGGGAAAGTGTTGGATTGCGGAGGGGTAAAATTTACTATTCCCACTCCAGTGAGTGTAACAGTAGGGAAAGTGTTGGATTGCGGAGGGGTAAAATTTACTATTCTCACGCCAGTAAGTTCAAAAACAAAAACAAACAAAATATCATCAATAAAATAAATTTTTTTTTAAAAAGTAAATAAAAATAAATAAATATTTTAAAAATTAAAATAAAAAGAAAAAGAAAACGTATTATAATGTTAAATACATATCACAAATACCTACACATATTATATTAAATAGAATAAAAAATAATTTTCAAACAAATAAATATTTTTATTTAGTAATTATCTATTAACAAAAACATTAATTATGACATAAATTTTGTCTATTTACTTCCTACCCCTACAACACCACACAACTCACAACCCACATCAAAAATAAAAAAATGTATTTGTATAATGAACATAATTAGCACTTAAACCAATATTATTAGTTAAAAAACAAATTAAAACACATAAAATGTAATTAATTTCCCACCCTTTACACCTACAATCCCCACAAACCACTCCTAAAATTAAACTGTAAAAAAATTTATTACACAATTAAAAAACTTTTTTAATTAAATAACTAATAGTATTTAACAACTAATTATAAAGTAAGTAAAATTAATTTACTCCCCTTCACCCCTATAAACCCAAAACCCACACACAAAAAATAATTAAACATTTACACTATTTAATTATCAATTAATTAATATTAATTATCAACTTTTCATTAATTAATTAAAAATAAATTACTTCCCACCCTTTTCCCCTAAAAATCCCACAAGCCGCAACTAAAATGAATTAGACTATTTCCATATTTAATTGTCAATTAGTTAATTAATAATAATTAACAACTAATTATTAATTAATTAAAAATAAATTACTTCCCAACCTTTACCCCTATAAACCCCACAACCTGCAACAAAAATGAATTACACAATTACCATAATTAATTGTCAATTAATTAATTAATATTAATTAACAACTAATTAATAATTAATTAAAAATAAATTACTTCCCACCCTTTACCCCTATAAACCCCACAACACGCACCTAAAATTTACCAAAATAAATGTAAAACACAATTAACATTATAAATCAAAATTAAAAAAATTAATAAATAAATATATTCATTAGTTTATTATAATTAAATTACTTCGCACCCTATTCCCCTAAAAAACCCACAACCCGCTACAGAACTAAAAACACAAAATTTTATTAAAATAAAATTAATAACTACTAAAAATTTAACACATTTATTAAAAAACATAAACAATACTTATACAAAAAAATACATCACATACATTTAAAATATATACTAAAATACATAGCACTAATTAAAAAAATTGATATTTTAAACAACTATATTTTTGCAAACGATATTAATGACTTCTGTATTTTCAAAGTCAATATTTCTTACCTTAAAGTCAATATTCTTGACAACAATATTCTTGCTTTCGATATTTCTGTGTCACGATATTTAAAACCCAATCTTAGTGTAAGTCGACATTTCCAACTTGATATTTTGACTGAATACCGTACAAACCACCGCACCACATCCACACTTGCTTCAAATGTTAGGTCCCTGACTACAACCACAGATGCTCAAGAGACCTGATCCTCCTGTTACATTCCAAGTCTCAACAAGCCGAGGTAATAGGAGCAGACAATATCAACAGGGACAGAAGAGTCGTATGGGAACCAGTGTTGAAAGACCTCCAAGTGATCAGCTATCCTGTGGATTCTTTATACAGAGTGTCATTTATCCGGTTATGTCAACACACCTCGAAAACCTTCAACTGTATCTCAGGCCGTGCGCCTCCAGGTGTGGCACAGGCATGTGGACGAGTGTTGTGTATGCTTATTTATCACCAACCGTCAACAGGTTTTTGCTGATTGCTATAATCATGGGAGGGACTATTTAAAAAAAATGCATACTAGGGGCATCATTATGATGGCGAGCGGACAAAGTCCGCCCGCCATCGTTTCGGCAAATGGGACCGCCCGCTATGTATGCGGCGGTCCCGCAAATCCATTTAGGATGCGCCCGCCACACTGTCGGGCGCATCCCGCATTTTTAACATTGCGGCGGGCGGTGCTCTCAGCAGCACCCGCCGCAATGTGTAAAAAGGCATTTGTGCATTTGCATGCACAACGTGGCAGGCACCGCGCGGTGCCTGCCACATTGTGCATGCAAATGCAGGGGGGTAGCATAGGTACCCCCCATGTGCACCCCCCAACACCCTGGGGGCCCGCAACGGGCCCCCACATGCAGACTCTGCATGCCTTTCCATGGCGGCAACGCCGCCATGGAAAGGCACATCACCGCCTGCAACTTGATATGGATGGCGGTGTCTTGCAGACACCGCCACCATATCAATCCCCTTTTCCGCCCGGTCTCCTGTTTGACTGGCGGAAAGCTGGCGGACGGTCTTTCCGTCCGCCGGGGTCCCCCCCCGCCATCCTAATATGGCGGGGGGGAATGAGAGGCGGGCAGAGAATAATGGCGGGCGGATCGCCACCACCATTCGGGCGGTGGCGATCCGCCCGCCATTATAATAGACCCCTAAGTCTCTCCCTCACGTATGCATCTTTACTGTTTTAGTGTTCATTAAAAAAAGTCATAATCTGTCTACAATCTCTACATAGGCAGTCAGGGACAAATTTACTAATTTTTCATGCAAAGTAGGGCAGAAAGCAAAGTTGCTGTGCTGCTTTGCGTGAAAGGGAGAGAGCAAAAAATGCTACATATTTTCCAAGATATAGAGCAATTCTGCTCTCTCCTTGCACTGGTGCACTGTGTACTTCCTAGCACAGACTCAGTCACCCTTGCTCTATGGTGCAAGGGTGCCTGCGTTACATGTAGGATTGCTTTTGTCCAGGAAGGGCCTTCCAGCGTGAAATGGAACGTAATGCAGCGCAAGCAGCTTTGTTGCGTTACATTTCTTTACAGAGCCACCCAAAGTGGTGCAAATCGCCCGTTGCATGGCTTTGTAAATATTTTTGAAGCCTTTGCGTCATCCTTATGTCACCTTGCACAATGCAAGGACAATGCAAAGGCTTCATTAATCTTGGCCTCAGTGCCTACATCAACGATGCATTTCTCACATGCTATGATGTATGTCCATGTGCTACTTGCTAAGTGCATTTCTTTTTTCTAAAAAATAGTACAAATTTGTGTAAACAATCTATCACGTTGTGTAAAACCGTGAAACTTTACTGAAAACATCAAAAGAGTCACATGTGTCTGATGGTGTTTGTTAGAACAAGGCTGAATCTATCTATGGAAAAAAACCATGGAAAAAAGCTATGGTGAAACCCCTATTGAAAAAACCTAGCCTCGACCCTGATTGCCTGGCTAATTACCGGCCTATTTCCCTCCTCCCAGGGGTCAGCAAAATTGCAGAGAAGCACGTCAACTTAGTACTATCTAGACACCTAGAGGCTTCACATCTTTTACATCCCTCTCAAACAGGCTTCCGCCCAGGCCAAGGAACCGAAACAGCCCTACTAGCAGTCGTCGAGGAATCTAGAAAAATCCTTGACGCAGGAGGCTCCCTGGCTGTGATCCTTTTGGACCTAAGCGCAGCCTTTGATACGGTTAGCCATCGTATCCTGGTCGAACGACTTAGCAGTCTGGGTGTGTCGGGAGTCGCTCTGACCTGGCTGCAATCGTTCCTGGAGGACAGAACTTTCCAAGTCTTCGAGGGGGGGGCCATTTCAGATCCTTTGCCTTTATATTGTGGGGTTCCTCAGGGGTCGTCTCTGAGCCCCACTTTGTTTAATGCTTATATGGCCCCTCTTGCTAACATCGTCTCTCTCTTCGGGGTCCATATTATTACATATGCAGATGATACTCAACTGGTGGTTGCGCTGAACCATGCTGACAGGGCCTCTACCCGTCTCTGTCCCTGCCTTGAAGAGGTAATAAAATGGATGAAACATTCTCACCTCAAACTGAATGGGGAAAAGACCAAAATAATGCTCCTTGTCAACCCCTCCCTTTTCAAAGCAGACACTATGTGGCTAGTATGTATGGGCCCGCCACCCCTACCTAAGCCAGAGATAAAGAGCTTAGGTGTCTGGCTGGACTCAAATCTCAGTTTTAAAACCCAAGCCAGAAAGGTTGTGGCTTCCTGCTTTGGTATGCTCAGAACGCTTCGCAAAGTGCTTCCATTGCTACCATTTCAATCCAGAAAAATCATGGTCCAGGCGTTGATTTGATCACGCCTGGACTACGGAAACGCCCTCTATTTGGGCGCCCCATGTTCAGTCCTGGCTAAACTCCAGACCATGCAGAACTGCGCCGCAAGGATTCTCTTGGGAGTCCCGCGACAGCAATCGGCTAAACCACCTCTGAAGTCTCTCCACTGGCTTCCTGTCCAGGAGAGAGTCTCTTTCAAGGCCTTGTGCATAGCCCACAAGCTGATTAGAGGGAAAGGACCAGCAATCATATCCCCCTTGGTCCAGCCCTACCGAGCTAACAGGCGTCGGCGCTCAGATGAGCGCCACCTGGCCTTGGTTCCTAGAATCAAGAGGGCAAGAAGTGGGGGTCGGCTTTTTTCTTACAACGCCTCCAGGCTCTGGAACTCTCTCCCTCTTCAGTTACGAAAGGAATCTAACCACCTAGCCTTTCGTAAAGCTCTGAAAACCTGGCTCTTCCCCAAATAACCTCGTAGGGATTTCATTGCCTGCTTAGCGCTGGGATGCCTCCGGGTAGCCATGCGCTTTATAAGTGTTGCTTCATTCATTCATTCATCTATCTCTCTGCGTGAGGAGTGAGTGTGTATGCCAAGGATGCATCTGGCACATATCACGCGAGGTGACGCGCTACCACTTTTTCCTTAATAGTAGTTTTAGTCAGTGTAGTGTATCATGTGGTGTGGAACCATGAGCACATGATCCTCCTCACCAAGTGTTTCTTCTCAATTGATAGTGCTTCTGGTCAATGCCTTCATGTGCACCCAGTACTAAACATATCATATTACATTTCACACTACCAAATTCTACAAGTCCTAATAATGACGCTTGACTGTGTGTGTATAGGAGTATGTGGGAAACTAGGTCATATGCACTTATATACTTCGAACGTCCATAAGGTGGTCCACAATGGTGGGTTAATTTAATTATTTAATAAAGGTTAAACTCTTACATAGCTATAAGTGAGAAAGGACATTAATGGACCTTATGGTCAATTTCTCATCCCTTTTTGGTGAGTAAATGTTAAAATGTGCGTAAGTATGGCCAAAACCGCGTGAACTGTTAATAAAGTTCTGGCCCTCAATTTGTAGCCGACAGGTCTCCATAAGGCTGGCCAGGGTGTCAGTCTGTGTATAAACAACTCATACCGTCCACGTCCAGACCAAAAGGCTATTCTGGACCTCAAACCACGATACATTTGGAAAAACCATTAGTTTATGCGATGTATTTATACTATGTTAATATAAGACAAAATCACATAAGATTTCCACTTATAAGCATCTTAGTTCAATCTTATCCATATCCATAGGTTGGATGGGGTCAAGTCATTTTATCCAAAAACTGATCTCTGTGAGCTGACAACAGCATGCCAGGATCTCCACCTCTTACGGGTCACATATCACTCTTGCGTTCTATAAATCTCTCTTTCACGTTCCTGCCGGCTGTACTGATGTAACCCAAGCCACATGGGCATTTTATGAAGTAGATACAATTTTTGATATCACAAGTTGTAAACTGGTTAAGTTTGGTCTTCTCCTCAGTTCTGGTGGGGGCAGGGCAGGGCACAAAGGAAGGGTTAAAGTTAGTACAGTAAATGCAGGTAAAGCAAGGATATGTGTCTTTTTTGTGTTTGGAGAAAGGCTTGCTGTAATTTTCTTGTTTTAAAATTAATCTCAATGATTCAATTATTCTATCTCTGATATTTCTGCCTCTTTCCTTGAAGCCGGGTCTGGTGGCTTATTGGACTAAAGCGTCCACTGTAGGAGCCTGTGTTTGACCTCATGGTCAGAGGTTCAAATCCCTGTGAGTCCACCCAGCCTTTCATCCTTCTCAGGTCGATAAAATGAGTACCACTGAGTTGGGTAGCGGTACACATCGGTTATTCAGCAACAAGATACCCTTGGGTGAACGTGCGCTTTACAAATACGTTATGTTTAAAGGTAAACAATAGTGTACCCCTGAGTCAATTTGTCTTCTTTAATTATGTGATCAGAGAGTTCAGATAATATACATCTAACCCTCAAAAGTAATGAGTAAGAAGAGGTTTGATCAAACTCTGGGTGCGATGGAAGCTCTGCCCATGCAGCAAACTGTTTCAGTCTCTTTGTTCTGTTGGTTTCTCTGTAATGTGGTTATCCCCTTCTTTTTGGCATCATAATCAAGACGTTTTATTGTTTTGTTCTGCAGTGTATGCATAAATGCTATGCATTCATGTTTGCTATGTAATTAATTAAGCTGTGCTCACAGTATTTCCTCAACACCTGACAAATCTATGAAGAGGTCGTCAATTAATCTCAAAAACTTTTCATTACTATCCTCGAGATATTATCTTTAAACATGTGTGCCTCTTCAAAATGTATCATGAAAATATTTGCATATGATGGCGCTGCCAACGAATCCATCACAGTTCTGGGTGTGCAAAGACAAATGTAAAAAGGTAACTAAATAAAGATGTGATGCAACAGTTCCTGTAAGAAAGTCCCATTTGCTCCTTAATGCCGCCTATCAGCAAGTAATATTCAACTACAGATGACTTTCTCAAGTGATGTTGCATCAAGGGTACCTAGCCACCTTTCCTCATCCTTTTCAATATCAGTGGCCTGTATTTTCATTAAAAAAATCAATGTTATCTTTTTATGAAACAATTTTATTACATTCTCTTCATTAATACACCAGATTACACAGCTCAAAAGCCCCATGCAGCATTGGTAAATAGAGTCATCAATGAGGGTTATTATAAAATATAGCATGTTATCGCGCCAGCTGTCAAACACAATATAACATCCTTTCTTATCGACAGACCTGTCCATCTTCAGGTCCAATCGTATTGTATCGTTGAGGTAGAAGTCTGTCGTCTATGCAATGGGCTGTAAAACCGTATTCATGTATCTCTCCAATGGTTCACTAAGGGATCGATAGGACGGCACTGAAGTGTATTGAATAAATGTTACATTTGGTAAGAGAGACAGTATGCATGCATTTGCAGGTCTGAGTTTTTTTTGTGTTTCTGTTACCCACTCATTGTCCACAGCCACATCCAGGATACAAATCTCTAATATATTGCCTGGATTTTATGTCTTAAACACACCTGCGAGTTTTATTTTGGTTTCACCTCTTCATATGGATTTTGTTCATTTGCAGCATATTGGTTCTTCATTTTAGAAGAACCTCTCACGAATCTTAACTCCTCTAAATGGCTTTCATCTAGAGACAAAGAATTGATGGGGACAAATAAGGGTCCTTTTTGGAGGATTTGTTGCCAGATCAATGCTTTCTGCAGGACTGTCATGAAACCAAACAAGTGATGCAGAAATATGAAATCAGAAGTGCCCAATGAAATCCAATCTAGGGAGTGTGAAGCTGACATGAAAGACTAAAGTCACTAGAGGCACTGATGTCTATCACAGAGGGGCAACCACTCCTTCACAAGGTCTCTTTTCGACCTTCGGATTAGGAAATCTTGCTGCTAAATACGCATTGCTTGGACTGAAGACTGTCCACCAATCTCTTGAGCATCACAGGGTGGTGTCTTACAACCCAACAGTTCCATCACATGTTGGCTGGTAATTCTTCGGCAGTGCTTTCACAAATTGGCTGACCATTCACATAGCAGTATTAAAGGAACAGTGATAGAAGAAATTGAATCGCTTGACCATTGGGAGAATATTAAAGATGATATGTCTTTCAAACATCTCTCTCACTCACCTCTCTCTTCTATCTCTCGCTCTCTCTCTCCTCTCTCTCTCTCACTCTCTTCCTTTTGCTCTCTCTCACACACGAACAGTGCAATGATTATCACTTGTAGTCGTATCAAGGATGCTCAGTAACTGACAGAAAAGAATCATTTACTAGGAAACAGACAACACCCAACACGCGATATCTCTTAGAAGAATATGTCATCCATTAAAGGTTTGCTTTTCATCCATTGACAGTACTTGTGTTTACTGAAAAACAGGAGAATTTCTACCAGAAATACCCAACTATTGCCTCTGCAAAAACAATGATCAAACCAATGCTCCCACAAACCAAACAGATATAGCCTTGTCACAGCCAAACCCCCACCCTCCAAGCATGGTAGCACGGAGACAACTGCATCTTTCTGACCACTGTACACCCTTCCGTTTACAAATACCCAGTGACTACCGCTCCAGTGTCTCCCTCCAGCTCATTATTCTCATGAGCTCTGCACAATACGAAGCCTCCCATGAGAAGTCTACAAACACTACGACTGTGGATGGCTAGCCGACGTCCTCATCTTCACTGATACCAACATCCTCTACATTGCGGCATCTTCTCTGAGAACAAGGCAGATGGGAAGCCTTTATTCATTATGTCTCAAGAGCAGGGAGAGGATAGCAAGGCCGTCAATTTCACACTTTTGAATAGCTGATGGCTTAATGCATCTCATCCCTCTCATGCACACTGATGAACCACCCCTCAAGCCCCTAAAATGAACCTTCCCATGTGACCTGGGTGTCAACGGGCATGCGCTCTCGATATCGATGAGCATTGTCACAAGCATCGTCATGAGCATCGTCATCATCATGAGCATCATCATGAGCATGGTCATGAGCATCACCATGAGCATCGTCATGAGCATCGTCATGAGCATCGTCATGAGCATTGTCATGAGCATCGTCATGAGCATCGTCATGAGATCATCATGAGCATCATCATGAGCATTGTCATGAGCATTGTCATGAGCATCCTCATGAGCATTGTCATGATCATCATCATGATCATCATCATGAACATCGTCACGAGCATCGTCATGAGCATTGTCACGAGCATAGTCTTGAGCATGGTCATGAGCATCATCATGAGCATCGTCATGTGCATCGTCATGAGCATCGTCATGAGCATCATCATGAGCATGGTCATGAGAATCATCATGAACATCGTCACGAGCATCGTCATGAGAATCGTCATGAGCATTGTCATGAGAATCGTCATGAGCATCGTCATGAGCATTGTCACGAGCATCGTCACGAGCATCGTCACGAGCATTTTCATAAGCATTATCATAAGCATTGTCATGAGCATTGTCATGAGCATTGTCACGAGCATCGTCATGAGCATTGTCATGAGCATAGTCATGAGCATTTTCATAAGCATTATCATGAGCATTTTCAGAAGCATTGTCATGAGCATCATCATGAGGATCGTCATGATCATCATGAGCATCGTCATGAGCATCATCATGAGCATTGTCATGAGCATTGTCATGAGCATCATCATGAGCATTGTCATAAGCATTGTCATGAGGATCATCATGAGCATCGTCATGAGCATCGTCATGAGCACCATCATGAGCATCATCATGAGCATCGTCATGAGCATCGTCATAAGCATTGTCATGAGCACCATCATGAGCATCATCATGAGCATTGTCATATTTATAAGTATATGCAATTCAGTGTTAATAAAAACAGAAAACCAATGGCCACTGGGATGGAAAGGGCATCTCCCTTGAGTAACAATGGATCCAATCTCAATCTCTGGGAAAATTTACCTTATGCGGATTTCACTCTTGGGTTCACATCACTGGCTGCACTGGAGCAAACAAAACAGACCTTCAGGCCCTGGGGACTGCCACTCTGATCTCACGTAATGAACTATATATATTCTATAATGAAATAGCTAGACCTGTATTAAGCCAGCTGCTCCTGTCCGCTCATCAGAGGTTATCAACAATCTAATCTT
This sequence comes from Calotriton arnoldi, assembly GCA_963921515.1. Classification (NCBI taxonomy): domain Eukaryota; kingdom Metazoa; phylum Chordata; class Amphibia; order Caudata; family Salamandridae; genus Calotriton; species Calotriton arnoldi. The sequence goes on along the minus strand of CAWUFW010003928.1, from coordinate 639,949 downwards.
CTTTTTTCACGGCACAATTTCCAGAATTAGAGAAAACAATACACCCCCAGAACCAGACATTGCAGTGGGACCTCCTGGCTGACCCTGCGTCTCTCATCTGCATAAAGCAGAAGGTAGTTACCTTGTCAATATGGAAGAAGGTTCAGTCAACATATACAGAATTACAGGTGTGTAACCGTGAATTACGGGGATGTTTTTCATCCTGGGGTTCCGCGTGACATCAAGTGGACAATGAAAGTGAAACTCGAGTTTTTGATGTCACTCCGAACCCTGAGGTGAAAAACATCCTCATATTTCCCTTTTTAACCATCCACAAATTCATGTTATCTCTGGCCCCCCAAATCATCTACCCCTGCTATCAACTGCTACGCATTGGCAGAGGAGTGATGGGGGAGCCGTACGTCACGTGGCTTCTGTTATGTGTCCCTGTCTCAAAGGTTAAAAAAAACAAAAAAATCCCTTACCTGTCATCCTTGACTAACCCCCAGCACTCGACACGCCTTCCTTCCCCCCCCCCGGCAGCTGTGCTTTCTGCTTTCATCCAAAGCAGACATACAGCCCTGCACTGATAGGCTCTCAGAGAGCCCTGCCAGCCTGGCCTGGAGGCCTTTATGAGGTAGCAACAGCGGGTACCGAGTTTTGTTATCATCTGTTGCGACGTCATAGCAGGGAGTTAGCAGATTTAGAAATGGAAACAAATTAAGAGGCTCTCTTTGAGAACCATACATAACATATATAGTTATTTAAATATTATTATGCTTTGGTTTAAGAAACATCAGCTTCACACCAGAGTTTCTTGCATAGAGATACTCTTAAGGTATAGCCTCTCGACTGATTAGATTCGATGCAGTACGTTCATAATGAACTATTATGTTATCTCATCTTGTCTTTAGATATCCACTTCGACATGCATACAGTGCCCAGCAGGGTGGTGAGTCAGAGTGGTAATACTCAGTGTCTCTGTTTTCTCTTTGATCCTACTACCCTTTCCCTATTTGTACTATCGGCCACCATTCATACTGGGTGTGGTTGATGGTGGATGTGCAGAGGGGCAGAAGAGTGCATTGCTTCTGTTCAATCCAGTGTACAAGGTTAGTGTCTCTGGAAATTTAAAGGGGGAACCAGCGAGGTCATTGTGGTTGCTTCTAAGACAATGTAATTGAAATGATATGGCTTGGCTATCACTTCTTTTGTATCAGGATGATCACATTATTGTCACAGGGATGCACTTTCAGGCCACAGGCTGCCCTGGAGGCCCTGTCACCTCTGAAAGTGTCATGGAAATGTTTCTTTTGCATGTGGCCATCCTTCTCTGAGCTCCACCCTGGGCCAGCCAGGTCGCAGCACCAAAGATAAAGATAGACGTCACCACGAAACCTTCATCTTTACTTGCTCCTGTAGCGCTTTTGGCTTCTAGAGTCTAAAATGGGTCCCCCAGCTGAGATGAAGATCACTACTTATATGCAGATGTGAAATAGAAACCATGAGGACCATGTCCTCTCCTTCACCCGGGTCTTCCTTTAAAGTTCATCTGTGGACTCAGATTTGTCGTGCGCAGTAAGAGGTCTACCAGGACGGGGGATGGCCTTCTGCTAAACATTGCAGCTGAACCTCCGCCAGGATATATTGAATCATTTAAATACGGAACGGAATGTCTTAACATCTTTTCCAGTGCTTAATTTGTAAAATAATACGAGCTAGGGCCCTCGTCAGGGGGCCACCACAGCTCGCACCACTAATTGCCGGCGCTACCAATGACAGCACCTACACAACTACTAACCATTACACTGCTACAAGTGTGACATTTCAGAATGTTCAATGCCCCCAAAGCTATAAGAATGGCTTGGGTGGCTGGTATTAGTTATTTTCAATGTATATTGAATTACAACTGCTATTCTGCTTATCTTTTAATTGCACAAACACCGCCACCATGTGGCAGCTGTCATAAGTGCCAGTGTTGAAAATGAGGTGCCGGTGCTGAGCACCAGAAACCACCGACTCAAATTAAGCACTGTTTCATACTAGGTTATATATACACTGAGAATGGCTTGCTCCTGTCAAATGTTAGCTAAAATGGGTTTTAAACAATTTTTTACATTTAAAACAGGTTTTTCAGCCTCACTGTATAAAGCATGCTCTTTCTAAAGAACATGATATATTTGCAGGGACATGTGAGAAATGCTTTCCTTCACTCTTGCACTTCATGAAGGCACTTTGGACAACTGTTTAAACCCTTTGGACAAATGTACAGTCAAAATGTCATGGATAATAACTTTAAGTTAAAAAAAAGATTTTTCTTTTCAAGAAGAGCACATATGGCTGAGGGATGGTTAGTTTGACACAGTTATTGCAGAGGTCACAAATACCTGGTGCAGTGGATGCGTTTGCCTGCTTTTTACACCCCCGGAGCACTTTGGTATTAAAGAAGGGGCTGCAGTTGCTTTGCACAGCTCCTTCTGTAATATGAAATGGACCGGCACTATATGCACATTTGCGCGATCTCAAGGGAGTATTCCCTCATTTGCCTAGGTGTGTGTTCCCATGTAAATAGATGAAGAAACCCTTTGGCTTTGCACTCGCGCCATATTACAGATTCTGGACCTACGACAAAGCTGCCATCAGCAGGTGCACGGATGGCACGCCTCAAAGACGCGGCACATAGTTAGTGTGAACCCCTAGGGTACCACATGGAAGGGGCCAGGTGTGTCTCAGGCACTATCCAAACATTCCCCTGCAGGCGGGTGCAATCACTCACTGCCCTGGCCTGCAAGAGGATCCCTGGCTCATCCTAAAAATAAGAGCAGAGCCTTTCACGATGCCCTCTCCTCAGCTCCGGGAGAAGTCAGCATTTGCCCCTGTGCTGAGGAAAGCGCATTCTGTTCCATGAATTGGAGCGATGTCTCTGTCTGAGCTGGGTGCACATAACCAGAGGTGCACCCGGCGCAGATGTAGAAAGTGCGCCCAATTAATAATATCCTGAGCAACAAATTGGCGGAACATTCATTTCCTACAGCCGCTATTAGCTACCTGTCAGGTGGACACAACATCCCCCCAAGTTCCTTTAGAGCAGGACTTATTTTTCAGAAGTCAGACTCACAAGATTGATAATTTTGTATCTGGGACATGTCCTCTATTGCTAGCTTTTAATTCATCCACAGGAGAAAGGTGCGTCCTGTAGATAAGCTCTGCTGCAGGTTTTTCCTGCAAAAGAGCTGTGCAGCAATGCCCTGGCTTGGTATTGCTGGATAGAAGAATACTCCTAAATGTTTTCAGGCATCAAATCACCTAGGAAAAAACATAATAAACATTCATATTTTTGTGATTTGGCACAGGCTCTCTCACTTACAGAAACAGGTTCTGTTTACATCTGCAAATGTGCTGGATATCTACCCAGGCGCACGCACTGTGCTCTCATATCTGCGCGTAATTGGATCGCGACTTCCTAGATAACAGTAAAGAAACACTGCCTCCTCTGCTAATGAGGCGGGCTCCCAGTGCCGCTGTTCTGCGTCACTTCTAGCACCTTCCATGTCATTGTCAAAGAAAGGTCTAGAAAATGTAACAGAGAAAAAAGTGGTCTCTCACTGTAGCCACTTTTATATGTTGCGTCAAGTGTCATGCGTAGGTCAAATGCGGGCAGAGGCTAGGCTGCCATAGAGAGGGAAGGTTGGCCCAGTGCCAGCACGGACAGATGGAAGGGGCTGCAGGCTTAACTCCAGTGACTAAATAATTAGAAATACCGTGCAGTGGTGGGCTACACACAATATGACTGTGAACAATTGGCGCCCAAAAAATATACAGAGTCTTGTCATGTAGCAGCACAACATGAAAGCAAAATAGTATTGCTTTCACATGAAGGAGTTCGTCAATCCCGCAGCCACCAAGAACGACCTTACTCCTTCTCAGGAACTGTGTGACAACCTTGCAGATTTCTTCCACGACAAGATCTCGGCCAACTATGAAAACTTTGAACACCAACCCTCCGCCGCAGACAGCATGAACCAGCTCACACCCACGAACACAAACCCCAAATACTTTCTTGCCCACTGGAAACTCCTCACCGTGGAAGACCCAACTCCATTATGAACTTAGTGCACTCGGGAGCACCCACGGATCATGCCCCCACCACATCTTCAGCCTCGGAAGCGAGACAATTGTCAATGAGCTCAGGAAGGTCCAGAACACCTCCATCACCACAGCCTCGTTCCCTGAGGACAGGAAGCACGCTGAAGTGAGGCCCCTCCTAAAAAAGGCATCTGCCAACCTAGCCGAAATGAGGAACTACCGGCCTATCTCTCTACTCCCTAATCCAACAAAACTCCTTGAGAAAGCGATCAACCAACAACTCACCCAACATCTAGAAGACCACAACCTCCTGAACCCCTCCCAATCCGGATTCCAAGCTAACCCCAGCACCGAGACAGCCCTGACCCCAGCCACAGATGACATCAGAGCCCTGCTGGACAGCGGGGAAACAGCCACCCTCATCCTCCTGGACCTGTTTGCCATGTTTGACACCGTTTACCACCAACTTCTGATCAACAGACTCCACCACATCGGGATTCAAGGAAGGAAATTCCCTCAAATGGATCGCCTCGTATCTCATCGGCAGAACACAAAGGATCCGCCTCCCACAGTTCACCTCAGAGCCCAACAAGACCATCTGTGGAGTCCCGCAAGGATCGTCCCTCAGCCCGACCCTCTTCAACAACTATATGACCACCCTGGCCGCCACCATCATATCACACAGACTCAATATCATCTCTTATGCCGAAAACACACAGCTCATCCTCTCACTGTCTGAAGATCCCTCCACCTCTGAAGCTAACTTCAACAAATGCATAATGAATGTAGCGGACTGGATGAAGGGCAACTGTCTCAATCTCAACACCGAAAAAACGTTCTCATCATTGGGAACAACACCTTGCCATGAGCCAACGCATGGGGGCCCGTGGAGCTCACCACCCCCTCCCCCTGCTCCAACAAACCACATCTGCAACCTCGACATCATCCTGGATAGCAAGCTATCCATGGAGAAGCAAGTCAATGGAGTCTCATCTGTCTGCTTTCACACCCTTCGGATGCTCTGCTAGATCTTCAGGTGGCTCCCAGCAGACACCAGAAGGACCGCCACACAGGCCCTCATCACAAGCAGACTGGACTACGGAAACACGCTCTACATAGGAATCACAGCAAGCCTCCTGAAGAGACTACAGACAGTGAAGAACTCAGCGGCAAGACTCATACTCAACCTCCCCAGAAGGACCCACATCACACCACATCTCAAGAAGCTACACTGGCTCCCGATTCAGAAGAGATGCCAGCTCAAGATGCTGGCCCACGCTTACAAGGCCCCGCACAATGAAGGACCAGCATATATCAAAAAACACCTGACCCTCCACCAACTGACCAGACACCTTGGATCAGCTTCCATCTCCCTCACAGACACCCCACGGATCCACCAAGCCAACAGCGGAGGACACTCCTTTTTGCGCCTGGCAGCCAAGGCTTGGAACAACCTCCCCCTGTACCTTAGTACCGCACCGTCACTCCAGCAATTCAGTAGCGAACTAAAGACCTGGATGTTTGAATGATCAAACCTCAACGCATCAGCAAACAGCTCTTGCGTCTCGAGACCCTCATGAGTGATTTGCCACACTGATGTGTGACATCTTACCTGGGTGCTTTACAAAGGATTACTGCCAAGTGCAGTAACACATCGTGCCAAGTACTCCCTGTGGCACCTGCATGAGGAATGAATCTTTGGCCCCGACGTTGACGCTGAAGATACCCTTTCTGTAAAGATGTGGCAAGAAACTGGTAACTTGCAGAAGTCTTTATTGAGTAAAACCCTGACACAGCATCTGGGCCGTGAACAGTCTGTACTCCCAAACTGCCAGCTGGCAACTGCCACACTCAACACCTCAGCCCAAGGTTCCACCTTAGAACCTGCTGACCTCATTGTGCTTCTGGGCATTGCTATACGGTGCCTCATAGGCACCCAACAGCAAAGCACCGTAACATGCTACAACATCACAACACTTTCTTGCTTCTAGTGGCAAGCTGTCCCCCTGAGATAAGACGATGGAGTCTCGCCGATGAGCATGAACCTTTTTTTCAGTCACTTTTAGATTTCCCAACTGTGGGCTGGTTCACAAGAAAACAGGAATATGCAAAAATATACATAATGAAGTACTAACATGTAAATTAAGTATGGTTTACAAAAATAGAAATACGAATTGAAATGTAGGTACCTGACTGCAAAATGTGTGCTGTACATGCATATGTTACACATGCACAGATTCTGTAGGAAACTGTAAAAGTGAGCATGAAAATATGGAGCAGATCCCCCAACAATGAAGAGCACTACACTGGCCGCGCCTCTAGGGCTGCATCATCTTCAGTACCAGCTGAGTTAAGTAGAAGAACTTCAGAAACAATACCTCATCACCCCTAGAAGAGAATCTAGCCACCTTTGGTGGGCAAGGCAACACTAGGAGTCAAGACACTGCCAGACTGGACATGGTGACATGCAGGAAAACATGACCAGAAGGCAGGCCTTCTCCATCTGTGCACCCAGGATCTGGAACAATATCTCATCTCTGCCTCACGGTAAACATCTTAAGTATGTACCTTGCACTCATGCCCCTCTCTTCCGTGCTCCGCTGCCCCAGCTATGTTTGTGCTACAAAAGTACCCCCAGATACACATGTACATATAACAGGAGCATCAGACAGGTCGCCAAGGACCCACAGCACGGTTGCAGTCTACAACAAGAAGCTAGATCATTTTAGGGGTGATAAAACACATGGGAAAGTATCCGCTACTCCTACCGTGCTCCCTACAGGTCCTGGAGCAGGTTGTGCACATAGTGGGGTGAAGGGCAACAATTGATCAAAGGTCACTAGTATATGAGTGGGAAGACGCAACACGTATACTGAACTAAGATCTAGTGAGAAACAAATACTAGAGTTCAGATTTCAGAATAAGTTATTTATTTATCTAATGAGTTTTAGAGAGTGCTGGTAAGTTACCTTCCTACCAGTTCACAGCTCCAAGGTATACAACAGTATCTCACACGAACAGGGTGATGGAGACTGCATGGTACTCTTAAAGTGAGCATTCTTCAAGGATGTGTTATTGGCCAATAATATATTGCACTTTGAGCATAACATGTATTTGCAAAGCACACATTCACTCAAGGGTATATTGGCGCTGAATAACGGATGTTTATTGTTACCCAACTGAATGGTACTCATTTTATCGACCTCAGAAGGATGGAAGACTGAGTGAACCCAGCTGGATTTGAACATGTGACCATGAGGTCAAGCACAGGTCCCTACAGTGGACGCATTAGTCCACTGAGCCACCAGACCCGGCTAGAGCAGAGCCAGTGAAGTAGGACTGGAAAAGCTAGCAGAGAGGAAGAGGAGGTCTGTGGCTTTGTAAATCATGGACAGGTTGAGCCCACTCTGAATGTTAGGTAGGTTCTTTTTCTTCTTTCATCTCTGTGGTTGCCTGCAACTTGTCGCATCAATGCCCGAATGTGTTACGGGGACATGCTGGGCAGGACATGTCGCTGTTCTGATTACAAAGCATCTTCTGTGAGTAGTTGTGTCTTGCTGCAGGCTTAGGTGTGAATTAATTATGGATTTCCAGGAGAATGCCTTGTTTATTCTTGGAAAAAATTTTACATGATTCCCAAAGCTTTTCTCATCATAAGCATGTTGTGTGGTGCTGGAAATACATGACCGGGTCACAATGAAGCCTGGAGTAAGACCTAGCTACTCACAGAAAATGCTTTGTGAATCAGGAACGGGTATTTAGAAGCATTTCACATCTAAGACAGGAGTAAAACACAGCCAGCCACACAAAAAAGCTTTGTGAATGAAGATAGAGAATGAACAAATTTCCGTTCCAGCGCTGCGTAGGTTACAGGCCCAGCCACGGCCCGTGCAGGTAAGAGCGGTTTGGCCGGGTTGGGGGGGATTCCACAGACGACCACGAGGGGAAATTAAATAAATAATTATTTTTCCCTCGTTGTCGTCTGTCGAAATCCCCCCACCCCCAAACCCCCCCACCAGGCCCTACTGCTATCACCTGCATGGGCCGCGGCTGTACAGGCCACATTAAGGCACTATCTCAATCAAGGGATTTGCTTTGTGGCAGCACTTAGGGGCTCATTACGATGGCGGAACGATCGCCGGCCCGGCGGTGGCGATCGTTCCACCATCAAATAGAGAATTACCTACCGCCATATTAGGATGGCGGTGGGTATCGCGACGGACACAAAGTCCGTCTGCCGCTTTTCCGCCGGTGGCAATCGCACCGATTGCCTGGCGGGCAGAGCAGGGCCACTAATATGGTGGCGGTGCCTAGCAGGCACCGTCTGCCATATTAGGATGTGGGAAAATAAAGGCCTTTCCATGGCGGCGATGCCGCCATGGAAAGGCTGGCGGGGATTGGGTTTGGGGGCCTGTTGCGGGCCCCCCATGTGGGGGGGGTGTTGCTGCACTGGGGGGTACCCCCCTGCATTTCCATGCACCAAGTGGCAGGCACCGCGTGGTGCCTGCCACGTGGTGCAGGGAAATGCGGTGCAAGCACCTTTAACATTGCGGACGCTGCTGCAGCCAGCAGCACCGTCAGCAATGTTAAAGGCCCAGGATGCGCCCGCCAGTATGGCGGTCGCATCCTAATTGCAGTGGTGGGACCGCCGCATGTCTGGCGGGCGATCCCAATCACCGCTACGGTGGCGGGTGGACATCGTAATCAGCCCCTTTGTTTTGCATCCTTTATTTATCACTTATATATCAGTTTAAATTTGCAGGTCTGGTACTACCCCCTAAAAGATGTTTTCTAATGAACAGGACATTTAAAAAACCCATATTTATTCATCTACAGCATTCAATGGTTGTCCTAACATTTTGCACAAAATGGGATGAAGGCATTGCAATAGAATGACCCCCTTGGATGTGCTAATGTGGCCCAATGAGCATGTGATGATCTCAGCTATACTGTGACAAAGATGCATACAGTTCACACTCACCAATAGAAACCAATGCACAGGTTAGTGAGTAGCAGGGGTGGCACACTATCTGCATGTGATCATATGTAGGGTATCAGGACAAAATTAAACATATATAATATATGGGTCGAATCTCAATGTTTTTGGGCAAATAAGTTCAGCTTATTTAGGAGGGGCATTTCACATCACTAAATCGCAGAATCTGGAATAGCGGTTTTGTCCTCGAAAACGGATCGCTAATGTAAAAATTCGTCCAATATTGCAGATTCACAAATTTAGAGTTGGGGAGGCCTTTCTATGAGGGACTGTATGCAAAGTTTGCTCAAACCCCCCAAAAAACTGGTAAGTTTGTCGGTATTACTCAAAGATTTGCAGTTACTTTCCCCCACTGCAAATGAGTGAATATTTATCCTAATAAGTACAGGAACAAGTGTTATTCCTGGGTGAAAATGGTGTGGAAACGTGTGCAAAATTGATGGTGGTGTAGGGGAACTGGTTAAAAAAGTTTGATTTGTAAATGCATCTATGTTAAATATACACATGCAGAACTATACACCTATGACAATTTTCACACAGATACATTTTAATAGTGTATAAAAAAATATTGAATAAAAAATACAGAGATGCAGAAATATTGAATTTTTAATATCAGGATCCACAAATATGGTGATACAGTTATATCGTTGGCAAGAATATCGAAGGTAAGTAATATCAATGTCAAAAATATCCATGTTATTAATATTGTTTACAAAAGCAACTATGGGCCTGATAACGATGCCAGGCAAAAGGCCATCCGACAGCTCGTTGGTGGCGTTCTGCCTGACATCTGAGGCATCGGTCCGACCGCCATATGATACAGGTGGTCCGACCGATGCCTGCGGGGGGAATCCACTCTGCCTCAGACAGGCTCAAGGAGCCCGTCGGGCGGAGGACGGATTGTAATTCCCAAAATAGAGGTGGTGCCTGCTCAGGCACTGCCTTGGGGATTACGATGCATGTTTCTGACAGCCTTTTCATGTCGGTTCTTCCACCATGAAAAGGCTGGTGGAAAGGGTCTTTTGGGGCCCCTGTCCCCCGTGGCCCTCAGCTATGGACTATGGGCCCTGGGGGGCACCACAGCCTAAACATCCATGCGGAGCCTGCCACACAGTGCTTGGATGTTCAAAAAGTGTCTTTTTCCTCCTGCAGCATGTGCTGCGGCCCGCAGCACACGCCACAATAGGAAATATACACTTTCCGACTGCCGTGAAGGCGCTTGCATCGTAATTTGGGAAGTGGGACAGCCTTGTCGGGGTGGTCCAGTTTCCGACACGATGTCAGTCGGAAGCTCGTCCGACCGGCATCGTAATGAGGCCCTATGTTGTTAATATCGATGTTAAAAGTATCTATGTTGTTTATATCATTTACAAAAATATCTTTGTTAATAATATTGCTTTTTAATTATTTTTATGTATTTTAGTATATGTTTTAATTGTATATGTTATAAATTGTATAATTATTGTTAATGTTTTTTAATATAGTTTGCACATTTTTTGTTGTTTTTTAATTTAACTTAATTGTTTATTGTAATTTTTAGTGTTGTAGCTGGTTGTGGGTTTTGTGGGGATATAGGGTGGGAAGTAATTTAATTATAATGAATTAATATGTAATTATTATTAATTATTTAACTGATAATTAATAATGTAAATTGTGTAATCAATGTATTTTGTAAGATAAGTTTTAGGTGCAGGTTGTGGTGTTTGTAGGGGTATAGGGTGGGCAGTATGATTAATTAATAATTACGTTTTAATTACTATTAATTATTTACTTGATAATTAATTATGAAAATTGTGTAATTCATTTCTTTTTTAAGTTATATTTTAGGTGAGGGTTGTGGGGTTTGTAGGGATATAGGGTGGGAAGTAAATTAATTTTAATTAGTTAATAATTATTTTTTAATTATTAATTATTTGATTGATAATTAAGTAAATTATGTAATTCATTTTTTAAGTTATGGTTTAGGTGCGGGTAGTGAGGGTTTATAGGGGTACAGGATGGAAAGTAAATTAATTATAATTATTTAATAATGAATGTAAATTGTTAATTATTTAATTGCTAATTAATTATGCAAATTGTGTAATTAAGGTATTTTTCAAGTTATATGTTTGGTGCGTGTTGTTGGGTTTATAGGGGTACAGGGTGGGATGTACATTAATTATAATTAATTAATGATTAATTTAAATTATTATTTATTGTTTAATTGATAATTATGTACATTTTGTGCTAAAGATATTTTTAAGATTATATGTCAGGGGCGGGTTGTATATTTTTTAATATTATAGGGTGGGAAGTTAATTAAGAAATAAAGTAGTGATAATTAATTATGAGTTTATTATTAATTATTTAATTGATAATTATGTAAATTGTAAACGTATCATATTTGTTAAATAAAATTTTAGGTTTGTGTTGTTTATTTTGTAGAGGAATGGGGAAGTTATTTAAGTAATCATAAATAATAAAATGTATTCATTTGTTTAAAAAAAATCTATTATTTCATATGTTAATTGTCTTATACATATAAATATATGTATGTATGTAATTTGTAACATATTTCTGGTAAACTGTGTTTTATGTATTGTTTACTGTTGTATGTATAGTTAAATTATAAATATTTGACATTCTTTGTAGTTTATTAGTTATATTTATTAATTATTTTAGTATGTGTATGTAAAAAAATATATATATAGTTGTTATATTGGTATATTTAAAAAACATCAGAAAATTAAAATATAGATTATAATTAATATTTTTTTTAAATAGTTTTAGATTATATATGTGTATATAAATACACACACATTCATATGTATGTGTGTGTGTTTGTTTAAATAAGTTTGTATTTTTTTTAGAAGTTTAAATATTAGTTAAACATATTTAACCCCTTGCGCGCTGCGCGAATTACCCCGCTGTGCGGGCGAATTAATGAGTGGGTGGGGTTCGGACGGCCCCCGGCCGTCCTCCGCACACGCCCACCGTGTCGTCGGATGGCCGGGGGCCGTCCGAAGCACGCAAGGGGTTAATTTACATTCTATTAATATTATATGGTAAAATGTTTAATATTTACAGTTTTTAACTAAATGCATATACTACTCAAGGGAGCCTTTTTAAACAGGAAGGGGTGGGAGCAGCCCCAGAAGAAAATCGTTTTTGATCTCTACTGATGACGGATAAAATCCAGAAACACTCCAGCAAAATACCAAGTAAGCATGCACTACAAACTGCATTTACCAGAATGCTAAGGGGCGAACTGTGCTGGGAGGTCAGCAGTGTGCTCCCACCCCTTCCTGATGAAATAACAAGTCGGATGTTGTAATCTAGCAAGTGATTAATGCATCCTCTTTATTGTTGCCCTTTGCCTTGCTGCTCAGTCTATGTGATGTCATCAGAATGTTGAGAGTGTTTGAGTGGAAGAAGGAATCAGTTGGTGTGGAAGGGCTGAGCGGCAGGAGGCTGCTCCTGGTGGGGCATTGTATGAGGCCTAGCATGAGACTTAATATGGATCCTATCTGAAGAATAAAGCTGTGATCCTGAACTACATCACTGGACTACGTATCATTCATTTAACCGTAACACTGGCGACGATTTTAAAGAACCTGCGTGCTACTTCAATGGAAAATGGACTTTTAAAACTCAAGAAACTACAACCTCTGGATTTGAACAAAACTGGCACCCTTAATGCCCCACCACTGACCTTTTCATCGGTCGCCCCAACCAGTAAGTGCCAGTTTATCTTGGACTTTACTTCATCATCTTTGTTTACCTGTCTTTGCTGAACTGTTCCTGTACTGTAACATGTACAGTGTAACATGTTGACAAAGAACATAATCTGTAACCTGGACATTATTTGTGTACTAGTGAGTACTGTACATTTGGCTTTGGCTTAGCTCCTGCTGCCTGTTGGATTTTGGGATCAAAAAAAGGTGCCAGTTCCTATCTGCCTGCCTACTGTCCACTGCCTGCCTGTCTTGGAAGAAGTCTGCCCTCCTGCTCCTTGGGACACTCTCAGAGTAGTGACCTACTCCTACTTGTTCGCTGTCTCTCTCTCTTGATTGCCAGTTCTTGCCTGCCTGCCTGCTCGCTACCGCTGCTCACTACCTCCCTGTCTTTCTGCCTTGGAGGATTGGATTTTGTCTTCTGGCTTCATCCTTTGCCAGTTACGGAGGGGGTCTGTGCCGGTAGTGCCTGAAATCAACATTGGTGAGACTATTTTCGTCTATTATTTTTTTTTTACCACATTTGAGACCTGTTTGGTCTCTTCAACCGCCCTATTGTTGTTGGATTTAGGGCATGAGCTCCGTTTGGAACACTTGGATTTTCCGCCATACATTGATTTGAACCAACTGACTTTGTCCCTGCGCGCGCAACCTCACCTGCGGTCTCTTCTTGGGTTCCTACACGACACGCTGTTCATCGAAGGGACTTCTATGACTTGACAGGAGACGCTTTTGGAGCGCCTACGTGCCGTGAGCCATCCGGCTCGGCGTCACAGATGTGCCGCCATCTTTTAGTTGGACCCTTTAATGGGAACGCTAGCGATTGTAAACCTCGTTCGACATTTTGGCACATCAGCTAGTTGAAGGCCTAGCAGCGCTAACCAAGATGGAGTCGCTGTGCTACACCGCTTAGGATGTGGACAGTTATGTGGAACTTTTGGTGAGGACCTCGGGTGAGAGATCGCTCACCGGAGTATTAGACTTTCCTTTGGTTTTATTTCATGTGTGTCTTATGTGATTATTGTACCTTTCACTGGTACCTGATGTTGTAGCCCTGATTGTTGTTGTAGCCCTGATTATTGTTGTGTGTGTGCAGTAGGGGAGTCCTGTGGTGTCCGTGTCCCTAGTCCTGCCGCTGTTCTTGGTTGTGGGTTGACACAGGTTCGTCACCCTGTAGGCAATGTGTCCCGCAAGTGTATGCAGCGCAGTTGTGTGTGTGCAGTAGGGGAGTTCTGTGGTGTCCCTAGTCCTGCCGCTGTTCTTGGTTGTGGGTTGACATAGGTTTGTCACCCTGTAAGCAATTTGTCCTGCAAGTGTACGCAACGCAGTTGTGTGTGTGTAGTAGGGGAGTTCTGTGGTGTCCCTAGTCCTGCGAGGGTGTGCAGTAGAGGGTTGTCCCTAGTCCTGCCGCTGTTCTTGGTTGTGGGTTGACATAGGTACGTCACCCTGTAAGCAATTGTCCTGCAAGTGTACGCAGCGCAGTTGTGTGTGTGCAGTAGGGGAGTTCTGTGGTGTCCCTAGTCCTGCGAGGGTGTGCAGTAGAGGGTTGTCCCTAGTCCTGCCGCTGTTCTTGGTTGTGGGTTGACATAGGTTCGTCACCCTGTAGGCAATTTGTGTCTTTACCCCTGTGGTTGATATGAGAGTATATGGTTTCTCACTGTTTGGGAATATGAGAAGACTCCGAAGCTTCTCTGGATTTACCGTTGTTTTTGGTTGGGGTTTATGTAGTACCCTGTGTTTAGGGGTTGTAAAATTACCCTTAGAGTGTTACGCCTTGGAGTTTAGGCATGTGATTTGAAGAATACAACGCTTTTGTGTTTCTCTCGTCTTTTCTAGATGGGATGGGGATGTGGTGTTTGACGATGTTTTTAAGTTTGATGTTATTCTTGAAGCTCTTGACTAATCGTATGTGTGTATGTCCACCTCCGCACATTTATTTATTGTTAGTCAAATTGCATGTATGTACTATGATCTTGCATGTATGTACTATGATCTTGCATGTATGTACTATGATCTTGCATGTATGTACTTTCATCTTGCATGCTGGTATTATGATCTTGCATGTATGTACTATGATCTTGAATGCTGGTATTTTTACAATTTTAATGAGGGGGGGATGTGTTGTAATCTAGCAAGTGATTAATGCATCCTCTTTATTGTTGCCCTTTGCCTTGCTGCTCAGTCTATGTGATGTCATCAGAATGTTGAGAGTGTTTGAGTGGAAGAAGGAATCAGTTGGTGTGGAAGGGCTGAGCGGCAGGAGGCTGCTCCTGGTGGGGCATTGTATGAGGCCTAGCATGAGACTTAATATGGATCCTATCGAAGAATAAAGCTGTGATCCTGAACTACATCACTGGACTACGTATCATCCATTTAACCGTAACATCGGACTGTGGTGATCTAGCTTTAGAGAATCAAACCCATTAATACCAGTAGTAAGGCAGTGATTGGCCCTAAGGAAACAAGTTTGTGG
Organism: Calotriton arnoldi; assembly: GCA_963921515.1. Classification (NCBI taxonomy): domain Eukaryota; kingdom Metazoa; phylum Chordata; class Amphibia; order Caudata; family Salamandridae; genus Calotriton; species Calotriton arnoldi. The sequence goes on along the minus strand of CAWUFW010003928.1, from coordinate 624,702 downwards.
GTCTGGGTACAATGGAGGATGACTAGTATGATGTTTCTGGTGAGAAAGTGCAATATAAAGAGAACAACATTTCGTGCCCGAGAGGGGCCTTGCTCCATGTGGTGGGTGAAATCTCCAGACATACGTGATTGAAGGTGTAGATGCACAAACACCATCAAAAGAATCCAGTCAACAATAGCAACTAGTCAGAATCAACTAAACATTCTAGAACACACAGTATTACCAACATTCCATCACACAAGCTATGCTTGAACAGGTAATGGAAATAAAGAACATACTACCCACAACACTTTATATGAGTTAAGTCCGTCTAATAAGATATATAGAGGTAAGTAAAGATTACCCACTCAACTCCACACGTATTACCTTTAAGGTATATATTTGTGGAGTTAAGCATATCTGTACATGCCTTTAGGATATTTTATCAATATTTATGCTACAATATTATTGTAGAACAATATTTAGGATTTGATATTTTGGTAGTATACCCATTAAGCACTAGCTATGCTAGGAAAAAATGATGCACCTTGAAGTAGGCAGTGTACCATCACCTGGCCCTGCCTCATGATGAGACTTACAAGTAGTTGTAGTTTCTCAAGTACCATGATGGAACCTGGAAACCAAAACGTCCAATAAGCCTCTTTGCCTTCCAGCACTACTACGTCTTGACCAGAATGGAAAGATGTTAACGAGGAACTGTGTACATCTCTATCTGTGATCATGTTCCTGGACTTTTTTGCACTTTGTATGGAATTATTTGCTAGATGAAAGGGACCAAATGAGACTGGGTTTCTAGTTTGATTCTGGGTTGTATTTAAATTGAGTGGAATGTACAAGAAAGTTATGCTGTTGACTGAAGACAATTTACAGCCATTTGACCTGGGCTTGTATTTGTGTAGCACGTTGTTGTCGCCTTGACAAAGGCTCTGTGCAGCCGAAACATGTTGGATCCTAGCCGTTTGAATAAACGACTTGATTTACACTCCCCGAGTGCCCATCATCCTTCCCAGTTTGGATGAATAGTGTGTGTGTGTGTGTGTGTGTGTGTGTGTGCGCATACTGGTATGGATTTACTATTCTTAACTATCAAGGTAAGTAGATGTGGAGATATAAAAAGCAAATCTAGGGTAGTTGATATCTGGACTCCGTTGCACTGTGTAAGTTTTATCCAATTGGGTGCAAGCCGGAGGTTACAAATATAGCAGTACATCTAATCTGCATTACTCCTTTCACTGGCCTTCCACACTGGCTTTTCATTATTAGTAATATCAGCTATCCTTTTTTACACACACATTGGCTGAGCAAAAACCTTTAGTGAAGGTGGCCCTAACCAAGCTCCTCTGTTGAATAGGGTCAAGGGTGAGTATGACTATGTTTCTCAGCGCACTTACTTTCCAAAGATGAGTTTTTTTTTTTTACATAAACCAAAATGGCTGTGATGGCTGCCTTCATGTGCCTGTGGTGGAAGGAGGAGACAATCTCACACATATCAAGAAGACAATGATTTTGGTTGTACGTCTGCGTTATAGTATACGGTTTTTACTTTTGTGCGTCCATCAATTACTTGACCAATTAGAGCTTTTATTTGCAGACTATGCATACCTGCCAACTTGGTGAACAATCTCACTGAGTGAGGAGGGGGCATGACCTTGTGGCGAGAAGTACCTACGAGGCACTTTTGAACCTCACCTTGCCCCTAAGCTCCCCCGACCCCTCCAAAAAAAGCTTGCTGAGGCTGGTTCCGATGTTCTGGGGTGTTTTCACACCGCTTAATGGACGTCAGCAGTTCAAAGCCTCAGGAAACAAACTGGAAAGCCACTATTTACAGTGGTTTTAAAGCTCGTTTTCCCGGCCACCATGTGATATCGGCTCCTCACCGAGAGATGGTGTGATGAGAGCCGATATCGTGTGTCACACGGTGGCACCATGTGATTTGGCAAGTATAGACTATGTGAGCGCATCCTCGTTAAAAACAGTTGCTCGAGATTTGTAGTCATAGTTTCCTTCATGCGCTGTTAGGAACGCCCTGAAAACATTTCCAGAAGTTTGCATGATGGTGGTCGATGTTCATGTGTGCAAAGGCTGAAATCCGGAGCACTTGGAACTTTATGGTTTAATGTTTCCGTTAATGTTATTCGTGATGAAGTGAAATGGGTGCATGGCCAGTTCTTAATTTGAGCCGGGGCATTCCGGTGCTAAGCACCGGCATTTAATTGGTTTCCGGTGCTTGGCACCGGCACCTAATTGTCAACACAATACTGAGAACAGTCCACCACATGGTGGCGCTGCTCATCTAATTTGGAGATGAGCAGAACAACGGTAGCTAAGGACTACAATATACATTAAAATTGCTCATACCTGCCTCCCAGCCATTCCTATTGCTTTGGGGACCTGGCATAATCTGAACTGTTGCATTTATATGCGAGAGAGATGGTTAGTAGTTGTTTTGGCAGCGATGACCAGGGCGATGGGTGGTGCAAGCTGCAGTGGCCTCCTGGTCAGAGCCCTGGCACTTAATATTTTACAAATTAAGCACTGGTGCATGCCACTCTGCACCAGTGCGTCCTGCAGCATGCGGGATGCCCTTGTACCGCTGCATCGACTGAGGATACCTCTGGCGAGGAAATATGTCCTACTGTGGCACACATGTGTGAGTTTGTGTAGAAAAGCCGCTCCGGCCAGGAGCCACACTTGTGAAATAAATATCTGTGAGAGGCTCTGGGCAAATGACTCATCCCTAAGCCTGGAATCACTGAATATTTTATTAGCCAGAGGAGTAGCTGTCTACCTTGGCTCAGCAGATGCGAAATGTCTGATCAGCAAAACCAGGTAGTGTGCAGCGTGGCTAACTTCACACAGGTCTCCGCCATCTTGTATATTCTGCATTTAACATCTCTTGAGCTGCAAGCTGTCTCACTCTGCCTCCATGCGCTCTGTTTATGACTAACACTCTCTGCACCTCTACTTTCTCTGAACAAGTACCCCCTCTCCTCGGTTCTTGCATCTCTGCTCCTCAGTGAATCTCTTCACAGTTCTGTGTGTTTCTCTGCCTTTGTGTGACTTCATATACCAGTGTTTAGTCTCTGTGTGCCTTTGCGTGACTTTATATACCAGTGTTTAGTCTCTGTGTGCCTTTGCGTGACTTCATATACCAGTGTTTAGTCTCTGTGTGCCTTTGCGTGGCTTCATATACCAGCGTTTAGTCTCTGTGTGCCTTTGCGTGACTTTATATACCAGTGTTTAGTCTCTGTGTGCCTTTGCGTGACTTCATATACCAGTGTTTAGTCTCTGTGTGCCTTTGCGTGACTTCATATACCAGTGTTTAGTCTCTGTGTGCCTTTGCGTGACTTTATATACCAGTGTTTAGTCTCTGTGTGCCCTTGCGTGACTTTATATACCAGTGTTTAGTCTCTGTGTGCCTTTGCGTGACTTCATATACCAGTGTTTAGTCTCTGTGTGCCTTTGTGTGACTTCATATACCAGTGTTTAGTCTCTGTGTGCCTTTGCGTGACTTCATATACCAGTGTTTAGTCTCTGTGTGCCTTTGTGTGACTTCATATACCAGTGTTTAGTCTGTGTGTGCCTTTGCGTGACTTTATATACCAGTGTTTAGTCTGTGTGCCTTTGCGTGACTTCATATACCAGTGTTTAGTCTCTGTGTGCCTTTGTGTGACTTCATATACCAGTGTTTAGTCTGTGTGTGCCTTTGCGTGACTTTATATACCAGTGTTTAGTCTGTGTGCCTTTGCGTGACTTCATATACCAGTGTTTAGTCTCTGTGTGCCTTTGTGTGACTTCATATACCAGTGTTTAGTCTGTGTGTGCCTTTGCGTGACTTTATATACCAGTGTTTAGTCTGTGTGCCTTTGCGTGACTTCATATACCAGTGTTTAGTCTCTGTGTGCCTTTGTGTGACTTCATATACCAGTGTTTAGTCTGTGTGTGCCTTTGCGTGACTTCATATACCAGTGTTTAGTCTGTGTGTGCCTTTGCGTGACTTCATATACCAGTGTTTAGTCTCTGTGTGCCTTTGCGTGACTTTATATACCAGTGTTTAGTCTCTGTGTGCCTTTGCGTGACTTCATATACCAGTGTTTAGTCTGTGTGTGCCTTTGCGTGACTTCATATACCAGTGTTTAGTCTCTGTGTGCCTTTGTGTGACTTCATATACCAGTGTTTAGTCTCTGTGCATCTTTAAACATGTCTGCTTCTCTCTGCATCTCTTTTATTCTGAAAGAACCTGTGGGCCAGATTTACTAAGCCCTGGCGTTGCCTTTGCATTCAAGGCATTCCAAGGGCTTAAGAGAGATTTACTAAGCCACACAAAGACACCTTGCGCGGCTCTGCGCGGCTTAGTAAATCCAGAGTAGTGCACGGCAGCGCAAATCAAATCGCTGCTTTGGGTGGAGCATGGGCATTCCCATGCATCCAGTCATGGATGTTGAAACAGTCCCAGATTTACAAAGACGTGTAAACCTGGGAATGCGTCAAAATGGTGCGCCTTCCCAACAGAGGTGTAACGAGGCGAAATATCTTTATTTCTCCTCGTTATTTTCTCTTTGCATTTTGCATTACATGTAGAAAGAGGAAAATGCATCAAAGGTCCCTTCCTGCAGAAAAGCAATCCTGCCTGCAATGCAGGCACCATTGCACCATGGCGCAAGGGTGCCTGCATCGGCGCTAGGTAGCAGGAATGTGTCATATCTTAGTAAAGAAGGAAACTTTCTGCTCTCTCCCTGTCATGCAGCACAATGCTGCGTTGCATGACATTTAGATATAGCTGGCCCCGTATGTTTCTTTACAACCCGTGCATCTTCCAGTGAGTTTAGAGAGCTAGGGGGCAGATGTACGACCATTTTTTGCAGTCGCAAACGGGAACTCGGCCCATTTGCGACCACAAAAAAGGTCAGCCCCATGTACAAACCATATTTTGCGAGTCGCTAACCTATTAGCGACTCGCAAAATATGGTTTGCGACTCGCTATTAGGAAGGGGCGTGTCAAAGGCGTCCCCTTCCTAATAGCGAGTGCAAATGGCATGTACATTTGTTTTGCGACCACATTTGTGGTCGCAAAACACTTGCAGTTTACCACCCTTTTTAAAAGGGTGGTAAACCATTCGCAAACGGGAAGGGGTCCTCATGGGACCCCTTCCCCTTTGTGAATGGGTGCGAAAATATTTTTTAAGAGCAGTCAGTGGTATCAGGGACCACTGCCTGCCCTTAAGAAATGAAACTGAAAAGTTTCATTTTTCTTTTTTAAATGCATCCCGGCTGCATTTAAAAAAACAAAAAAACCTCTTATTGAAAAAGCAGTCACAGACATGGTGGTCTGCTGACCCCAGCAGGCCACCATCCCTGGAAGTGCCAGCCATTCCCACTGGGGTAGCAAAATTGCGCTTGCCTCATGAATATTCATGGGGCATGCAATTTGCGACCCCATTGGGAATCGCAAACAGTGTCTGAGACACTGTTGAACATTGCATTTAGAGAGTCGCAAATTGCGAGTCACAATTTGACGCAATTTGCGACCCGCTAAATGCATGCGTCGTCTATATGGCCCTAGGTCTGTTTAGATTGCCTTATCACTTCTTTACAATTCTTATTGAATATACGTTTGTGAATATCTTGAACCCGGGATAGATATTTCTGTATCACTTTGTGTTTCCAGGAAATAGAACAGGAATGATTGCTCCATCTTCCAGCGAATGGAACAGGAATGATCGCTCCACCTCCCACAGGATTGAACACTCCATATCTCACAGGAATGATCACTCCATCTCCCACAGGAATGATCGCTCCATCTCCCACAGGAATGATCGCTCCATCTCCCAAACAAATGGAAGAGGAATGATCACTCCATCTCCCAAACGAATGGAACAGGAATGATCGCTCCATCTCCCAGGAGAATTCATTGTGATGTCACATGCATGTTTCTGGTTTTTGGTACGGGTCCAGCCAATGGAACAGGAGTGAACCTTTGTTTTTCACTCTGTCGAACCGATCACTTCCAGCTGGTTAGCCTATGGCCTGACAAGCGCAACAGCTGAACAAGGAAGTGGCGAGAGGAATGACCAAGGTGGCACTCCTTGAAACAGATGGGTTACGTGCCCATCCCCACGTTCTCTTTCTGAGGGAGAGAGAAGACCACAGCAACCGCATCCATGTAGGCATAGAGTAGTCAGGCAGCGAAATATACAAACGTGGCAGCTTCCCTGTGGCTGTTTTCTACAGATCTGTGGCATATATGCAAAAATGCCCTTTCTCAGAATTGCCCCCAATGAAGTTTGGGGGCAATTCAGGTCAGCTGACCCAAGACTCAACATAGGCTGACTGTTTTAGTTCATTCAGTGTTCACCTATTACTCAAACAGACCTGTATCCCGGTGTAGGTGACGGTGAGGACCGGAAGCACAATCTTTGTCTGTCTCCCCTTGAGGAGTAGGGCTAAACCGTTAGGATGGAGGACACGGTCTAAGCGGTGGAGCCCTGATGAAGAAGGAGGCAGGCGGCATGGAATGCTGGCACTATGCCTCTGCAGAGTCAAAGTCGGAGGTCCAACTGTGACCTGTACTGCTCCGAGGCACTATGAGCTGCTAAGTCAAACCAAGACCTGCACAGCTGCTCATCCTGACCTCAGGAAGCAGATCTTCTTGAGCGATGGCCAGCATGTGTGACCCTGTGACAAAAACCAAGAGACTACGGGGCATATTTATAAGAAAGTGGCGAAGCGTGTCGTTAAGCCAAGAAGGCTAACGACACGCTCCGTCACTTTAGAAATGCAGGGCTGCACCATATTTACAAGAATATGGTGCAGCCCTGCGTTTCCTCTTGCGCTGGGGCTAAATTTAGCTGCCTAGCGCCAACACAGGCACCCTTGCACCATAGTGCAAGGGTGCCTGCGTTGAGGGGAGTGATTATTTATGTGCAGAAAGGTGACCCTTCCTGCACATAAACAATTTTTAAATGGCGTTTTGTAATGCAGCACACATTTGTAACAAAACACTCATTTTTGTAAATTATTTTTTATGTGGAGGAAGGGTCACCTTCCTGCACATAAACAATCATTGGCGTTTTGCTGTTTCCATGTGTGCTGCACAACGCAGCACATGGAAACAGCAAAAACGAGGAGAAATGAAACATTTCTCCTTGTTGCGCCTGTTTAAGACCAGGTTTTCCCTGGTCTTAATTTTGGCGCTGCCCCATATTTACGCCACCCTTGTAAACATGGAGCAGCGTCAAAATCAATGGGTGTTGCGGTGATACACCAACAGCAAAAACCATTGCCCTCCCCTTTTAAACTAAGTATAGCGTGGAAGGGTGCCTTATTTACAAGGCAGCGTTAAGCGAAGCCCCTATCACCACCACAACGTTGTGGAAAGTGACGTTGCAGTGGCGATAGGGGCTTGTAATATGCCATTTTAACCACTTGGAGCACCATTATCATCACCGATTCTGGGGATGCAGCTGAGAGCTGCATCCTACACCTGTGGACCGACAGCGATTGTACCAGTACAAGTGCGAGGAAAGAAAGAGGCTCAAACCACCCATACGGGCCACGTGACATGCTGTACCCCTTGCACTGCCACTCCAGTACTGCACAGCCCTACCCACAGCCTCATCTTTGCCGCTGACTCTGTGCCTTCACTATTGCTACCCTCATGAAAGTTAACACCTAAAGCAGAGGCACTTGGCATTTCAGTGAGATCCCAGTAGTATCTGTCCCTTTGTTTCCACAGAGAGAGGCATTCCTTGTAAGAAGCATTGTTGATCTGCCCTAGAACCAAGGAGGTCTGGGAGATCTGGCCTCACAGTAGACTTGTGCTGGCCTCCTTGTCAGAACGTCTCTGCCTCTGAAGCTCAAGTGTTCTATGCATCAGCGTCATCATCAAAATTACACTCATTCGCTGCCAATCTGACATCGCAGGAAGTGACATCTCATGGCCTTAAACCACAGTGGCATGATCATAGGAAGTGAAATCACTAAGCTGCATCCAGTTGTACAAAAAATAAGAATTTCACTGATTGTGCAAAGACCAACTCTTAGTTGCCTACAATCGCATGAGCTAACAAGCCTATTTTAGATCATTAGTGAGGGTGGTGAAATCATGGGGGCTGCAAAAGCATCCACAGGTGTCACGGAGAGAAAAAGATGAGTAGCACAGCGACTGCTAGAAGCTCCACAATGAAGTCCAGGTCCTACCACTGCCACGGTTGACTCACGGATGCATCTTCCTCGGGTATGTTGTCTGGTGGATCCACTGGAGACAGTGACTCCATGAGCAATTGTGGTAAATATTGTCCAGAGAAGAAACCTCAGCTGACTGGCTTCAAATATGTTTATTCTCCATGTAATAAATACTCCGCCCATCTAACATCCAGCAGGCTATGGCCTAGCCGTCCTCACTGGAATCCCCATGCCATCATCAGTAAACACTCTAAGAACTAAAGGCCAGATGTTCAAAGCTTTTTTTGCAGTCGCAAAGTACCTGATGCGCATAATCAGCCCGTTTGCGACCGCAAAAAAGCTTTTTACAATCTGCAAAAGGCAAATTGCAATTCCCTTCCAAATACCAAATCAGAATGGTATGTATTAATGTTTAGCGACCAAATTCCAGTCGCAAAACAGTAATACTTTACCACCAGTTTACAACTGGTGGTAACCCATTCACAATGGGGTGGGTTCCCAGGGGCCACTGCCTACTCTTAAAAAATTAACCTGCAAAGTTTCATTCTTTCTTTTTAAATGCATCCCTTTTTTCTTCAAGGGAAATGGCTGCATTAAAAAGATTGTTTTATTAAAAGGCAATCTCAGAAATGGTGGTCTGCTGACCTCAGAAAGGGCAACATCCCTGTGACGGCTGGGATTCCTAATGAGTCGCAAACTGCAACCTACCTTATTATTATGCAAAACATACGAAAACAAAAATGAGGCACCCACCTCAGTAGAGAGCTGTAATAAAGTGGCAGAGTTTTTTGCTGACAAAGTAACAAAAATCTACGAGAGCTTTCCAATAGAAGCACGACAAGGAACAAGCCTGAAATATAAAAATCAGACGAATTTCGCTGGAGTAACGTTAGATGAATTTAAGATCCAGGAGTTAGAAGAACTCATAGCCACAGCAAAAGGGATAAAATCTGGATCCCCGTTAGACCCTGCACATCCGGACAGAGTAATGGAGGGAGCAGAACTGATCATGCCGTATATCTCTGAGCTAATCTCTTGCTCCTTCCAGAATGGCATGGTCCCTACCAAATGGAAACAAGCAATTGTTCGCCCTCTAAAAGAAACAGTCAATAGAGATAACTGTATTAGAGAATCTACGTCCTATCTCACTGTTGCCGTTACGTAGCCAAAATCGCAGAGAAAACGGTTAATAAACAATTGGTAGACCATATCAACAAGAATGAGCTGTTCCACCCTTCGCAACCAGGTTTCAGAAAGGACCACTCAACTGAGACAGCACTCCTTATGGCCACTGAAACGCTGAGAAAATTCGCCGATGAAGGGCAGACAGCCGCCTTGATCCTGTTGGACCCAAGTGCGGCGTTTGACACCGTTTCACACAAGATACTCCTCCAGAGATTAGAGGCCTGTGGTATCAGGCAAAATGCTCTGTGTTGGCTGACTTCGTTCCTCTCCACTCGGAGCTTCCAAGTAACACAACGGCCATATTTGTCCAAGAGTATCCCCTTGCCGCAAGGGGTCCCACAGGGATCGATTCTGAGCCCCACCCTATTTAACTTATATGTGGGACCACTGGCTGAGCTAGTGGAAAAACATGAGGTGTCTATAGTTTCCTATGCTGACGACACGCAGTTAATTGTGATGCTGTCACAAGACAAGGAACAGGCAGCTATTCGGTTTTCCAAATGCCTGGGAGAGGTGGCTGACTGGATGTCGGACCACTGCCTCAAGTTGAATGGAAGCAAGACAGAAGTAATGGTGGTAGGCAAGGCACCGACCATATGGTCTTCAGCATGGTGGCCTGAAACACTGGGCCAACAACCATCACCAAAAACGGAGGTAAAAAACCTCGGGATCTGTTTCGACTCCGAACTGACTTTTGACGGGCAAACTCGGAAGGTGGCCAGCAAATGCTATGGGGCAATGAAAATCCTAAGGAAAGTTCTGGATCTTCTGCCCCCAAACGCCAGGAAAACTATAGTGCATGCGGTGATAACCTCCCAAATTGATTATGGGAATGTACTATATCTTGGAGCTTCTAAGGCAGGAATATCCAGACTACAGACAGTACAGAATGCTGCGGCTCGCCTAGTTCTTAGCCTGCCTAGAAGAGCCAACACAAAGAAAGCCCTGACAGCACTACATTGGCTGCCAGTGGAAAAGAGAGTCGTGTTCAAGGCGATGTGCCTATGTCACCGCATTCTATCGAAGAGAGGCCCAAGGTACCTTCACCCACTACTAATTCAGTACACACCCGGACGGTGTCTAAGATCTAGGGGGAAGGCACTGGTAACTGTACCGAGAATTCGTAGAGCGAGAATGGGTGCACGCTCTTTTAGGTACATCGCAGCTAAAACATGGAACACCTTACCACTGGCATTAAGAACCGAACCATGCGAAAGCAGTTTTCGCAAACAACTTAAGACCTGGCTGTTCGCAAAAACATAATAATAAAGATGATCTGACAGTCTGTATGGGCTACGCAGTGAGATACGCGGATCGCTGTCATATCCTCCCACAGTGTCTTGCTCAGCGCGGGGACACAACGGTGGTGTAACCATGCGCTCTATAAATGGCTAAAATAAAATAAATAAATAGGTCTATTTGCAAAGCACAGGTAATCACTAATGAAACTCAAGAGTTTCATATATTAGGAATACTGATTTCCTAATTGCGATTCGGAGAGAATCGCAATTAGGAAATCGGTATTCCTAATGTTAGTACATCTGGCACTGAGCGACGTAGTGCTAAAGGAATATCTAGAACGCTAACTAACATGTAACCCAAAGATACCACACACCTTAGTCAAAGCCTCTGGTTTTCCATTTGCCCAAAAAGTGTCAACCTGAGAAAAATACTTTTGATCTGACCCACGTAAAAGTCATAATCATTAGAAGCCTAGACATACACCTAAACGTTGTGGAAATTTACAACTTTTTCCAAATTCATGATTGATCCAGGTGTTGACCTCAGAGGGATGAAAGACTGAGTCTGCTTGCACCTCCAGAGTACAGCATTTGTCAGATGCAAACATTCAGTGCACTGAGCCCTCCTCCCAGCTGATTCTTGTCTGCATAAATTAACACAGGGGTATGAAAAATAACAATTTGTGCAGGAAATGATTTAGACTTTAATCTTAAAACCAAAATTGAGATGTATTAATTAAAAAGCAGGGGTGCCAAGATGTTTCCCAACTTCAGGCCAATATAGTTCGGCCTGAGGTCCGGCCTGAGGTTGCGTATGGTCCACTCCTCCGCCCAGGGGGCATAAGATGCTTAAATATCAAACCCCCTGGATGAATATTCCAATTGCACAACCCAGTTCAAAGCAACATTTTCTTCTGAAATGCAAACTCTCAGGTCTGAAGCTGCAAAAGAAAAAAAATGAACTGATGCTTAACATACCCTGCGAAAAAGTAATCTCCGCGAGATTGCTAAACCGCTGCAGAATGGCTCTATTAAATCTGTGCAGCCTTCAGAGGAGAAAATATACTTAAAAAACGTTATTATATTACAGCCTTGATGTTCTCTCAGACTTTCCTGCCTCTGCATATCCAGATGGGAGAGAGATCCGAGCTGGTCCCTGCAGAACGCTAATACACTTTTCAAGTACTTCTTTCCTAGAAATGGCTGAAGCTGTTGGTTCGTGTTTTACCCCTGCGGCTGAGCAGGGAGACTGAGCAATGTGACTTACTTACTCCCCCTTTTCCTGGTGGTCTTCCTGTATTCAGGCATGTGCATTTAGAAGTGAAAGAAAGCCAGTAAGGTAGCTCAGTGTGTTAACAGTGTGTTGCTACACCAGGGCCGGCTTTAACACTGGTGGCGCCCTGTGCGACAATGTCGGACCTAAAACTCCCTTTTTATTACATATGTCACCCCTAAAGTATGCCCGAAACAGACCATATGGCAGGGTGCACTGCACCTGAAAAAACGTAGGACATGTACTTTTAGGTTTTACATGTCCTGGAAGTGAAAAACTCACACATTTTCACAACCTCTCCCAAAGTATAACATTGGGTTTCCTTATTACATTTAAATTAGTAAGTGGCAACTTTTGTTTGGGAGCAGGTGGAAATGTCTTGTTTGATGTCAAAGGAATTGTAATTTAAAAACCTCTGTAATGGTAAAGTCGGATTTAAAGTCACAATTCTGAAAATGCCACTATTAGAAAGTTGCCATTTTCTTGTTTTAACTATTTGGTGCCTGCAGCCTGTTTCCTGGGTCACATGACTAGGTGTAGTTGGCCTTTGTGTATTCCTCCCACTCAGCCACACAATAGAGTGACTGGGTGTTGACAGGATGGGCCATTCAAGCAGGTTGGGGGGCGGAGCTGTGCACAGCCCCACTTGCACTTAAAAGATTCTGTCTCAGCTCACACACAAATAACATCACACTAGTCTATTGTGCCCTGAGACAAACTGGAACCCGGGCAGTGTGGCAGGAAATCCAGGCACTTATGTGGGGGAAAAACTCCAGAAGTTTCTTCCACTTTAAATCTGGCACAAATTATACATATAGGACAGACAGTCCACTCTTCAGTTTACTTCAGGACCTCCAGAAGGACTCTCAGAGGACTGCCCTTCTGACTGTGGCCTACTGTGTACTCCACGGCACTGCCCACTGCACCAAGAGGACTGCCCTACTGCCTGAAACCTGCCTGCCTTGTGCCCTCAGAAGGCTGCCCTGCTGCCTGAGAACTGCTCTTCAGCTTGAACCCAAGACTTCCAGAGTAACTCCAAGGGCGAGTTGTCTGGCTTCCTGATCAGAGCCTCTGGGATAGAAAAGGCTCAAACCATCACAAACCTCACCTGGACCCAGCCTGAGTGAGTCCCTCCAAGTGTTGTCCCTCCAGTCTTGGACCTTTGGAAGTGGTGCTAAAGGTGTGGTGCTAAAGGTGCCCAGACAGCCCAAATCCAAAACTTGGATTTTCTGCCAAAAGTGCTCTGAGAACCGAGAGGAGACTGGGACCTACCTGCTAGCCGATCTGCCTAAGGTGCATCGACGGTCAGCCTGACTTTGCGGCAACTCCCGCTATGTTCTTCTCCGCTGAGGAAAATACTGTTCAGTGGCTACTTGCCAGAGGCAAGTAGCCACTCGTTGGCTACAGCCTACAGCTTCGTCCCACCTGAGTTGTTTGACTTCCATTAAAGGGACTGAGGGCCTGATTTAGATCTTGGCGAACGGGTTACTCCATCACAACAGTGATGGATATCCAGTGCACCGAAATATAAATCCCTTAGGATATCATGGGATTTATATTTCGGCGGATGGGATATCTGTCACATTTTTGACGGAGTTACCTGTCTGCCAAGATATAAATCAGACCCTAAGCCTGAACTTAGAAATCTTCATCGCAACATTGTGCAGTGGCTCCTCGATGGCGAAGCATCGTCGACTGCTTTGCCGCACTGAACTTTACCTTCTCAGATGTTTTTCTAAAAAAACTATTTTAAGTTTGAAGGTAAGCAAAGACTGGGCCTAAACCACTTCTTGAATCCAAACCACGCACCATCGCGGTCGGTCATAACTTTCGACTTTGCCCAGGTGGCGTGTGACCAGATGTCCACGATTGACACTTTGATCTTTTAGGTGCTAGTTTTCCCTTTAAGAATTAAAAATTCATAACTCCGGTTCTACTGATTAGATTTTTGTCATTTTGGTGTCACATAATTTATTTACATTTACTCTATTTTTCTGAATTGGTGTGGGATTTTGCTTGTGTTCGGTTTTTATTTTATTACTCTTTATGTGCTGCATAAATACTTTACACGTTGCCTCTAAGTTAAGCCTAACTGCTCTTGTGACAAGCTACCAAAGGGTTAAGCACAGGTCAGTTTGGTGACTTTTTGTGGTTCACCCTGACAAGGATTGTGGGTGTTGCTTGAAATGGGCTCACACCCCCATAACCAAAATCCCAATTTCTCACACTGCATCTGTGTGTAACTTACATATCATGGGTTTGAATCACAGCAGGACTGACTAAGCCACCTGTCCTTCTGAAGGGCATGCAATGAGTACACTAAGTGCCTTATTACGAGTTTGGTGGTCTTCCACACAGCACCACCACCGCTGCACTGGCAGGAGGACAGCCAAGCGTGTGGTGCGCCTGCCCACTGGATTATGAGTTGAATTCCGGGCGGGCGGTGCTGCACCGGTTTCATGGTGGTGGCTGTGTTAGGCTCATAGGAGAACCTTAACAGCAGACCACCGCCGTGACAGCACCTGCAGAATGTTCCTGCACGGTGTGGCATGCACCAAGTTGTGCATGCCACACCATGCAGGAACGGGGGTGCAATTCCAGGAGGCACAACATGTGCCCCCAGCATGCATCCCCAGACCCAGTATTAGGGGGCCCTGTTAAGACCTCGTTAGTTGCATCTCCACCACCCTTTTCATGGTGGTCTCACCCCCATGAAATGGGCGGGAGAAATACAACTCGGAATAAGCTTGTTGTGACAGAGTGACCCCTCCGCCGAGATCTAAATCAGGCCCGAAGTCTATGAGTAATATTGTCACTTGGAAAGTCCTCCGCTCTGCATGCGCGCTGCGTGTCCAGCATGTATGACGATGACAGAGGAAACCAAAGTGCTAGCACTGCTTTGTTTATTTATTAGCATTATTATTATTATTAGCAGTAGTAATGGTAGTAGTAAAATAACCCTACTACTATTAATAATAATTAGGTTTTTTTATTTATTTAATTCTTTATTGGCATTTAAAGCACCACACGCACAAAACCCCCCACAGTACTTCAAGTAGAGGTTACATGGAGCGTGGTATTGTTATAACTCCTTCTATTAGCATTGCTGTTACTGTTATCATTGGAGTTGGTATTATCCGTATTTGTACCATCATTACGCTACTTACTAATGATATTGGAATTATAATTATTGTAAGTACTGTTATAATTATCATTTTTAATGTTGTTTCATTAAATCATTATTGCCATTATTCGTCATTAGTAGTCAATATTTGAATAATCAATATAATATGTCAGTTATATTACTAATGAAATACTAATAAAATACCTTCATCTTTTTTGTTGTTATTTTTGATGCATTTGTTACTCTAATAGTTGTTGTTGTTCTTATTATTATTGTTACTATTATTATAATAATTTTCATTATTATTGAAGCGCAGCTGTTATATTCTATCTCAGGCAGGAGGATTCATGGTTGTTTACTTCTGTTCGGGCTAGGGTCAGCGGAGGAGGGGCTTCCATATACACATTGCACGAGGGGCTGCGCGAACAGATACGCTGTCAGAAGAGCAAGAGTGTGTGTGTGGTCATAGCGTGGGTAAACCCTGAAAGAACCAGACAAACACTATCTTTGTGGGGCCAGTGCGCTATGAGAGGAGGCTCTAGAACGCCCCCCTCAGCATTCTTTACAAACATGGCGACAGGCACAGACACAGCAGGCCTCCCAGCCCCGGTCAGAAAAGGACTGCATGAAGCCCAGAATGCAGCAGACTCCACAGAACACATGGCAAAGACTGTGGGGCAGATTTATGGAAAAGTCATGCAACGCAGCAAGACAGCTTGCTACGCTGTGCGAGAGGGAGGGAGCACTGAATGCTACCTAGCGCCAAGTCGTGCACCCTTACAGAATTCAGTGTGGTTAAGCACCGGGCTGGTTACCCTTACTATCCCTTAATGATACCTTTTCCTGAAGCCTACAAACCCCTTAATACTACCTTCCC
Source organism: Calotriton arnoldi (assembly GCA_963921515.1). Taxonomy (NCBI): domain Eukaryota; kingdom Metazoa; phylum Chordata; class Amphibia; order Caudata; family Salamandridae; genus Calotriton; species Calotriton arnoldi. Next base: position 608,818 of record CAWUFW010003928.1, on the reverse strand, counting down.
CTGAAACTTACAAACCCCTTAATATTTGTAAATGCTACCCATTCCTGAAAATCCTAACTACCCATTAATGCTACGTTCCGTGGACTCTAAAAACCCTTACTACCCGTTGACAATACCAATCCCTGAACCCAAAAACTCCTTCCCACCCCTTAACACTTCTCTTCTCTGAACCCTAAAAACCCATTGCTACCACTTAATGATACTCTTTCATGAACCCGAGAGCTCTTACTATTCCTTAATGCTACCCATCGCTGGAGCCTAAGAAATTCTTACTTCCCTTTAACTCTTTACTGTAACTTTGCCCACACAAATGCAGGACAAACATTGAGGTTCCTCGGTTCCAGTCCAACAGTCTCAGTGAACTTCCATCACAGGCACAGAGAGCAAGGAGCACCTCATTTTCTGAGCCTCATTGTCCAGCAGGGGTATCTAGAAAGCAACTTGAGGTCGGCAGCAATAACTATTTCTTGCCTCAAGCCCACCGTTTGAAGAAACTGCAAGCAAAGCATGACCACACGTGTGTGTGTGTGTGTGGTGTATGTGTGTGTGTGTTTGTGTGTGTGTGTGGTCATAGCGTGGGTAAACCCTGACAGAACCAGACAAACACTATCTTTGTGGGGCCAGTGCGTTATGAGGACCGAATCCCGTAGTGTGTTTAGGTACTTTCGGATGAGTGTATCAAAAACTAAAGGTGCAGTTATATTTGCCTTGGTCCACTTTATAATCTACCCTACTATCATGCACCGTTTGGGTGTTAGATTGTTATGTGAGGTTTAGAATGTTATGTTGAAATGATAACAGTTGATGTCCTACCTTGGGTCTATGCACACGCAGGGTGGCCCATTTGCTCCATCTTTACGGGAATCAACCCACAAAGGAAACTTAACAATGACTTAGCCTCCGCAGTGGGGTGTGGTGCTGATTGCAAGCTGCTGATATATTTACCAGAGAGACCGCCCCTCCATGAGCCACAGGCAAGTCCAGGCTCAGGGAGTGCCTTGTAGTGCAAACCTTTCAAACAGTCACAGTGCAACCACAAGCTGATGGCTCAATTGGGAGCCCTGTCCCACAATTGCTAGCTGATGGGTCCTCTCCCCGTGTGGCTCACTTGAGGGGCTTGTCCGTCAATGGCTAGCTGATGCCTCTCTGATCGATATAGCGGACTTGGGGCCCTGCCCAACAACCGCTGGTTGGTGGAACCCTGCCTTGTTTGGCTCACAGGAATTCTGGCTCACAACTACTAGCCTGTGTGGCTCACTTGGGGACCTGTTCCACAACTGCTAGCCGATGGATCCCCATCATGTGTGGCTCACTGAGGGTCCTTCCCAACACCCCCTAGTCAATGGGTCCCCACCACGTGTGGCTCATTCAAGGTCATTTCCTACAACTGCTACACAATGGATCCATGCGCTGAGTGGCTCACTCAAGTTCCCTGTCCCACAACCGCTAGCTGATGGATCACTACTCTTGAGGCTCACTCGAGGCGCTGTCCCACAACCACTAGTTGATGGATCCCTACTCTTGTGGCTCACTCGAGGCGCTGTCCCACAACCGCTAGTTGATGGATCCCTACTCTTGTGGCTCACTTGAGGCGCTGTCCCACAACTGCTAGCTGATGGATCCCTACTCTTGTGGCTCACTCGAGGCGCTGTCCCACAACCACTAGCTGATGAGCACTACTCTTGTGGCTCCCCCTAGGCGCTGTCCCACAACCGCTAGCGGATGGATCACTACTCTTGCGGCTTACTCGAGGCGCTGTCCCACAACCGCTAGCAGATGAATCACTACTCTTGTGACTCACTCTAGGCGCTGTCCCGCAACCGCTAGCTGATGGATCACTACTCTTGTGGCTCACTCGAGGTGCTGTTCCACAATGGCTAGCTGATGGATCACTACTCTTGTGGCTCACTCGAGGCGCTGTCCCACAACCGCTAGCTGATGGATCCCTACTCTTGTGGCTCACTCGAGGCGCTGTCCCACAACCGCTAGCGGATGGATCACTACTCTTGCGGCTTACTCGAGGCGCTGTCCCACAAATGCTAGCAGATGGATCACTACTCTTGTGACTCACTCTAGGCGCTGTCCCACAACCGCTAGCTGATGGATCACTAATCTTGTGGCTCACTAGAGGTGCTGTTCCACAATGGGTAGCTGAAGGCTCACTACTCTTGTGACTCACTGAAGTTCCCTGTCCCACAACCGCTAGCTGATGGATCACTACTCTTGTGGCTCACTCGAGGAGCTGTTTCACAACCGCTAGCTGATGGATCACTACGCTTGTGGCTCACTCGAGGCGCTGTTTCACAACCGCTAGCTGATGGATCACTACTCTTGTGGCTCACTCGAGGCACTGTTCCACAACCGCTAGCTGACAGGTCCCGCCCAGTGTGGCTCGGTCGTGACCCTGTCCCACAACTGCTGTTTCTCAATCGAGGGCCCCGTATCGCTGACATGCTTATGGGACTCCTACTCATCATCTAGGTCTGGCCTGACAGTGCTCCTGTCATCAGACCTTATGTGATCAAACTATAAAAGACCTTTCAGGAGTGCTTCAGAGAAGGGATTCAGCTCTTCCACATGTTGGTGGAGAGGAGTCCACGTTCTGATTAGGCAGACGTTGTGTGGTTCCACAGACAAAGCGCTTACCCTTCAAGAGGTGTAATATTTGTATATCAAACTGTGCGAGCCACAGCTGATAATCAAGTCTAAGTGTAGTGTCACAACAGAGCTTGGCCAGTGCAATGCTAGGCAATTAGATAATTATGGTGCTTGTTATTTTCTGGAGGAGGGAAGTCAGTAGTAATGGGTAGCTGTATTGCAGTCCCAGCCACCTTGTCCTTCCCTTATCTTCGTCAGATACACCATAACATGGCACTTCTTCAGAGAATTGTGCTTTTTCTGTGTAAATCCTAGTTTTAAGTCTTATGCGCGAGAGAAAATGTTTTATGCTCATAGGCTCCCAAAAGACAGTGTAATTAACTATTTTAATTGATTTAATTTTTACAAATTACAATATTAATATCATATTTAATTTACTTCAAAATTAATAATTAAATAAACTGTCACTTTAAATTACTGTTACCTGAACCTAAAAAATGCTTACTGCCCATTAGTGCTACAGCTCCTTGAACCTGCAAACACAATGCTACCCTTTAACACTACCCTTCCCTGAACCGTAAAAAACCCTTACTGCATCTTAACACTATCCATCACTTAACCCTAACAAGCCTTACTACCCCTTAATGCTACCCTTTACAGAACCATAAAAACACCTTACTATCCATTAACACTACCTTGTGTGAACCCTAAAAACCCTTACTGCTAATTAAAGCTACTCTTCCCTGAACCCTAAAAACTACTTACTATCCGTTGACTTTACCCTTCTTAGAACCGTAAACACCTGTTACTATCTCTTAATGCTATCCATCCCTGAACCCTGAAAACCCTATACTACCCCTTAACATTACGCTTTCCTGAACTGGAAAATCTTACTTCTTCACAACGCTACTGAAAGGAGGACGCTGCTCAGATGTCGTCTTAATCAAATGTATTCCACAAGTGTATATGATACCATCAGAAGGAAGCTCTCCAGTTGAAACCATCCATCATACCTGTTCTCCACACACTATATTCCATCTTCCTTTCAGAAAGCATGCACCACATTCCACCTCCATGTTCCACCCTAAAGCCACGCTTCCCCTAAACTATATAGGACCTAACAACTACCCATCCCTGAACCCTAAAACCTCCTACTACTCATTAACACTACCTTTCACTAAGTCCTAAAAACTCCTTACTATCCCTTAACACTACTCTTCCATGAACCCTACAAATCCCTTAACACTGCCCTTCCCTCAACCTTACAACCCCCTAAATATGTGTTAATGCTACCCATTCTTGAACCCTGAAAACCCTAACCACCTCTTAATGCTACATTCCTTAAACCCTGAAAGCCCTTACTACCCCTTAACACTACTCTTCTCTGAATCCTAAAATACCATTGGTGCCACTTAAGGATAATCTTCCTTGAACCCAAAACGCGTTAATAGCCCTTAATGCTACGCAACCCTGAGCTCTAAGAAATTCTTACTACCCTGTAAAGCTACCCTTCCATGAACCCTAAAGACTCCTTAAAAACCCTTAATACTCCTTGACACTACCCATCATGAACCCTAAAACCCTTGCCACCCCTTACAACTACCCATCCATGAAATTTAAAAATCCATTACTACCCCTTAACGCTACCCTTTCTTGATCCCTACAAACTATTATAACCCCTTGACTTAACCCATACGTGAACCATGAAGACCCTTACTATCCCTTAATGCTACCCTTCCCTGAAACTTGAATACCGCTTACTATCCCCTTAATGTTACCTATCCCTGAACCCTATAAATATCTTACCATCTGTTGATGCTACCCGTCACTGAACCCTAAAAACCCTTTGCTGACCCTTAATGCTACCCATCCATACACCCTAAGAATCCCTTACTACCACTTAACGCTACCTTCCCGGAACAATAAAAACTCCTTACTATCCGATAACACAACCCTTCCCTGAACCATAAAAACCCCTTACTGCCTGTTTACACTAACCTTTCCTGACCCTATAATCTACTGACTGCTTAGCACCGCCCAACCTTGAACTCTAAAACCCCTTACTTATGGTACCCATTGCTGGACCCTAAAAAGCCCTTACTGCCCCTTACCACTACCCTTCCCCAACCCTAAAAAACTCTTACTACCCCTTAATGCTACCCTTCTATGAACCCTAAAAACACCTTTCTACCCCTTAACACTACACTTCTCTAAATGCTAAAAAAGCTTTTACTACTTAATGCTACTCTTCCCTAAACCCTCAATAGTCCTTACTACCCTTTAACACTACCTTTCCCTGAATCATAAAAACTCCTTACTAACCCTTAACGCTTACTCAGAGACTCTGACTGCTGAAAGCGGAGGAAGTCTAAGGGTTAAAGCGTGGGAAGCGCTGGAAATCAAACTACTGATTCTCTGGTAATTCCTCTTTCTAAGGAGACCCTCAGGTTTCCAGCTGTGATCCCTGTTTTTTTTTTTATGCCACCGCCCCCCCTGCAGTTATCAATGCCCCCAGTATAAGGAATTCTCGACAGAGTTACCAGGTGATATCAGGGTGTCGTTAAAAAGCCCTTAGTGGTGTCGAGCAACACGGAAAAGATTATCTTTCTAAAGATTTAAAAACCCCATTTTAGGGCGTCAGTGGAAGCACTTTTAAGACTACAATCTGTTGTTGATGTAGTGTGAGACTCTACTGCATTACCATTTTGGAGAATTTAGCATCGTCCTACTAAAAGAGTCATTTACAGAATGTCTGATGTTTTGCTGTTAGCCACAATTTGGTAATAGCGTTACCACAATCAGTTTTCATGACATTACTGCAAATTTAGCAATACATGTGCAAGCGTTGTTGTTGTCTTTTTTTTAATAATTATTGGTGTAAAATTAGCACTTGGTTTTTGCTTGTGTTCTGGTACTAAAAAAGCACGGAATGCAGTACTTTCCTCTTAATGCAAAAATATTGTTAAATGTTCTAATAACCACTTTTCGCGTATTTCAATTAACTTTTTTACAGCTTCCCACATATTCTAAATAACCGCCAAAGTAGTATGTCCATAAATGACTAAATAAACAAAATATCATTGCATGACTATTCTAAATTTCTCATAATAATGGCCTATTTAGGTATGGCAAACTTTCCTTTTTAGGTCTGGCTTGACAGTGCAGCTGTCTGGCTGACATATTTTTAGCAATTCCTTAAAATATGCATAGAGTGGGCTTTGGCTTGGCTCCACCCACAGGAACATTACTCTCACACCTCATGCTGTCGGTTAGAGATGTCTCATTCAGCCTTCCAGGAAGAGCTTTCATTAGAATGCACACGGGATTATTCTAAATCCGAAAAATAAACTCAGCTATGCTGTTTGTCACATTTAATTTGTATTCGCCTATATGCATTCTACACAGAAAGCAATACAATTTGCTATTTTTAGCCCAGGATTAACAAAGCCAGCACGACAGGCTTTAATGTGATAAAACATCATTTTTTCATGCAAACAGCGTTTGTGAATACTTGTGTTTACAATTGTTTGTAAATTATAGTCAGACATATTGGCTTTGCCAGTGCTTGTTCAGATATTTTTCCACCACCATCTTAAGCAATAATCTAAAATATACCCTTTATATCAGAATTAAATATTCATTTTTGATTGGCTGTTTGGCCGCTTTTGATCCTGTTGGGGATACATTGGATACTTTTACTCACAAGCATGATTTACCAACAAAATGAAATTTCCCTTGTTCAATATGAAAGGAAGCTATGGGCTGTGAATGAAAAAGAACTAGTACAAACACAGCCTAGTAGGTTAAAGAAAAGAGTTGAATAAACCTCTGCATGCTCCTCCCTTGGTCAGGGTGGCTCGTGAGAATGTAGGATTTCTGTGACTTTGAGTAGGCTCACATCGAACTATATCCTGCTCTTGCTTAAATGTTCTACAGCCTACAACATAGTCGTTTTTTTTGCCTTTTATATTTTCTTTTCCTGGAGATTTCATTATTATATTTTTCTACTTTAGCTTGTATGTATTTGATTTGATGCAACTCGTGATGTGATTTTTAATGAAATATTCATGTCAATGTGCTCTCCTCCTTCAAAAACCAAAAGAGAGAGTCAGGACGATGAGTGTGCCCTCCTTGTCCCGAAATAATATTTGAAAAAACAACTGGGACGGGCCACAAAAGAGTGACTAGATAACCTGAATGGTGTCTGACACCACAGGAATAGTTTAAAAGAACCCTCACACACCAACCTGGTTGGTGTCATGCTTCATCATTGGGTTCCCAGTCGGGTAGCCGAGTGCTACCTAACTGTGCTTCAACACCTGATTACAGTGGAGCGGGTTTTTGATTGTTGTGTGATGGCGTTGTGAATGTGGTGACTTTAAAAAGTACCTCTGGGAAGCTCACTATACATTCTTTTATTCCCAGTGGCCCAGGGTATATTAAAAACAAGGTAAAATAGACGATATATCAGAACTACCAGTAGGTGTCTGAATTATCGATAGGTCAACATGTTTCAGCTCTCAAAGAAAAATTAATGGAGCTTTCTTCAGGACCTCATTATGTGGTGAATAAAGTGCAAAAGTGAGTGGTAAAAATTAAACCACTTGTTTAAGCATTTTTACACACTTGCTACAGCGTGTTTATCATGCATAGATGGACTAACCACCAGCGGACGCCGAAGTAGGTTTAGACGCGGGGGAGCACCGAGACCAAAGCACCAAGTAGGAGCCCCTCCCGCCCTGGATTCGTATGACCATGGAAATACCATGATTCACGAATTTTACCACAGATGGAACGTTATTTTTGGTTAGTCCATCTATGCATGATAAACACGCTGTAGCAAGTGTGTAAAAATGCTTAAACAAGTGGTTTAATTTTCAGACACCTACTGGTAGTTCTGATATATCGTCTATTTTACCTTGTTTTTAATATACCCTGGGCCACTGGGAATAAAAGAATGTATAGTGAGCTTCCCAGAGGTACTTTTTAAAGTCACCACATTCACAACGCCATCACACAACAATCAAAAAACCCGCTCCACTGTAATCAGGTGTTGAAGCACAGTTGGGTAGCACTCGGCTACCCGACTGGGAACCCAATGATGAAGCATGACACCAACCAGGTTGGTGTGTGAGGGTTCTTTTAAACTATTCCTGTGGTGTCAGACACCATTCAGGTTATCTAGTCACTCTTTTGTGGCCCGTCCCAGTTGTTTTTTCAAATGTGCTCTCCTCTACACCCTCATTTGAAAGCGATTGTATTTGTCTGAGATAGATCTATTACTACAACAAATAAATACATATATTGCCCTTGGTCAGTACTTGGGGTTCTTGATTTCCAGATTGAAGTTTATTCTTGCAGTCTACCACCATCTCCAGTAGGGGGCAGTTATCAGCTCACAAGCGCTACTAAACTGTGAACCAAGGAGCTCCACATTGCATTGGAGGGTAATAAACAATTCACCGATACCTGAAGGCAGTTCTAAATTTGGTGGATTCAAGCAATCCATGTGTGGATTTTCCTTGACTACACTCCCTCCATGGTGAAAACTTTCCTAACGGTGGATTAGTCTGTGAAGAAACTGGGGGATTTCCTATGACCACACAAATCTAAATTAGGGGTGGGTGGAGCTTGCAGAGTTTCACTCCGTGGAATTCAGCAAAGTTAAAAAAAAAACCTGCAAGAGTCAGTGGAGTTCTGCGAGTGGGCAGAAATCGAAAAGTTGCGCTGCTCGTGCTGATTTTTAGCGCCGGGAGCTTGTTACATGCTGCAAAATCAGCACAAGTGGCACCACACAGCATGCTAGAGGACGCTGCGCACAAAAGTGATTTGCACCTGGCTGTGTAACTTATGTATGTAAACACAGCCAGGTGCAAATCACTTTTGTGCTCCTTGTATGTCGGTGTCTGATTTCCACTCTTGCGTAAAAAAATTTAAGTAAGACACTATTTTTAAAGATTTTGGGGCAGATTTACAAGGAAAGTGACTGGCTGCGCCGCACTGAGTCACTTTCAAAGCACAGGGATGCGACATATTTACAACAATATGTCGCATGTCTGTGCTTCCCCTGCGCTGGCGCACAAACTGCTGCCATGCGCCGGCACAGGCACCGTTGATGTCTGCGTCGTGGGGAGATTGTTTATGTGCAGAAATGGCAGTTTTCAACTTCTATGTGTGCTATATTAGCACACATAGAATTTGCAAAACGTCATTGTTTTAC